>JAUCEB010000024.1:0-600000 GCA_033557925.1 Phytophthora x cambivora | reverse complement strand
ACACGGATCCATGACTATACAGTAGTAGCACCAAAACAGATCCTAGATATACAACACTGATCCATGGTCCATACAACTACAACACCGAGCAGATATTTTACGTTTAACACTGATCCATACTATACACAACTCAGATCCGCGATACATTCAAAACAAACGATACATAGAAATACCATGTCGTGTATTGAGCTGTGGTTTACCTTCTTTTAGCATCGGCTGCATTACGCGCCTTACTTCTCAATGCTGTCGTCAGCGTTGTCACCATCAATACTAACGTCGCTTCCATCCGCGCCGTGGCAGTTGTGAGCATCGTACGTATTTTTCTTTCCGAAATGGTGCTTGCACACCTTACAGTACGCACCTTTGTCGTTGTTTTGCTTGCACTTCGTTGCGACCTTCTCCTTGTCCGGGTTGTCGTTGCATTATCGCACGTGGTCCGATAAAGCTCGCTTACCGTCACACCTCTTGAAGCAGTGCACGCATCAGTAGAACGCCCACGCAACCCGCTCAACCACCCCCGCATTGTGGTCGATGCCGTCAACATTCACACACCCTTGAATCCGTAAGTTACGCTTGGAGCTTGCCACTTCAGCATGTGGCAGGTCACCTCGGTAGACGAGCATGTCACCGGGTTGCATATCGTCGAGAACCATCCAATGTTCTCGTAGCCCGTTGCCCGCAAAAGCCCCCGGTACAACGGTCAAAACCGTTTCCGGCTCAAGCACAAGCAGGAACGAAGCCTGCACCCACTCTCTCGCTTCAGTTGTCTCACTCGCCGAGAAGTCTCGGTGGAGGCGCTCAGCCTCTGCACCTGGTTGTGACTCAAACACAGACAGCCGCTCGCACACACTCCACGACGGATGAAGCTGGGACGCAAACGCTATAAATCGTTCCAGCACAAGCTGAAAGGCGGGGTGGGTTGAATCAGCATCGGTTCTCATGTTCACATCCATTTGGCGCCGGTTCTGATCGCGCAAATGGCGAAACCATTGACGTGGATGACTTGCGTTAATTGCGCGGAGCACAATGTCAACTTCATCATCGCTCAAAATGACAGCGACAATTGAGTATCCCCAATTCCACAACGTTGCCATTATTGACGTAATGGACGTAGGGTTGGTAGCATCGCCGTCTCGCTCACTTGCCATAGCCGCATCTTTCGGGTCCTTAGCCGTAGTATCATTGGTCGCGTCTCGTCCTGCTCTCGTTGTTGCTGGCAGGGTACCCACTCGAAGCGCCTTCCACTACAACCGGTCCTTCGCCCCCGTCTTCATGAGCCACGGCGAGACTATGAGGTTCTGCAGGTTTCTTGCTTTTCCGGCACTTCGACTTAGTGGCGCCAGCACCGTTCCCGCTTGAACCGATACTGTTGGCGGCGGCAGGGTTCTTGCCACTCGGTCGAGCACGACCCCCGGAACGGCTCTTGCCTCGGCCGCTGGCAGCCTTCTCTGCTTGACTACCAGCCCTATCGGTGCTGTCCGTGCTCGTCACGCCAGCGGTAGCAGGTCCACCCTTGTCAGCGCGGCTAGCCCCTATTTGCTCAGAGTCTCCTTCGCTGCGGGCCTTAGCATGTTTTTTGCTGCTAGGCTGGCCAGCATCCTTGGCGGCACTGCGCTTCGCTTTGCTGCGAGCATCGCTTTGAGGCCCGCGCGCACGGCTACTAGCGTTGGTGTTTAGCGGTGGCGACGAGGTTGGGCTCATGCTTATTCGGTGGGCTCAGTGACTTAAGATGGGTGGTGGCTCTTGGGATCTAGACCGCCACCAGGCTCTGGTCGCAGGCGACCTTCCGAGTGATATCAACTTTTGTCCCTATCCAGCGTCAATGATTCCCATCCGTGACAAGTGACGGGCCGCTACACTTTTTTTGCAGGATTGCGCTGCCAATAGCGTAACGCGCGCTGTCGGTATCACCTCCCATCAAATACCTTGCGAAATCATCATCTATTTTCAAGAGATTAGGGAACTTTCGCAATGACGTTTGAGTTGAGTTTCAGACTCAATGTCAATGACTGCTGTCTACCAGGATTGCAGTGAAATGATTTGCATTCGCCACGCCATTCAGTTTAGTTTCAGATGATCAGTTTCGAAATGGATCGTTGCTACCAAGACTCTATTGTTGGTGTTGATTCGCGCAGGCGGGTAGGCGGAAGTAGTGGCTGGCAATAAGGAAGTGCATCGTCCTTAAAAATCGTTTTTTTTTCTTTCCGCGCGCAGCACTCAGCAGGGCGCTAATGGTGACGAGAGCTTGTTGTGCAGATAGCTTAGGGGCGATGAAGACCATAGTTCACACTGAAAGGGGGCGGCCGTTAAGATGGAAGTGAACTCAAATCCGAGTTGAGTGAACTGGCCTCTAGGCTCAAACGCAATTGCGTTTGACTATCAGATTTGAGAGACCCCAGTCACGGTACTGCTCCAAACTCAAATTGAACCTGAAACTCAACTAAAATCGGGTTGCGAAAGTTCTCTATTAAGGCAAAATGCCAATTTGATGTCCACTGCCAGTTTGATGGCCAGACTAGTTTCTACCAATCTTCGTGGTGTATCCATTTTACTATAGATTTGATTTGCCAAAAAGGAAACAGCTGGATTCAGGGTGAAAACCTGAAGCACTTGATATTCGCGCACCGCGTGGCGACTTCCAAGTCCTCCCCTCTCCAGTCAAGGGCGATGGGGCAACGCCGCGGCAAGTACAGTGACGACGAGCTAGAAGCTGCAGTTCAAGCCGTGCTGGCCGGGGCAAGTGATCGTGGGCAAGGGATCTAAGAATATGTGGCACAAGGACGTGAAGACTCACTTTCATCTGAGCTTCGTTGCTTGCGGCAGCGCGAGAGGGTTCGT
This sequence comes from Phytophthora x cambivora, assembly GCA_033557925.1. Taxonomy (NCBI): domain Eukaryota; phylum Oomycota; class Peronosporomycetes; order Peronosporales; family Peronosporaceae; genus Phytophthora; species Phytophthora x cambivora. Next base: position 597,162 of record JAUCEB010000024.1, on the reverse strand, counting down.
CCCCCCCCCCCCCCCTCTCTTCATTTTCCCCGGCAAGAGTGTAGACGACGACATCGTCAACAAGTGCGAGATTTTGGGTGTGAGTGCGGCCACAACCGAGAAGGGGGTTATGACTGCACCTTTGTTTGCTCGATGGCTGCAATTGTATTCGGACGCGGTTCCTACTCCTATTAGGCGGCCCCTGCTGCTGGTGATGGACGGGTGTGCCTCGCGTATTTCCCTGCCCATTGTCGATGCTGCGGAAAGCCTGGGCATTATTCCTGTCTGCCGTACCGGGGCTGCCTAACTCGCACCGTGATGCAGCTTGGCTTCAAGTTTGCCGCATTGTGCGGCGGGAGATTTTAGTGCTGCCAGCGCGAGCCGCCCGTAAGACCAAGCGGAAGCGCAAGAATACGAGCGGGCGCATCCTGACACGCACGCTTCTTGAGGAGGACAGCAAAACTTCAAGCGAGCCCGCCAAGCAACCCAAAAGACTACCAGCGAGAAAGCCGCGAGTAGATCAGGAGATCATGACGGAAGCATGGTGTAGGTTGTAGGACTTAATAAACTCAACTAAGTGGTGAGCATCTGCCAATATGACCAGCGAGAGGTTCGAGTTCCCCTAGCCCTGAATTTACCCATCGGCATCGGGCAGGTTCGTCTCGCATAGTGAAATCCAGTCTAAAGATGGACATCAAACTGGCAAAAGCGTCAATCCGATGCATCACACTGTCAGCCTCCAAGGGCTGTCAAAACTGCATGACCTAATGCATAAAAAATCACAAAAATTCGCCTGTGTCTCCTCTTTTCAACGGTACCAATAGCTCAGCAAGACGACCGTTGCCCGCGAAGTTATAGACATCTTTGTGCGGGTCACTCAACATGGACATCAAATTGGCATTTTGCCTTACTGCTCTCTTTTTGTTGTTGGGTACAATATCCCGCGCAAAACGATAATTTACCTGCATGTTACATGTGTCGTCCACCTCAGCTAAGTGCGAAATCTATAAGCCAATCGGCTCATATTATTGAAATCTATTAGCCAATTGCATTAGCTCAATGTTGCATGAAGCCCCTGTTGCCACCGTGCCACTCGGAATACCGAAGAATGAGGGATGGGCAGCCCCAATTCCATGGTAAGCTTACTGCGTAAGCGTAACCTGGCCTAACATTCGTACATTGTATATACAACATTATGAAATGCTGCATGAAACGCGCCCAGATGCTGCGGCTGCGGAGCAGGCGCAGGAGATGCACAATTTCATGTGAATGCAGTAGGGGGGGGGGGCGAAATGACGATATATTTACAAAATAATCACCCAGAGTGATGGCTGAACATTTTGAGTGAACGGCATCAGGTTAGATGGCTGCATCTTGCTGCTCGCGCCTCGACTACGGCGCAGTGAACGAAATCGTGCTTCACTCCGCCCCAGTAGGCTCTAGACGAAACCCGCCGACTAGAACAACTAGAGATTGCGCGACCGCGTCCACGCAGCGTAGCAACGCTTTCTCTCTCTCTCTTTAAAACTAATTATCACTCGATCACCCCATTATCGCAGCTAAAATTTCAGAGCTTCTCTTCGTGCGAAGCACGACTTTGCTTCGTCCAGGTGTGTATTAGCCATGTCCTCATTTTTACTTGGCTCTAGTATTGAGTCTTTCTATCCCGAATACAGCCTACGGTATTCGGGATAGAAAACATCAACAGCCCTTCGAAAAGGAGGAATTTCCATAAATCAACCTTAATCACTGAGATTTGAGAAAATAGTACTTTGCGTTAGAATCACTGAAATCAGTGATTTGATATAGTACTAGTATGCGTCGACATGCTAGCGTAGTTAGTCTGGCGCGAAACTCGCCAGACTTGACTACATGGACAGACACGACGGTAATACACCAACAGCAGGCTATCCTGTGGCTTTGAGCGCACAAGATCAAGAACGTAGGACTCGCCCATCCAAGCGCAGCCACCACCGCTATCATTAGGCTAGACTATGCAATATTTAATTAGACGAGCTACACTAGAGGTGGGTGAGCACAGCTTGCTTGCAGTTCAACAAGAGGCACTGCACGTTTGGACATACCTTAAATAGTATAATGAAAACGGGTGAAATTACATGTACTTAAGTTATTCTCTCAACAGTGCCTTCGTGAAAACAGTATCCCCTATATACCTTGTATAAATACCAGCGGGTTGTGCAACTCGGTTCGCTACTTTCTCATTATCACTACATGTAGTAAAGCGTGTAACAACCTTTCGCGAAGCTCTACTGGACGCCTGATTTCACTTCGATGTGCTAGCACTACACGACGTCGACGGCATGAAAGCCAGTTAGCGTTGCCAAACTAGCTTAGGTGGACTCCAAGGAGGGTAGCCCACCAGGATGCGAAGCCGCTAGAGAAAACTTAATGGTCTGCGTCGGCGCGCAGCACTTGAAAAAAATCGTGTGGTGGAGGACTACCACGATGAAGACGCTGTTGATAATATACCCCACATTTTCCTAACAATATAATATATAATACATGTATAAACTTAACGAGCTCGGGCTTGTAGCGACTTGTCATAGTGCGGCATGCTTCTGTAACCCTTCAGCAGTTCATGTACAAAAGTACTCGTGTTAGAGGCGTCGTTTTGTACATGCACCGGTACACAGTCTTTTGGACTAACGTACGCATGGCCCCCACGTTTTTTTTATTGGTAGGCAGATCTCTAAATGCAAATTGCTAGGGGGTGTCACCTCGACCGTGCAACCTGTAATCATCGGCACGGGAACACTACTGTTCGGTTGCTGTGACGGTAGCGACGAGTCACCCCACGGTGGTGTCCAGATCGGCACTTGATCCTGTTCCCAAGAGCGAGCATAGTACTGCCCGATAGAAGTTTTGATATCACATCAGACAACTTTACTACTAATTGTACTATTACTACTCATCTACTGATTTTCGTGAAAGTGCAATTATCAGGCATGTCCGGACATTTTCAGAAAAGTGCCCATTTGAGTTGTAATGGGTAGTTTTGAGAAACTTGAAAGGGGCAGCCTAACAGTAATGTATGGATGCTGCTGGACATGTTGAAAGGGGTACTCTAAATATATAGGAAAATGTATACCAGGTCTCCCACGATTTGTTCCTATCCTACTCCAGTGACTTCTGTGCTTCATCGCTCACAACTTCGTTCACCAACGGCATGAACTGGAAGTACTAGCGAGCTCTGAGCTCACCTTCTATTGCATAGTTGCTCAGTCGGTAACGGTGAGGGCCCGTAACCCGCTTCAGCGTGCTGTAGTTGCCTTCAACTGTATGGGTTACTCGCGCAATACTATGGCGAACTCGTACACCAGAACGAAGAGTACGAATACGAATTCGAAGAGGATGCACGATGCACGGAAGTGTTGGAAACCAGTGGTTTCATGCGACGTGTGGGGGTTTTGGTGATTGCCCTTCAAGGCCACACGGAGCTCGTACGTAACGGACGAAGGTTGCAAGGCGGGGGCGCACAAGGAGCTAGAAGGTAACGGACACTCGATGCATGTTTGCACGAGGAAGGAATACAGTTCTTCATTTACCATCAAGTCGTCACATCTATTCTTCAGGTTATGAGCCCAAGCGGCTCGGACCGGGACGCTGCGGCGTATCAAGATGCGGTCCAAGAAGCTCCTGTACCAGCCGTCGTCGAAGCTGAAGCTCAAGCTCAAACGCCGACCGCTGGCCTCCAGGAAGCTCCTGCACTCCAAGCCCGCGACGTCCAGGCCGCCCACGAAAGGGGCGATCGAGAGTCTGCGCCCGACGACCGACTGGCCAAGATGATGGAACTCCTCCTTGGAGTAAGTGAGCGACTAGGTAGGCTCGAGGAGTCTCAACGCTCCTCCCACGAGAACTCGCCGGTGAATGGGGCCGACGAGAGACTCGTCGAACGCGCGCTGCGCAGCGAGCACGCTCGTCGCACCCGGATTGATTCGCTGGAAGAAGCGATGGGTGTTGGGACAAGCGGACGAGCTCGGCTGCGCGCGCCGGAGTCGCCGCCGAGAGCGCAGTGGGCACGATTGCAGCAAGGAGTCGCGACGACGCCCACACAGGCGCACGCAGTGCCGCCCCCGCAACACATACCTTGGGGTGGCCCAGCTATCGCTCGAACGCCTGCACCACGTGAAATGAAGCTACAGATTGCCAAGTTTACTGGTAAGGAGACGTATCGAGGGCTCGGGAGTGGGTTCTACGAGTGGGGCCAACGATTCATCCGACAGATTGTGTTGGCTCAGCGGGCAGTGGGATATGATTGGGCCGAGGACGTCAAGATCGAAGTACTGGGAAATTATCTGGACGGGGTGGCGCGTGAGTACTTCGATCGGCAGATCGCACGTTGGTGCGCTGAAGGAGAGGCACTAGTTCACGTGATGAATCGCATGCTTGAGGCATTTCACACACCGGTTTCGAGTGATCAAGCCGTGCGCATGATGTCGACGAAAAAGCGAGACGATCGCTCATGGATTGAACACTATCTCTATTTGACCGCAGTATGCGAGGCAGGCAAGTGCCCTGAAAGTGCTGTGCTGGAGTATCTCGTGAAGTCGGCGCCGCAAGAAATCAAGTCGATGCTGCTGCCGAGATTAAACGATCAACGATTGGACTATCTCAAGCAAGCCGAGGAGCTGGCGCATTTCGCACAGAAGCACGAGCGTGATGTGTCAGCCCCTCGACGACCTAGTCAAGGAACCGTCAATCGTCTTGAGGATGGAACGGACTCACGTACGTGCTACAAGTGTAACCAAGTTGGCCACATCAGGGCCAATTGTCCGAGTAAGGATGGTGATCAGAAGGAACAGGCGAATTTCGTTCTCGCTGTCCAGCAAGCGGACAACACCGACCGGGATAATCTGTGGATACTGGACAGCGGTGCGAGCAAGCACTTAGTCAACAATCCGGATATCCTCGAGGATGCTGTTGAAGTGGACATTGAGCTGACACAACCAGATGGAACACCGTTGAAGGTTCACCTGAAGGGAAGTGTGACTCTCACAGTAACCGTGAGCGGCAAGCAGCACACAGTGACGCTGACAGACGTATTTTACTCAGCTCGCTTGGCACGCAGCATTATCTCGTACGGCAAATTGACACGAAAGGGTTGTACGCTTGAGGATGATGCTGACGGGATGTTCGTGGTGCACAAGAGCGATGGAGCACGTATCCTGCCAGTATACTGCAGAAACGACGTCCTCGTTGTATATGCAACCCGTGCGCGACAGGAAGCAGTCAGCGATGTGATTTTTTCGGCCTTGATGAATACAGCGGCTGCCGCGAGTGATGAAGCCGACGTGGTCAGAGATACGTTGGTGCGGCTCCATGAACGTCTTGGCCATCTCAACTACGACACGATAGAGCGAATGGCACGTGACAGTACCTCTGGGATCAAACTTACTGACCGAGCTCGGCCTACCTGCTTGATCTGCGCGCGGGGGAAGCAGACAAAGAACTCACAGTCCAAGCAGGACAGCGGCAAGAACGCGCCTACAGACAGGATCGGTGGAGTGGTGTGCAGTGATCTCAAGGGCCCCATGACCCCTCAAGATCGTAATGGCAACCGCTACATGGTCAATTTCGTTTGTTGGCTTACGAACTACGTCTGGATTGGTTTGGCCCGAACTAAGGATCAAGCTGCGAGGCTTTTCAAAGACTTCTTGGTGTGGTTCGAAAAGCGGTTTGACTGCCGCGTGCATGTCCTTCGGACGGATGGTGACGGAGAGTACAGGACTATCGACCTTTTCTGCGAAGCCAATGGAGTGGCGCGCCAGATAAGCGAAGCCAGCAACCAAGCGTCGAACGGCAAGGCAGAAAGGATGCATCGGACAATAATGAACATGTCCAGGTGCATGATTTTCGAGTCGAAGTTGCCCCTGTCATTCTGGGGGGACGCGGTCAAGTACGCAGGCTATGTCTTAAACAGAAGCCCGACGCGCTCCAACCCGATGCACAAGTCCCCATTGGAAATGTTAACCGGCGACCCACCTAGCATCGCTGGTATCGTGGTGTTTGGCAGCCTATGTACGGTGCGGCGCGATGCAGGGAAACGATCACTCAGGGAGCGTGCACAAGCTGGCAGAATTATCGGTACAGACGATGTCACCAAGGGCTATCGGGTGTATCTGCCAAAGGATCGTGTAGTCATCACTACGCAACATGTACAGAACATTACGACACTGAATGATGAGCAGGCCCAGCAATTGCAGCGGCACCTACACCTCGACAACCCACCGACCGACGAGGAGCATGGAGACGGGAAGGAGCCGGGGCAGACGACGCCAATCGCTAAGCCGCGAGGCCACCGTGCACGCCGTAGTCGGAAGAAGAACAAGGGCAGCACGGCAGTTGAGGCGTTGCCTCCTGAAGAGATCAATCCGGAGCGAATGAGAACGCGCTTCATGGGAACGAAGCGGGTGCCTGTCGGGGAAGTGAACGTAATCGTCGTTACGGACCCGAAGAGCTACAAGGAGGCTATGCGTAGCGCGGATGCTGACAAATGGAAGGAGTCCATGCTCGAGGAGATCGCGGCCCTTGAGAAGAACGAGACATGGGAGCTTGTAGCAAAACCGAGTGGGGCCAAGCTTCTCCACACAAAGTGGGTTTACAAAACCAAACTCCAAGCAAATGGGAGCTTTGAACGGAAGAAGAGCAGACTCGTTGTCTGTGGAAATGAACAAGAGTTCGGCATCGACTACATCCTGACGTTCTCTGCCGTCTTGGACATGATCACGGGGAAGGTCATTCTAGCGATGGCCGCGATCTGGAGGGTGCCTGCCCGCCACGGTGATGTACCCAACGCTTATGTTAAAGCTGACAAAGAGGCCGAGGTGGAAATATTCTTGTTCGTGCCCGATGCTTTGGAGATCAGCGATGATATACTGCGTAGCCTCGGGGTACGAGATCGTCGAGGTTTAGCCCTGCGCTTGAAGAAGAGCCTCTATGGCCTGAAACAGGCTGGGCGGCTTTGGAACCTACTACTTCACAAGACCTTGCTCAAGCTTGGATACACCCAGTGCTATACCGACAGCTGTCTGTACTACAAGCATGACGCTGGAGGAACTACGTTGGTGGGGGTGTACGTCGATGACCTACTAGTAACTGGGACCAACAACGAGCGCATAGACCAATTCTTCAAGGAGATGCAATGTCTTGAGCTGAAGGATCTCGGGGTGGTGTCGAAGTTTCTCGGTATCCGGTTTGAACACGACGACGATGGCTGGACCATGGACCAGGCCCAAACGATAAGAGAAATCGTGGAGAAGTCAGGGCTGCGAGACGCTAATCCAGTTAAGGTGCCCATCGGAACAGACCAAGAGGAAGGAGATGACACATTGCTGCCGTCGGGTGGAAGCGGTACACCAGAGCTACCAACAGTTCAGCTGTTTCAGTCGCTCGTAGGGAGCCTGTTGTGGGTGGCACGCTGCACGCGCCCGGACATCAGCTTCGCGGTGCACCGCGTGACGCGACGAACTCATGCGCCTACTGCTGGAGACTGGAAGCTCGCCAAGAAGATCGTACGGTATCTGAAGGGTACGATGGAGGTAAAGTTCAAGATGCGGAAGACCGCTGTTGAAGGTGAAGGTCTCCGGATTGCGGGGTACAGCGATGCCGACTTCGCCGCAGACGCAGCAGACCGCAAGTCAGTCAGCGGAGGGGTAATTCGCATCAATGGGATGACGCTGGGGTGGATTTGCCGTAAGCAGAACGGCGTGGCCCTATCTACAATGGAAGCGGAATTTGTGGCGGCATCCCACGTGACTAGCGAGATGTTAGGAGTTGGTGAATTGCTCAATGAGTTAGGGATGCAAGTCGAACTGCCCATGCTACTGCATGTGGACAATCAGGCAGCGATCAAGCAGATCGTTGGCGAGGACTCATCCGGCAAGGCGAAACACATTGATGTACGCTACAAATTCGTCAAGGACTTGGCAAAGAAAGACCTGCTCAAGGTAGAGCACTGCGAATCGCGTCTCATGCAAGCCGACATTGTGACGAAGGTGCTGTCGGCGCCGCGAACGCTGGAGTTGCGGGAGCTCATCGGACTGGTGGGCTAATCAAGTCACAGGGACTTCAAGGGAATCAGGAAGGAGTGTTGGAAACCAGTGGTTTCATGCGACGTGTGGGGGTTTTGGTGATTGCCCTTCAAGGCCACACGGAGCTCGTACGTAACGGACGAAGGTTGCAAGGCGGGGGCGCACAAGGAGCTAGAAGGTAACGGACACTCGATGCATGTTTGCACGAGGAAGGAATACAGTTCTTCATTTACCATCAAGTCGTCACATCTATTCTTCAGGAAGTGGGGCATGGCGTGACTGATGAAGTGAGCCAGAACCTAAGAGTTGGTGCAGGCTTTTGCTGAAGCTATCGCCTGTGTTCATTGATATTCCTAAAGACGTTCGTGAAGAACCTCCGACGCGTCCGTTAGATATCATCCGCTGCAATGGCAAACCTTACTGGGCTCTCTTGGTAGCGCAAGCTGCTAAGTTAGAGACATGGTTGGTTTTACAGGAACACAACAACGAGTGCAAACCCCTTTTTCAGTGCTAAACGAAGAAAGACTACCGTTGTCGCAAAAATTAAAGACAGTGAATGTACACCCCTTCAACGAGGGTGGGCGGAAGCCTCGTCATCAGACATGGAGAACTTTTAGAAGCCGAGAACGGGAGCGTTGCTAGTTTGCTCTATCTCGCTTGCAATTTATTGTGATCAACATCATATTCGGCAGCAGCGCGACCTCGAGTTAAAAAGCCTTGATGGTGTCCAACCATGGTTGCAGCTGCAACTTGCAGCCCCAACAGTTGACATACCAATAAGGTGCTGCACCAGAACACCTTCATTTCTTAATCATTTTGGAGGTAAAATATATATTGTTGCATGACAATTCTAGGCCGTTGTAGATACAATGATAAAATACAGCTAACCGCAGTTCACTTAGTGCTGCCCTAACGATCAGTAGTATAGCAGAACACCTTCGCTATCGCCAATATCGTTCAAAACATTTAGAACAGGCTCCACGCATTTTTGACAATTGACGTCGAAGACGGCTTGTACCGCCCTTTGCATGTGGAGGATTTCCCGGGAGGCATAACAGTCTTCAAACCAGTGCTACCTGTTGGTTGGAGGAGAATTGACTGCTGAAAAGTTTTAGACGGCCTCGCTAGGACGACTAGAACCTCTGCTTGAGAACTTGAGCCTGAAACTTCCGAGTCTTGTCCTGATTCTTTTGACTGAATCTCATTTTTATCTCCATCTGAGAGATATCGACGGCTCAGAGCTAGTTGTAGCTGGATATATTCCGTTACAGTCACACATATTGTCCTAATTGGCGTTTCCTAAGCGAAAAGACAAGTTGTGGGTACTAGGGACTCCGCAGTATGTAGTTTCTAGGCATAATTAAGACCTCACGATCTCCATTTTCTTGGTTAAGAATGGGTAGTCCTGGAGACTTTCAAATGGGCATTCCGTCTTTTTTCTGTACCGAGTACCCGGACCTGCCTGGCAATTATCACCATCTCAAAACCAAATCTCAGTGATTAAAGTTGATTTATGGAAATTCCTCAAACGCCTAGTTTGTTGATGCGGTGTATTCCATGGGCAAGGCCAAGGGAATTATGTTTTCCACATGAAATTGCAATACCGGTATACCGATACATACCGGTCCGAGCCCGAGACCGGCCTCTGCAGGCCACGCGTTCGGAGCTCCCTCATTCTCACTTCAGACCGAGAAGACCAAGACCAAGAAAGAGGGGATTTCCTACACGACTCCTACAAGACTACGATGATCACCCGTGGAGCTCCCGAGCCGGCCAGCGCGCCCTCATCGCCTTCGCCCCGGGCCCCAGCGGCTCCGTCGGATAGCGATGCTCCCACCGGGGAGGCCGACGTTGTCGACGTTACCGGCAGCGAAGAACCCTGGGAGACGGCCTCCGCGAGGCGCACCTCCGACCCCCCTCCGCTCCGAGCAAGCAAGCGTGCTCCTGCGGCGTCGTCGAAGGCCGCGGCAAGTGAGGCCCCAGCTGATGCGCGCAAGGGGAAGAAGAAACCCGGGAAGCGTGCTGCCGCGGCCGCTGGGGGCGGTCCAGCGTCGAAGAAGACAACCCGTGAGCTGGGGTCGGACTCGGAGGAAGAAACCAAGCGCCCAGCCCCGGCGTCGAAGAAGGCGAAGAAGGCGGTCGTAGCGGTACACGTCGCGCGAGCGCTCAAAATTTCACGGGGACCCCCGTTTCGCCCTTCGTATGGCGCCGCCGCCAGCAGAAACGCGCTCTCCTCAATCGCGTATACCGGACGCCGCCGCGGCATCAGACGGTGAGCAGGACACCAAGTCCGGATCGAGTATACACTCTGCATCGGCTATACAGCCCCCATTGACTATACAGTCCGGATCGAGTATACACTCTCCATTGGCCATACAGCCCCCATTGACTATACAGTCCGGATCGAGTATACACTCTCCATTGGCCATACAGCCCCCATTGACTATACAGTCGGAACCGAGTATACACTCACCATTGGCCATACAGCCCCCATTGACTATACAGTCCGAATCGAGTATACACTCAACTACGGCCATGCAGCCAGTTTCTAATGTACAGTTGATGACTCCGAGTACAGCCTCCACTGTCCCAGGCGCCCACCGGAGAGTCGGTCTGCGAAACACGAAGATAGACCCTGCCTGTCCAGTACAACGTGCTGTTATTACACGCAAGGATACCCCAGAAACTAGCGCGCTCGCAACTCCCGCGGTACCATCAAAGACGGCCGCTGCGAGATACTCCACCGGTTCGAGGGGGCTAGCTACGGAGTGCCCGAGCAAGCACACAGGCGACAATGGCTCGTCAGCTCCACTGCGGTTCCGCCCGGTCGTGAGTCAGCGTATCGCCACGAAGATGTCTGCCAATGCCGAGATGCGCCAACATCTGGTCCAGCAGACACGACTAGCGATGCTCAACAAGGCTATGGCAGCACATGGTTTGACACTACCGGGTAGTGCGTCTCCGGTGTCTCGCGACGTTGCAGGCGGCCCCGAGTTCCTGCTGAACCTGCCCTTGAAGTCAGCACTATCCGAATTTGCGCGGCGGTCGCGGACATCTCTTCCGGCGTTCGTGGAGCTTATCCGAGGGCAAACAGAGGCTGATTACCGGCCGAACAAGAGTCTGGTCCCAGCTGTGCTCAAGGAACTCTGCGCGGGCTACAAGCATCTCGACCAACTCCAGGATATTGCCCGGGTGGGAGTTGAAGTCACTCTGAAGGCTACGCCTCCACGGCAGGTGAATCGCCCTTCGAACCACGGCTCTGCCCAAGATCGGGTCAATGTCCTCCGCAAGAACATCCGCAAGGAGCAAGATGCATGGCGATGCCTAGTCCTGGACATGGATCTCCTGGAGCAATGGCCTGAGATTATTATCAGCCCGTTCGGGGTGGTCAACAAGGGAGACGACGACGCTAGTATCTCCGGCCGCACGATCCACGATCTGTCATTCCCAGAGGGTTCATCTATTAACGACATCACGGATCAAACCAGCATCACCAAACCGGACTACAGTCACTGCGACGCCGTGGCGGTCGAGATCCTCAAAGTGAAACGCGAGCAACCGAATGCCACAGTCAAGATCATGGCCGGCGATGTCGCCTCCGCTTTTCGCAATGTCAGTATACACAGCAACAGCGTCTATCTGTTTGCGGGGCTGATCGAGGAGGACAATGCACTCGTGATCGAGCTTGCGGCACCTTTCGGGTGGACAGGTTCGCCGGGTTTCTACGAGATTTTCGGCGGGGCGATTTCCCATGTTCACGGTTCCCACACGAACGGTATCTACCCAACCGGGTTTTTCAACTATCATTGGGTCGATGACCATATCAACGTCGCAGTCGATATCGGGACGTCGTGTAGCGACATGGATCGGTCACTCCGTTTCGCTATGACCGCTATTCTCGGCGCTGAGGCTATCAATGACAAGAAGTTCACGAGCTGGAACACGCGCCAACGAGTCCTCGGGCTCGACTTCGACACGGTCGCAGGGCTTGTCTCCATGCCAGTCGGTAAGGTCGCCAAGTGTCGCCGCATTGTCGCCGCCGCATACAACACCACTGCGCTCCCACGTAAGGAGTACCGATCCTTGATGGGAAGCCTCCGTCACGTGGCAACGTGCATCCGCGCTGCTCGCCCGTTCCTTCAACGCCTGCGTGTATGCGAGCGCCAACTCAATCGGTTCCAGCGCGTTGATGTCACGGCCTCCATGAAGGAAGACCTGTTGTGGTGGTGGATGGTGTTGCACTCGCCTCATCTAAACGGCGTGTCCCTGGAATACTTCAACACATTACCGGCCCCGGATGCTGTGATCGAGATGGACGCCTCTGATTTTGGACTGTGCGCCCTCGATCCGGCTGCCAAAGCAGCGGTCACGTATCCGTTTTCCTTGCACGAGCGGTCCCTCATCTCTGCGTTCAAGAACGGCGATACCAACGGATTTGACATCAACTTTCGTGAGCTTCTATCCTGCGCGTTCGCAGTCCACGCATGGGGTGCGCGCTGGGCCGCGAACCCTCCTGATGGTGGTCGCCCCTATCACGTGCACTTTCGCATCGACAACACGTCGGCCGTTGCCTGGCAAAACAAGCTCGCGTCCCGTAACCCACGCGCCCAAGTGATTATCCGACTCCTCAGTTGGTGGGAAACATCGTTTCACCTACGGTTCTCCGCCTCGCACGTCCCCGGTGCGGACAATATTCGCGCTGACGCCGGCTCCCGCATCTCTGCTAACCCATATTTCACTCAGCTGTTTGCGTCACTAACGCCGGGCTGGACGCAGGTCACGCCGTCGGTGGATTCCCAGGGCCTGGCCAATATCTGGCAACGTATCTCCGCGCTCACTCCGTTGCCGATTCCACGTTCGACCAGTACAGCCGAGCTATGAACAAGTGGACGGTCTGGGCGTCTCGGCAGGGCGTTCCTGCCTGGTTCATCGGTGTCCCGAGCGCCGTTCAAGTACAGCACATCTCGGACTTCATCCTGCATGGCTTCCAGTTTGGTTTCGGCTCCGGAGGGCCTATCCGCAGCGATTCGATCATGTCGGTCCTTCAAGGCGTGCGTCATTTCTTCGCTGCATCTGGTTTCGAGTTTCCTCTGGCACACCCGCACATTCGCATGCTGCTCAAAGGAATCAGCCGCCTCGACACCCCGCGGCGCCGCAAAGCGCCTGTCTCGCTGGATATGCTGGAAGCCTGCTTCCACAGCATGGCGTTCGCCGACCCCTTCGAGCAAGCCTTATGGGGGGTTCTGTGCTTGGCGTTCTTTTTCCTGTTGAGACGATCGGAGATCGTGGCGATCACCAGCCGCACTTTCAAATGGTTCGCGCTCCGAGCCCAGGACATCGCGGTTGTAGACACAGCAGGTAGGCCTACATCCTCCCCCACGCTGGCACAGTCCGTGTGTTTGCGGCTGACCGGTTCCAAGACCAATCAAAGCGGTATCGCGACGTCAAGAGTGCTATCTCGCTCAGGGCATCCCTACCTGTGTCCCGTGTTCGGCGCCCTCATCCTGCTTCAAGCCAGGAAGAGCCTACCTCGCAACATTCCAGCTGCAGTATACATGTCACGACAAGGGATCCCAGCGTGCATATCAACTGCCGATGTATCGGAGGCGATCAAGCGTGCAGCCATCAAGACCGGCAAGGACCCTCGGCGTTTCAGCTCTCACTCTCTTCGCGCGGGCGGCGCAACGCACATGTATCGCTCAGGCGCCGACGCCCTCACGATCCAGTTTCACGGCCGATGGATCTCAGACGCCTTCAAGACCTACACCAGGCTATGCAAGGAGTCAGTCGCCGCGCTATCCGCCGCCATGGTGTCCGGTTCTCGGGGGGATTCAACGCTGCATTAGTGGGGCTGATTGCATGACCATTTGGGGGCACCGCTCTCCTCGTCCCTTATCGGATTGAGCTGATGGTCACTGCATAAGCCCCATTAATGTAACCTGTGTTTGACCCCCAAAGATTGTGGAAAGGTGTATTCCATGGGCAAGGCCAAGGGAATTATGTTTTCCACATGAAATTGCAATACCGGTATACCGATACATACCGGTCCGAGCCCGAGACCGGCCTCTGCAGGCCACGCGTTCGGAGCTCCCTCATTCTCACTTCAGACCGAGAAGACCAAGACCAAGAAAGACCCGCCTCTCCTCGTCCCTTATCGGATTGAGCTGATGGTCACTGCATAAGCCCCATTAATGTAACCTGTGTTTGACCCCCAAAGATTGTGGAAACTGGGGATAGAAAACATCAACAGCCCTTCGAAAAGTGTGGGTGTAGCATGGAATCGTAAACTCGTATTTCCCGTAATCATTCTTATTCTGGCAGTACATGTAATACTGCGTTGTCACCGAAGCCGTGAGCTCTCATTTCCGCATCCGCATCGTCGACCATGAGCAACCTCGACTTGATTCTACTAGAAGGAGACAATGAAGGGCTGATGACAGCAGCCATGGATCTGATTGATTCAATCGCTAGTGACTCGGTGACAACGAGCAGTGATGACAACTCGAGCGCCAAGGCGGAGCTATCTCGTCGATTGGCAGAGACTGATCCAAGGAAGCCCAGGCGGAAGAGGGTGGCCAAACCGGGCTACTCGACGGAGCAGGGCCGACGCAAGAAAGCAGAGGTGCTAGCGCTGCGGTCTCAAGTGCAAGGTCTGGAGCAGTGGCTCAAGCACCTGAAGCGCCACAAGGTGGCAGAAGACGCCCCCGTTGTGCGGCGAGTGCCTTCTCCTGCCTCAGCTGATCAAAGTCGACAGGCGATGGAGGAATTTCAGAAACGACAAAAGTCGGAGGTGGCCAACCGCAAGCTGAAAGCCGTGCTGGCGACTCAGACGGAGCTCGGTAAAGCGATTCTTGAGATCATCCGACAAAAAGCGGCACTGAAGGTGCGTTGGACTGGACCCTGAATATGGCCTCGTACTGGTTGCTCTAATTGTAGTTGTGCTGACGCAGGATAAGGAGCTTGTGTTCGGGCTTCCTCGCCATCTCCCCGGGTCATACGATAACTCTGCAGTCATCGGACGTTTGAAGATGGGGGCCTTTACCCTGTACCGCGATATGGACGTGGTGGTTCCTACGCCACCAGAAACGATCTACAGTAGCGAGATGGTGCCTAAAGTTGACCCAAGTCGCGGCAAGATGTTCGAGTGCACCACGGTTTGTACCGTACAATGTTCGATGGAGAGCGCAAGCGACCTTCTCTGGTTCGAGTATACGTACCCGCGCAAATACGAGAACAAGTCCTACCGCTTCGTAAGTTTTACCTGCAGACCTGTATTATCACTGCTTGATGTCTAACCTCAGCTGTCGGTGTTGTATAGTTCGAGACAGTAGGCCCCAACGCAGTCAAGAAGAGCTTCGACCTGCTGATGAATTCCAAGCGCGGCGCCATCTCAATGAGCGGCTTTATGTTCGCCAACCGATTCGAAGACCACGACCGCGTCACAATGGTGCGGGACTACGTTGCGTTCCTGCCCACTGCTGGTCTCCACATGCGCTGCCACCACTGGACGATCGTCACAGCCTCCGAAGTTCCTGGCGAGTGTCACATCCAGTTCTACTTCCACATTTACATGGAGAAAAACAGTTCCGAGTTCTCAGCGAACCCGGACGACGTGGAATACGTCCAGGAGATCGCATTGGCAGCGTGGTGCGCCAAAATGCACGGGTACTCGCACCAGCTGCACGAAAGGCTCGAGCGACTGCAGCTGAATCTCCCACAACTGTAGCCATCTGGCACACGTCGCATGTAGCACTAATTGCGGTTATGTGTTAGATAAATTGATGAAATGTAGCCATTTTTCACAGATCATATCAGTTAATTGAAAAAGTCTTGAAGCGTCATGGAGGAGATGGAGGAGGTCTACTTCGGGTTGCACGTGCAGCTTATACAGTGGGTCCAGCGGCTTCTAAGTGCCAAGGTGAACTCCCCCTCTCTCTCAGCTGCCCGTACATACCCATGTTGCCCAGTAACGCTTTCTGTGGCGTGTGCAAAAATTAATTGTTTATTCCAGAATCGGGAGCGGATCGAGTTGGGGCTGTTCGTGGCTGCATCTCACCTGCTTCTGCTGTGTTTCCTGCTCCACTTGAGCTTCGTCAGTGATGGGGGCCATGTTGGCTGTCTGGATCAGTTTCTCCCGCCTCCAACGACCTCCTACAGCCTTCAAGACGAGCAGCTACGTCTGCTTCGGATTCAGATTCTGCCGGACGCTGAAGCTGCTGATTGGAGCCTCGTCACGGGCTCGTTGAGCTCGTATTCGACGCTCAGTGCGTCGGACAATGCAACCAGGGCCTTGGTCCGGCCAGATCCGGGTCTGGGCTTCGTATACGCGCCCCAGAAGACTCTGTTCGCGCTGCTGGAACACGCTCAAGTTCTCCAGACTGACGTGATGATGGACACGCTGTATCTGCCCATGAAGTCGCAATGCTTCGAGCTCCGATGGCTGGATGCACTGCCGTTGTGGACTCTGATACGTGACCGAGTTGTTGGGTACGACACGATCTTGGTGAACCAATTGCTGAAGCGCTACGGAGCAAGAGGATTCTTCTACAGGGAGGACAGTCGCGTCGTGGTCGACATGAGCTACGGAGTGTTCAACCCGGCGGCAGCAGCGCAGAGCGTGCGTGTTTGTGGCTTTGTGTTTTGGCTTGAGAGTGAGGCCGATCTGTGCTTACGAACTGTGTTGTGCCGGCAGTGGTTGAGGCTCGTGGCGATGAAGTTCAAGATCTTGCACACGATTTTGTTCCTGTTTTTCGTCCTCGCGGCGCTCGTGGCCTTCGTGCTCATCGAGACTCAGAAGCGGATGCTCACCTTTGCAGCTCTGTTCCAGAACCGATTGCAACTGCAGATACCGTTCGCCAACCTCGTGGTGACCTTCTTCGCCCAGTCACTGCTGTTCGTGCCCGTGATGGTAAGGCGAGTGCTGCCTGCATCTGCTGACCATCCTGACCTCGACCTAACTTTGCAACTATTGCTCAGGTTGGCATGCTGTTTTTCCTGTTCGAGCTGTACAAAGATCGATTGCTGGCGTTCGGCGTCATGACGGTCATGTGGGTGGGCGAGTCGTTCTCAGTCGTGAGCGTCCGGACTCGACTGTCGCAAGCGTACTTCCCGCCGCTTTTCTTCTGCCTCTTTACGCTTTTCCACGTGTACCTCTTCTCTTTCCCCTTCGGCTTCTCGTACGTCGCTCTAGGCGTCATGAGTATTTTGCTGCTGCAGCTCATGCTCTTCTTCTGGAACTGCTTCGAGATACCAGCACTGAACCGAGGTGAGATCTCAAGAGTGTGTCGACGGGAACCATTATTTCTGTCATTTCCCCTGTAGACCTAGTCAAGCAGATCAAGCCAAGATCGAAGCCAGGGCCAACGCACCGCCTATCAGCAGATGCACTAGTCATTAGTTTAGCCTGACGCTGGCCACTACATAGATCTCTGTGCATTCATGAGGCTTATAGCCACTTCTTGATCTTGAACAGCAGCACGATGAGGGCGGCGACGACGAGCATCACAGCCCACCAGATGAAGTAGGCGTAGTGATACGTCGTCTCTGGAATGTACGGGAAGTTCATGCCGTAGACGCCAGTGAGGAACTGCGCGGGCAAGAAGATCGCCGCAATGAGCGCCAAGATGTAGCTGGCGTCATTTTGCTGTGCTGCGCGAGCGTTGTTAAAGTCATCAACGAGGCTGCGGCAGCGATCGAGATGTTGTTCGCACTCTTCTTCGATCGTGGTGAGGTGGTCCTGGACGTCGGCGAAATACTGCAGCGTCTCCCCTTTGTAGTCGTCAGATGCCACCAACTTGGAGATGATCTCGAACAAGGGTTTGCAGTGCATTTGAAGGGCCTTGACCTGCTTCGAGCAGTTCGCGATTCGCCCCAAGTCGAAGTATCGAGGCTCCAGCAGCATCAAGCGTTCCAGCATGACTAGTTTGGCGCCGAACGTCTGAGAAATTGGAGACAGCTCGTTCACGCACGCGTCCATGATCGAGTACACGAGAAATGCTGTGCTGTGCTGCCGAACTTTGGAGTACGAGATGCTCAGTCGCTGCTTCAGTGCCGACCAGAGCGTACTAGTCCCCGCTGTTTGAACGCTGATGAGTACCCCCTTCATCACGAACAAGCTCAACTGCTCCGGCAACGTCATAACGTGCCCGATTTCGAGCTGTCTCAGTCTGGATTCAAGTTCGCTTTGATCCATGAGATCAAAAGGTGAGTCGTCCTCGGGTAAAACCAGCAGCGAGGCTCGGAACATGTTTTGATAGACTGTCACCATCTCCAGGCTGTGTGGATGGAGTGTCTGGAGAAGAAGAGACGAATGCTCCTCGTACTTGACGTATTTGGGGCGCTTGACTCTCAAGCCAAGGGTATCTTCCACCGCCAGCGGGTGAAGACGATAGCGCACTGAAAGACGTCGAATGAGCAGCGTGTTGAGACCTTCGACGTTGATCCAGCGGACGGTAGCCCACTTGGGCTTCGTCGAGTAGATGAAGCTCTTGATGTGGTTGATCGGGTACACGCTTCGGATGCGGTCAGGGGAGTACTCGATAGATCCCAGTGTCGCTGGCTCGGACCGGGACTTCACACTCGCGTACAACGGAGGCATTGTGCGTACGAACGCGTCGTTGAACAGCTGGGCCAGCTTGATCTCCTGAATGGCGCTGAGGAACTCTTCGTACGAGATGGTCCCGCTCTTGTTGTCGTCGACTACGTCAACGAAGGCCTGGAATTGCTCGTCACTGTCACAAGCGATGCCCATGGCTTCGAGTCCGGACCGAAAGCCATCGTAAGACAACATTTCGTTGTCTGCGGGCACAGTGACGAAGCCGACCACCGTTAATACCAACACTGATCGAGATAACAAGTTCGACACGTACCATCGGGACTGCAGAGAGAGAAAAGCTTGGTCATTTTAGCTGTCGTGAGGTCGAAGTGTGGGTCTCTGATGGAAAAGTCATCCGCTGTGTCATCTGCACCGAGTGTATTGGACCATGCCACATCGTCGGAGTCTTGACTTGAACCAATTGAGGCAACGCGGAGGAGGTTATCTCCGCTAAGAGAGAGTGGCTTCACAATTTTGCTTGCCGCAGACGTGGTTGGGTGATCGGGGAAGTTCACGGGTGACGCTGAACCCTGCGATGAACTTCGGAAGCTGTTTGGTCTCTCTACTCCTGACGTGGGGACCTGCTCAGCAGAAGCGGAGCTCGAGGTGGAGCTCCTCCATGAGTTGCGGACATTTGTATCTGCTCGTTGAGAAGACGATTGCGTGCTGCCCTGGTGAACCACGACAGAAACGGTGGCATCGTCACTGCAGCTACCGGGTGATAGTAAGGGGCTGTTCATCTTCCGACACTTGCTCCCGATCTTCCACTTTGAAGAATGAAATGATAGTCTCCTAGCTGAGCTTTCGGGGCGTGTGCTGGACAGTCTCTTGATGAGTCAAGTGCGCTCCAAAAGCTCCTGCGCTGTGTACTCATTAGCTAAGCGCGTGATGCGAGCCAGAGAGATCATTCAGCACTTGGTCGCCACAGACATAACATGTAGCTGCACACAGATTGACGCCAGCGTTATCTCGACAGAACGCTCTATTTGATTTGGGACCCGCGTGATGGTGGTGACGCAGATTCCGGCTTGGTGCTAAGTCGGCGCTGTGGAGTTCTGCTGCCGCTTCTTACTCGAGTTGTAGTAGACGCCATCGACGAGGACATGGCAGAAATCAATCGCTTGACGCGCTTCTGTCGTCGCTTATCCAGGACGACTGTCTTGGTCCAATTCCAGCGATGGACGAGCCTCGCGCGACGTGCTGCCAGCTTCTGCGCCACGTTCTGCAGGACCACCACAGCATTAACACCCCACTACAAACGTAACTACAGACGAAAGGGTAAGCAAACTTACAAATATTCGCAGGAAGCTTCGCTGTTCTCGCCACTTCGCCGTCTTGAACTCGAGCGAGGCACGAGACTTCCGGTTCTCGTACAACCCTCGGAGGGATGTTCGCGGACTGTCGGAGACGGTAGTGTGGAGTCTGGTACCATTCGGATGGGCTATGGACACTCGACTCCCCAGCGTCAACTGGAATGGCAGCCCAGCACGCCGCCGTTCCTCGCACTTGCGCTCAAACCGAAGCATGGACACACGCTCTCGCGCTTGGCTTCCTCTGCGATGTAAAGTCCGACATGTTAGCCCCTTCAGTCAAATACCCTACGAGTTGAGAAGACGACCCACCGAACTAGAGCCTGGATCTGCACTGCTGCGTTGTACTGCAGCTTCGGCACCAACCGTTGAATCCACGCACGAAGGTGATACCCTCGAAAGGCACTCTGCGAGAACAATTTGATCGTTAGTTTGGGGACAGCATCAACATCTCGGGACGATAAAGCAGTAACGTTACCTGGATCTTCACAATAGCCAGAAGATAGCGCTCGTCGCGGGCGCGTGCAACGAGGTGGCCATAAGCAATCTTGGCGAGAAACCTTCGAACGCATGACTGCAGTGAAGTTGAGCAAATACACACGGTTGTCAAGCTCTCTACAGCGTCAAGTAGTTTTCGTAGCGAATAGGCAGTGTACCTGGATGCGAGTGGCAGCCATTTGTCGCTCTTCATGTCGGTTTTTGACGTCACGCTTGCGCCGTGCTCGGTCTTTGACTCCTTGTCTCCAGAGCATCGGCATCTCCTTGCCGCCAGTTCCACCTTCTTCCGGGAGATTACCACGCAGCCTCAAACGTTCCTGCATTTCAGCGAGCTGGTACCAAGAACCGATTGATTGACATGTAAGGCATCAGCTATAGACATACAACAGAGGAGCAGGACACTTACGTCAAGTCGAATGCAGGAGACGCTCCGTAGTGCGAGCTTGTTCCTTCGTCGCGCGTACGCGACTGCCCGTGGTCGACTTGTGAAGCCCCGATAACAAGCCTGGATTCGGGTCGCCGCCCAACACTCGAGCTGGGCCTTCTCCTCCCGTTCACGAGCCAATTGAGCCATGAACGCGTCTCTCTCTAGTAGCAGCTCACGGTGCAATCGAGCAGCGGGGATAGCTAGAGCTGGCAGGCTGCGTCGGAACGTCGGAAGTTGCGCTTGGTGCGGTGAAGACCCTCTTCGAACTTTGCTCAGCCTTGCAGACATGGACTTGGGGGCTCCATAGACAGTCTCACGGGGCTCTTGGTTGCTCTCAGGCCCTGACATCGGAGGCGTTGACAGCTTACTCCTCTTCCGCCGAGTCACTCGGTGTGGCAGCGCCGTCACGACCGTCGAGATGACATTCGAAGTAGTGAGTTGCGTCGTGGCTAGCAGCGTGTTTCTCAAGTTTTCCAGCCCTTCAAACCGCCTCGCCTGCATGGCCTTGAGCAGTGCCAACTCTACAGCATCCTCCACCTCTTGGCGCTCATCCGTAGTGGTTGCAACCTGAACTTCACTCGACTTGTCGACAGCCGCAAAGTCTACCGGCGAAGTGTCATGATTCAACTCCAGCTTCACCTCCTGTGCAGCTTCGTCCACAACGGAGAGCATTTCTCTCTGCGCGAGCAGCACCAAAGAGACACGAGACGTTACGTTGATCAAGGCTGAAGGTCACGCGCGACTCGAACCGCCGTTCCGGTTTAAGCGCCGTCCGGCGAATCCGTCGCCGACATGGTGGGGACCGCGGAGTCGAGTGAGGCTGCGTCTTTGCCAATGTCACCGTCGCTGGCTCAGCGGAAGCAGGCGTGGCTGCGAGCTCGAGAGGAATTGCGGCAGGCTCAAATCGTGACGGTGAAGCAGGGATTGAGTCTCACCCCGAGTCTCTACTTCGGCACGCGGCGGTGCACCTACAGCACCGTCGTATCCGTGGTCACAACAGCGTTGCCGCTGCCTCGGTACGACCCGTTGATCCCTCCGCCATTCGTCCAGCAGACCAACGTCAATGATGTCCCCAACGAGGCTTCTCGATGGGCTGAAGAGCGAGCAAGGGAAGCCCTGCACCGACTCAAGCAGTCCGACAACAACCAGAGCGACGACCCCGAGGCGAAATCGCCGTACGCCGTGGTGAAGGCGTTCCCGACCCAGCAGCAGCAAACGCTCGCGCTGGTTCGCGAACAACGCGCGTTCATGCAGTCGCTGCACGCAGTTCGACGAGCGCGTGCACAACGGGAACACGAGGCGGCCTTGGTGATTCAACGGGTACGACGAGGTTTCGTGCTGCGTCGGCAGTTCCGCAGCATCCGACAGAAGCTGCT
This sequence comes from Phytophthora x cambivora, assembly GCA_033557925.1. Classification (NCBI taxonomy): domain Eukaryota; phylum Oomycota; class Peronosporomycetes; order Peronosporales; family Peronosporaceae; genus Phytophthora; species Phytophthora x cambivora. The sequence continues at coordinate 574,927 of JAUCEB010000024.1, read as the reverse complement.
CGTCCGCAAACGCATCCGAGGAAGTCTGCTGCAAGTCACGAAAGGGACGGCCATCGTACTGGGCGAGAAGGACCGACGCCTGCGTTTGATGGTCAAGCAGAACAACGCAGCGACTCAGATTCAAAGCGCTTACCGAGTGTGGGGTGCTCGTCGGGTGCTGGCGAAGCTGCGTGCCCTCGATCGGTACGAACGGCGACAACGTTGTGCGTCGATCGTTCAAGGAGCTTGGCGCGCTTGTATCGCCCGGTATCTAGCCACGAAGCTGCGGGTGCAGCACGAACAGGCTCGACGTCAGGCGCTCGCGCGTTTGCTCGCTAGACTCTTCTTGGGGTTTCAAGCGCGGTGTCGTGTTCGATCTCTTCGTCTTCAACGAGAACATCGAGCAGCGTTCAAGCTCCAGAGCGCAGTGCGATGCAGACTCCTCGCTTCCAAGGCGTCGCACCAGGCCAAACTTCGTAACGAGCAGGAACGAGGACACAATGGAGCTGCAATGATGCAGAGCATGGTGCGCGGCATGCTGCAGCGTGCGCATGTGATCAAGTTGCGTCGGGCTGAGGAGCTTGCTGTTCGAATAGCGTGTGCGTTGTCAATGCAGCGGGTGGTGCGCGGATTCCTTGGACGCCAGCGTGCTCGACGTCGTGGCATCCAGCGTGCTAATGAACGCGGTTGGATCTGTGCGATGCACATGACGCGGATAGCGCGAGGCTTTCTCGGTCGATTGGTGGCTTCTCGCGAGCGAATCCTTCAGGAGGCCGATCTGCTTATCCAAGCTCGACGAGGCAACGTCGAGGCTGTCGTGGACTTGCTCGACGGCTTCGACCCAGCTACGATGGGACTTGAAGAGGGCGACACTGCTGTGGACGATGATGTACCTGTACTGGAACCGGCCGACGTGACTGTGGTGAGCGTTCCAGGAGGCAACACAGTGCTGCACCTTGCAGCCAAGTTCGGCCACCTAGAGGTCGTGACGCTCGTGCTACCAAGACTTCTGAGCGCTGCACCTCAACTGGTGTATGCACGAAATGCCAAGGGATTCACGCCGCTGTCCCTGGCTGTAACGAACGGCCATGAGCGTGTAGCTATGTATCTCCTCGCAATGACGACGCCATTGTTCAAGGACCACGTGCTACCTGGACGAAGACGAACTCTTCTCCATGAAGCAGCACGACGAGGACTGGAGACGGTCGTAGCGAAGCTACTGCAGCTTTTTCCTCAGACTTTCACTGGTGCCGAGCGCGATGAATGGACTCAGCGAACAGCGATTCACGAAGCTCTTCTGGTCGGCATTGAGGTTGTGCAACCCGGAGATCTGGTTCCTTGGACTCGGCACCATTTACTCAGCTATCGCAGCGCGTTTGCCGACCCCGAAGATGAAGCTGAACATGCCATGGCGGTTCTAGAAACTCTGCTAGCCAAAGCCCCTCATGCTCCGCTTGAGGCGAAGGACTTCTTGGGGTTCACGCCGCTGCATATCGCCGCAGCACGAGGCAATCTACGCGCCGTCACACGGTTGTTAGCGTTTGGTGCCGATGTGACAGTGAAGGACGATCAAGATCGTACTGCGTGGCGAGTTGCGCTGCTCCGTGGTCACGATGCCTGTTTCCAAGAAATCCGACGCAAGTGGCTGCAGGATGTAGTGAGCAGCCAGAAGGGAGCAGCTTCCGACTCGACAAGTGCCAGTCGAGCGGTGGCTGGTTCCACGACAATGGCGCTGCATCCACAGCTAGAACGCGACCTCTTTGCTGCTTGCAAAGGCGGGGACGTGTCCAAGATGCGGTTCTACATCGAGGAGTGCGAGGTCTCGGTCAACGCTGTCGAAGGGATCGATGCTGTCCAAAACGTCGACGAAGCTGATGCCGTGCTCTCACCGCAGCGATCGCAAGGTCGATCACTCTTGATGGTGGCATGCGAGCACCAACACTTGAGTACGGTGAACTACCTCCTCACTAGAGACGATCTGGATGTCAATTTCACGGCAGGTGACGGACGATTAGCCACCACGGTAGCTCAGTCAAGCTTCGAAGAGGTCTCGTCCTCGCCTTAGCGTTTTCATGTACTGGTATTGAGAAAGTTTTGCTGCACTGCTTCCTGGTGAGCCTGCCTACATATTCCCAAGTGCCTGCATCGTTGACGTGCGATAGAGATCGCGCCACAGTTTGACCACCTCCCAGGTCTGGCCGGTGATTCCAAGACGCTTGGCTTGCTCTGCTGCACGGCGAAAGCCTGACTGTACGATGGGGTGGTCAAGCAATTTGCGTGCCAGACGATCATCGCCCTGGGCTTCCACCGACGCCAACTGCAGCATCACTTGAGCTACTTCGTCCTTCTTCTTCCTCGATTCCACCTCAACACTATCCATCTTGTGCGATGCAGCGAGGTCTGCGGTGGGGGCTAGTAGTTCCAGCCTCAATGCCCGCAGCTGGGTATCGCGCTCGGCCTGTTCACGTCTCGCTCTCGCTTGACGCTGTGTCGAACTTACTCTGGAGGAATCCTCAGTACGAACCGCTCGACGAGCTGTGCGTCTGCCGGTGCTTGCACTTGTCTTCGGTCGAGCATAAGGTGCTAGCAGCTTGTCCATCACAACACCTACCGCAGCATTGACAACTGCACGGGCGTGACTCGCCACACAGTCGCGCTGTGCCTGAAGCTCTTCCTCCGTTATGGGGCGTGGAGGCAGCACGTGAACCCCATAAAGCTGTCGAGCTGGTGACGGATGCAGACACTTCGAGTCGCGCACACACCACGGTGACACCGCGCGGGCCTGAGCGAGAAAGCGTTTGTGCTTCTCCTCGACCTCCATCGAGAGCTTGGCATCCGCGTAGATCGCTTCAAGCCGGCGTCGAACATCCCGCAGGCACACGGTGCGATCTCGCTGGCGATGACGAACGAAGCCTTGGAGACTAGCTCCCTCCTTCTCGAACGTCACGCAAGCTAGTCGGGTATGCAGCACCCGCAGCCACGGACGCTTGTCCAGATAACCTTCCGCGTTTTCCAGCGCCAGTAGCACGTCCGCCTTGGCGAACATGACTTCATCCAACTGGTTCACGTTGACGTGGCCATGTCCTTCCTCTTCCTCTCTATTGTTGTTGTTGTCGTCATTACATTCTGGTTGGTGTCCGCTTAGACGAAACTCGCGGTCACGCTGCCGCTTGTCGTATTCCTTGGACAGACCGTAGAAGACAGACTCGACGAGACTTTCATCCAAAGCCAACGAGTCTTCGAGGGTCCGCCAGTCCACTTGGTCATGGATCACCATGTCGGAACCCTCAAATCTTCGTGAACCGCCGCTGGTGCCTGCTCAAGACTCGCACTACGGGTTTTTGATATCGCGCTTATAACGATGGAGGTGCTGCTTCTGGACACGACCGAGAAAGAGGGCGAGGACAACACGCTCTACCACTACGTCCACAACAGTGACACAGTCGGCTGCTTCTCGACTCCTTCGAGGACCAGCACGACCCACTGGCTGGACCTTCGAGGGGTTTTGGCGGCTGCGGTTGGTGCTACGACGTCACTGTGCGGTGAACCTTTAAAGTTCGCACGCTTTGGGGCAGGTAACTCGAACGCGAGCATTGGCATTGTGGGCTTCGTCAATATCTACGAAGTGCTGTACGCATTTGTCTTCACGTCCTCAGATCTTCCCGAATCCATCGTTCAGGTTTGGAGTCAACTTGTCGTGTGATGCTCTTGGTGAAGCCGTCTGTGTCTAATCAGGATACTTGCTGATGTTGTAGTACTATACGCGTTCGAGCTGTGACCTGCTCCTAAGTCTCCTCGGATACCCGGACGCAAAGCTTGGGCAGTGGCGCAGACGGGAAGGGTCTTCTATCAGCACGGGCACTCTCCGTGCACAGCTAGACACCATTTTCCGAGGAATCTGCAGCATTATCCAAGAGGGTATTCACTCCTTCAACTTGTTGACTGAAGGAGAAGAAGTACTGATGCTTGCTCTGACTCGCGTAGATTTGAGCTTCGGTTCACATCTCCACTTCGTGTTTGACGGGCGTGTGCCCGCAGTCAACTACCCTTTGGAAACCCTGGTAATGCGTGTTGTTCTGGTGATACGCTTGGCCTTAGAAGCTGATTGAGTTTTTTTAATATCCATAGGCCAAGTTGGCAGTTCTGGATGCTCCCTTCGGTGACACTGCGAGCTCCACACAAAAAGTAGTTGCTTCTACTCCTCTTGAAATGAGCCGTTCACCATATTTCAGCGGCTTGAAGCACTGACGTTTTACATGAACAGTACGCAGCAATCGGCCGCTGCATCTTCTACCGGTGAGTTTCATCGCGTTCTCATCGTCTTCTCCGCGTGAGCATAACGAGTGGACAATTCATTTTGCTTACTGCAGCAAGCAGCTCGCGTTCTCGACCATGCGCAGCGACTTCCTTCGAATGCTCTTCCAGTGGCTATTAGATGGACAGCAGTTTGCACCCGACTCGAGTGTGACGAAGCCCCCACAAGGTAATGCGTGCATAATGTACCAGCATATTGCCGCCGCTCCCTTACGAATAGTTATCGGTTGTGGTATTTGCTGAATACTGTAGAAGAAAGTGACGGATTACCGACGCGCATCGACACGTTTGAGCTTCATGACTTTCGATTCACTCGCCATGGTGGATACCCAAAGCGACACGCGCTCCTGATCATCACCGAGGGCAGCGTACGTTCCGCTGTCGCATCATGGTTCGGAGTTGTTTCTCATCAGTAAGTTGTTTGTGCACACCACACTGCTCCAGCTACAACTTGTGTTCCTGGTCGAGCGCAAACTGGAGATGGAAGGCAAAGGTGACGCCGTCGGATGGGCCAAAACTCTCAGTGACGATGTGAACCAGCAGTGCGTAGAACAACTGTTTACCTTCTGCACTCAGCACCTCGAAGCGTATTTGGAAACCAGCCAAGCACTGCGTCAGGAGCGCGTGGAGGCGCTGCAAACGCAGTTTACAGACCAGCTACAACGAGAGCCTGAGGTCTCGATCCATTGCAAGTCATTGGATCGATTTCTGTGGTATTCAGTCGCTCTTGATCGTCTTCGAGGCGTTATTATCGGTGATGTTCTTCCGTTCACTCATCTCCATGACCAAGGCGACCAGACCAAGTCTCAACAACAGAAGTATGACTCCATTTTGGCCCGATTTGTCCAGCATATCGTCGCCTTGCAGCAGAGTACGCGCTGTTTGCATGATCCCCCTATTGAAACATCCCCCGAGCTCCCATCAGGAATCCCGCCCCTAAAGCTCAACGTGGATGACCCAGGCACGCTCTTCTTACGTGAAAAGCCGACAGACGAAGGCGATATCTCCACTGGCGATGCACATATTTTTCCGGAGCTTCATTTCACGCACCAGCCCTACGAGAACAAAGGACGTGAGCTGCGTCAGACAGCCGAACGGGTCATCGTGCAAGGCCAGCCATTCTGGATCATAGCTACTTACTTCGAGACGCTGGGGTTCTTCAGTGTTCTGGACGCTGTTTTGCCGCTGGAATTGCTGGAGCACGAGATGAATCGCCTTTGCGCGTTTGGTGGTGCTGATCCAGCAACAACCTCAGTACCAGCGAGTTAACTGTAGAGCTCGTGACGCGAAGACCTGCGACTCACGCCGCGCTTTAGGAAGTAAATAAGTTTAAATTATGTCTGCTTCAAAGGTTTTGCTAGACGGACCAACACAAGCATTGCCTTTGTCAGACTCGTCTTCATAGTAATTTTGGGAATGATAGCAGACGATCAGAGCCTTGGCGGGGTGGGCTGCGACCGGGTGCACTCTAGTCCGTAAAATCAAATACAGCGCTGGCACTGGAAGATGGCGGCGCACGAGCTGATTTTGCCTTGCGTCGGTGAGGACTCGATGATACTGGCGACTCATTCGTGGTAGGCGAACGATTTGGAGTCCGTAAAATCTTCGCAGACTTCGAAACTCGCAGCGGTGTCGACGAAGGAGTTTTTGTGGGTGTCAGATTGAGCAAAGGCGACTGTCGGGAAAGCCCCGGGGAGTGTTCATTCCTTGTCGGCGTACGTAGCAGTACGTTGCTATTCTTCGTTGATGGCGGCGAGGATGAGGGAGCGAAATCAAAGATCCCCTGATTCGAGACGCAGCTTTTGCCGTTTCTCGCGTTTGAGTCGGAATCATGCATCTCCTTCTTTCTTCGTTTCGACTGCAATCTCCGGCCCGAAACAGTCTTATTCGCTCCAGCAGGGTAGTAGGTTTCCTTACCAGCATCCTGCGAAAGATCCAAGTCTTCACTGCCATTGTCACGGCAGGTAACATCCATGGTGAGCACCATGAACGGGGATGAACCACATTCAGACACAGATGCTTCATCCAAGCTAAACTTCTTAGCAGGACTGACACGACTTGGCTTCGAGAACTCAGCATCAAATTCCTCCACCAGCTGCCGAGTCCTCTTCAAAAGTCGCGCTACAACTGGTGATGATAGCGAGCCGTCCGGGAGCACTGCGGTTAGTGGAGATCTCCCATCGCGTGGAGGTATCTTGGGAGTTATCTGATCCATAGGTGTTGTCATGGGAGACTTGGCGCGGGGTCGCTTCTTTTCTGGGCTTCTCGGAGGAGTGCGGGTCGGTGTTAGACTTCCGTGACCCTGGGTCGTTAATTGCCTCTTCTCTTCTGCGATCACAACTGATTCGCTGTCCGAGTCATCGATGTTAGAGCACAAGTTTTTCAATGGCCGGGGTCCGACAGTAGAGGCTGATTTTCGCGCAGACGCCCTTTTAGTTTTGTCGTCAACATCCTCGTCGTCAACCTCGGCACTCTTTGGAGTAGCTTCGCTCACACGTTGCTGTTCGCAAATATCACTCGCCGACGCACACAAACTTGCAACAGCCCCGGTTTCCTGGTATGACTTGAGGATCTCTTCGACATGAAGCACAGACTTGGCTACCTCAGCAGTTAGTGCACCAATCTGAGAGTGAAATGCCACAAACACACTAAGAGCACGAAGAAGCAGCCGAGGCGAGCTGTGGGGTAGTGTGTTCAGGATAACTGCGCTGTTAGCAGGAGAACCTTTCATCAGATATCCGAGAAGCAGCGAAGTGCACCCTCCGAGAATCACGTCCTCAGGACTCCAGTCATCATCTCCCTCTTCCATCGAAATAGTGCTGCCCCCGCCTCCAGCTTGATCTTCAGTCAATTCAATAAGGTGTACGTACGACTCCACTTTCGCCTGGAAAAATCTTGTGAACAGATCGCAAGCGCTGACCTTTATTTGTGAGGACCCATCCTGCCGCAAATTGAGGTACAAGGTTGCCCCAGCCAGCGCGTCTCGGTTATCATCGCTGAACTCGATGCAATTGACAATCACGCTCAGTAGTAGCAGGCAGGAGTCAAACTCCGACTTGTCCAGTCCCGCCGATTTTGGACGGCTCTTCCCCCCTGCTGAAGGCGCTCTCACTATACCCAAGAGTTGGGTAAATGCGTGTGCGATAACTTGCATACCATCTAGCGCGTGCACATGGCTTGCTGCTTCGACGCTGTGGTGGGTCAAATTAATTAGCACGCGCAACGCCGACAGTAGAGCCTCCACCACCAGATGCACACGCGTGGGCTCCGATTTCCACCTGCTTCGGGCGTGAGTTCCCCAACTAAGCTCACTCAGGATACGTATGAGCTTTAGCAGCAATTCAAATAGCTCTTTCTGTTTTGCCACGCACTGCTGGACATCCAGGTTTAAAAAAGTGACGTGGTCGAAGACACGCAGCAGCATGCTCACGCGATGAAGCACGTGAGCAAAATCGAGCGAGAGCGGTTGAATCTGAGTAGAGGGTGCCAGCAGCTCGAGAACACCGATCCGCCGAGCTAGACCGCACATCAATACATCAATACCACCGTTCCGCACTAGTTGCTGTTTTCGCCGTCGCAATAATCGAAACGTGTCCGCTGCACTTGTGTCTTTTCGGTTCTGAGACTGCTGAGCCAACTGCAAATCTGAGGCCTGGTTCACCGCTGAATCGCAATCCATTTGCAGCAATTTGCACAGCGCAGCACACAGAAGATCCGCCGTCGACACCAGCAGCTTCTCCTCAGAAAAAAACTGTTCATGGCCCTGCAGCATCTCCTCCAATTGGCTTTGAAAAGCGTCAGATGACGTCATAGTGGACCTCTCTTCCTGTTCAAACACCTTCACTCCAGTCATGCACACGTTTCCACCTTTATCCGTCGTTTGCTTCCGTTTCAAACACGTCTTCTTCAGCGATGCACCAGCCTGCATCGCTGACGTCTCCGTCGCTGCCTTCTCCTGTTCAGCGTCCAGGTCCCCTGCCATCTCCTGCTTTAGCGCGTGCACCACTGCGTCCAGCACCGTCTCATCCACGAACTCCTCCGCCACGGAGCTCTGAGCCAGGAAAAACAGCAGCACAGCGAGCGCCAGTCGCTGTGCCTCCTCTCCTCCACTCGGACCTGCAGGTCCCAGCCCCGAGCGCAGCAGCTCCTGCGTCTTGGCCTGGATCGTGCGTCTCTGGCTCGACAGCTCCACGGCCTGCAGGATCGTCGCGTCCTGCAGCAGCTGCGCCAGCTCCAGCACGCTGCGGGCCTGCGCCAGGCGCCCGCGCTGCGTCGTGGCTGGCGCCAGCAGCCCGTCCAGCAGGTACGAGACGTCGTCCAGCCTCGCCGCCAGCAGTCCGTCCTCCTGCAGCAGCAGCGTGCTCTGTAATACGATCGTCGTGTCCTGCTCTGTACCCGAAAGGTGGTCCACGTGCGCGTGCTGGCGGCCGTAGAACGCGAACTTGCGGCGCGCGGCGTCTCGGTCCACGGCTTCCAGGCGCGGCAGCAGGCTGTCAGGGGCGTTGTGTCTGGTATCAGTAGAAGCGCCTGCGTCTGTAGAACGTGCACGTGGTGGTTGGGGGCGTGGGCGCCCCCGGGGAGCCCCAAGCGCGCGCGAGGAAGAAGGCGCCATGGCGCGCGGAGAGAGGCCTGTCCGAAAATGCGGAACGCGAATGTTGAAGGGACACAAAACTTGTGTATTTGAGGGGAAAATTGTGCAACTTTACAGAAAAAGGTCTTCAACGATTCGGCGTCGTCAAAGAGAATGGTCCATACATGTCAAAGAGAATGGTCCATACTCTAACGTTAGTAAATCTCTAGCTTCGCCTCTGGGTCGACGGCGTAGACGTGCTTGTACTTGTCGAAGAGCTTCTGAAGAGCTTCCACGTATTGCGTGTGGTACTTGTGGACGTCCTCCTTCGTGGGGCTCTCGATGCGAGGCAGCACCACGGCCTCTCCGACGACTGTGATGAGGTCCACGTCGGTGCAAGGCAGGAAGAAACACTGCGGAAGGCCGAAGAAAGCCACCCCGGGGATCTTGAACTCGTTCATCTTGAGTCGAAGCTGCAGCAGGTACGGGAACGTGTGGTACGTGTACTCCTCGCCGAACGTGTACGCTGGGTGCACCTTGTAGCCGTGCTGCAGAGCCAACTTGATGAATCCGAAGCGCTTCTTGATGTACACTCGGTGCTTGCCTCGCTCGTACAGTGTGGCCTCTTCAAAGCCGCCGGGGATCAAACACACGTTCTGGCCCGTGGCCATGAAGCGGTGGAACGTGGATCTGGCAACGCAGCTGAAGTCCATCCAGTTGAGGAGGTCGCGCATGACTGGGAACCAGAAGAGGTTTTCAGCTACGAGCCAGCGACAATGGGCGTGCAGGAAGCTCATGTGGTGGGCGCCGTTGAACGCAAACCCGTTCGAGAGGACGCCGTGCGGGTGGAAGGCGAACAGTGCGCGGTCGTCAGACTTCACGGACGGCGATAGGTCGTTCTCCTCGACTGTCTTGCTAGCAATATCCGTGTTGCATTTGCCGTTGTTGTCACTGTCAGACGCATCTTTGGGCTGCTTCGCCTTCTCGCGCTCGTCGAAGACCGTGACGTTGAGTCGGAAGTAGGGATAATGCAGGAACAAGTAGCGGAAGAAGTGCCTCATGAACGGCCACTGGTGGAGCGACGGTCTGGTCGAGTAGTGGTAGCTCTCGTGCAGCACGATGAAGCCCAAGTAGACCTGCGCAACGAAAGGCATCGGAGGAACGTCCGCTCGTGTCGCTCTCGTCCAGATCCATAGCGCTAGACACAAGAGCGAAAAGACCCACATCGCAGCAAAAAACAGGAGACCGATAACCCAGAGACCGTAGAGAAGTGTGAGGTGGACGCGCCGCAGGAAGCGCCCGCGCAGCGTTCGCAGCTCCGGTCGGTCATCGAAGTTGGGCCAGGCCGCAGTGCGGCCGCAAGCAGCGTTCTTGAGTCCCGGCATCCCGTTGTTTACGCGGCTCGACTCTTCGGAGGAATGCGATCCTTTTCGGTGGGGTTGGAGGCAGGAGCGTCTTCACAGAGGAGACCGGTCTGCTTTGGGGCACCCAGTTTGGGTGTAAAGCAGCGCTGGCATCTCTGGCTCGTCGGCACCGTCATCTCTCCTACCGATACATGTAATAGGAACCGCCATTGAGAGCAATGGAGCAATCGAGTCGCTGATCGTTGAGCGTGGTTGCAGCATTTGACGCTTGTCTTTTGCATCTTCAAAGGTCGCAGGGCGTATTGGCCTCGATGCAGAGCACTCGGTTTGTATGCAATAAATACCATAATTTATTCTCTGCACTACACTTGCTAGCACATGCCTACGCCCGCTCGGCTGGCGGTACGCGGCGTAGTAGCTTAGATACCTAGCTATTGTTCAGGCGGGCGGGGCCACGCGCAACACGGGGTGGTGGGCCACCTCCTCGGCGCTGAGTCGACGCGACGGCTGCACCTGCAGCATACTGGCCAGCAGGTTGATCGTGGACTTGGAGAGCTGCTGCTGGAATCCCCAGAGCTCCAGGATCTTGCCAACACCGTACTTGTTCAGCACCCGCAAGGTCGGGGCGCGGCTGTCTTCGTCGGCAAACAGAGGCGAGCCCGTGAGCATGATGAAGAGCAGCACCCCAAGCGACCAGACGTCGGCGCCCTTGGGGTCGTACACGGCTCCCTGGGTCACCTCCGGCGCCATGTAGTAGAACTTGCCCACCAGATCACTGGAGAACTGGCAGGCAGCTGCGCTCAAGCCAAAGTCGCAGATCTTCACCTGCCCGTCCTTCAGCAGCACGTTCTCCAGGGACAAGTCACGGTGGGCCACGCCAATAGCGTGGAGGAAGCTCAGCCCCTTGGCGATCTGGGCGAATAGCGCCAACGCTTCGGACTCAGGTAGCCTTCTTCCAGGCTTCGAGGTGACGTAGTCGTAGAGGTCTCCGCCTGCACAGAAGTCCATGGCGACGAAGACGCTGTCTCCGCACGTGAAGAAGCCCTCTCTTTCATACTCGACAACATGCTGGCGGCCGGGGGCGCGGGCGACAAGAGGGTCGTCCAGCAGCTGGATGACGGCGCGTTCGCTGAGCGGGTTCTCCTTGACGGCGTCGGGGCTGCTGCTGTCTTCTTCCTGCAGCAAAGGGATGCTCAGGCGCTTGAGCACCACGAGCTTCTTCAACTCCTCGTCCTGGTACAGGGCGGTCTCTCCGTACAAAGTGCTGCGCAGCTTCTTGCAGTGCGTGTAGCGGGCCAGCAGGTCGGCGGAGGCGGCGGCGGTTGCGACGGCGGAGGGCGCGAAGCTCTCGACGACGAGCGGGGCGTGGATCATGATGGTAAGTTAGAGTGGTAATTGGGGGGAGGCGGCTGGCGCTGGTGTGTTGGCTGCGGGGCAGTCTCCTCCGGGCAGAGCGACACGAACTGAGGCGCGCTCTCCTTTGGGGCACAACACGGGACTCGGCTGTTGGGCTCAAATTTGGAAATGTCCGAGCAGGCCGTTGAGTCTCCTTTTCACGACAAAGCGAAGGGGCAGAGACCGGCAGAGACTCGCAGTGCTGGTACCGACGGTACGAACCCTGCGGAAGTCGATTTGACCAGTTAGTTGAGTATATAACAGGAATTCGGATTCTGCAGTGCAAAGGAAGTAGAGATAATACACACTTGGGGACAATAAAATAGAGTTGTGTTTTTAGAATGCACTTGTACAGGTCGCATGGGGGCCCATCGCTCCGTCACATAAAACCATACCTGCTCGGTTTGGCTCTGCGCGCTTCAACATGTCTCGGTCAAAAACCAACAACATTTTCACGTAGCTAGCCACACCTCCAATCCTAATATATTTTTATAATTCATCCTGTAACCAAAGTGTTTCTAATACAGTTTATTACTCTGGTAACCTCTATCATACAATGACCTTTATACATTTATTGAGAGGGAGGGATGTGAGGAAAGGTCGTTGTAAAATGCCATGAGCCAGACACGACCCGAGACTTGTCTTTGTGAGCTGGTTCAGGCTTCAACGTTGCCCCAGACTGGGGTGGCGCTCGCCACCCGACTATCCACTGTCGAAACGCTGGCAGCAGACCGTTGCGGCCGTTGAGCGGGGCCTGGCGCCAGCCCCGCTCGATCGTAAAAACGCTGCGGTCTGCCAATATTGGCGTGTGAGTGGCTTGCCATTGCCAGCGAGGTTGCACACGCGCAATAGGGCAAGACTAGCAAAATGTGCGGACTGGTCCATGCCAGCCGGTCGAGAGTGCTGTCCAAAGTTCAAGCCCAAATCGTGGCGCCGACATCTTAGACATTGCGTCGCGGTAAACCACGGGTATAAACAACCCCCGGCATCGGCGTGCGTCAGGCACGCCTGGCCAATCGGAGACCGCGGCGGGCGTGTCCGAGCCGAACTGCCCAGCAGCCAGGCGCGCGAGGCTGCCGGCGGCCTGCCGCGCCTCGCGTCGACGACAGCATGACGCAGCAGCACCAGTCATATCACTTCGATGGCATCGAGTCGTTGCAGGCAGTGCCGCTATACTCTGGTTCATGCAGTGACAGCACCAGTAGCAGCCAGCGCCAATAGCCTCGAGCATGTCGCCCGTTGCGCCCGTCGTTCAGCTCCTACAACTTATATAGATCGAGTCGCTGCTGACAATACAAAAACACAGTGTATCCACCTGCAAGATCGCATATCCTGCCCTTTCGCTTGCAACTGAAGTTGAAGTCGCCAGAGAAGGAGTTCAGCGTGTCGTTGCGATCTTGAAGCGCCGCACAGCAACGCTGAGCCTGGCGTGGCAGTGCCTGCCAGTGTACCAGGTAGCGCAAGTGCTGGCTGCGCGAGTCGCACGCGCTCGTGGCCGATAGCGTGCGAGCGAGCACCCAGGGCGGGATCTGGGCCACTTGCAACCACGACATACAGCCCAGGCACCGGCGTCATTGACGCCGTCAACTCGTCTTTGGTGCCGCGCACCATTGAGCTTGCGTCGACAGCGATTCTCGCGCTAATATTCCGGCGCCATGGACGTGCCATCTTGCAGTACGTTGACGTTGAAGCTGACCACTTCAATCTGCATCCAGCGCTCTGTATACTCGATATTATGCCGTGACATGGTCGATTTTTCTAGGATCCGGCTATACAAAAGAGCAAACCAGGCACATATGCGAAGCAAGCAGAGAGTTTTGAGAGCACCAGAACGCTCTACACGCCCTGGACAAGGTCCGCAAGCTGCGCTCTCTCAACCATTTACGTGCACGAGACTTGCGCACTCCGCATGAGGCTCCTCAAGAACTGCGGCGGATATGTGTTGTGTGCAGCGCACGTCTCGAACGGAAAACCCTAAGAGTGCAATCTACGCTTCTACAGCGCGGTAGTTGAACGATCTTCAAATGTAATCTCTCGGAGATATTACATTTCTTGGAGAGATTCTCTCCTACCACGACTGCCACTGTGGAAGTGCTGCCAGCACTGACCCCACTTCTTCCACGCGCGTGGATGAAAGCATGTTCTTCATGTGCGTACAATTGAGCTATTGTTGCTATAGTGTAGCCGCGCATAGAGAACATCAGCACGCAGGATGCCATCCTACAACAAGTTGAGCAATGAAGTGCATTATGTCTGTATGAAGCTGTTGCCGGTTGCGAAAATGAGGAGACCCGTCACAGGAGCGATGGACGTTAAATTTTGTGGACGAACCTAGTCCGAAGGAGGAGGGACGAGATCGGAGCGAACAAGAGTTGAAGTACGACGAGTGGTTGGCAGCGTGGACGAATTTGTATGAGGAGCTGTTTGAAATCTGCAACTAGCCTGTGAAGATGAGTGAGGCCACAACCTCGAGGAAGACCGGATTCATATCGAAGGTAACAATAGTACGCTACCTCAAGAGTGAGAATGTTCTTGTCTAGTAGATTTCTAGTGTGGCTTCCGGGTCAACTGCGTATACTCCTTTGTGTTGATCAAAAAGATGCTGCAGCGCCGTCACGTACAGTCCATGATACTTTCTGACGTCTTCTTTGGTCGGATGCTCGATTCGCGGCAGTACTATAGGTTTGCCTACGATTGTGATGAGGTCCACATCGGTCCGAGGTAGATAAAAGCACTCGGGGCGACCGAAAAAGAGCACGCCAGGCATCTTGAACTCATTCAGCTTCAATCGCAGTTTCAACAGGTACGGGAACGTGTAGTAGGCGTACTCTTCGCCAAAAGTATAGACCGGGTGCACCTTATACCCGTACTGCAACGCGAGTTTAATGAAGCCAAAGCGCTGCTTGATATACACGCGGTGTTTGCCTCGCTCGTACAGCGTGGCCTCCTCAAAGCCGCCGGGCATCAAACACACGTTCTGTCCTGTCCGCATCACCCCCTTGAAAGCTGGCTTCGCCGCACTCGTGAAATCCATCCAATTGACGAGCTCACGCATGACCGGGAAGTAGAACAAGCCATCGGCTACCAGCCAGCGACAGTCCGCTCGCTCGAAGCTCATGTGGTGCACGCCTCCGAACGACCAGCCACATGAGAGCACGCCGTGCGGGTGGAAGGCGAAGAGCGCGTGGTCGTTCGGCTCCACAAAGGGCGAAATATCATTCTCCTCCACAGCCTTGCAAGCAGCAGAAGCAGCTGCAGTAGTTGTTGTAGTAGTAGTAGTTGTTGCCTCCTCCTTCCGCAGCTTCCTCTCCGCTTCCTCGCGCTCCTCAAACACCGTCACATTCAGGCGGAAGTACGGGTAGTGCGTGAACACGTAGCGCATGAGTCTCCGCATCAGAGACCACTGGTGACGGGACGGTCTGGTGACGTAGTAGTAGCTTTCGTACACGACCATGACGCTCAGATAGAGCTGCACGTAGCGCGGAACAGGCGTCCCGCCGCGGGTCACAACCCATCGCGCGACACTGAGCAGCGACGCCACCCAGAGAGCCATGAAGCCCGCGATGCCGAGAACCCACACGCCGCATATGAACCAAAGCAGCAGCACACGCAGCACGCGCCCACGAAGCGTGTGCAGCTCGGGCCTCGCGTCGTTGTCGCCCCACGCCGCCGTGCGCCCAGCCGCCGAGTGCCGCAGCTTCGCCATTCTTTTCTGATAATAATCCAAATCCAAAGGTCGTCAACACCTGAGTATAGATAGACGCGACGTCTGGCACTGAGCGCCATCCTCCTTTCCTGATTGGGTGTAATATTCGACGAATCAGAGTCAGAGCGTCATTGTACCATAAAGTCGGTACCCAAAAATCCAGAAAGCCTTGACCAGCTCATTATCAAAAGACGATGGAGGCTGCTCGCACGACGCAGCTGGGCGCGCTGGTGACCGGCCGCCGCTACTTGCTGCTGACCGTGGCGGCCACAGGCATCGCGGCGGCGGGGGCGGCACAGCGTCTGCGCGAGCTTCCGCCCTCGGACTCGCTGGCGTCTGCGGCTCAACTGTTCGCGACGGAGCTCATGAGCTCGCGCATCAGCGCGATGGTGCGTTCCCACCGTGTTTTGTGAATCTGATTGACCATCACTCTGACCCCAATCTGATTCGGTGTGCTGTAATCAGATCGTGTTACACTTCGTCCTTGTAGCCATGTACCACGTCTTCTTGCTGCTGGCGCGCGCGTCGCTGGGCGCCCTGCGGCCGCTGGAGCTGCAGCAGACCAAGGAGACGCTCATCCCGTTCGTGCTGCTGCGCTGCCAGCTGCTGGTGAGCACCATGGAGCCCACAGCCCACGCACAGCGAGCTGAGCTGGCGTTGCTCGTGGTGTGGCTCGCGGCGCTGGCCGTGCTGCGCGCGCTGCTGGCGCTGACCCAGTTGAGGTTCCAGCATCTGTTGACGAGGCCCATGACGCAGCTACGAGACCTGCAGCTGCTGGGGGTCGTGCTGGGAGGGGTCATCGCACTGAATCTGGGCCTGGCAGCCACGTGCTCGCGCCTCGGCCTGTTCTCCGAGAAGATCGTGCACGTGCCGTGGTTCGAAGCCTCGCTGATGCTGCTGAAGACGCTGGAGCTGGGCGTGCAAGTGGGTTTCCACAGCTTGGACGTGAGTGCTGCCAGTTACTCCGAGCAGGACGAGGACGCGGGCTCTGGGTACTCGGAGAACAGCGAGTTCCACTTGCTGCTGCTGCAGACTGTCCTGTGTGGATGCTACTTGGTGCAGCTTGTGCTGTACTACCTCTACGTTATCAGTGTGGACCAGTTCCGCGTGAGTCTCTTCGATCTTATATTGATTCTTAACGTGAAGAACGCCACGGTGCGACTGCTGGAGAAGGTGAAGCGTGTGAAGTTGTACCACCAAGTGGTGCTGGACTTGGATCACCTCTTCCCCGATGCTACGTCCGACGAGCTCGCGAGTGTGGCTGATGATGTGTGCGCGATTTGCTTGAAGTCCATGTCGTCGCAAGCCAAAAAGCTGCGATGCGGTCACCTTTTCCACCGACTTTGTCTTCGTCAGTGCTTACAAAAAGCCTCCGTTGGCGACGCGCTCGCAGGTTTGGATCCGCTGACGCGTATGGCAAATGGATTGGGAATGGAGGGCCCCATTCCCCCTGGAATGGCTGCTGCGGCCGGGGGTGGCTCTGCTGGTTCAACGTCTATGCGTTGTCCGATTTGCCGAAAGCAAGTCTGCGGTGGAAAGAGTGAAGACATTTCTGCTCAGCCGGAGCAACGACCTCACCAGCCCGAAGCAGAGGTGGACGATCGCCAAGCTGGTGTTCAGCAACAACAGATTGTTAATGCCAGCAACGCACCCGATGCACCGCAGGCACAGGCTGCTCCAGGTGCAAATGCTCCCGCCCCCGAGGAGGTTCTTCGCTTTAGCAGTACGTTTGAACTCGCACCGTCATGTATTGATGGTGTTTGGCTAACTTGTTGCATTTTTGGTGTTGCAGCGGCGTTTCTGTCGCGGTGGATGCCATTTCCGAATTTCTCGTTTGAAATTGTGCGGCACCGCGGTGAGCGCAACTTCGAAGTGACGCAGGAAATGTTGCAGCAGATTTGGGAGGTCTTCCCACAGTACACATTGGAGGAAATCCACGCGGATCTTTCTCGCACCCGGTCCGTGGAACGCACAATGGAGCGAATTCTGAATGGGCGGCTTGATGAGCAGCGGATTGCACTGGAGCAGCGTGATACCGACCGTACAGACATGGCTGGAAACGGGGTACTTGGTGACGCGGTGATTGATCTGGGAGAGGACGTCCGTTGGAGCCTCTCAACATTAGCATCGGCACTGTGGGGTTCTAATCTCCCAACGCAGACCCCGGCTCCCACACCTGTGCCAGCGGCAGAAAGTGCCACTGTGATACCTAGTCGAGATGATCGAGATGCCCCCGCTTTCGAGGAAAATGAAGCCCAAGGTCGCCGCGAGATGGGTGCAGAACCGCTTTTGCGCCGGTTAGAGCGATGGCGCGGTCAGCGCCCAGCGTAATAGCCCGTGGTATCGTGATGTGTACACTGTATCGCTATTTACCTCGTGTGGTATCAACAATGATTATGTTTTATCGTTCCCCGGGCTTCATAATACTGTCAGATATTACTGACAGTATTGGCTACCTCAGCGACGACAGTTTGGAGCCCAAGCTGGAGACCAATTTCTGGAGACGATTACAAGAAGAAGGTCGTTGATGTATTCCGTTTTCAAGAAGAAGAATTACAAGAAGGAGGTGGTTGATGTATTCAGTGTTCACTCAAGCTTGCTCAATGAAGGCATTTCTTTTTGACTGAAATCGCTGGTGATTTGATCAGTCAAACTCTAGGATGACCTTCGCGGATGATGGTGTGCCGGCAATCTTGAGGCCACCCAGGATGTCCTGGAACGCTAGACGGTGGCTAATCAGCGACGCGATCTCCGACTTGAGGCGGGGCATAGCTGCCATCACCTCCGGCATCTCTGTCGGGTATCCCACAGCCGTCGTGATGCTCATTTCGCTCGTCAGCATTCGACCAACAGGGAACTGGAGGGGCTTCATGTGTGCTGCGGTGATCACCATGCGGGAGTGAAATTTGGCCATCTCAATGACTTGCGTCAATATGTTGGGTGCTCCGGCAGCATCAATGAAGGCGTCGGTGCCAACACCGAGTCGGTTGTAGCTCGGGACTTCGCCGTGTAGCTTGGCAAGCTCTTCGCGAAGGTTCACCTTGGTGGGGTCAAAGGCCGCACGAACACCGAGTGCGCGGGCTCGTTCGAGCCGCTCCTCCGCCAGGTCGAGTGCAACCACGTCGGTCACGCCCCGGTCCACCAGCCAAAGCAACATGCCCAGACCAATGGGACCGCAACCGAAGACAACCACCTTGTCCCCAGCCTTGACGTTGGCGCGGTTCACGCCGTGCATGGCGACGGCCAACGGCTCACACAGAGCCGCAATCTCATACGGGATTTCGTCGGGAATGGGCAGCACCGAAGCACCAAGCTTGGCGTCGCGTACCAGGAGCTCCTGTGTGAAAGCACCTTCGGGCCCTCCAGAACCAATGTTGCTGGGCGTCTCCATGGGGTTCACGACGACGCGCATGCCAACGCTGATGTCCTCGACTTCGTCGCCCACCTCCATGACAATGCCGGCCGCCTCGTGGCCGATGGCCGTGACGTGTCCGGGAGGGATGCCGCCAATGCGGATGTACATGAGGTCGGAGCCGCAGATGCCCGCCACCTTGAGCTTCACGACAATGTCGCGAGGGCCTGTGGCAGGGCGCTCGTACGACTCAAGACGCACGTCTCCTTCGCCGTGGATCTTCACAACTTGAGTCATCGTGGACGCTTGGTATTTGGTTTGGTGGAGCTTGGACTCTAGGCCTTTCAACGTTAGCTGTTATCTGACTTGCCAACAACAGTCGTTATCTGACTGTTAGCGAAGCGATAGCGACAAGATAACGAACAATCACCTCTGATTGGTGATAAATTCGTATTGTTTTATTGGCTAAGATCATATTCATATCTGCTGCTGATTGGATATAAAGAATGGTCTCGATAGTGCAGTCACCGTAGAACCTACGGCGAAGAGCTGCGCAGTGACCAAGGCGTATCGGCGACCGATATCGGCACGGCGCTGTGCAAGCTGTTGGACCAGAGTGTTTTCTCCACGTGCGTGGCGCAGCTCGTGTTGTAACAGGGCGGGGGCGACCAGAATGGGCATGCTGCGGACGCTATGCAACTACTAAGTACCTCGGCATGATCAACGTGAGTCTCGTGCCCACCGTGAACGCCGCTGCCGCTGCAAAGAAGACGACGGAGAAGCAGCAGCAGCAGCAGCTAAAGACGGTGGAAATCCAGTAGAAGCCCCCCGAGAACAACGTCGGGCCCGAGCTCACGCCGGCGCAGACGGACTTGCCGACGCCCACTAAGCGGCACTCTATTGACGTCGAATCGGTGGACATGGAGCTTACCGGGGCGACGAAGGTGTTCGAGGAGGACAGCCAGGAGAAGGAGCAGGAGGAGTTGCAGGAGCTGCCACTGGACGAAGACTTGGCAGCGGCGACGGCGACGGCGAGAGGAAGGCAGCGCTCGGCTTCCCTATCATCCGTGTCCTTGTGGTTCCCCACGGTGCAGTCCTGCATCATTGTGGCGGCGGTGCTGGACTTCGCAAACTGCATCTTCTCCAACCTCCGGCTGCCGATGGCAGACAGCGGGCTCTACCAGGTTGTGTACTCGCCCGTGATCGGCTGGTCGGTGCTCGTGCCCCCGCTCATCTCGGAGACAATCGTGCCCAAGGAGGAGTTGCTCGGGATTGCGCTCGGGACGTTTTGGACTGGCCTTCATCGATGCGCCCTGAGTGTGGGGCGGCGGACGTGACAACAGGTAACAAAATGCGGCGGACGAGGGAGCTAAGACGCTTCAAATGAACAAGCAATGATCAACAACAGGGATGAGGTCGTGCATTAGCTTACTAAGCACAGTGGGTGCAGTAAAACAATACGCCGATCATGAATGTCAAATATATTTGCAATGTGAAACATCAGCCATTAGGGTCAACTACTCATCAACATCACCGCCGCCACCTCCTTCATTTTTGTCGTTTTCTTCTTCGTCGTATTCTTCTTCTCCAGAGCTGCTCTCAATGTTGTCATCATCCTCTTCATAATTTTCACTAACGAACAACGTGTCGCGAATGATCTCAGGGTCCAACGAACATCGCTTCGAGGTAACTACATTTCCACTCTTGGAAAATGCACGTTCCGACGGCACAGAAGTTGCAATACATCCTAACCATTTCCGTGCTAGGGCCTCCACGATCGGATACTTCCCTCGCCGCGTTGACCACCACTGCAGAGCATCAGTAGTCACTCGAGTTCCATGTGCATCGCCCAGATACTGTCGAACCTGAGAATCGCACTCATCTTTCAGTTTATCATCCGCCACTGTAGGCGCTTCCTCCTCATACCGCTCCGTCCCTCCGCTGAACACTTCTGTAAGCCAAGCTACATTCTTTTTTGCTGCCGATGGCGGTCGCGAGGAATCCTGCACCACCCTCGTGTCTTCTTCACTGGCGGATTGGGTGGCTCTGATATCTTTTCCCATCTCAAACACAGCCACTTTGAGGTGAGCAATAGCCGTTTTAGCCTCTTCGTGGCTTAGGTGCTTGAGCTCCGCCGATCTTGGATCCAGTGCTGAAATCCACAGCAGCTCCGTAGGTAGTTTCTCCTTGAATCTTTCAGTGAAAAGCGTGACGTACGTACGTCGAACGGAGTGCATCAACGTCTTCACTCGCGGAACAAAGGCTTCGTTGCCGACCGAACGAGTGATCGGCTCGAGCATTTCTTCATCTTTAATCTTCCTTTCGATTGTGCGGAGAACGGGTACAGCCATAACCAGTGTGGGGTACTTCTCCCCACCTAAACCAACGGTTGCTTCAGCGAACGGTTCAAGCAAGACAACTAAACATCGGATGACAAGCCAATGTTCAGCTGTTGGTTGCTCAAATTTTGCGTCTGAAAACTCACGCGTCCTAGCGACGTGTCCAAAAAACCCGTCAAGAGCGGTTCGAAGTTCCAGCATGCGCAGTAGCATGGCATGCGTGCTATTCCAACGCGTGGCACAATCGGTTTGAGGAACAAGCACTCTGGTTTGAAGCCCTCGTAAGCAATCCAATGCTTTCACGGAACGACTGAAAAACACGGCAAGCTTGCGAAATATTTCCACGACGCGACGTAGCTTATCCAAGTCAGCCCGAGCCGCTGCGCACGACTCCTCGATAAACGTATCTATTTCTTCACAGGCAACTTGTTCAAGGGCAGCATCAATGTCTTCGTCGGATTTGGCAGCGTCCATCATCGCTTTTGAGGTCTTGTCCGATTTCTTTTTGACAATTCCGCTGCCAACGATGAGATGCAGAGAATGAGCTAAACACGACATGGAGTCGAGGTTCAACAGCTCGCACGCCTTCACTCCATTCGACGCACCATCCCGAAGAAACTTCACGCACTTTTCAATAGGAAGCCCCCATTCATTCATAATTGCTCGCAACGATTCAGCAATCCGGTATCCATCGTGCTTCCCTGGCAAATATCGTACCTCGAGCACCCAGCTCCACATACGAAATTCCTCATCCAAGTAATGGAGTGTGAAACAGATGAACCCAAGCTTACTTTTGGATGACCAAATGTCGGCTGATGCTGAGTAAAACATGCACTGGACAGCAATCTTGTCCTTGAGAACATCACGAAGCTGGGCAGCAACCACTTCAACACCAGCACGTGCTTTCCAAGGCTTGATGATTTTGACGCGTTTTTGCAAAGTGTTGAGGTAGCGAGCATACTTGCGAAAGTACTTATCCATCGAAATTGTGAACGGTCTCATTGACTTTGCAATCCAGATGGATGCCAGGTCATCAGCGCGTGCTTGCTCCTCTTCTGTTGCTGGCGGTAGTACAGCCACCGGTTTCCTCAGTGTCCCCACATCTTGGTGCATCAGAGGCTGGATTGAGTTTTGCTTGCGCGCTTTTTCCTCTTCGACTGCTTTCTTGAGTTCCTTCGGGTGCTTCTTTTTCATGTGTCTGGTGACATGGGCGGTGTTGGACTTCTCGAAAACAATTTCTTCTCCGCACCTGCTACAGTATGCACATCTAGCATGCTCCGAGCGTAGGTCCTTGATATTCATCCCGATGCACTCATTTTTGCAGACGAGCTGAATAAACCGCCAGTGCTCGGGCTTGCGCTTCTTGTGCATTTCGAACAGCACTATTTCGGCACTTGTTGCAGGCGCCGAGGGAGCAGACAGTGTGGTTTCTTCTCCACGTCGAGCAGATCTTGCAGTCTTGCCGCGGTTTTTGCGTTGTGCCGTGCTTGGCGACTTCCCACTGCGAGCTCGTTGCGTGCTGTTGGGTGACTTGCCGCTTCGCCCTCTCGGAGCTGCGTTTGGCGACTTGGCAGTTCGAGGGCACTCTCGTTGACCGCTACTGGGTGACTGCAAACTGCAATTTAGCTGAGAAGTAAGGGGTGACTTCCCATTGCGCCCTTGCTGGGCGCTATTCAGTGTCTTCGTACGCTCTTGTTGGGTACTGCTTGGTGTGCTTGTGCGGCGAATACGAGTGGCACTGTTAGAACGTGTAGCAATTCGCTTGTTGGAATCCGTCGGAGAGTATACGGCATCTTGAAAGTTGCTGCAGCTCTCGATGTCTCCGATTCGGCGCTTGCGTTGCTCGCAACTCTGGATGGAGGGTTGCTGCTTGCGTGCAGAGTGCCTACGAACAACGGCACCAGGCACCAGCGGGCTCCGCGAATCCCTGTGGACTTGATTTAGATTCTCAGTTGCACGATTCTGGTCTTGGACAGATGCTTGATTGCCCAAGTTACTATCGAACCCGATCATCGCTTCCATGCCGTCGTAGCGGTCTCCTTCGTCTTGGTACGTAAGCCGGGTTCGAATTGGAGGACTCCGCATGAATGAAGCACTAAATGTACGTCCCACGACTGCTTCCCGATGCCTGCCTTCGCTCTGAAGATAGTTCGGCGGTGCTAAACCCACTGTAGGTCGCTCGTCTTGTAGCCGGAAGCTCGCTTCATGTAGTGCGCCATCAAGGTCCCAAACGGATGATGCCGATGGTCGCCTCAGATCCATAGCAGCCCGACTTCCTTTCAAGACGTGCCGCTCCCAGGATTTCACGCAATGGTGATCGCCATGCCCCCCCCACGCCTCACGACTCTTGAGTCAAGAGTCGCGGTCAAATAACGGTATCTTTGCGATGGCTTTTAACGATAACGTTAGGCTTTTAACGGTATTCTATAACGACACATCGTAACGTTGAAAGGCCTAGCTTGGAGTGGGGGTAGTGCAAGTCGAATTTGCAAGTGACCTCACCAACCCGTCCGATTGACTTACTCCCAACACGATTCAGCGAAGACGTGCTTGAGTTGCGATGACGATTATCCTCTTTACGGGGTTCTGATGCTTACACGGAAGTGCTTGTATCACCATGGACTCCATTTTTTCTTTCGATAGTGCACCCACTCCATGGCATGGAGTGGGTGCACTATCGAAAGAAAAAAAGCAAACCGAGAGTGTCATATTCAAATGAGCAAGAGAATATATTACGGTGACGGGATGTGCAGGGATTATGCTTTCTACCTGTACAAACTGGATTGCGCGCTTCAATCGCTCTGGCCGCCGGGTCCTTGCGTACCTGTACATGCACAGGCAACATGTGCAGACAACGACTGAAAAAGCCCCGTAACGAAAAAATCCGCGTCAACATGTACCTAACGTATGACTATCCAAGTTCCCTTTGCAGTACAGTACATGTATACCGTACCAGTCTGGTATACATGACATGTATACAGTACATTGTGTACCAGTCTGGTATACATGTACTGTACTGCAAAGGGAACTTACCAGTACCGGTATTGTTTATTGCTTTGATCTAACGTGTTGGACCAACAGTTGTAGAAGCCATGGCTGAATCCCAACAATCTTTTTTTAACAACATTTTTACTTCGTTGCTGCTAGGTGGGTATTTTGCATAGTGAAGAGAGTTGGTTCGGGATGCTTTGTGTGTGTGTGTGTGTGGGGGGGGGGGGGGGGGGGGGTCACTGCGACGACGCTGCGATGACGATTATCCTCTGCACGGGGTCCCGGTGCTTCCACCCGTGGAATCCACGGTCTTCGTTATTGCCAGCCGACCGCTGCATGACACAGCTGGGATTACTGTCGAAATGCCGAGATTGGCGTTTCGGTCTCGGCATTTCGACGTGGATTTTCGTTCTCAGGTACATGTATGTAGAGGCGTCCTTGCTCACGGTTCATCTCCGGTTGACGAGGGGAAATCTACTCGAAGAAGCTTAAACCTCGGAGCGAATATGAACAACCAGCTCTGCTTTCTGAGCTCGACCGCATCCGTCTTTTTCCAAACCATCAATCCGTGAAAACGTTGGGGCAAAGGCGGTCGTTCTTGCTTATCAAGGCATGCCTCGCAGTGGGCTCGAAGAGCATCAAAGCGAGGCAACCCGGGTGTGGTGTGGTGGGTGACGAAACGCCAGGAAGGCCGCGTCGTATGCAGTGGCACTCGAGAACGCCGCCTTAAAACTAAAACTAAACTATCTGTTCTTGGTTTTGGAGGGAGGCCAATCGTTTGGTCAGGTCGCCCCCTGCAGATCCGTGCTTCTGGCTCCTTGAATGCGATGGCCGATTTGATCGGGCCTTGAACGTTGTTCACTCCTTCGGTCGGAAAACCGGTTTTCCAATCTTGCAAAACACCCATTTCCAAACCATCAATCCGTGAAAACGTTGGGGCAAAGGCGGTCGTTCTTGCTTATCAAGGCATGCCTCGCAGTGGGCTCGAAGAGCATCAAAGCGAGGCAACCCCAAATCGAATGCCGAGGTGAGTTGGAGCGACCGCCTTGGAATTCCACGTTGTTGTCAGGATCTTTGGAGGTTTTTGCACAGGCCGGTGTTTTGACGCCTTGGAATGTTGCGCTGATATCGGGTCTGGGTTAACGAGGGACTCAGCCCCAGGTTTGAAGACGAGACCCGAAGTTGATGCGAGCCGATTGGGCTGCATGCTGCTGGCTGGTGTCGCTTGTCGGTCTTGCTGCTAAGCCTCCCACCGGTGCTACCGATGGAGACAGGGAGCGCTCACGCCATCGATGTAGCTCACCGTTGATGTAGCCACGCCGCCGTCTTGCCGACGCTGGTGCTGTCCCTCTTCTGCTGCTGTCGCCGTGTACTGCCACGATCGCCCGCTGCCGTTGCCGTTGGTGGCGCTCCGCTGCCTTCTCGCTGCTGCTGTTGCTCTGCTACTGACATGTCCTTGCTGTCGCTCGTTGATGCTGTCAGTTTCCTGCCGCGCTCTCTTACTGCTGCCAACGGCGGTCCCTAGAGGAACCTTTGCCATGCCGCCGACTGCCGCGCTCTCTTACTGCTGCCGGCGGCGGTCCCATGAGGAACCTTTGCCATGCCGCCGACTTGCCGAGTGTTGACGCGTTCTCTTACTGCCGATTGTTGCTGCCGGCGGCGGTCCCACGAGGAACCTTTGCCATGCCGCCGAATTGCCCGAGCTTGCTGCTGATAGTTGGTGTCGGCGGCGGCCCCCTGGGGAGGCGATGCCATGCCGCCGACTTGCCGAGTTTTGCCACGCTCTGTTAGTGTTACTGTTGCTGCCGACAGCGGCCCCATGAGGAGGCGATGCCATGCCGCCGACTCCAGCCGCCGTCTCTCGTCGCTGTCCGCGTCCGTCCATCTATCCATTGTGGGTTGCTGCTGTCGGTGGTGTAGGCGGCAGCATGCCTCTGCTGCCGCTGAGGCTGATTAAGCGCATGGTACCACGTACCGCAGATATGTACATGCCGCCGACGAAACGCCAGGAAGGCCGCGTCGTATGCAGTGGCACTCGAGAACGCCGCCTTAAAACTAAAACTAAACTATCTGTTCTTGGTTTTGGAGGGAGGCCAATCGTTTGGTCAGGTCGCCCCCTGCAGATCCGTGCTTCTGGCTCCTTGAATGCGATGGCCGATTTGATCGGGCCTTGAACGTTGTTCACTCCTTCGGTCGGAAAACCGGTTTTCCAATCTTGCAAAACACCCATAGGTCGATTTGCTACATAATGTTCATCGCTGGTGCCACTAGTCGAGGAGTTAGGTGCCACACCGTTTTGCCTGACCGTTGTGATCTTCGCGACTTTCGGTCGTCGCTTCCGTTTCGAGGTCCGGCGGCCATTACATGTACGAGGTCGACTCCCGAAGCCACGGAGCCGATCCGATCCAAGCTGCTATCACTCCACCCTCCACATTGCCACCATGGCCAGCAAGAGCGAGAGCTTCCCCGGGCTTCATAATACTGTCAGATATTACTGACAGTATTGGCTACCTCAGCGACGATAGGTTGGAGCCCAAGCTGGAGACCAATTTCTGGAGACGATTACAAGAAGAAGGTCGTTGATGTATTCCGTTTTCAAGAAGAAGAATTACAAGAAGGAGGTGGTTGATGTATTCAGTGTTCACTCAAGCTTGCTCAATGAAGGCATTTCTTTTTGACTGAAATCGCTGGTGATTTGATCAGTCAAACTCTAGGATGACCTTCGCGGATGATGGTGTGCCGGCAATCTTGAGGCCATCCAGGATGTCCTGGAACGCTAGACGGTGGCTAATCAGCGACGCGATCTCCGACTTGAGGCGGGGCATAGCTGCCATCACCTCCGGCATCTCTGTCGGGTATCCCACGGCCGTCGTGATGCTCATTTCGCTCGTCAGCATACGGCCAACAGGGAATTGGAGCGGCTTCATGTGTGCTGCGGTGATCACCATGCGGGAGTGAAATTTGGCCATCTCAATGACTTGCGTCAATATGTTGGGTGCTCCGGCAGCATCAATGAAGGCGTCGGTGCCAACACCGAGTCGGTTGTAGCTCGGGACTTCGCCGTGTAGCTTGGCAAGCTCTTCGCGAAGGTTCACCTTGGTGGGGTCAAAGGCCGCACGAACACCGAGTGCGCGGGCTCGTTCGAGCCGCTCCTCCGCCAGGTCGAGTGCAACCACGTCGGTCACGCCCCGGTCCACCAGCCAAAGCAACATGCCCAGACCAATGGGACCGCAACCGAAGACAACCACCTTGTCCCCAGCCTTGACGTTGGCGCGGTTCACGCCGTGCATGGCGACGGCCAACGGCTCACACAGAGCCGCAATCTCGTACGGGATTTCGTCGGGAATGGGCAGCACCGAAGCACCAAGCTTGGCGTCGCGTACCAGGAGCTCCTGTGTGAAAGCACCTTCGGGCCCTCCAGAACCAATGTTGCTGGGCGTCTCCATGGGGTTCACGACGACGCGCATGCCAACACTGATGTCCTCGACTTCGTCGCCCACCTCCATGACAATGCCGGCCGCCTCGTGGCCGATGGCCGTGACGTGTCCGGGAGGGATGCCGCCAATGCGGATGTACATGAGGTCGGAGCCGCAGATGCCCGCCACCTTGAGCTTCACGACAATGTCGCGAGGGCCTGTGGCAGGGCGCTCGTACGCCTCAAGACGCACGTCTCCTTCGCCGTGGATCTTCACAACTTGAGCCATCGTGGACGCTTGGTATTTGGTTTGGTAGAGCTTGGAGTGGAGTGGGTAGTGCAAGTCGAATTTGCAAGTGACCTCACCAACCCGTCCGATTGACTTACTCCCAACACGATTCACGAAGACGTGCTTGAGTTGCGATGACGATTATCCTCTTTACGGGGTCCTGGTGCTTACACGGAAGTGCTTGTATCACCATGGACTCCATTTTTTCTTTCGATAGTGCACCCACTCCATGGCATGGAGTGGGTGCACTATCGAAAGAAAAAAAGCAAACCGAGAGTGTCATATTCAAATGAGCAAGAGAATATATTACGGTGACGGGATGTGCAGGGATTATGCTTTCTACCTGTACAAACTGGATTGCGCGCTTCAATCGCTCTGGCCGCCGGGTCCTTGCGTACCTGTACATGCACAGACAACATGTACAGACAACAACGGAAAAAGCCCCGTAACGAAAAAATTCGCGTCAACATGTAACGTAAGTTGCGTAGACTATCCAAGTTCCCTTTGCAGCACAAGTATACCAGTTGCTCTGATCTAACGTGTTGGCAGATAGAAGCCATGGCTGAACCCCAACAATCTGACATTTTTAGTTGTGGAGTCTTCGTTGCTGCTAGGTGGGTATTTTCCATACTTACAAGTGGTGAAGAGAGTTGGCTCGGGACGATTTTGTTGTTTGGGGGGGGGGGGGGGGTGATCATGCGACGACGCTGCGATGACGATTATCCTCTTCACGGGGTCCCGGTGCTTCCACGGTGGAAGGTGGAAGTTCCACCCGTGGAATCCATGGTCTTCGTTATTGCCAGCCGACCGCTGCATGACACAGCTGGGATTACTGTCGAAATGCCAAGATCGGAGCGCCGATCTCGGCATTTCGACAGTAGTAATCCGTGTAGATTTTCGTTCCTCAGGCATGTAGAGGCGTCCTTGCTCACGGTTCATCTCCGGTCGACGAGGGGAAATCTACTTGAAGAAGCTTAAACCTCGGAGCGAATATGAACAACCAGCTCTGCTTTCTGAGCTCGGATTTCTGAGCTCGACCGCATCCGTCTTTAGGTCGATTTGCTACATAATGTTCATCGCTAGTGCCACTAGTCGAGGAGTAAGGTGCCACACCGTTTTGCCTGACCGTTGTGATCTTCGCGACTTTCGGTCGTCGCTTCCGTTTCGAGCTCCGGCGGCCATTACGAGGTCGACTCCCGAAGCGACGGAGCCGATCCGATCCAAGCTGCTATCACTCCACCCTCCACATTGCCACCATGGCCAGCAAGAGCGAGAGCTTCCCCGGGCTTCATAATACTGACAGTATTGGCTACCTCAGCGACGACAGTTTGGAGCCCAAGCTGGAGACCAATTTCTGGAGACGATTACAAGAAGAAGGTCGTTGATGTACTTGTATTCCGTTTTCAAGAAGAAGAATTACAAGAAGGAGGTGGTTGATGTATTCAGTGTTCACTCAAGCTTGCTCAATGAAGGCATTTCTTTTTGACTGAAATCGCTGGTGATTTGATCAGTCAAACTCTAGGATGACCTTCGCGGATGATGGTGTGCCGGCAATCTTGAGGCCATCCAGGATGTCCTGGAACGCTAGACGGTGGCTAATCAGCGACGCGATCTCCGACTTGAGGCGGGGCATAGCTGCCATCACCTCCGGCATCTCTGTCGGGTATCCCACGGCCGTCGTGATGCTCATTTCGCTCGTCAGCATACGGCCAACAGGGAATTGGAGCGGCTTCATGTGTGCTGCGGTGATCACCATGCGGGAGTGAAATTTGGCCATCTCAATGACTTGCGTCAATATGTTGGGTGCTCCGGCAGCATCAATGAAGGCGTCGGTGCCAACACCGAGTCGGTTGTAGCTCGGGACTTCGCCG
Source organism: Phytophthora x cambivora (assembly GCA_033557925.1). Lineage (NCBI taxonomy): Eukaryota > Oomycota > Peronosporomycetes > Peronosporales > Peronosporaceae > Phytophthora > Phytophthora x cambivora. Next base: position 545,342 of record JAUCEB010000024.1, on the reverse strand, counting down.
TGTAGCTTGGCAAGCTCTTCGCGAAGGTTCACCTTGGTGGGGTCAAAGGCCGCACGAACACCGAGTGCGCGGGCTCGTTCGAGCCGCTCCTCCGCCAGGTCGAGTGCAACCACGTCGGTCACGCCCCGGTCCACCAGCCAAAGCAACATGCCCAGACCAATGGGACCGCAACCGAAGACAACCACCTTGTCCCCAGCCTTGACGTTGGCGCGGTTCACGCCGTGCATGGCGACGGCCAACGGCTCACACAGAGCCGCAATCTCGTACGGGATTTCGTCGGGAATGGGCAGCACCGAAGCACCAAGCTTGGCGTCGCGTACCAGGAGCTCCTGTGTGAAAGCACCTTCGGGCCCTCCAGAACCAATGTTGCTGGGCGTCTCCATGGGGTTCACGACGACGCGCATGCCAACACTGATGTCCTCGACTTCGTCGCCCACCTCCATGACAATGCCGGCCGCCTCGTGGCCGATGGCCGTGACGTGTCCGGGAGGGATGCCGCCAATGCGGATGTACATGAGGTCGGAGCCGCAGATGCCCGCCACCTTGAGCTTCACGACAATGTCGCGAGGGCCTGTGGCAGGGCGCTCGTACGCCTCAAGACGCACGTCTCCTTCGCCGTGGATCTTCACAACTTGAGCCATCGTGGACGCTTGGTATTTGGTTTGGTAGAGCTTGGAGTGGAGTGGGTAGTGCAAGTCGAATTTGCAAGTGACCTCACCAACCCGTCCGATTGACTTACTCCCAACACGATTCACGAAGACGTGCTTGAGTTGCGATGACGATTATCCTCTTTACGGGGTCCTGGTGCTTACACGGAAGTGCTTGTATCACCATGGACTCCATTTTTTCTTTCGATAGTGCACCCACTCCATGGCATGGAGTGGGTGCACTATCGAAAGAAAAAAAGCAAACCGAGAGTGTCATATTCAAATGAGCAAGAGAATATATTACGGTGACGGGATGTGCAGGGATTATGCTTTCTACCTGTACAAACTGGATTGCGCGCTTCAATCGCTCTGGCCGCCGGGTCCTTGCGTACCTGTACATGCACAGGCAACATGTGCAGACAACGACTGAAAAAGCCCCGTAACGAAAAAATTCGCGTCAACATGTACCTAACGTATGACTATCCAAGTTCCCTTTGCAGTACAGTACATGTATACCGTACCAGTCTGGTATACATGACATGTATACAGTACATTGTGTACCAGTCTGGTATACATGTACTGTACTGCAAAGGGAACTTACCAGTACAGTAATGTGCCTCAATAAACAACGGGTCTACAACGTATATACTGGGATAAATTATATAACATATGCACGGGTAACGACTCGCACGATCACTTGATTTTTGATAGCCTGCTAATCTCTATCCATATCAGAGGTTGTTTATTGAGGCACATTACTGTACCGGTATTGTTTATTGCTTTGATCTAACGTGTTGGACCAACAGTTGTAGAAGCCATGGCTGAATCCCAACAATCTTTTTTTAACAACATTTTTACTTCGTTGCTGCTAGGTGGGTATTTTGCATAGTGAAGAGAGTTGGTTCGGGATGCTTTGTGTGTGTGTGTGTGGGGGGGGGGGGGGGGGGGGGGTCACTGCGACGACGCTGCGATGACGATTATCCTCTGCACGGGGTCCCGGTGCTTCCACCCGTAGTGGAATCCACGGTCTTCGTTATTGCCAGCCGACCGCTGCATGACACAGCTGGGATTACTGTCGAAATGCCGAGATCGGCGTTTCGGTCTCGGCATTTCGACGTGGATTTTCGTTCTCAGGTACATGTATGTAGAGGCGTCCTTGCTCACGGTTCATCTCCGGTTGACGAGGGGAAATCTACTCGAAGAAGATTTTTCTACTCAAACCTCGGAGCGAACATGAACAACCAGCTCTGCTTTCTGAGCTTTGCTTTCTGCATCCGTCTCTAGGTCGGTTTGCTACATGATGTTCATCACTATTGCCACTAGTCGAGGAGTAAGGTACCGACTGCACCGTTTTGCCTGACCGTTGTGATCTTCGCGACTTTCGGTCGTCGCTTCCGTTTCGAGCTCCACCGGCCATTACGAAGTCGACACCCGAAGCGACGGAGCCGATCCGATCCAAGTTGTTTGCTCTCCACCCTCCACGTTCCCATCATGGCCAGCAAAAGCGAGAGCGTTCGCGTGTGTGTCCGCATTCGCCCTCTCAGCACCAAGGAGATCCAAGACGGACGCACGTACATCGTGCACGCCAAACCAGCACAGGGCGAGATCTCTCTGGCCAACCCGGAAGCGGACGACCGAGAGCCCCCCAAGAAGTTCACGTTCGACGCCGCAATTCCACCCGAAAGCTCGCAGCAGGACGTGTACGCACAGGCGGCCACGGACATCGTCGAGTCGGTCGTGAACGGCTTCAATGGCACCATCTTCGCCTACGGCCAGACGGGGGCCGGCAAGTCGCACACCATGGAGGGCTACTCAGAACCCCCTGAGGCCAAAGGCATCATCCCCAACTCGTTCTCGCACATCTTCGACCGCATCGCAGCCGAAGCTGATAACAAGCAGTTCATGGTGTACGCGTCGTACCTCGAGATCTACAACGAAGAGATCCGCGACCTGCTCGCGCCCGATCCCAAGAACCGCCTCGAGCTCAAGGAGACGGTCGACGCGGGCGTCTTCGTGAAAGACCTGACGTCCCGCCAAGTCGCGGCCGCGGCGGAGATCGACGCGGTCATGCAGCAGGGCAAGAAGAACCGAAGTGTGGGGGCCACGCTCATGAATCAAACGTCCTCTCGGTCGCACTCCATGTTCACCATTACGGTCGAAGCCTGCTCGACAGCGCAGACCGAGGCCAACGGCAAGCCCCACATCTGCGTGGGCAAACTCAACCTCGTGGATCTGGCGGGTAGTGAGCGGCAGTCGAAGACGGGCGCCACCGGAGACCGCATGAAGGAGGCTACCAAGATCAACTTGAGCCTTTCAGCCTTGGGCAACGTCATCTCAGCGCTGGTGGACGGCAAGTCGCAGCATATCCCGTACCGAGACTCGAAGCTCACGCGGTTGCTGCAGGACTCGCTGGGAGGCAACGCCAAGACCGTCATGATCGCCAATTGTGGGCCTGCGGACTACAACTACAACGAAACATTGTCCACGCTGCGGTACGCCAACCGCGCCAAGAACATCAAGAACAAGCCCAAGATCAATGAGGACCCCAAGGATGCCAAGATCCGCGAGTATCAGGAGAAAATTAAGGAGCTGCGTGAAGCGCTTGCTGCTCAGGAGAAGAACGGCCCCGTGATGGCCGGCGCTGAGGGGAAGGCCTTCTCAAAAGACGGTGGCAGTGGCCCGGCGCCAGGCCCACAGATCGTAGAGCGCATCGTCGAGAAAACGGTGGTGAAGCGTGAAGGCGTAAGTGAAGAAGTTCTACGCAAGCTGGAGGAGGATGCTCGACGCGAAAAGCGTGAGCTGAAGCAGAAAGCTCAGGAAGAGATGAAAGCCTTGCTCGCTGCTCAGTCTCGGACGGAAGAGGAGAGGGAGCAGCTCGAGCGTGAGTTGCAGTCGCAAGCGCAGCAGAAGGAAGCGATGGCGAAGCAGAAGGACGAGATGGTCGACCAGCTGCAAGCGCTCGAACACAAGCTCATTTCAGGAGGACGCGTGTTGGATAAAGCTGCCAAGCAGGAACGTCAGCTTCGCGAGGCGCAAGCTCGTGTCGAGGCTCAGAAACGTCAAGAACTGCAGCTTGCGCAGGAGCTCGCGGAAAAGGAGGACTCGAATATGCTCCTCGAGGAGCAGTACGCCACCCTGCAAGAAGCCGTGGATGACAAGACCCGAAAGCTGAAGAAGCTCTGGGCGAAGCACAAGGCTGCTACGACGGAAATTGAGGACCTGAAGGCTGAGTTCCAAGCTGAGAAAGAAGACATGCTGGATACGGTGCGTGAGCTCACCCGGCAGCTCAAGCTCAAGCATTTGCTGTTGAGCCACTTTGTGCCACTGGATGAGGCACAGAGTCTTGAAAAACGAGCTCGATATGACGCCGACCACGATGCCTGGCAGGTGAGCCGTCTCGAGACGAAGCCTTCGTCACTGCGTCCCAGACGCCCGATATCGCGTCGAGGTGCGCGTCGTATCGAGAGCGAGTACGCACGACGCAACCGCCTGATCGACCCGCTCAACGTGCGTTGGCGCAGTGACAACGTTGTGCAACTTGACTTGGAAATGCCCGAACGGCGCACTCGTGACTTCGAGGCTACCAATGGTATTGGGAATGCTCTCAGCATGAACTATTGGCTCGAACGTGTCGGTGTTGCTACAGAGGAGGACGTGGAGATCACATTCGCCAATGAAGTGGAAGTGACTCCAAGTTCCTTGGCGTCTTCGAGCAGCAAGGACAGATCGCAGTTATCGTCAAATGGAGGAAGCAAAGAGAGCAAGGAGGGAACGAAAAAGTCGTCGAGCAGTTCAAGTGGAGCAGATGAGAAGAGCAAGAAGAGTGCAAGCAAGAGACCCCCGACGGCGAGGTATGTGAGTTGGATGCTTGGGTGGTAGTGCGTGTACTTACTTGCCTTGTGTTGTGTCTGTGCTACAGTCGCCGCCGCCGCGAACAAATGGATGAGTGAGACAAGACAAGCAGTCGACGAGATAGGTCATGGTTATCCTATTGTCAAATATGCTGCAGTGTGCAGCAATAAATACATTTCTCTTCCTTAGTTACTCGGTCTTCTCTAGCTCAAGTCATTTTTGCAGCAAAGAACACTATCGAGCTGCTTTAAAGAGCTCAGAACAATATTTCTTCAGCTGTACGTAAATCGTCGTCCTTCATAGTTGCTGCCTCGTCAATCGCCACGAGGACAGCAACGACGTCTTCCACTAAGCATTCCACTTCTCCGTCCACATCAGGTAAACCGAAATCCACACTTTCACACGGACCCGTAGTCTCTGTCGGCCTCGAAGCATAATCCAGGACGGGATGGACATCATCTTCTCTCGCTTGTTCCGGCATTTTCACAGACTCAGAAGCGTTAGACCCTTCACCTCCGGACTCGAAGGTAGCAACGTCGTTCACGCGTGCCACATACACCGACAAAGCTTCCACCGGCGAATCGGGCACAACGCTCTCGTCATCACTGACGGGCTCCACCACCATGTCAACTGCAAGCCCCACACCCGTGACCAAATTGACGACGGCGGCCTCCACGTCGCCGATCACTTCTGCGTCCACCGCCGGCTCGACCGAGCTGCTGGCGGCGGTCTCGACTGGCATCGTGGGCTCGACCACTGCCACAGCCTCCACGTCGGCCGCAGCCGCACTCACCGCTTCCACGACTGCTGCCACGACGGCGACAGTCTCGGCCGCATCGACGTCGACTGCCACGGACTCAGCCTCCACCGACGCAGCTTCCTGCTCCACGGGCTCCACCTCCGGCGCGCTCGACACCGCGGACAGCACGGCCGCCATCACCGCGTCCACTTCTGCGTCCACCGCCGGCTCGACCGAGCTGCTGGCGGCGGTCTCGACTGGCATCGTGGGCTCGACCACTGCCACAGCCTCCACGTCGGCCGCAGCCGCACTCACCGCTTCCACGACTGCTGCCACGACGGCGACAGTATCGGCCGCATCGACGTCGACGGCCACGGACTCAGCCTCCACCGACGCAGCTTCCTGCTTCACGGGCTCCACCTCCGGCGCGCTCGACACCGCGGACAGCACGGCCGCCATCACCGCGTCCACTTCTGCGTCCACCGCCGGCTCGACCGAGCTGCTGGCGGCGGTCTCGACTGGCATCGTGGGCTCGACCACTGCCACAGCCTCCACGTCGGCCGCAGCCGCACTCACCGCTTCCACGACTGCTGCCACGACGGCGACAGTCTCGGCCGCATCGACGTCGACGGCCACGGACTCAGCCTCCACCGACGCAGCTTCCTGCTCCACGGGCTCCACCTCCGGCGCGCTCGACACCGCGGACAGCACGGCCGCCATCACCGCGTCCACTTCTGCGTCCACCGCCGGCACGACCGAGCTGCTGGCGGCGGTCTCGACTGGCATCGTGGGCTCGACCACTGCCACAGCCTCCACGTCGGCCGCAGCCGCACTCACCGCTTCCACGACTGCTGCCACGACGGCGACAGTCTCGGCCGCATCGACGTCGACGGCCACGGACTCAGCCTCCACCGACGCAGCTTCCTGCTCCACGGGTTCCACCTCCGGCGCGCTCGACACCGCGGACAGCACAGCCGCCATCACCGCGTCCACTTCTGCGTCCACCGCCGGCTCGACCGAGCTGCTGGCGGCGGTCTCGACTGGCATCGTGGGCTCGACCACTGCCACAGCCTCCACGTCGGCCGCAGCCGCACTCACCGCTTCCACGACTGCTGCCACGACGGCGACAGTCTCGGCCGCATCGACGTCGACGGCCACGGACTCAGCCTCCACCGACGCAGCTTCCTGCTCCACGGGCTCCACCTCCGGCGCGCTCGACACCGCGGACAGCACGGCCGCCATCACCGCGTCCACTTCTGCGTCCACCGCCGGCTCGACCGAGCTGCTGGCGGCGGTCTCGACTGGCATCGTGGGCTCGACCACTGCCACAGCCTCCACGTCGGCCGCAGCCGCACTCACCGCTTCCACGACTGCTGCCACGACGGCGACAGTCTCGGCCGCATCGACGTCGACGGCCACGGACTCAGCCTCCACCGACGCAGCTTCCTGCTCCACGGGCTCCACCTCCGGCGCGCTCGACACCGCGGACAGCACGGCCGCCATCACCGCGTCCACTTCTGCGTCCACCGCCGGCACGACCGAGCTGCTGGCGGCGGTCTCGACTGGCATCGTGGGCTCGACCACTGCCACAGCCTCCACGTCGGCCGCAGCCGCACTCACCGCTTCCACGACTGCTGCCACGACGGCGACAGTCTCGGCCGCATCGACGTCGACGGCCACGGACTCAGCCTCCACCGACGCAGCTTCCTGCTCCACGGGTTCCACCTCCGGCGCGCTCGACACCGCGGACAGCACAGCCGCCATCACCGCGTCCACTTCTGCGTCCACCGCCGGCTCGACCGAGCTGCTGGCGGCGGTCTCGACTGGCATCGTGGGCTCGACCACTGCCACAGCCTCCACGTCGGCCGCAGCCGCACTCACCGCTTCCACGACTGCTGCCACGACGGCGACAGTCTCGGCCGCATCGACGTCGACGGCCACGGACTCAGCCTCCACCGACGCAGCTTCCTGCTCCACGGGCTCCACCTCCGGCGCGCTCGACACCGCGGACAGCACGGCCGCCATCACCGCGTCCACTTCTGCGTCCACCGCCGGCTCGACCGAGCTGCTGGCGGCGGTCTCGACTGGCATCGTGGGCTCGACCACTGCCACAGCCTCCACGTCGGCCGCAGCCGCACTCACCGCTTCCACGACTGCTGCCACGACGGCGACAGTCTCGGCCGCATCGACGTCGACGGCCACGGACTCAGCCTCCACCGACGCAGCTTCCTGCTCCACGGGCTCCACCTCCGGCGCGCTCGACACCGCGGACAGCACGGCCGCCATCACCGCGTCCACTTCTGCGTCCACCGCCGGCTCGACCGAGCTGCTGGCGGCGGTCTCGACTGGCATCGTGGGCTCGACCACTGCCACAGCCTCCACGTCGGCCGCAGCCGCACTCACCGCTTCCACGACTGCTGCCACGACGGCGACAGTCTCGGCCGCATCGACGTCGACGGCCACGGACTCAGCCTCCACCGACGCAGCTTCCTGCTCCACGGGCTCCACCTCCGGCGCACTCGACACCGCGGACAGCACGGCCGCCATCACCGCGTCCACTTCTGCGTCCACCGCCGGCTCGACCGAGCTGCTGGCGGCGGTCTCGACTGGCATCGTGGGCTCGACCACTGCCACAGCCTCCACGTCGGCCGCAGCCGCACTCACCGCTTCCACGACTGCTGCCACGACGGCGACAGTCTCGGCCGCATCGACGTCGACGGCCACGGACTCAGCCTCCACCGACGCAGCTTCCTGCTCCACGGGCTCCACCTCCGGCGCGCTCGACACCGCGGACAGCACGGCCGCCATCACCGCGTCCACTTCTGCGTCCACCGCCGGCTCGACCGAGCTGCTGGCGGCGGTCTCGACTGGCATCGTGGGCTCGACCACTGCCACAGCCTCCACGTCGGCCGCAGCCGCACTCACCGCTTCCACGACTGCTGCCACGACGGCGACAGTCTCCACCGCATCGACGTCGACGGCCACGGACTCAGCCTCCACCGACGCAGCTTCCTGCTCCACGGGCTCCACCTCCGGCGCGCTCGACACCGCGGACAGCACGGCCGCCATCACCGCGTCCACTTCTGCGTCCACCGCCGGCTCGACCGAGCTGCTGGCGGCGGTCTCGACTGGCATCGTGGGCTCGACCACTGCCACAGCCTCCACGTCGGCCGCAGCCGCACTCACCGCTTCCACGACTGCTGCCACGACGGCGACAGTCTCCACCGCATCGACGTCGACGGCCACGGACTCAGCCTCCACCGACGCAGCTTCCTGCTCCACGGGCTCCACCTCCGGCGCGCTCGACACCGCGGACAGCACGGCCGCCATCACCGCGTCCACTTCTGCGTCCACCGCCGGCTCGACCGAGCTGCTGGCGGCGGTCTCGACTGGCATCGTGGGCTCGACCACTGCCACAGCCTCCACGTCGGCCGCAGCCGCACTCACCGCTTCCACGACTGCTGCCAAGACGGCGACAGTCTCGGCCGCATCGACGTCGACGGCCACGGACTCAGCCTCCACCGACGCAGCTTCCTGCTCCACGGGCTCCACCTCCGGCGCGCTCGACACCGCCGACAGCACGGCCGCCATCACCGCGTCCACTTCTGCGTCCACCGCCGGCTCGACCGAGCTGCTGGCGGCGGTCTCGACTGGCATCGTGGGCTCGACCACTGCCACAGCCTCCACGTCGGCCGCAGCCGCACTCACCGCTTCCACGACTGCTGCCACGACGGCGACAGTCTCGGCCGCATCGACGTCGACGGCCACGGACTCAGCCTCCACCGACGCAGCTTCCTGCTCCACGGGCTCCACCTCCGGCGCGCTCGACACCGCGGACAGCACGGCCGCCATGACCGCGTCCACTTCTGCGTCCACCGCCGGCTCGACCGAGCTGCTGGCGGCGGTCTCGACTGGCATCGTGGGCTCGACCACTGCCACAGCCTCCACGTCGGCCGCAGCCGCACTCACCGCTTCCACGACTGCTGCCACGACGGCGACAGTCTCGGCCGCATCGACGTCGACGGCCACGGACTCAGCCTCCACCGACGCAGCTTCCTGCTCCACGGGTTCCACCTCCGGCGCGCTCGACACCGCGGACAGCACAGCCGCCATCACCGCGTCCACTTCTGCGTCCACCGCCGGCTCGACCGAGCTGCTGGCGGCGGTCTCGACTGGCATCGTGGGCTCGACCACTGCCACAGCCTCCACGTCGGCCGCAGCCGCACTCACCGCTTCCACGACTGCTGCCACGACGGCGACAGTCTCGGCCGCATCGACGTCGACGGCCACGGACTCAGCCTCCACCGACGCAGCTTCCTGCTCCACGGGCTCCACCTCCGGCGCACTCGACACCGCGGACAGCACGGCCGCCATCACCGCGTCCACTTCTGCGTCCACCGCCGGCTCGACCGAGCTGCTGGCGGCGGTCTCGACTGGCATCGTGGGCTCGACCACTGCCACAGCCTCCACGTCGGCCGCAGCCGCACTCACCGCTTCCACGACTGCTGCCACGACGGCGACAGTCTCCACCGCATCGACGTCGACGGCCACGGACTCAGCCTCCACCGACGCAGCTTCCTGCTCCACGGGCTCCACCTCCGGCGCGCTCGACACCGCGGACAGCACGGCCGCCATCACCGCGTCCACTTCTGCGTCCACCGCCGGCTCGACCGAGCTGCTGGCGGCGGTCTCGACTGGCATCGTGGGCTCGACCACTGCCACAGCCTCCACGTCGGCCGCAGCCGCACTCACCGCTTCCACGACTGCTGCCACGACGGCGACAGTCTCCACCGCATCGACGTCGACGGCCACGGACTCAGCCTCCACCGACGCAGCTTCCTGCTCCACGGGCTCCACCTCCGGCGCGCTCGACACCGCGGACAGCACGGCCGCCATCACCGCGTCCACTTCTGCGTCCACCGCCGGCTCGACCGAGCTGCTGGCGGCGGTCTCGACTGGCATCGTGGGCTCGACCACTGCCACAGCCTCCACGTCGGCCGCAGCCGCACTCACCGCTTCCACGACTGCTGCCACGACGGCGACAGTCTCGGCCGCATCGACGTCGACGGCCACGGACTCAGCCTCCACCGACGCAGCTTCCTGCTCCACGGGCTCCACCTCCGGCGCGCTCGACACCGCGGACAGCACGGCCGCCATCACCGCGTCCACTTCTGCGTCCACCGCCGGCTCGACCGAGCTGCTGGCGGCGGTCTCGACTGGCATCGTGGGCTCGACCACTGCCACAGCCTCCACGTCGGCCGCAGCCGCACTCACCGCTTCCACGACTGCTGCCACGACGGCGACAGTCTCGGCCGCATCGACGTCGACGGCCACGGACTCAGCCTCCACCGACGCAGCTTCCTGCTCCACGGGCTCCACCTCCGGCGCGCTCGACACCGCGGACAGCACGGCCGCCATCACCGCGTCCACTTCTGCGTCCACCGCCGGCTCGACCGAGCTGCTGGCGGCGGTCTCGACTGGCATCGTGGGCTCGACCACTGCCACAGCCTCCACGTCGGCCGCAGCCGCACTCACCGCTTCCACGACTGCTGCCACGACGGCGACAGTCTCGGCCGCATCGACGTCGACGGCCACGGACTCAGCCTCCACCGACGCAGCTTCCTGCTCCACGGGCTCCACCTCCGGCGCGCTCGACACCGCGGACAGCACGGCCGCCATGACCGCGTCCACTTCTGCGTCCACCGCCGGCTCGACCGAGCTGCTGGCGGCGGTCTCGACTGGCATCGTGGGCTCGGCCACTACCGCAGCCTCCACGTCGGCCGCAGCCGCACTCACCGCTTCCACGACTGCTGCCACGACGGTGACAATCTCCACCGCATCGACGTCGACGGCCACGGACTCAGCCTCCACCGACGCAGCTTCCTGCTCCACGGGCTCCACCTCCGGCGCGCTCGACACCGCGGACAGCACGGCCGCCATCACCGCGTCCACTTCTGCGTCCACCGCCGGCTCGACCGAGCTGCTGGCGGTGGTCTCGACTGGCATCGTGGGCTCGGCCACTGCCACACCCTCCACGTCGGCCGCAGCCGCACTCACCGCTTCCACGACTGCTGCCACGACGGTGACAATCTCCACCGCATCGACGTCGACGGCCACGGACTCAGCCTCCACCGACGCAGCTTCCTGCTCCACGGGCTCCACCTCCGGCGCGCTCGACACCGCGGACAGCACGGCCGCCATCACCGCGTCCACTTCTGCGTCCACCGCCGGCTCGACCGAGCTGCTGGCGGCGGTCTCGACTGGCATCGTGGGCTCGGCCACTACCGCAGCCTCCACGTCGGCCGCAGCCGCACTCACCGCTTCCATGACTGCTGCCACGACGGCGACAGTCTCCACCGCATCGACGTCGACGGCCACGGACTCAGCCTCCACCGACGCAGCTTCCTGCTCCACGGGCTCCACCTCCGGCGCGCTCGACACCGCGGACAGCACGGCTGCCATCACCGCGTCCACTTCTGCGTCCACCGCCGGCTCGACCGAGCTGCTGGCGGCGGTCTCGACTGGCATCGTGGGCTCGGCCACTACCGCAGCCTCCACGTCGGCCGCAGCCGCACTCACCGCTTCCATGACTGCTGCCACGACGGCGACAGTCTCCACCGCATCGACGTCGACGGCCACGGACTCAGCCTCCACCGACGCAGCTTCCTGCTCCACGGGCTCCACCTCCGGCGCGCTCGACACCGCGGACAGCACGGCCGCCATCACCGCGTCCACTTCTGCGTCCACCGCCGGCTCGACCGAGCTGCTGGCGGTGGTCTCGACTGGCATCGTGGGCTCGGCCACTGCCACACCCTCCACGTCGGCCGCAGCCGCACTCACCGCTTCCACGACTGCTGCCACGACGGCGACAGTCTCCACCGCATCGACGTCGACGGCCACGGACTCAGCCTCCACCGACGCAGCTTCCTGCTCCACGGGCTCCACCTCCGGCGCGCTCGACACCGCGGACAGCACGGCTGCCATCACCGCGTCCACTTCTGCGTCCACCGCCGGCTCGACCGAGCTGCTGGCGGCGGTCTCGACTGGCATCGTGGGCTCGGCCACTACCGCAGCCTCCACGTCGGCCGCAGCCGCACTCACCGCTTCCACGACTGCTGCCACGACGGTGACAGTCTCGGCCGCATCGACGTCGACGGCCACGGACTCAGCCTCCACCGACGCAGCTTCCTGCTCCACGGGCTCCACCTCCGGCGCGCTCGACACCGCGGACAGCACGGCCGCCATCACCGCGTCCACTTCTGCGTCCACCGCCGGCTCGACCGAGCTGCTGGCGGTGGTCTCGACTGGCATCGTGGGCTCGACCACTGCCACACCCTCCACGTCGGCCGCAGCCGCACTCACCGCTTCCACGACTGCTGCCACGACGACGACAGTCTCGGCCGCATCGACGTCGACGGCCACGGACTCAGCCTCCACCGACGCAGCTTCCTGCTCCACGGGCTCCACCTCCGGCGCGCTCGACACCGCCGACAGCACGGCCGCCATCACCGCGTCCACTTCTGCGTCCACCGCCGGCTCGACCGAGCTGCTGGCGGCGGTCTCGACTGGCATCGTGGGCTCGGCCACTACCGCAGCCTCCACGTCGGCCGCAGCCGCACTCACCGCTTCCATGACTGCTGCCACGACGGCGACAGTCTCCACCGCATCGACGTCGACGGCCACGGACTCAGCCTCCACCGACGCAGCTTCCTGCTCCACGGGCTCCACCTCCGGCGCGCTCGACACCGCGGACAGCACGGCTGCCATCACCGCATCCACTTCTGCGTCCACCGCCGGCTCGACCGAGCTGCTGGCGGCGGTCTCGACTGGCATCGTGGGCTCGGCCACTGCCACACCCTCCACGTCGGCCGCAGCCGCACTCACCGCTTCCACGACTGCTGCCACGACGGCGACAGTCTCCACCGCATCGACGTCGACGGCCACGGACTCAGCCTCCACCGACGCAGCTTCCTGCTCCACGGGCTCCACCTCCGGCGCGCTCGACACCGCGGACAGCACGGCCGCCATCACCGCGTCCACTTCTGCGTCCACCGCCGGCTCGACCGAGCTGCTGGCGGCGGTCTCGACTGGCATCGTGGGCTCGGCCACTACCGCAGCCTCCACGTCGGCCGCAGCCGCACTCACCGCTTCCATGACTGCTGCCACGACGGCGACAGTCTCCACCGCATCGACGTCGACGGCCACGGACTCAGCCTCCACCGACGCAGCTTCCTGCTCCACGGGCTCCACCTCCGGCGCGCTCGACACCGCGGACAGCACGGCTGCCATCACCGCATCCACTTCTGCGTCCACCGCCGGCTCGACCGAGCTGCTGGCGGCGGTCTCGACTGGCATCGTGGGCTCGACCACTGCCACAGCCTCCACGTCGGCCGCAGCCGCACTCACCGCTTCCACGACTGCTGCCACGACGGCGACAGTCTCGGCCGCATCGACGTCGACGGCCACGGACTCAGCCTCCACCGACGCAGCTTCCTGCTCCACGGGCTCCACCTCCGGCGCGCTCGACACCGCGGACAGCACGGCCGCCATCACCGCGTCCACTTCTGCGTCCACCGCCGGCTCGACCGAGCTGCTGGCGGCGGTCTCGACTGGCATCGTGGGCTCGGCCACTACCGCAGCCTCCACGTCGGCCGCAGCCGCACTCACCGCTTCCACGACTGCTGCCACGACGGCGACAGTCTCCACCGCATCGACGTCGACGGCCACGGACTCAGCCTCCCTCAACGCAGCTTCCTGCTCCACGGGCTCCACCTCCGGCGCGCTCGACACCGCGGACAGCACGGCTGCCATCACCGCATCCACTTCTGCGTCCACCGCCGGCTCGACCGAGCTACTGGCGGCGGTCTCGACTGGCATCGTGGGCTCGGCCACTACCGCAGCCTCCACGTCGGCCGCAGCCGCACTCACCGCTTCCACGACTGCTGCCACGACGGCGACAGTCTCGGCCGCATCGACGTCGACGGCCACGGACTCAGCCTCCACCGACGCAGCTTCCTGCTCCACGGGCTCCACCTCCGGCGCGCTCGACACCGCGGACAGCACGGCCGCCATCACCGCGTCCACTTCTGCGTCCACCGCCGGCTCGACCGAGCTGCTGGCGGCGGTCTCGACTGGCATCGTGGGCTCGACCACTGCCACAGCCTCCACGTCGGCCGCAGCCGCACTCACCGCTTCCACGACTGCTGCCACGACGGTGACAATCTCCACCGCATCGACGTCGACGGCCACGGACTCAGCCTCCACCGACGCAGCTTCCTGCTCCACGGGCTCCACCTCCGGCGCGCTCGACACCGCGGACAGCACGGCCGCCATCACCGCGTCCACTTCTGCGTCCACCGCCGGCTCGACCGAGCTGCTGGCGGTGGTCTCGACTGGCATCGTGGGCTCGGCCACTACCGCAGCCTCCACGTCGGCCGCAGCCGCACTCACCGCTTCCACGACTGCTGCCACGACGGTGACAATCTCCACCGCATCGACGTCGACGGCCACGGACTCAGCCTCCACCGACGCAGCTTCCTGCTCCACGGGCTCCACCTCCGGCGCGCTCGACACCGCGGACAGCACGGCCGCCATCACCGCGTCCACTTCTGCGTCCACCGCCGGCTCGACCGAGCTGCTGGCGGTGGTCTCGACTGGCATCGTGGGCTCGGCCACTACCGCAGCCTCCACGTCGGCCGCAGCCGCACTCACCGCTTCCACGACTGCTGCCACGACGGTGACAGTCTCGGCCGCATCGACGTCGACGGCCACGGACTCAGCCTCCACCGACGCAGCTTCCTGCTCCACGGGCTCCACCTCCGGCGCGCTCGACACCGCGGACAGCACGGCCGCCATCACCGCGTCCACTTCTGCGTCCACCGCCGGCTCGACCGAGCTGCTGGCGGCGGTCTCGACAGGCATCGTGGGCTCGGCCACTACCGCAGCCTCCACGTCGGCCGCAGCCGCACTCACCGCTTCCACGACTGCTGCCACGACGGTGACAATCTCCACCGCATCGACGTCGACGGCCACGGACTCAGCCTCCACCGACGCAGCTTCCTGCTCCACGGGCTCCACCTCCGGCGCGCTCGACACCGCGGACAGCACGGCCGCCATCACCGCGTCCACTTCTGCGTCCACCGCCGGCTCGACCGAGCTGCTGGCGGCGGTCTCGACTGGCATCGTGGGCTCGGCCACTACCGCAGCCTCCACGTCGGCCACAGCCGCACTCACCGCTTCCACGACTGCTGCCACGACGGTGACAATCTCCACCGCATCGACGTCGACGGCCACGGACTCAGCCTCCACCGACGCAGCTTCCTGCTCCACGGGCTCCACCTCCGGCGCGCTCGACACCGCGGACAGCACGGCCGCCATCACCGCGTCCACTTCTGCGTCCACCGCCGGCTCGACCGAGCTGCTGGCGGTGGTCTCGACTGGCATCGTGGGCTCGGCCACTGCCACACCCTCCACGTCGGCCGCAGCCGCACTCACCGCTTCCACGACTGCTGCCACGACGGCGACAGTCTCGGCCGCATCGACGTCGACGGCCACGGACTCAGCCTCCACCGACGCAGCTTCCTGCTCCACGGGCTCCACCTCCGGCGCGCTCGACACCGCCGACAGCACGGCCGCCATCACCGCGTCCACTTCTGCGTCCACCGCCGGCTCGACCGAGCTGCTGGCGGCGGTCTCGACTGGCATCGTGGGCTCGACCACTACCGCAGCCTCCACGTCGGCCGCAGCCGCACTCACCGCTTCCACGACTGCTGCCACGACGGCGACAGTCTCCACCGCATCGACGTCGACGGCCACGGACTCAGCCTCCATCGACGCAGCTTCCTGCTCCACGGGCTCCACCTCCGGCGCGCTCGACACCGCGGACAGCACGGCCGCCATCACCGCGTCCACTTCTGCGTCCACCGCCGGCTCGACCGAGCTGCTGGCGGTGGTCTCGACTGGCATCGTGGGCTCGGCCACTGCCACAGCCTCCACGTCGGCCGCAGCCGCACTCACCGCTTCCACGACTGCTGCCACGACGGCGACAGTCTCCACCGCATCGACGTCGACGGCCACGGACTCAGCCTCCATCGACGCAGCTTCCTGCTCCACGGGCTCCACCTCCGGCGCGCTCGACACCGCGGACAGCACGGCCGCCATCACCGCGTCCACTTCTGCGTCCACCGCCGGCTCGACCGAGCTGCTGGCGGCGGTCTCGACTGGCATCGTGGGCTCGACCACTACCGCAGCCTCCACGTCGGCCGCAGCCGCACTCACCGCTTCCACGACTGCTGCCACGACGGCGACAGTCTCCACCGCATCGACGTCGACGGCCACGGACTCAGCCTCCACCGACGCAGCTTCCTGCTCCACGGGCTCCACCTCCGGCGCGCTCGACACCGCGGACAGCACGGCCGCCATCACCGCGTCCACTTCTGCGTCCACCGCCGGCTCGACCGAGCTGCTGGCGGTGGTCTCGACTGGCATCGTGGGCTCGACCACTGCCACAGCCTCCACGTCGGCCGCAGCCGCACTCACCGCTTCCACGACTGCTGCCACGACGGCGACAGTCTCCACCGCATCGACGTCGACGGCCACGGACTCAGCCTCCATCGACGCAGCTTCCTGCTCCACGGGCTCCACCTCCGGCGCGCTCGACACCGCGGACAGCACGGCCGCCATCACCGCGTCCACTTCTGCGTCCACCGCCGGCTCGACCGAGCTGCTGGCGGCGGTCTCGACTGGCATCGTGGGCTCGGGCGCTGCCTCAGCCTCCACGTCGGCCGCAGCCGCACTCACCGCTTCCACGACTGCTGCCACGACGGCGACAGTCTCCACCGCATCGACGTCGACGGCCACGGACTCAGCCTCCACCGACGCAGCTTCCTGCTCCACGGGCTCCACCTCCGGCGCGCTCGACACCGCGGACAGCGCGGCCGCCATCACGCTGTCCATGCTAATCGTCGTACCATCATGAGTATCTCGATGTACACTGGTGAGGTTGGACGCTGTAGAATTGTTGTGATGCGAATGTCGAGCATCATTGCTACAATCTTCCATAGCGCCTATGATAGCAGCATTGACGCAGTTTGTGATTGTAGAGCCCATCATTGCCCCTAAAATCGCACGATCAGACTCACTCTTGAGCAACGGGAAGGTATTGACATGTTGGCCATTGGATGGAGAATCCGTTGCAAGCGTATACATGCCGCCGTCACTAACTCCACTTGTAGTTTGCTCAGCGTCATCCGACATTATGCTAGTCTGCAGAGCACCAGCCAATTCCGTTTCTCCGACTTCGTCATTCTTGGAGCTTTCGTCAATCCCGTCCAGCACTTCTGTTGAAAATGAGGCTCCATCAGCAAGATCTGAATCAATATCACTGGCCTTTTCATCGGGTTGGGCAACATCGGCTGGTGGTTCAGTCAACGCTATTCCCACAATATGCTCGAGCGCACTCTCGACAGCAGCATTCAGTGCGCGGCGCTCCAAATCGGCCACGACCACAGATACAACAATACTCTCCAGACTGCCTTTGACAACGTCTGTGATCGCGTTCGACACTTGTTTTCGAGCGTGCATACCACGTAGCACGCGATTAATCGTAGCAGCAGCCGAGAGATTTAGGTCGAACTTCTGCTCGCACAGGTGTCTCCGTACTTGGGCCTGAATTTCCATCGCTGCGTTGTGCATCCGAGTCCACGCAGCTCTTGCCAAGAACCCACGCACAACGGACTGGATTAAGACTAACCGAATTTTCTTGATTGCAAACTTCACACGCTCGTTTCGAACCCGCCACGCAGTTTGAATCTGAACAATTGAAGCGAGCGTCATCTTCTTGCGCGACCGGGCAAGTCCACCACGCCAAACTGCTTGAGTGCGACGAATTCTGTGAAGTGTTTGCACATAGTGCGTTTTCTGCTGATGCATCCGAAATGTGCACTGCATTACAGTTGCCGCCTCTTCCTTTCGCTTTAGTGCGCGATGCCGCAAAAGTGCACTTCGCCATGATTTCTACGACAACCACACAAGCAAAATAAAATACTTAGTAGGGCCGATATCCACTCAAACACAAACACTGCACCGCTACCTGTATCCGCATTGCAGCTCGTCGTCGAATGCCAAATGTTCTCGCTTCTTCGAGAACGCGCTCCTTGTAAGGGTTGTATTTCGCACCCAAAGAGTGGCCGTAGATCTTGTCCGGCACGGCCCAAAGATGTGAGGTGCGTGTGGCGCCAGGTGGTAATGTCTGTCCTGATAGTCCTGCAGGCACTTCGGGGGTTGTTGTCGGTCTTTTGACGGCTCTCGCGCGAGGAGAAACAACTGATGCTGAGTTCGGACTCGTCGGCCGCCGAGATGGTGGTGGTACCGGAGCGATATCTTCAGTCTCCGGACGATGTGCTTCGCGAGACGATAGTCTTCTCGTTCGAGGGCTGGTCACATCTCCTGGTACCTCATGCTGTGGCTTCTGTGAGCTTGGTGGCAACGGCCGTTTGCTACCATTCTCCAACGGAGGTGGCGAGGTAGGACGAACGGGAATGTTTGGTCGAGCCGCGCTGGGTGATGAAGCCGCCACGGGTGCAGTCACGACTCGGTTGTTGTGGAACAAGAAATTTTCTCGCATGACCTTGTAGGTTTCGAGAATACGAACTACGACGGGGTGCGTCTGTGGGAGATAGTGAACTCCCACCTCCATGGCGCTGGCCAGTGCATCGCGAGTTTGGTCGGGCATGTTCAGGTTGGCCCACTCGATGGCCAGGTTGTGGAGAGTAGCGGCCTTGAGCGTGTGGAACACTTCTGCAGCTTGGGCGCTCTCATTCGCTGGCCTACCGCCTTGGCTTGGTCGTTGCGCTTCGGCCACCGTAAGACACGCCGTGTAGACGAACCCAGCTTTACTAGGCTCTTGTAGTAACCCATGCAAACAGGCTTGCAAGAAGTACGCGATGGGGAACCGGTCCATGAGTGCGAGTTTATCGTTGATCCGCACAGCTTTTTCTGCGGCCTGCAGCGCTGCCTGGTACTTCTTCTGTTTCTTGTAGTAATTCGCCATGTTCTGATACACCGCAGCTCGCTGAATGTGCTTTTTGCAGTATTGGAGTCCGTCCCGGGCCGTTAATTCCTCCGCCTTCTTCAGCAACTGCAAGAAAACTTTAAGGTTAAAGCGTAGTCTTCCCCAGTAACTCTCTCGCGACGCAGACGTACCAAGAAGGCCGTATTATCTCCCCCCGCCGCAGTCTTGCGCGCCCCACACATACAAAGTGCAACGAGTTGCACACAACGAATTTCATAGTCAATACGCAGCCACTTGAGTTCGTCCATCATAACGCCAGGTGCTTCCTCGCGCTTTTGGATGCAGCGGTGCTGTCGATACAGAAATCCCAGTCAGACAAAGGTCAGTCGACAACACAGGGGCATACCCGACGTACGAGCATTTTAGCAGACTGCTCGTAGGTGTGCATGGCGTCCATAAAGCGGTCGCTGCGTTCAAGTTGCACCGAGAGGTTGTCCGCGCGCTTAATCTTCTCCATGACGTTGTGGCCGAACATCGACGCCTGAAAGCAAACAAAGCCACAAACGGCCGGCCACCAGACCGAACGTCAGGCAGGACTACCCACCCACCTCTCTGCTGAGTTGCAGCGGTACTTACACTTATTTGAGCGTATTGCATGCTGTCCAGCGGTGGTGGCCGCACAATCTGCTGGTCTCCTACGAAACAACAACAAGGGGAACGTGAGTTCACAGAGACTTGGCAGCGTCCACTTGACCATTGAGACCTTCATCAGGCGCGAGCCAAATACACCGCAGCTTCTTCTTGTCCCTCAGATCCAGCGACCGCATCGTGTCCAATCCACCGCGCGGCGGAGCTACTGGACTTGAAAACAAATACTTGGGGGTCGAGGCTTGTGCGGAGCCCCATGCTACGCCTTTCGAGTGGTGACTTGACGGTCGTTCGTCTTGAGCTGTAGACCCTGCCACTTCAGGAAGGTGGCCCGGTACATCCGCCGCAAGCCTTTCCTTCACTAGTCGACGTCGCATCTTGAGCTGTCACGGGGGTGGCTATACAACAGGGGCGCTGGGAAGCGAAGACGAAGGCGAAATGAAGCGTCGGGCTCGTAGCAGTCGCCCGCCCGTTTCGAGGTGCTCCAGACGATGGCCACTTGGTCTTGGATCCGGGCCACGAAACCACCAGCAAGCACGACAACGAGTGAATCCTAGAAGACAAGTTCAATTTAGTTAGCATAGTTAAGGGGGGGGGGGGGATGGCTAGAGATGAGCGACTACACGCGGCCTGGGTCGATCCGCCAGAAGTTGATGTCGTTGTACGCCTCGTCGGCGAGACTTCGAGTTCGCACTTGCGACGCAACGGCTTCTGACACGAGTTGTTCCTCGTCGTCGACTACGGAGACCCGCGAGATTGTGCTCAGGTTGCTCGGCACCGAGTGAAGTGTCGAAACTACGAGCTGCAAATTGTTTGGTGCCGATCGTGGAACTTGCGTCGTCGGGGAGTAAATGGGCGGGAACATGCCGTCCATACGAGCCATCAGACTGGAATACGACTCGCGGAAGCCCAACAGCGAGCGGTGTCGTAGAGTGCCATCAGCAGGATCCACGACGAACACTTTGCCCGAGAAGACCCCGACTTGAGTGAAGACGATGCTGTCGGTGGCAGTCGTGCCGAACGCCGCGTAGAACGGGTTCACCTCTCGAGGGAAGAGCGAGCGCAAAGCTCCGAGAGCAGCCACCTTGAAGTCCTGGGCGTCAATCATCTCATTGCTATACGTAGCAAGCAGTCGATCGGGTGACAGCAGTACCGGACCCATGGGTAGAGCGATCTCCCCGTCCTCCCCCGAGCTGTTGTGCAGCAACGTGTGAAGCAGATTGGCCTGTGACAGCCCGTGGCAAGTAACGTACACGACTCGGTAGCCATTCCGCGCCAGCTTGGAGTAGAACTCCACGGCTCCTGGGTGCATCGCGGCGGGGTCTCTGCGCTTGAACATGCTTCCAGTCGCGGCACTGCTCGAAATGGCCCCGTCGATCTGAGCGATCACCACTTTTGCAGTAACCGGCCACAAGTAGAGGTTCGCACTCACACGGGCAACTTCACCTGCTCCATGCGACCGCAATACAAATGCAATGTCGTTGGTCCCTACTCGGAGGCCCATGTTGAGCAGCTGCTCCTGCGACGGCTTGAGGCTCTTCTTGAAGTACGGCTCGCTCGTAAAGCTCGCGGTGTCTTGTGTGGATCCGCCGTCATCGCTGCAGACTTCGTGCAGCGGCTCTAGAGCGAGTCCGCGCGTTAAATTCGAGCGAGAAAGACTCGCAGTAGGGGCCCTGGCGCTCTCGTCACAGGAATCAAGTCCCTTGTCCGTCTCCGAAGCGTGCGATTTCTTGTCATTCATTTGGACACTTGGGGCCACGCCCACACTCATGTGCGGAGAGTACGGGAACAAGACCCGGGATACGAGATACGTCTGCATGGCCGCGTCATAGGGCGACAACTTGCCGTCCACCAGGAAGCGCAAGTTCTCGTCGGCCAGAACGGCCGCGGGGTTGGCCCGGAACACGTCGAACGTCACGATATGCTCCGAGAAGATACGGTGCACGTCCTCCTCGCTGTCCGCCTGGGCCAACAAGTGGCCGCAGAGCGACATGGACGGATGGTCGAAATAGTCCACAGCACCTGCAGCAGCTAAAGCCGCAGTCGCTTCGATGTCCACAGCGTCAAAGTACACGGACGAGCTCTTGACCATCGTCGGCAGGTCGGACGCGACCTCGTCCGTCCGCACAATGGGCAGCGCGCCCCATCCCCACGTCAAGCGGTCGGCCGACTCGCTCCTCTTAACAGATTCACGTACTTGCAGCTGCAATTGCAGCTCTTCGTCCTCCGGCTCGAGACCATTGTGGACGTCGCTCTCTCCCGCGGCGAACGCGTCATCCTGAACCAGTTCTTGGGCGTCGCCGATGCTGCTGATTGGACTGGGCAACGGTGACGCCAGGTAGTCTCGTTCGTCTACAGGCTCCTGCACCTGGTGCACGAAATAGGCCTCTCCCGCGGCGCCCAACTTCATGCGGACGTTGTGCACTTCCTGGCCGTTGACCTCGAGCGTCACCTGCTGCTTGGCCTCGGCCTTGAGCTTGTGCAGCGAGCCGAAGTGCACGTGGAACGGCGAGCAGCGCAGCAGGCCGTCGGGCTGCTGCACGGCCACCACGTCGATGGCGCCCGAGCCCGAGTCCTGGTGGAACACGTTGCTCACGTAGTCCTTGACCGAGTAGATGACGTTCATGGCAGCTACTGTACTGTGCTGTAGTGTACTGTACAAGGGCTTGCTGCCTGCTACGCCGGATGCGGAATGGCTGCGAATAATGCGACCGGGTACAGCAGCGAGCGCGAGTGTTTTGTGTGGAGGAAGGAGCTTGGCGTGTTCCAGCGCTTGACTGGACTTCGAGGGGTTGTAAGAGATACGGGTTGAAACTCAGACGAGAACTGGACCGTAGGGACGCGCTGCACTGAGTAACGGACAGCGGCGGCAACGGGGTCCGATTGATCGATGGATCGCTCGCTGCTGTGACTTTGAAGCGAGAGCGACTGCGGGTGAGTTATGAAGACGGCAAAATGGCAACTGGCCGCGGACTGTGTGTGATTGATTCTCTCAGCTGGACCGCAAAAACGCACGAATTTATCGCATGCAAAAACCGCCGGTTTTCGCCCAATCCCGAGGCATGTTCAATGTCAACCAGCGAGATTCAAGCGAACGTCATCGCCGCGAAGCAGGTGACAAGGCTAAATTAAAACCAACTTAGCAGCATGTCGACGAGGGCCCGCATCAGACTCGTCGACCCTCAAGTCTTGCATGACATGGCTCCAGGCAACGGTCGCTTCAACGACCTGCACTTTTCGTCAGTGTACATGTACACACAGGGGACCCTATAAATACTCTTTGCTTGTTGGAGCTCGGGATACAATGCGATTTGTCTGCATTTCATCAGGAGTCCTGCTCGATGACACGATACCGGGTGCACCATGCAATATCTGAGCGGGAATCCCCCGGGATCCAGCAATGCGACTTTCGTGTTCGCGCCGCGGGCGACGACAACAAGACGCACGAGCCACGTATATAAATCGGATGTGAGGCGTGTCTTGCCGCTGACTGGTGCTACCGTGGTGGTATGACAGAAGGAGGATCGGGTGGCGACGCACCGCACCGCACGACATGTGTTGTCAAACAGGCCTCCATTACTTGCTCCTCAAACCAAGCAGCCGTGAAATCGTTTGTTGCGATTCGTGTGGTCTTGAATAATTTAGCAAAGGAGCTGTCCGTAGCAGTCATCGCCTCAGAAATTTTACTTTCTTCACTGTTGAGAACACATGCAACTTGCAGTTCCTTGTTGCTCACAGATTTGATGCTGTTGTTGAAGTTGCTGTGCTTGACAAGTATCAACGGTGAATGCACGGCAGAAAAAAATGTACGGGATGTGTCACTTGATGGGATTCTCTAATGTACTACGCGCTCGGTCGATGCCGTGCCATGCCTTCACTGCCCTGCTCATAAATGGGTGATCTCCGGGAGACCTCGCTGCTCCTCCTCGAACTCGAGCATGCTCATGGACCTCGTCTCCTCCACGCTCTTGGCGTGGTTGTAGGCCCGCGTGATGAGCGTGATGTCCGGCGGCACGTAGGCCCCGATCTGTCCATCAACCTTGGCCTTCTGCGGGACGCACGGCACGAACTCGAAGTAGGACGCGTCTCCGCGCAGACTCACATCCACCAGCAGTCCGTCGTCGCGCGTGCCGATGTACCGACGATGCTGGTTCATGCTGTTGAGGTGGCCACCGGACGAGTACTCCCAGCGCATGCCCGACGTGCCGCGCAGACAGTTGGCCCTCTTCATCCGCAGGTCGCGGAAGCACGAGAACGTCGAGCGGCTGAACATGTAGCGACCCGATTCTTCGTGGAAGAACGCGACCTTGACGCAGTTGTACTGCTTCGAGTAGCACTCAAGGCGGAAGGCGGTGCGGCCGCAGGTCTCGGGGTTCTCACCCTGGGAAACAACATCCACATGGACTCCGTCGTCCATAATCCGGACGTACGTGTTGCCCTGCACACGCAGATAAACCTTCGACCCTGACAACCTGAGCACGTTGCTCACCACTGTCCGTGAGACGGCCTTGATCTCCTCGATCTCCTTCTCCAGCGCGTCCACGTCCTCCTTTGCGAGCCGATTCTCGAACGGCACGCGGCCCCGCACGAGCGTGAGCGTCTGCTTGGACCACTGCTGGCCAGTCTTGCACCAATGCGCCGCGTGCTCGCAGTTCTGGGTGAAGATGTTGAAGTCCCCCTTGCCCAGTCCCAGCAGGAACTTGCAGCGTGCCAGCACCACTTCCGGGAGGTCCGACTTGCCTCGATGCACCTCCCCCCACTTGGACAAAAAGTCTCGGAACGCCGACGTGTGGTACTCCACGAGACGCAAGTCGGCCACGCTGCGGTGGTACAGGAACTCCTCGAGCGTCGAGATGCGGAAGCACGAGTCGGCCTGCGCCTCTCTGTAGCCCTGCAGTGCGCTCCACACGTGACACACGCGGATGTCCGCGGGCTGGTCCCCGGACGCCCACACGATGCCGTGGTGCTGGTACGAAAACGGCCAGCGACTGTAGTCCCAGATGCAAATGTGGTCCCCCGGCCGCAGCGACGAAATGCTCTGCACGCGCGTGTACACGCCGCCCATCGTAAGGTACCAATCGATCTGAGCTCTTCCAGGCGAATTCCTATTTGACTGTCACGCGGTCTGAGTGACGAGTCCCGCGTGGTGTGACTGAGGGTCGGATACTGTACGTGGAAGCAGAGTGAGTGGCACCTGTCGCAGACTCGGACGAGGGAGGGATGGCCTGCCTGATTTTGCAAGAGAGGAATGGCGGGAAGAGCTGCAAGACAGCACTCAGTTGTCAGCGCAAGTCTAAAAATGAACGCTCGAGTGATGCAAGTGCATGGGACCTGATGGATATTATTTGTCTGTACGAGCGTGTGTCGAGCCGTTGACGGGGCAAGACGAGCGTGTGACGAGCATACACGCCCTTCAGCTTGGGCTACAGTATAGAAATAGAGGCGAGCGGACCGACGCGTCGACGCATTGCGACGGTTGTCTGCACTGCCTCAAGAGAGCCGGGAATGGAACGGGGCATTGGGTCGCTCCTGAAACATCAAACACCAAAAAAAATGTATTATCAGTTAAATGTAGAATTCAGATCTCTCTCTCTCTCATTGAACTAATCTTTTTCTGAAGCTGTCTCCGTGGAGTTGGAGCTCCGGTTACTGGTGAGCATCAGTAGACTCAGCAGTTCTTGGTGTCGGCGACGATCCTCGTCTCGATCTTCTTGACGCTGGCGACGCTCTTCTTCTCTGTCTTCTTCCCTGCGGACTCGCTCTTCGTCTCTCCGTTGGCGCTCTTCATCGCGCTCGCGCTCCCAGCGCATTCGTTGTTCATCTGCACGCAGGCGTTCCTGCTCCAATGACAAACGCATCATCGCAATAAAGCGAGCGTCAGTGTCTTCGTCGGCGCGTGCAACGTGACTACGTCGGTGAACAATTGGACGCGCAGCATCTATTTGGACGGGGGTAGCTGGTGTAGCGGGTGCTGGTGATGGGTTTGCTGCCGTCCTCGGTGGCTGTGGTGGAGGAGTGGACATAAGATCCCTAATATGATCTGCTGGGGGATTTAGGCGGAAGGGCTGGCTAGGTTGCTCAGCGGGAGGAGGTGACCTGGCTTCAAAATCGATTGCTGCTTCTGTTGCCGCATCTTCACCGTCTCCAAGGTCTGCCCGACGAGTCATCTCTTGACGAACTCGCTTTGCTTGTAGCACATTGGCTGGAATGTTTGGGTCGCCAGTCGGAATACGTTTACGGTGCAGTTTTGCGAACTTTCGTTTTAGCGAGTCTGTGGTTCGATCACCATCAACATACACGGCGTTGTGGAGTGACGCTACATAATCCCATTCGTCGCGCGATAGAGGCAGGTGCGCTTCGAGCAAGTCGAGAAGGCTGCTTGTTTCAGCATCAGAGAAACCAGCACCTCGTGGTCGTGGTTGACGCTGGGTTTGGGGCGGCCCGATGTCAATGCCTTGTGTCAGCTGGGCGAGGGCCAGACGCTCTCGCGGGTCTTGTTGGTCAGCATGGTTTGTCTGGGTGGGCTGGGTGAGGGGCGTCTGAAGAAGGTGCTGCATCCTCCGAGCAAGGTGAGTCGACTTGTGAAGGCGAAAGGGAGTTGTAGAATGAGAAAATCCCAGCTCTGTCTCCGACGAGAGGGTATATATTTGGCCACGGTGGACCAAATACGCTTTAGCTTTGCACGCCGTATCGCGTCGGACAAATATAGTGAAATGGGACGAAGCGACTTATATAAAAAGAACATGTGGTACCGTTTTTTTTCTTCTCTGCTGGTCCAAATTTGAGTAAATGAGGTTTCAGGAGCGTCCCATTGTTTTACGGCTCCGATCGAGCGCTGCGGGGTCTTCATGAACGACGAGGTGAACTACATGTAGACGTGGCGGAACCCGTCCACTGCCGAGTGCACGGATTACCTGCGATAAGACCCCCCCCCAGCTCGCGCCGAGCAACGCCTTCGCAAAGGTATACATTGGTAAGTAGTTAACTTGCGCTTCTACAGCTCTGTTGCCAGCTCCGACACCACTCGTCGGGGCATAACTCCGCCAATGCTGTGCTCCAGTAACTCGCCCATACATATAGTCGTGCGGCATTCGTCGTCTGTCAGCTTCGTCATGAGGAGGCTGTAGGGGGGGGGGGGGGCTTTCGTAGGCTCTGAGTTGAGCGGCTCGAGACGCTGGCTGGTAAAATGCTTGCATCCATTTTTCCTCCAACATCAGTTCAATGCTTTTCAAAAGAGCATCCACGCGCTGCACGACAACAAGAACCTTGGAGAATGAGGCAGCCCTGCCAAGGGTGGCGCAGATCCCGCTCAAGCGACTGGCTGGCAGTGAGCTGACCCACGCGCCACCTCAGCCACCCGCTCGGACGAGCTCGTGAACCGCCCCGACTCGTGAGGGAAGCCAAATGCGGTGCTTGAGGGAACCACAGATGGTTCTGGTAGATCAAAAATACTCGCAAGCAAGTCGACAACATTCTCGCGCACCAATCCAATAATATCTGAAACAAGATGTCAACGCAGTTGTTGGCACAGCCCAGCACTCCTGCCTTTTTAAGTCCTTTGAAGAGCTGACCATCGCTCATGCGCTTTGTTTTCGCCTTTGCAGCAATATCCGCAGCCGCTTGGGCCTCACCAGCAATCAAAAACACAGGCTCCTCGACGGCTCCAGTGTCTAAAATCTGATATTGAAGAATGGCCGTCTCGCGGTCATCGAGACTGCGTCAAACAAAATGATACTAAAGCGGCTTTTAGAGTTATCGAGATATCGGGCCTCAAAGATGTGCGGAAATTCGAACTTAACAGGAGTGTCGAGATACAGCCGTTTTTCTATTTTGCCCGAAAGGGTAGACCCCATATTTTTGGGGAGAAAGGGGCACTTTTAAATGGGAAGGAGATCGAATTAGCCAATGGGACCGCTCCCAATCGATTCCTTGGGGCCCAAAACAGCCCCCAAATATTTTTGAGTTTTTTTTTCAAAATGAGATAATTTTTTCAAACGGTTGCCCCTTGGCGGGAAATTTGAATCTGGGGACGTTCGATAGCTCAATCGACAGAGGAGACGCCCCTCTGTGTGCTCAAATCGCGATTCGCACTTAGCACCTTAGTAAAGTTTTGTTTGACGCAGTCTCATTTGTCTAACACCTGAAATCGAGTTCTTTCAGCCAATCCGATTGCGACGAAATTACGTTCCCCTAAGTGCGTTTGTTGAGAGTACTGTATTTTGCTGCAATCCGAACTTTCGGTTTTAGTTCACTCAGCTGCAGTTGATAGATTCGATATAACCCCTTCAGCTTAGGCGCAAAGGAGTGAGCGAAGCTGAGCCATGCATTGTTTAGGTCGCTTTTAGGCTGTCTAAGACTCGCTATACGGATCTGTTGATACCCACTGGTTTGCTGGCGGGAACTGCCAAACCTGAAGAGCCTGATTCAAAGTAGGGAACTCGGCTGCGATCTTGCTTCGGAGCTGCTCGTCGACCGCCTTGTTGCCTTCCTCGTTAAAGTGCAGCCCATCAACCAGCAACGCATTCCGATCTGACTCAGGCATGGCGTTGAAGTACGAATTCAAGTCCAACACGGGGACGCCGAGCGTCTCGGACGCTTCGACACAAGCACGAGCATATTTCTTGGTCATAGCGTTGGACCGATCGACTAAACCTCGCTTGGAGTCCGTGCGCTCTTCGGCCACCTCGGCTCTGGCGGAATCGTTGACATGCGGTGGTGTGATCAGCAAGAACTGTGCGGTGGGTGCTGCTACCCACAGACCGCTGACGATCTTGATCAAATTCTCTTTGTAGGCGCCAATCGGGACGTGCGTCTCCGAGTTGCTCCCATTCGACAGCGCTGCGTCGTTGGCCCCAAGCCAGACCGTGATGAGCGATGGACGGGAATACGCTCTCGTCCTGATTTCGCGTTCAACGAGCGGCACCACATCCTTGATAAACCACTTGGTGTTGTAGCCCGAGAGCCCACGCACGACGACACCGGACGAGCGGGTGTATCGAGATTGCAGCAGTGTGACCCAGCCTTGTGTCGTGGGGTCTGTGCCCTTTTCCGTCAGCGAGTCCCCCAAGAGCAACATCACCGGACGAGAATGGGATTGAACTCCCGAGTTCCCCGCGATACTCATCACTGACCAAGCGATGATTGCTGTGATGAAGAGGGAGGTTAGCATCGCACAAACGGTGAGGGCAGATGGTGCCATTGCGTCTCCGGGGACAATCCACTTGTGCGGTCCTGGACACCTCGGGTAGACCCTTGTACCCAGTACCAGCCTGGTACATATCCTGGTACTACCAGGATATGCAGCGTGCTGCACCTCATGACGGGGTATCATTGGAATCGGTTACTGATCGAATCCACTTTCGCTTGGCTAGTTGTTGGCTCAACTG
The DNA here is from genome assembly GCA_033557925.1 of Phytophthora x cambivora. Taxonomy (NCBI): domain Eukaryota; phylum Oomycota; class Peronosporomycetes; order Peronosporales; family Peronosporaceae; genus Phytophthora; species Phytophthora x cambivora. The sequence continues at coordinate 516,059 of JAUCEB010000024.1, read as the reverse complement.
CGTTGAACCAGCGAGTTGTGCATTGCATACAGTGGTTGGTATCCGAAAGCGAATGTGTTACGGCGGGTCAACTTCAAGGTGGCGACTAGTAGTTTTTTTTAGATTTTGGAGTCGACTAGCCCAAAGCCACAAAGTGGGTGGGTGCGGATCTGAGTCGCCAAATGTATCCATTTCGGTGCACGTGCCTCCTACTAAGTACGGAACCGAAAAAGTGGTACGCCAACCTCAGTCTCCTGTCCGCACTGACGCACACCTCAGTTGCCTCTCATGGAGCCGCCCGTACGCGCCAAGCGCAAGCCTCCAAGCAGCGCCGCGCCCGCCAGCAGCAAGCGGCGACGTCGACAACCCGCAGCTGCCCCACCAGCTCCCTCGTCCTCCGCCGTCGCCCACAAGCCGCGCCCCAAGCTCAAGACGCGGTCGCCCCCGCCTGCAGCCCCAGCGCAGATGCCGCAGCCCACGCAGCGGCGCTCGAAGCCCAAGGCGACAGAGAAGCTCACGCTCTTCAGTCGCTACGCAGACCCGTCGGTCACGAGCCCCAAGCCCCAAACTGTGAGCCGCACGCTGCTGGAGACGCCGCCGTCTCGACGCCACAGACACCGAGAGGAGGCGCCTGCAGCTGCAGAGGCAGCGGGGGAAGCTGTGGACCTGGAGATGGTGGAGGGCGACGACATTGTGCAGACGCTGCTGCGCGCCAGCACGCCGCGTGTCACGCGCAAGTTCCCGTCGGAGGAGGCGCTCACGGACAGCGAGAGGAGGGAGCGGGAGCTGCTGAGACGCAGACGCATCAAGATCCGCAGCGAGTTCTCGGCCATGAAGCAGCAGCAGCCAAATGAGGAGAAGAGAGGAGAGTTTAAGACGCCGCTGCAGAGCCCCGAGGTCGAGAGGAGCTTGTTCCAGTCAGCTGAAGGGGGACAGGAAGTGGTGCGGGAGGCTCTAGTGGAGGATGGAGAGGAAGCGCGGGCGAAGCTGGAGGAGGAAGAGGCCGAGACGGACGAAGAGACCACGGAGAGCAAGATCCACCGACTCAGCCAGGTCGTGCACATGAACTGGCGCCAGTTCTTCCTGTGGCTCGTGTCCGGAGCGCTGCTGCTGTGTGCGATGGTGGTGGCGGCGCCCTTTGTGGAGAAGTTGCTGGAGCCGCCGCTCCCGTACTGCGACAGCGAGTGGGTCGACGCCAATGACGGATCGTTCGTTCTTGCTGACGCGGCGGACAAGTTTGACCGATCGAAGGCGCTGCAGCCATTTATTAGCAGCGATGCTGTGGCTGCGCCACTCGTGTGCCAGCCGTGCCCTGTGTATGGCAACTGCCTCAATGGGTCTGTGCTCTCCTGCGTGCCGCCGTACGTGCTGCAGTACGGACTGTGTAAGGAAGATCCTGAAGTGCAAGAAAGCCTCGACCAGCTTGCACTCAGAATCCAGAAGTTTGTCGCTGAGAAGGCTGCAGCGAGCGCGTGTGACAGTGTGTCGTTGTGGAACCACATTGCCTCTGGTGGGCGCACGGAGCCTACAAATGAGCTGGCTGCATCAATCGAGGTGCCGCTTTCTGACGTGCAGGTCTTCGTCACAAGAACGATTTCATTTGGGAAGGCAGTGTCGACGTTGCCTCGCGAGTACGTGTTCAATCGCGCCTTAGACATGGCACTACGCAACTTGAAGGATATCTTCGTGACTGAGGACCAGAGGCAGCTCGTTGTGGGTGGAGGTGTCGTGCCATGGCCATGCCGAGCCAAGCACCAACTTTATTCGCACATTAAACTCATTGCAGTGGCTGTGGCGTTGGGTACAGCGCTGGTCTTCGGGTATCGGCAGTTCCTTCTGTACCGCACGGAGCGCCAACTCGTCGATCGGTTCGTGAAAGAGGTACGCTTCTTCCTCTTAGACCGGACACGCAGATCTGATCGGTTCTATCCGGCCGATCATTTGCGTGACGACTTGTTCGAGAAGCAATCTCTTCAAGACCGTGCATGGCTCTGCAAGTCGGTCTGGCCTAAAGTTGCTGCTGTCGTGAAGGATGATTCACGGGTAACCACGCGATTAATGAGGTATGCACGGATAAAGTGAGTTTTCACATGAGCTGACACTAACTTTCGCTGTTTTGTTTTCTTGCCTGTACAGGGTTCGTGGCGAAGACTTAGTCGTCTGGGAATGGGCTACATCAGCGTCGCCATCGCACAGGCGATCAGCGGGTGGTCGAGGTCGAGGTCGAGGTCGAGGCTTCCGCGCTCCGTTGAGACAGCCAACGTCGTCCAGTCACGCAAAGCTAGCAGTGCCGGTGCCAGTGCGACGACGAAACAAACCAAGTCGAATGAGCCTCCCGTGATAGTCACCTGATTCAGCCTTACACTCGATGCGTCGTCGTTGAGCCAGACTAGATACTCCATGGTGCATTTTTGCTTAACTTCAACTCTATCGCACACCCAATTTTGCTCAGGTATTAATGATTTTGACGGTACAGGTCTATCCATGCATTGAGCTTTAGGTTACAGTGATCTGGCAAAGGATTCTTTCTCCTATCTGATCCGTTGTCTACTTGGTGGCGGTCTCCCGGCGCTTGGTGACTGCGGCCGCAAGCTCCTTCAGAGTCGTGACGGTATCTTCCCAGTTGATGCACGCGTCCGTGATGCTCTTGCCGTAGACGAGTTTGGACGGGTCGTCGCCAAGAGACTGGTTGCCCTCAACAATGTTGGACTCAATCATGACGCCCAGGAGGTTCGTGTACCCTTCCGCGACGATACCCGCCAAGTAGCTGGCCACCTTGATCTGGTTGGCGTGCAGCTTGCGGGAGTTGCCGTGCGAGCAATCCACCATGATTTTGGACGGTTGCTTGGCCTTGACAAGCATCTCCGCAGCCTCGTCAATGAACTTCTGCTCGTAGTTGGGTCCGTCGGAGCCGCCACGGAGGATCACGTGGCAATCCTTGTTGCCCTTGGTCCGCACAATGGACGCGAGGCCGTGCTCGTTCAGTCCCAAGAAGTTGTGGGGCTGCGACGACGCCACTGCTGCGTCCACCGCCACCTTCGGGTTGCCACCCGTGCCATTCTTGAAGCCCACAGGCATCGACAGACCGCTCGTCAGCTCACGATGCAGCTGCGACTCCGTCGTGCGAGCTCCGATGGCTCCCCACGAGATGAGGTCGGACGTGAACTGCGGCGAGATGGTGTCCAAGAACTCGAGACTCACGGGCAGCCCCAGCGCGTTGACGTCCAGCAGCAGCTTGCGGGCGATACGGATGCCCTTGTTGATCTTGAAGGACTGGTCCAGGTCCGGGTCGTTGATGAGCCCCTTCCAGCCCACAGTGGTGCGCGGCTTCTCGAAGTACGTGCGCATGATCACCAGCAACTCGCCCTTGAGCTCGTCGGCCAGAGCCTTGAGGCGCTTGGCGTAGTCCATCGCAGCCTCCACGTCGTGGATGGAGCACGGGCCCACGACCACCACGAGGCGGTCGTCCTGGCCCTGCAGGATGCGCGACACGGCGGAGCGAGTCGCGTCAACCAGGTCGTGCACCTCGGGGGTCACGGGCAGCTCCTCCAGCACGCAGGCGGGCGGCACCAGCGGTTTCATGGCCAAGACGTTGCGGTCTTCCAGACGCTGGCGCTTGGCGGCACGATCGGGCTGTGATGCGGGCTGAGACGGCATTGGTGGATGTTGAAGCTGGAGACTTGACGTGTAGACGGGAAGTTCAGAACTGAAGTGGTAGAGGGCACCACCACCGGCACTCTAATTGTGCCCCCGGGGATGGGTTCGCTATATTTGTACCCCTGGGGTAGTATTTCGATTGGCTGCATTATTTATTTATTGCAATTATTGGGGGTACGATTTGATATTGTATTTATCCAGGAAATGTCAGTACTGTAATAAGTAATTACATGTAGCTGAAAATATAATAATTATTGGATACAGATATTCAAATGACTTCAAGTGATAATTGTGTTGGTCTTCACTTTATACTAGCACTCGCAGTGTGACTGAGCGCGACTGGAAATTTTAGGATAACTCGAAATGTGAAATGTACCAGCTCCACATCGAAGCTCATGCTCAGCTTCTTAGCGTTCCTCATTTTACGCTACACTTTTCTAGCGTAGGGATCGTGACGCCACATGAACCAACGATCCAATCGACAAAAAACCACACCGCTGCGATAGAGCTCTTGATAACGGCTTAATCACTGCTGGCCCTCAAGGCCTAGTCCGAGATGAAATTCCTACCGTAAGGCAAATGGCCAAACTAAGGCCATGATACCAATTTAAGACCGACTGTATTACCACCAATGAAAATGCCAGAACTAAAATAGAACTCCGCCGTTGGTTAAAACTAGTTATCGTATGTTTCTCCTGGAACCTCTGAGCTCTTATCTCTTTCTGGGATGGGATTCAGCGAAACGTGCTGGGAATACCGGTATGGCACAGGCTTTAGGTATAGCACTACAAATTTATTTTATTCCACCCACAGGACACGAGGGCTCCACTCAAAATATCCAAGAGGACTGCCCACCAACCACTATGGTTGACCCACCAATCGACAATGTACATGCAGCTCAACACATTTCCGTAGACATTATTGACACTGTAAATGAAGCGGCCAGCAAGCTGCGACGGGAAGAAAGCGCGCGTGGTCGGGTCCATCTTGGGGGCCCTGTGTGAGAAGATATTCGCCGATGGTTTTCCGGAGATTCTGCTGCGCAAGACCCCCAAGATCTTCTCGCGCAGGGCCTGGTTCTCTCAGAGCTCCGAGTGCTGAATCTTGGCGCTCAGGTACGTCATGCGCTTGCTGAGCTGCTCCGTCATCAAGTACGTGCCAGAGCGCTCGTGCTCGCACCAGATGCCCTCGGACTCGCGCTGCGCGTTCAGGTCGATGCTCTTCCGCACCTCGCTTAATGGCCGGCGTAGAAGGCCGGCGTTGCCTCTCCACCTTCACGTGCTCCGCGAAGTCTTGGACAAAGCATCCAGGACTCGAGCGAGGACGAGTTCACGCCACCTTTGTTGGTCGTAGCGTCCTTGAACGGGATCACGCGGGCGTCGGTATGGGCGTCCTTGGAAAACAAATTGGAACTAACGGATTTGTGCTGTACGAGGGTCGATCTGTAGCCACTGCATATTTTATTCACTTTATAATTCAATACATATTCTGATTATGTGGTTGCACAGGTTTTTGCGTACTTAAATGAAATTGAACTGTAGTCTTTTGAGCCTAATCACGACAGTCTGGGTTTAGGGTTTAGGGTTTAGGGTTTAGGGTTTAGGGTTTAGGGTTTAGGGTCTTACCTAATACATGTAGTAGCCCCACCAGTTCGACAGTCGACCGCGTGCTGATTATTGGTGTTCTTGAGGTTGCTTGAATGTTGCGCCAACCCACGCTGAGTGCCTTTACGACGCCACACGCCACATAACGGTAGCGCCACCTCCCTCGCGCATCACTCTTCAGGATGGCGGACGCGCCGCCCCCGCGCCTCCGCGGCACCATCTGGAAGCGCAACGCCGGCATCTTACGCGCCTGGCACAGTCGGTGGGCGCTGGACCGGGGGTCACTGCACAAGAACCTTGGAATTCTAATACATTGGGGTTTTATTTCATGTGTTTTTGCGTTGCAGAGCGGCAGTGGTGACGGCCGAGGGCTTTTTACTCTACAAGAAAAAAGCAGATGGGTACAATATTATATTATATTTTACTTACTCTATGATTATTTAAATCTATTTTTTGTTATTCATTTATTTTATCTATTTATTTTACTTTCCACCCGAATGACAGGGGCAAGTCCAAGGAGATCGACCTGGTCAAGGTGAGAGAGACCACCACCTGGTTAGATAGAGGAAACAATATTTTTTTACAAATTTTATTATTCTTTGTAGGCGACATTTGTGGCGACGATCGCGCAGACCAATGGGTACTACTACTTCGAGCTGCAGTATGGGTCCACGCAGGTCGCTATTGGGTTTCCAGCACTGGAGGAGGCGCGAGTGTGGCTCAGTGGCATGATGGAAGCTGCTGGTACGATGAAAACAAAACAAAAAAACAATATTTGGAGGTGAAGGTGGAGTCGGGTGACTGACAATTTGATGCAGATGAGAACAGTGCGGGGCGACGCGCGTGGATGGCGAATCTGCGTCGAATGCTGACGCTCAAGCTGCGGGACCGACGAGAGCTGGTGCCGGCCATGGCGGACCGTGACTGGTTCAGTGAATGGAACTTCTGTCTGCGGTGAGGATTGAGGTGTTGCAGATCGCTGTTGCTCTTGAGAAATGTGTTTGACGATGCGGTTGCTGCTGGTTGCTTCTGTCAGATCGCTGAAGAATGATCGAGAGCCGATCGCTGCCCGACAGAGACGACTGAAGCGACTTCATACGGTGCGTTTGGGTCGATTGAAGTTTTTTTTGTTTTTTATCGTAATCGATTATTGTGCCTCAACATGTCCGAATTTTAGATTTGGATGCAGTTCGAGCTGTTCACGGAGATTTTGGCGGAGATTTTCTTCTCGTCGGTACAACAGCGAGACGCCCGTGGACTCGCTCGGATTGAGTCGTTTGAACGAGCTGCAAGTGATTTCGCCCTGAACGGAGGCGTCGACCAACGGGCGGCTGAGTTTTCACAGAGTGCAGGAGCGCCACACCCGAGTTTGTTGTCGTCCATGTCCACTTCGTCTCTTTCATCCACGACGACGTCGAATCTTGGCAACGACAACGACCTTAGTGTGGGAAGCGCGTACACGAAGCGCGACGACGTGGACGAGATGAAAGTCGCCGGTATCCATTTGGAGTTTGCGTCCAAAAGCTGGCAAGGACACAAGCGTCTGGCTAAAGAAACAGCCTTGTTCGCCAGGTTCCGCTCGCTGATTGAGCTCTTCCTCTCGGAAAGTACACCCGAAAATGGGAAGCTGCCGGAGGCTCTGCGGACGGTGTTGGCAAGACTACCGGCCTTCCCGCTTGTCTCGGCGTTTTCGATCCGTGGTGTAAGCGTGGTCGCTATCGCTGAGCCCCTCAGGGGCGAACGCTCAACGCTCGCGGCAGTAGACAACCGTGATCTTGCGGGACTGAGTATGACGCTCCGTGAAGCCAAGATGTTGCGGTACTTCCCGTACCAGGAACTCCCTGAGCTTATAGTAAGGAAGCTCCCTGGAAATGTGGCCCCAACACTGGTGAGAGTACACCCGCGCTACGACAACGTCCTCGTGAACTCGCTACGTTCTTCTATGCTGCACGGCGTTTTGATTCGAGCGGTGCATGGAGTGAGTGACAACACCAGGAGAGTTGAGCTGCTGTCTGCTCTTGACGTGGCAGAACTGGTGCGAACCAAAGAGCCTCACTGGATCCCGTATCTCGACCTTGTGTACTACCAACTCGACAACGGGTCCCCAGTCGAGAACTTGGCTGCGAAAGAATTCCTGCTCAAAACCAGTAAGTACTCAACGAGTCAGCCACTGACTGGTGACATTGTCATCACAGTGGATGCCGAGAAGAGCAAGTTACTACTGGATTTGCCCGAGGCGTTCGTGAAAAAACACGACGTGGACATCCACCCGCTTGTTCGAAAACTTCAGGGCGTCAAGAAGAACAGTGCGATCTTTGCGTTGGCTGCATCAAACCCGACATTTGCCAGAAGTCAGAATGGTCGGTCTCGTCCAGTTGACACAGGCGTTCAGGTGGCTCACGAATATGAAGACGGAGTGAAGAAGTTGTTCGTGCAACACATCAAGCGATTCGCAGCGCAGCTTGTCACTCTTGGAGACACCCCCGAGACGAAAGCGACTGGATTTGAAGCGACTGGGAGACCGAGAGCGCCGACTTGGAATCAATCTCAAGGAAGTTCATCTCGCGGCCCTTTGACTCGGTCGAACACGATGTCTTCTATGCCTCGGCCGGAAGATATCTTCGCATCATCAACGTCCGCTTCCCAACGCCCTGAGTTCGAGCCAATTACTCAACCGCCTCTGCGTCGACGAATGTCGTCGCTGAATTCCATGGCTCAGACAATAGGAGCAGGTGGAGGATTGGCCGACAGCAATTCCGGCACGTACGTCATCGACACGCTGCATCTGCGCCAAGCCATGCGAGAAGGCGGCGTCAACATGCGCTTCTTGCCGCTGGTATTCCAGTATTTAAGCAGCCGCGACCAGCTAGGCGTCCAAGTCCTCGTTGCTAGCGAGATTGTGGCTCGACTGGCGAAGAATTTGTTCAGATACCGCATGCTCAATGAGGACACAGGGAAGACTAGTCGATGGAAGTCGAGGAAAGCCCGTCTGATCAAGTTCATCGACTCCATCATGCACGGCTTATTCCACAGGAATCTCCCCGACGGCCACTGCTCGATCCGGGAGTGCTTCGGAGACCAGTTTTGGGATATCGACGGCCCCGTCATGTACTCGCTGGGCGCTTTTTCATCCAGTTTCGCGATGGATACGAGGGCTCAGAAGCAAGTGGTGAACTCTCCAAGCTCGTGCTTGGACAAGTACCGGGACCTCTTGAAGGTGAACCCGGCCATTCTGTTCCACAGTTTACTGCACGTCTTCCAGGCGCGACTAACCAAGTCGATTCTGCCCGAGCTGCACGAAAATCGGTTCGTGTCCGTGCCTTTCCTGCGCACCGAAGACGACCTGACGTTTAACTACGAAGAAGACGACCCGAAGCTCGCAATGAAAATCCACCAAGGCCTGCTGTGGAGTAATCTGCAGTTTTTCCGGGTGCAGTTTGAAGCCTTGAAACCCGCCTTACCCGTCGTGAACAGCGGAGAGCAGACAAGCACCAAGAGGAAGCTGGGCGTGCGGACAGAGCTGACGACGTGGACTCAATACTACCGGATGCTGTCGCAGATTTTCCGACAAACTTTGCACCACCCTCAGCTTACACGGCTAGAGAAGGCTATTCAGTCCTGGCAAGACTTGACCGCGGTGCGAGCGCATCTGAGTTTGGCTCTTCGCGCTGCTGCAGCTCCTTCGTACCACGCGTCAGGGGACAGCAAGATGTGCGCGGTGATTCGAGAGCACTGCAGCTTCGCGTACCTGCGAATGGCCTCCAGCAAAGCGCTTTTTCCTGTCGAGTACAAGTTCGCGTTGCGCTGTCTTGAGCTCGTGGGCTCCGGAGAAGAGCTGGCCAAGGCGATGGAAGAGTGCGACGAACTACTCGAGTGGCTGAGGTTCTTCTATCGACCAGCAAACCCGTCGCAATTCGCCAAGGGCTCTTCGTCTCACCCCGTGTATTCGATTCAGTTCTCATCGGGTGATCGCCATGAACTGAGAGATCAAGGACAAGACAACGCGCTGGTCTCGTTGAGAGAGCGATTCAGACGCCAGCAGTCTCGTCAGTCGTGGATGTCGGTCATGCCAAACGTCGATGCGTACTGCCGTCGGATAGAGGCGATGAAGCGGGACCCGGTGGCTGTCGCGGCAACGAGAGCGGTGCTGTGCGAGATGGGCTTTGCTTCGCGTATGCCGTCCGCTCCTCTAAGCCCAACGAGCACGTGGGAGAACGGGTCGGTTATGGACTTGACTGTGTCTGGAGCGGAGAAGTACCAAGCCTCCTTCAGCTTCAACCCTGAAGACTCCTCGATGCCGTCGTCGATGTATTCGTCACGTGGAGATGCGCTGTGGTTCATTGAGTGCTTCTTCCTGCCCCCGCTCGCGAACAACTCGCTACTCGTCGCGGGCGATGCTCTTGTGAACAACGAAGAAATCTCCAGTCGAATGACCAGTGTTCGTGCAGACGCAGTGGACGAAGGGCCTGTTCCAGGGCTTGCATTGGCGTGGGGTAAGCCATTGGGTTTGTCGTTGGACGAGGAGGCTCACATCAGTCACGGAGGCCACTCTGCGGCCTTATCCCTGCGTCCAACAACCGACAGTGCGTCTTCAATCCGCATGGTCTCGTTCCCTCCCCCGCTGCGCCGAGTGGTTCAAATCGCCTGTGGATATCGACACACGGCGCTCATTACGGACGACCGACACTTGTACACCTTCGGCCATGGCGAGTGTGGTCGACTGGGCCACGGAACCCAAGAGGATTGCACGGACCCGATGCCAGTGGGGTATTTCACGAGCCTCATCGAAGCGGAAGGCGTCAGCGTTGGTGGAGTTGTCGACGTGTCGTGCGGCCGCGAGCACACCATGGCGGTGACTGCGAGTGGAGACTTGTTCGGTTTTGGCTGGGGCGAAGCTGGTCGTCTTGGAACTGGTGAGACTGGCAGCAGCTTGTACCCGTCTCGCGTGACGGATCTCCAGAACATCGCTGCTGTAGCTTGCGGGCGGGAGCACACGCTCGCGCTGACGAGGAAAGGCCGAGTGTTCGCTTTCGGCGCTGGCTTCGGAGGGCGACTGGGGAGTGGTGTCGAGACGGATGAGGAGCTGCCGGTTGCGGTGCAAGGCTTGGAGGGCTACAGGATTGCGGCGATCGATGCTGGAGAGTGCCATTCGTGCGCTCTGAGCAACGAAGGAGACGTCTTTACGTGGGGGTTCGGCAGCTCTGGAGCGCTAGGCCATGGAACCCGCGACAACTGCTTAGAGCCACGGCGTCTCGAAGGTCCGTGGACCAGAAATCCCGTCGACGAGGCTGACGGAGAGAACCAAACGACTGAGAGGTGCGTCGTCACTGCTGTTGCATGTGGGAGCTACCACACGCTAGCGGCCACCAGTGACGGCGCCCTGTACGGATGGGGCGACGCTGCTGCGGGCCAACTAAGCGTCGAGTACGTCACCGCGCCGGAAATGGTGGTGCTCTCACCAGAGAAGATCCGCGTGCCGACCAGCTCGGGGATCCGAAGTGTTGCTTGCGGCACCTTCACGTCGGCCGTGTGCACGAACCAGGGCCACCTCTTCCTCTGGGGCTCGCCGGCTGCAGGAAATGGAGCCCCGTTAGATGTCGACGACGCGCGGGTCAAGCGGATCGGCGTCCTCGGGGAATTCGAGTTCTCGCAGGTCGCATGCGGTACGACGTCACTCTGGACTGGATGATGTTCATGGTCTGGAACTTACTGTGACTTTTGCTTTGATGTGAAACAGGAGCGTACCACGCTGTAGCTATCACTCGAAAGCTGGAGTACTGCTAGGTGCCAAGCCCCTAAATAGTCGTCACCTCTCCATCCATGTTGGAACTCATGAAATCCCCACACATTTGTCCACCTCCGTTCTCGAAAATAGCTACGTGTGACTTGCAGGAAGAGCGAGGACAAGTCCAGTCGAGCAGCTTGCGAACGAACGAAACTGCCCACTTACTTGAGTTACTACTGCAGAGCGCACATTGCGAACATGACGGCGGCAGCTTCAAGCGACAGCGTAGCAGGAAACGCGGGGCAGGTGCTTCCCCAGCTCCGTCTGAAGAGGCCAACTCCAGCACGAGGCGTCCTCTCCCCGCCACGCTCGACTCAGCCACCCCACCAAGTGCCACGCCTGACGAGACTGAGCGACGCTGCTGCTGGCTTCCCATGCGCACGCCTCGTCGAGTCGTTCTTGTACTTCTGGACTGTGGTGGCGAGCATGCTCGGGCTCGTCTTGTCCTGCCTCGTGCTGTACCTCATGTACTTCAAGGACGGCGGGAATCTAGCTCCGGTGCTGCCGTTCTGCTTGGCTGCGTATGGGGGACTGGCGAGCTCCGTCGCGTCGGGCTGCGGTCTCTACGGTCTCCTCCACCATCGAAGAATCATCACGGAAGGCGGACGCAACTACTCGCTCGGACTCGTACGTGATCTCCAAACTATGGTCTCGATTCTGGTGGTTTTAACCGTCCGATGCTGGTTTGTAGTTTGTAGTTCTAGGGGTCTCCAGCGCCATCGTCGTCGTCGTAGCTGGAGCCATGGCGCTGTCGCTCGCCCACGTCGTCGAGTTGGCACAAGCCCAAGACTTTTCAAGCGACCGCGTGGCAGTCTTAGAGACCAAAGTCATCGCCAAGTTGCACGCTCAAGTGACCAAGAGCAGCTCCACGTGGAAAGACATGCAGAACGAGCTCAAATGCTGCGGGTACGACCAGGTCAGCACCATCCAGACGTACCTCAGCTCGAGCTCTTCGTACTTGGAGGTCGAAGACGTGAACGCAGTCGGGGGCAGGTACTGCTCCACTCGAGCTGCCGAGTGTCTGGAGACGACGTCCGAAGCGAACTGCCCCGTTTCAGGGCGTGGCTGGTGTCGTCTCAAACTGCTTCAAGTTGCGCGCGACAACTATTCGCTGCTGAGCACGTGTGCGATAACCTTCGGAGCCTTTCACCTGCTCTTCAGCCTCCTCGGAGTCTTCACGCTACTGTGCGACGTGCGGAGAATAAGCGGGTCGTCTCCGATCTACGAGATCCAGCACCGAATGCTGTCCCCGGTCCAACCGAGCGCTCCCGATATCGACGACTAGAAGAGCGTTCGAGTAGGAGTCTCTCGGTACATGTAAGGCCATGAATGGACATCGCCTTGAACTCGTTTGGTGCTGGTGTCGGCGACGCTCTGCCGTGAAAGGTCGGGCGGAGGAAGGAGCGACGCGTCCAACGTGATGCCTCGCGCTACGACAGACAAGCACAAGCCTCAGCCAGCAGCTTCTGAAGTGTCGAAGACCCGAGAGACTGCACCACAGTCGGCAGCTATCGACCAAAAGGCTGTTAGTCCAGTCGTGATGCAGCAGGTTCAGGCGGAGCAGCGTCCAGCGACGCCAGTGCAACGTACGAGAAAGCGAGTGGTGCGACGACCCAAGTATCACGAGACGAGAAAGTTCCTGGAGCGAGAATCGTTCAAGGGTCTGGCACCGACGGATGGTTTGCCGCCTCACGGTCCGAATACTGGTACTTTGCTCGGAGAATCGTATCGTGTAGCTAGTACCGTGTTTCAGGCAGCCCAGCGAGCTTCACAGGAGACGCGTCCTGTTTCGTGGGGGTACGGGGATACAGACGGAGCTCTGGGGCACCACAACACTCGACGCGTGGGTGAGATGAAGCGGTTGGCGATTTTCCGCCGGACGATCATTCGAGCTGTGTCGGCAGGGAATCGACTGAGTCTCTTTCTCACTGGTAGGAGCTCACTTGATCGGCACCTGCTGTGTGGTTGATGATGTCTTAAAGCTCGTTAGTGCAGATGACAAGCGAATTTTCCAGTCCGGGCGCTTGTTCATGAAGCAGGACGGCTGCAAGATGTGGAAACCTGTCGAGATCGCCATGGAGAGCGTCCAAGTTCCGTCTGCTGGAGCGACCGTCGTAGCCGTTGAAGCCGGACACCTCGCAGCGTATGCAGTCGACGGTGAGTTAAGATGTCGTGGGGGTTGCAAGCTGGGGTTTGGCTTCATTAACGTACCTGCATTCTCCACTACAGATCAAGGACGCGTGTACTCGTGGGGAAGTCAGATTTTCGGTCAACTAGGTCATGGCGAGGAGTTGGAGCTAGAATCCGCGTTGGACAGTGAGGACCCGAACGTTGGCGAGAGTGAGACCAACACTACAAGTGTCGAAGGTAAAGAAGACCCTCAAGGCGAAGAGAACTCGAACAGCGAGGAAGAAGAAACCGGAGAGCCACAGCCCAAAGTTGTCATCGTGGACAAGATGCCTAGACTGGTGGAGACCTTAAATGGACACTCCATCGTCAAGATCTCGGCTGGAAACCACTTTGTAGTCGCGATTTCTACAACTGGCGCTGTCTTCTCTTGGGGACGAGGGTGTTTCGGTCAGCTCGGCAACGGCGGAGTGACTGATACCAGCACTCCAGCGCGAATTGAGTCTCTGAAAGACTACGTCGCGGTTGATATCGCTGCTGGCGCAAGTCACGTACTCGGTGTGTTCGTCCCAAAAGACGACCGCGCTCAGTCGAATCAACACGAACCCTCCTCTCCACAGCAACACAAGGAAACTGCAGCAACAGAGCGAACGGTTGTGGTGGCATGGGGACGAGGGAAGCACGGATGTCTGGGCTTGGGAGGTTCGAGCAACGAGTTACTTCCGTGTGAGAACGCGTTTTTTCGAGGCTTGGGGGCGACTAAAGTTGCTGCTGGAGCGGACCACTCGCTGGTCTTGTGTTGCGTTGGCGCTCACACGTTCCTGTACGCGTTCGGCGGCAATCAGCTGGGCCAGCTAGGCATCGCCTCCAGTGCCGACCACGTCGACATGCCTTCGTTTGTGGACGAATTTGTCAATGTTCACGTGGCTGACATCGGGGCTGGGGCGTCCTACTCCGCAGCACTCACAGGTACGTGGAAGAGGACTCGGTCGGTAGCATTGTAGTCAATAGCTGACCTTCTTCACTCGTAGGCGACGGTGAGGTATTCACTTGGGGTGACGCTCGGTACGGGAAAACGTGTCGGGCCGATGGGCGGACGACGTTTGTGCCTTGGAAGGTCGATCTACCGAGAACGGTCCCCAGCAGCAGCTTCTTCACGCAGCTATCAGTTGGGGCTCATCACTCGCTAGCGCAGCTTCGTATCAGTACGTCATTTGAGTTTATGTTGAGTCTACCCGTGGTATTGACGTGCGTATTGCTACAGACGGCCAGGTGGATCGGTGGAGGAAGTTCCCGTTAGCTGGCGTTGTGTCTGCTGTGTGCCACGAGGAGCTGGGCAGCAAAGGTAGTCGTGGAGCTGGGTGTTGTTGTGCATTTTTACAGTTCTAACCTACTCTACTGCTATCTGTAGTCTCGCTGTGTTATTGCAAGAGCTCTCAGACTACGACGCGGAGTGTGCTTGGCATCTTCGTGCGATGTGAGACGTGTCGAGTATCCCCACTATGTCGCGTGTGTTGTCGGCGGTGTCACGCTGGACATGCTCTTGGACCTGTTGCAGTTGGACGAAGCCTGCAACGCGTTTGCGTCTGCTCTGAAGAAGGCGCAGGACTTGGAGTATCCTGTTTGTTTGCTACGCGACTCCCATTCGTCATACCAGAAGAAGGCGAGACGCAAACTCGACGTTGATAACACGGTCTCAAACAGCTAGAATATTGAAGTCGACACCTGCTAGTGAGAGTGGGAAGGAAGCAAATTGGGGTACCCGGACGAAGCGTCCGGGGGAGTTCGCAGTTCTCAGCCACCTGCACACCCACTTGCTAGACGCGACGTCGTCGTTCTCCAGCATCCACAGCATGCGCTTGTACCTCGTTTTCAAAGTACTTCACTTCATCCATGCACAGCAGCGTGCCCGGAACGCGCAATATCGGCGGAACGGACAGGTGGACGCTAAACACCGTGCCCTCCAGCAGCGCACCACCGAGAAGCCGCCCCGCTCCATAACAATAAACTAGATGGCCCTCGACATTATCGTAGCAGGAATTTGAGTTTAGGAAGAACGCGCGGTCCTCCCCCTGCATGACCTTGAAGAGCCCCGCCTTCGTGTTTGTCAGCAGCTCCGTGGGCATCATGAACCACTCGTGGTGCAGCCCGCCGGCACCCACCCCGCTCTCTTCGATGAAGTTGATGCGCATGACGGACTGCATGTATTTCTCCTCTAAACAGCCGAGGCGCTACATGGACTCCTCAAACATGAAGTCTCGAAGAATCGACCACTTGAGGAACTTCACCTCCGGCAGCAGCACCAGCAGCGACGCCGTGCTCTCGACGAATTAGGCGTCCTTGGAGGGAAGCCTTTCAGTATCTGGTGCCGGCGCTCGACGCCTTCTGTGTCTTGCCCTCGAACACCTCTCCGGTCGAGCTTGCGTTCGGCTTCACAAACCGGATCACCACGCCCACGCGCGCGGGCGCCGTGATCCCGCTGCCTTCCTTCATGAGGAACCGGAACATGTTGCCCTCCACGTCCAGCTTGCGCGCCCATGAATTCCACTTCCTTCAGCTTTCTGGCGCGGTAGCGCTTAGGCTCGTTCCTCGGCTCCTGCTCCAGCTCCTTCATGTCCATCCGCGGCGCTTCCTCCTGTTTCTGCCACTGCTATCAGCCGCCCCGTGCTAGGGCTTTGCGGGGCGACCGAGAGGAGCATCTGGTGCGTCTGCTTCGCAGCCGCACCATCGCCCCCGTGGACTGGCAAACTATACATGTATACATGTGCTTGCAAGCAGGAACATGTTCTAGCAGAAACTGCGAGTTTAAAGCGGAGTAAAAAAAGAAAGAGTGAGCAGAACAACGCGTCCCTGAATCTCTCGTACGCACACACGGCGCACTCCAGGAAGCCCTTCTCGGCATCGCGCGTGGCCGTGTCCGGGCGGTGGTCGTTGCCGGTTGACACGGTGCCGAGCAGCCGTGCCGTCAGCTCACACAGCCGCCGTGTGTGCAGGCAGAAGGCGATGGTCAGCGCGGTAACGAAGAGCATATTAACGAGCAGCGTGAGCACGCTGCCGCCCGTGACTGCATATACGACGCCTTGTATTGAGGCGAATATACTCAGATGTAATGACGCTCGTTACACAGCCCCTTACAGCAGCGCAGGACAGAGCTCCCGCTGCGAACGTACCCTAGCAATCGAGGTGTCGGCGTCGATTAGCAGCCCTGGGTGTGGCCTTCGTGTCGTTGGCAGCACTGAATGCCTTGGTTTGGTGAAAGTGGGTGATAATGTGCTCGCGGTGCCTCCAAGCAATGAAATCAGCTATCAGGCTGCATGTTGCCAGAATGTTGCCAAGCTGGATGTTGCCAGAATGTGCCAAATGCAAACAAACAAACCCCACGCTCCTGGGCCGCCTAACGACAGTTCTTCGAACTGCGAATAAACAAATTTGTCTTTCTGACCTCTCCATGAACTACTGTACTTAAGTACTGTAGACTTTGCAGCATTCGTGATAGCTCTTGGCTGCATTCGATGTTCTGTTTGATCAAGGGCACCACAAAGTTGAAGATCGTCTGCTGAATCCGTGAAAGTCGAGTGAAGATCGCGCTGATAATCGGGTAGCACACGGCCACAACTCGCTGGATGTGCCGACCAACGACCAAAATCGTGAATATTGAGAAGAACACAACAAGCAGCATTAGGAATTCACGCGGCCGAGCTTTTGAGCGGTAGCTTAGTCCAGCTTTTGCCTTGAAGGACTGCAAGTAGCTCACTAAAAATTGTTGTTGAAAGCGTGATTCATTACTTAGACGACGAAGCAGCACGTGCTGATGTTCCTCTGCATCAGACTCTGCCCGCCGTCTTCATTAACGGCATAAAAACCCAGCAAAAACGTTCACGGCAGTGGTGGCCCCGCCCCATCTAGTTCTTGGAGAAGATCTGGATGTTGGTGACCGTGAAGGAGGCGCTCGAGTCGCCCTTCTTCTGCTCTTCAAGGATGATGCGGAAGCTCTCGAAGAAGGGGAAGCCCGACGTGGCATCATGGCCACCGGCCGTAGCACATTTATCCGTGGCAGGTACGCCCCAGAACAGCTCAGCATTGTTGTAAATCTTGGACGTCACACCACCGCTGCCAGTGCCCACGTCGTACGTGTCCTTGCCGCTGAGCTTGCCACCCTTGGTGATGGTCGGGTTCTGGATGAGCTGAATGTACTGGCCGGTGCCGTCCGAGCCCCAAACAGCCGCGATCGAGTTCTTCTCGTCGTTCGAGAACTGCGCCGTGCAGCCGGACGTCATGGGCTGCGAGTTGTCGTACCACGAGCTCTTGGACGGACTGGCCGGGCAGAAGCACGGGCTGCCATCGGCCGTGGCCGGACCCATGTGCATCGTCAACTGCCCGTAACTCGACACGTCCGAGAAGCCTCCGAAGCCGCTGTAGTCGTACGCCGGGTGCTCGCTCGCGTCCTGCGTGAACATCTCGAACAGGTCGAGCTCGCCCCAGTAGGGCCAGCCGTTGCCCGTGGCGAACTGGTCCTCGAGCTTGGTGTTGAGCATCCAGATGTTGGTGTCGCTCGAGCTCGTGCGCTCCCACTCGATGTACACGACCTTCTCTCCGCTCCAGCCCTCGATGGTTCGGATCGGCTCCTGGCTGTTGGCTGCAGTGAGCGTGATGCCGCTGCTCGTCACCATATCGGACGACACGGAGCTGCCGCTCGCGTACTGCCACTTGGACGCGTCCGTCCAGTCGAAGTCCACGAGGCTGTAGGCCAGCGCCTCGCCCGACGACGAACTCTGCGTGGCCTCAGTGGACGTCGGCGTAGACGTCGGAGTCGGCGTCGGCGTTGAAGTAGACGATGAACCGTCTGTCGAGTCTGCAGCAGCAACAGAGAGAAGTCAGCACCAGAAGAAGGACCCATTTTAATCAGGATAACGCACTCAGAGCCCATCCCTGACCGGCGGAGGCCTCCGCGTCCGAGGATCCTGATCGACTGTACGAGCTCCAGCCAGAGCTGTGGGACGAAGTCGTCGAGTCCTTGGCGGCCTGGACGGCGCCTGCATTACTGTCCACCTGCGACTGCTGGTCGGTCTTGGTGGCGTCACCTGAAGTGGACGGTGACGTGTCCTTCTGATTAAAACGGAATAAGAACGATTAAAATGGTCCATCCGCTATTTATCGAATGAGCTCCCGATGACGCACGCACCTGGGCGGATTCCGTGTTGGCGGTCGAACTTCCTTTAGCCGAGACGCCGACGGTGACGCCGATGATGACGACAGCCAGGAAGGCCAGACCGGCGTAAATGGGCTTCTTGCGGCGCTGCAGACGCGCCTTGAGCGACTCCATGTCGTCCTTCTCATCGTACGGCAGCGTCGTCACGTTCTCGTCGATGTTGCGCGTCGTAGTCGCGTTCGCGTACTCGTCCAGCGCATTCGTCATTGTTGCGCTGTTTTGGTCCAAGCGGCAACTTTAACTGCTGGCGGGTGGTGCCTTTGCCTTTGGTATATCAAGCCGTTCGAGTCTTGATTGGAAAATGGCGACTCCGACTGGAGAGGCGGACATTATTGTGAGGGGCATATGGTCCTCAGAACGGGTTTTTATTGGCGCCAGCAGGCCGAAGCGCAAAGGTGTCGCGTGCTCGCGTGCTCGCGGCAGACGGCGGACGAGAAACACAACAGAGACCAGGTCTGGGTCTGCTTCAATGCCAATTGGGTCTTTGCACATCAACGGACAGTTTGATACGCAGTTTTTGACTCATTTAAGGCATACTGGAAGCAAGAGAGTGAGGTTCAGAGCCGCGATTGCACGACACGCACAGGTCCTTGTGCCCAAATTAAGTCTGCGATAATAGATGAGTTCCGTGAGGGGATATAGTTGTGTGATACAAATTTACCTGGAAGAATGAATATGTACCATTTTGGACAAAAACACTACCGGTAGTCGCACCCATAAAAATTCAGCGCGAAAATACCCTTTTTGCAGGGGGATCACCTCGGCTGCTCGGCACATATCCTACCGGTACCTTTATAAGGGAAATGGTCAATAAAGGGCCGTCGGCCAATTTAGGGCCGTTATCAATTATGGCCAATACTCTCGAAGCTGCACCGTTTAGAGTTTTTGATTGGCCAAAATTTGAATGGGCGAAAAGCCTGCCAGGGTTTATACATAATTCGTGGCGGGAACCAGTGGTGCGTGGCGCCGAAACAGTTGCAGTTCCTGTGCTGCGAGCAGCGTGTCAAGCTCACGACCGTCAGCGACGTTGCGAGGTTGGACGGGGTCACTTACCAGATCGTGTACCAGCTCAAGATCATCACCACCGCCATGTTCCTGTTCGTGCTGCTCACTACCGCTTCAGCGTCGTGCAGTGGTGCGCCATGCTGGCGCACATGACTGGCGTCGCCGTCTGCTCCTACGCGCGATCGCCCGGCAGGTTGAGCACTCGGCGACTTCTTGGCCAGGAACTCGTATACATAGATGGTGGCCACTGGCCATTGTGTCGGGCCACTGGCCTGGCCAGTGGCCCGACACAATGCGCCTACCTGAGAAGCGCTTGCCGCAGCCGAGCTCCACCGGATCTCCTCCCCAGTCTCCGGCAGGATCTCCCCCTCGATCACCCACCTTCCAGTCCGCCGGGTTCACCAAGGGCTGGAGCGCTAAGGCCGCCCTCATGCTGAACTGCGCCCCCAAGGACGAGACCGCACCGATGACCACCATCTGTCATCGACCATCGGTCATCGGCGCGGTCTCGTTCTTGGAGGCGTCGTTCAGCCTGATGTAGTTGTGCGGGCGGAGAGTCAACAGACCGTAGCCCATGGCGGCGAAGTCGTTGATGAGCTTGGTCGACTTGATGCCCAGCTCCCTTTCAACGAAAGCACCGTCGATCTTCGTGCTGCGGGATGCCCGCAGCCATTCGCGCCACACACGGCGCGGTCAGCGACGACACGCTCTGCGGAGTTTCGGTCATCTCAGGCGCCGGTGGGGAGGCGCAGCGCTTGAGCCCCAGCCGGCGGGGCAATCCGTCTGTGCTCTTGTTGGCGCTTCAGAAAATGTGCCGTCAAATAAATTGTTTCTCCTCTCATTTTATACCCTTTATGATTGCATTACAAATGGAAAATATTAGTGATCACGGTCAGCCTACCCCTAAATCATCTCAATTTTCTCGTCCATTTTGGAGTAGGGACATGCATACAAATGACAAGCTTAAATCCGGCCCTTAATTGGCAATGCGCTAAAATCGAGGTGGCAACTTTGCAGAGCGCTCGTCGCGCCATTTTGATTGGTCTGCCTTGACAAAAAATACAGGGGGAAAGCACAGATCGTGGGCTTTTCAAAACTGCCGCATTTTGTTTTCCCAAGCAAGTCAATCCGAAGGCATGATCAATTCGCTAGGGGCGAAATGAAGCGGCCCTTTATTGACCATTTCCCTTACTGTTAGTGCACATGTGCAATGCAATGCACTGCACCGCATGCCACAGCCTTCACAAAGCCAAACACTGCTTGGTTGTTGTAGTACGAAACAAAGACGCCCTTAAAGTACATGTAAGCCGGATTCGCAATTTGTCTCGCCACCAAGTGGCGGCACACGCGCGGTGTTCGGTCTCTGATCGTTACCACCGAAGGTCAAAGGCCTGCGTGTGTGGATCCCGCGGGTCGTCCACCCGCGCGGTATCTGTCCGACAGACTGTCGTGCATGGCGGAAGAGTTTTGGGTGTGTCCGCTCACGTTGAAGTTGCCTTTCACAGTACAGTGTACATGAGAGAGAGGATCAGACTGTACATTTAGTTACTTATCACTTCAGCTGACGCCTGTGTGGAAATTTGTTCCTTTTCATTTACCTGCACCATGACGCGATCGTTCTCCTCCTCGCTGTCTCGTTTCGACAGTTCGATACTTCGGGCTTCATGGGGGAGACTCCGCGAGGGTAAGTACGGGGTTAGATCTGTGCGCACTCTTGACCGGATGACTTACCAGTAGACAGCACTACCGGTAGTGCTAACACTACCATAGTAGTTAGCACGCGACAGGATGCTGCGGCCAGCGTAATTTTGACACCTCCAGCTATTGAGATTGTTGTACTTGCTCCTAATGCCTCAGTTGATAAACCACCCCCATCGACGCCATTGCCATTGCAAAAAAGTAACCGAGTCTAAGTTGTTGACTTTCCAGTCAGCTGAATGGGGAGTGCAACGAGAACTGGAAAAATAAATGCAAACGGCTACCACCCGTGTGATCGAGGTGCGATGGTAATAGTCGAGCAATCGCCCGACGGAGACTCACTTCGTTGCTCAAATGTGGCAACAATGCCATCAGGTTGCGACTGCGGCATGTCGATTATCTTGTGATCGATGAGCTGAAGTTCTCTGTGTGGCTAGTCTCGTTATCATTTTTCGCGAAAGCGTGAACGCGAGGGGCAAGTGAATGAATGTACTTCAGGAGCATAGCTTTGCTTTTGATCAATTGGAACGCCAAAATATAAGTATTGCAGCCCTGCTCGCACATGTTGGTCTCGTGAAACGTTTTCAGCGTTTGTTACTTAGGTACGTGGCCATTTTGGCGGAAATTGTCACGTGCCAGCAACTTCAATCGTTCAAGCTCATGCCATGCACTTCTCGCTCTTAGTCAGCCGTGCTTTCAGCGCAGACGGTATACTTCTTCTCGCAGTGGCTGGCAAGGCTCTTGAAACACATCTGCAGTTCTTTCAAGGTTTTGCTTGATAAGAAACTTGATCATAGGCATCGCGACGATGAACACGCCCCACTGCCGATTGACACTAAATTTTCTTGCCGCGGTTCCTGCACACAACATTTCTAGCCCCGAAGCGATGCATCATGCTTCAGTGTGAGGTGCAGGATTGTGAAATGACAGACAGATCCAAATGGTGGTCATTACTGTTGGTAAGATGCACTGCATCTTATTGCATCTTAGTGCATCATATTTGCATCATATTCCCCCTTGTGGATGTGGTACACAATGTCATGTAGCCATTCCAGGTTTCTGTGAAAGTTCGACCAAATTGTATCCACTTCTGGGCTACTGTTGCTGCTGCTGCTGCTCATGGCAACCCAAAATCAAAAATTTAGCTTCCAGCTGACTATTGCCCTGTTCTTCTACAGGACGTCCGTAGCATTCAGGGTAGTTGATTTCCCCGGGCCACGGCAAATGTTTTGCATGCATTTGTCCAGTGGTGGTACAGCCGAATCGCCACGACTTAAGTCTCCTCAACTCAACAGTTCGTACTTTGATCTTACTAATCAGCCGGATTCGGTGGTTTAACTACGGTAGGTAGTGATTCGTCTCGTGTGGTTGCTACTAGCAACTTGCCAGCGTATGAAAGATGCCGTTTGAGCTTACTGTATCTAATATTTTGAGTTTGCAAAGCGATTTTCCACCTTCTTCGGGTGATACAATGAACCTTAGTTGAATAAGATGCATGCATCTTATTATTTGATGCATGCATCTAATTAAGCTGCCACTAAGATGCGCCAACAGTAGTGGTCATTGTTTCAACCAGTTTGGATTCTGTTATCAACGCCGTATGACCCACTACATGTAGCTGATGGAGAATCGGCACAAAGTATGGTGTGTGCGTCGAAGTACAAGTGGCTTTCTCATTTTTAATTTGAAAACTTGATGGGGGATACAGAGTTTGACGTTCTCCGTGAACTTGACACAGTGGAGTTCGCTCGTTGGAAAATGGCAAAAAAAATCTGACTGGCCCTGACGTCAAACTCTCCCCCCGCTTGATTAAATTCGATGATTATCGACCCTGTGCCGCTGAGAAACTTAACTCTGCTAAGGAAGATTCGTTTTCAGCATGGCCAAGTTCCGTGCAGCTGTCAGGGGCTTCAGTTTTACGATGGAAAATCCGCGAAATCCCGTAGATAGATTATAAATTAGATAGCTCCACTCCTCTTGTGTTCTTGTGTCAGCTTGCCCCCCCTGGATGGGGGAAATGGGTACAGCGCTTGCATTGGCTTGGGTCACATCTGGCTTAGAGCAGACTGCGTCGTCGTCGACGGCGGCGCTCCGTGGGGCTCTCGCTCTCGCTGATGCGCGTGACGAGCGTGTCTCGCGGCCGCACGAGCTCGACGAGGTCGCTGTCCTCGGCGGGTCGGCAGCGGCGGAAGAGGCTGCTGCGGCGCTCCTTGAGCTCGACGCCGTCGTCGCTGTCGACGGACAGGCGCTTGTCGCTGCGGTGGAACAGGTGGCGCATTCTCGCAATTGGGTGAGTGAATGGACTTGAGCTGCGCTGGGCGAAATGGGGAATGAGCTCGAGCGAGGGCAGCGGCGACCGACTGCAACGTATACGCGCAATCATTCCGCGTGCATAGTAAAGACAAGTGAGTCGATGATTACGTCGGGCGTCAGACACAGGGAAGACGCAGCCAAAAAATGGATACTTGTACTGTACTGTACTGACGTGAGCCTTTTGTGGGGATACAGGGCGCTGGAGGTGAAGCCGCACGTATCTACTACACCAGCTGAAGAGCGTTGGGAGAATGGAGCGCCATTGCCGCTCCAGCGTGTGGAGATGACGGCCCGTCATTGACGGGACGGGCATTGCCGGTGTGTACATGTACTTTGCGGCACGTGGAGGTCAGTGCCGCTGTCGCAGGTGGTCTCCATCCTCCTTTTGCATTTGTCTCGTGGACCACGAGTCGTGGTGATTGAGTGGCTGCAGCGGCGACTCGTCATTTCTTGCATGTACATACGGTACTGTACTACCCACTGTGGACTACATGTAGTGTGCCGGGCTGATGCTTACCGTAAACGTCCCATGCATGCATGTACTGTACATGTCTTACCTCAGCCGTCTCGATTTGCTTGGCCACAAGTGCCATCAACAGAACACAATCCATTCTTGCCTGGCTCCCAGGACGCTCCAGTTCCTGCCGCTGTCATGTAGTTTGGTCGATCTGGAGGTACATGTACGCGTGAGATAGATACTGTATGCGGATAATACTGTAGGTTACTGCAGCGCCGAACCGGGCGTATGGTACTTAGGTAGAGCTTCAGCTCACGCATTCCGGTGCTCGAAGTGCCATAATATCCTGCGAAAAATATGACTCCATCACCGTAAACACAACCAGGCAACACCGAGATGAAGTGCATACGCCGAAAAAGCACCACAGTATACAGTCCACTTTGTACAAGCAAACTATCATAGTACGATTGCAATTGGTACAGTATGGTACTTACTACAACATGAAGCAAGCAAATCAGACAGAATACATGTACACGCATGACTCTCACTTGCTTCTGTTTGTTGCTTTAAGGGGTTCAGAAGCCTACGCCTCCAGCGACACGAAGAGCTTGCCGGCCATGGACTTGAGGTCGCTGAGCGAGTTCTTGACGTTGGACTGCAGCGACCGGGCTGGCCGTGCGTCCGTTGCCTTCCCATTCCACAACCTGCCCAGCCACTCCTCGAGCGGCGTAAAGTCGAACACCTTTTCCATCTCCTCCCTCTTCTCCGCGGACACATTGAGGCACTGCAGATCTGATACCACCTCCCAGTCGCCTCCACCGCTACTGGACGTGGCGTCTGAGACCAAGAGCCAATTGGCCTCGATGTCCTCTTTGCTGCTCTGCTGGCAACACTTTTGGGTACATTTTGGGACCTCCAACTCCACCCCGCGCGATTTTAGGTCCGCGTAGTAGGCGTCCCATTTTTCACTGGAAAAATCAAAACACTCGGCAAATGCCTTCAATTTGCCGTACGAACTCCAGGGCACCGACACGCGGCCAGACATGACCATCCCTGCGATTTCACTGGCCGTGGCTTCACCCGAGTACATGTAGAGAAAATCTGCGAGACTCACGTAAACCACGGCCACCTCCGGCAAAAATGGGTCTTGTGGGTGCAACGTGGTGTTATCCACCTCCAATCCTGTTGCCAATATAAACAATAGTTTATGACAATAATATTCTCTAGAGAATAAAACATATTGACGTGGGCGACTTACCTCGACGCATGTCGATGGTCCGCATGCAGGCGATATTGTCCTTGTCATCGGGAGACGCGCGGAACATGAACGTCACCTGCACGAATGCGAAAAAACTCGGCACGGTTAGCACTAGCCTAACCGATCGGTTAACACTAGCCTAAAGTTTAGAGAATAACGCACCACGCCACGGAACTCGCCCGGCAGCTTGGCGAAACGCAGGAAGTCCATGAGCTCATTCAGCTTGGCCAGCAGGCCCTCGCACACGGCGGCCATGGCGGCAGGAATGGAGACCACCGTTTTTAGGTGCAGTTCTGAGAATATATTTTTCTTTTTATTGACCAATAATCGGTTAGAGAATTTGGAGTCAGAAAAGAGTCAGCACCCAAGTTGAAGCAAATTTGGGGGTACTCACGCGGCCCAAAAGTATCCACACAGTGCTTGAAAAGTGTACTAACGTTAAGAAGTTGGTATTAAATGTCTAAGAAGTATCGAGCCATGTCATCGTCTGCTGCCTGTGTAGCCGCATTATTAGTCTCGATACATTCGTCGTGGAGGGCGGCGACCTCTTTGGACAAATTGTGGGCCGATCCATGGTACTTGATGAGGCAATTGGGGGGGATGGAGACCACCAGGTCTCGCACTGGGGAGAGGCAGCCAGAAGCTCGACAGAAGATGATCAAATCCTTGGTGGCGAACTGCAGCACGTCGAAGAGCGAAGACACGCGCGTTTGCACGCCCATCTCAGCAGTTGCACAGCTGCTGAAGAGCGCGCTGTTGTCCAAAGTGGCGACGATGGGGTCGCTCACGCCCGAGTCGCACAACTCCTGGGCGGAGACTGTTGCGATGATAGAGAGGAGACGGAACGTGGTGGCAACGCGCATGGCTCAGTTGGTGTATCTACCCCCTCAAATTTAGGGGGACGCTGGTCCTAACGCTCGAACAGGAAAAATGTGAAGTGGGCTGAGTGGATCGAGTGTTGAATGGCAAGTTAGTACATGTAACTACGCGCGTGTAGACGAGTGGGGACCGTCTTGCCCCGGCTCAAGTGATGCGTTTCGGTGGGGCCAGTGGGGTGCTGAGTTGAGTCCGAGTGTGTAACCCCGTGAACTTGCAGCACTACATATCGATGCCTCTCGTCACCGTCGACTTTCTCCAATGTAGGGTCGGGCTTTAGCGGCGTCACAAGGGCAGCCGAGCTGATGAGCCACTATTGATGGCCCATGTCGATAAGTGTTTAAAGTTTTCACTTTGGTAGAAAAAGTTTTGGGGCCTTTTCTGAATGACAGGGTTACGAACTCGAACATTTCTCAGTGTGTTTATGACGAAGTGATCATATGACCAGTGCCTGAGGACAAAGTAGGTGGGCGTGGCGTGTGCTGTGCGCCTACTTCACTGATCTCACTTCAACTGCGGAGGATGTAGCAGCTTAGTCGATCTACCTGAAGTCCTAAATGGGGCCGTTAGATGCCGCGAGTGTCCGGTCAAATGATAGCTGAGGCAAATAGTTTACCGGCAGAGTGTTGCAAAAGCCTGCCACTGGGGTGAAGGGAACCAGCTTTTTCACGCCTGTGCGACACAAGTTCTATCCTAATCGAATTCCAGTTCGCTTTATCTTTTTTGACGTTGTCGTCCCAATTTGCAGCTATTTTGCTCGAGCTCGAACAAAGCGGGATGGCCATGAATGGCCGGGATTTGCGTCACCTTCTGGGTCGCGTGGGTGAATAAATGCTTCGAACTGCTTTTCTCATAGCTTTATTTTATCTTTTATTTTAGTTGTGAGCACTAACAAAGAATATAATTTAGCAGCTCAGACGTCTGTATGTGAGAAGGATATGAGTACGAAAATAACGATCTCAGCCAATTGAGCGTATGCTGTCCCTCTTCGTGACTATCATCGCACAAGTCATCCTCGTTTGCGACTTGTCACCACTTCTAGCCTTGCTGGTGGTGCTTGCAATTGACTGCATTCCTTTTAAAATTCCATCTGACAGGTGACAAGCAAACTAAACACTCTGAATTCGACAGCTTCTTGCCATGTTTTTTTAGTCGTTGGGGTTACGTTCTTCTGCTTACAGTAGTCTCTAATGTGCACGTGCTGCTCTTCTCCATCTTCATTGGACCTAGCGTTTTGGCAAGTTCGCTGCTTCTGCACTAGCAAATTAAAGACCCGGTTTTTAGTGCGATCTTCAACCAACTTCCGGGTAAACGCCACGCAGTTTTAGATTTTTGTGATGCCGCTGATCAAGCATTTTACAAAGAAGAACATCGCAAATGTAGCCAAGGACTTGCACGAGTATGTGGAGCCGAGGATCCCGTTCTCGGTGGACCTTTTCAATGTCGCGGCCTGCATGCAGACGGCAAGATCGCTGGCCACCACTTTGATCATCATAGCGAGAGATGGCATCCATGTTGGTCTTCTCCAAGTGAAAATGACAGGCCGGAAAACTATCTTCGAGACCTGCTGGATGTTGTCCTCGAGAAGTTGGGCCATCAACTTTACGCAAACGATCAACTCGTCTTCTCGCACCTCCCCTCCGAATGAAAACAGTGGCTTTTTTGAAAACGCTGTCGAAAACCGCACGACTTTGCCGCCAAGGTCGACAAGCAGACCACTTTTTAAAAGTGGAAGCTTCCACTTTTAAATTTTTTAGCTTAGATGTGATCATATTTTTTGCTATGATAGGGGTGGGAAAGTTGGAACCAATAGTTTAATTAAGTTAGCGCAAAAGGCCTCCCACTTTACAGACCCATCCTACACTGTAGTAAGTCGATCATTCCAACAGCTGATGGAATTTGTATGTGAAGCACTTGGAATCGTCCCAAATTCAGCGGCCATTAGGAAGTGGGAAATGTGGTAAATTTTCGGAGTTTCCCACTTTTAAAGTGGGATACAGTGAGTCCAAAGTCCGCGTGAGACCCTATTATGAAGTACTACGTAGTACTACGTAGCCAGGGGTTGGTAGTAACAGCTTTTCTTCTGATTTACTAGTAGTAACTCACTAGTACAACGGTGTTCTCTGGATTTTATCCAGAGTAGTTGGGGCGATACGAGTGCTCGTGCAATTCTCTATACAGCAGTATAAATTGTATAGATCTATAAGATGCCCGGACGATTATGTATAGACACCGACCTGTTATGTTTTATACCTGTGCAGATAGTATATTATCCAGCTGCGTGTTGCCTGTGTCTTTTAGCGGCAACGTTCGCGTAACATGATCAGTTGAATGTTGCTCGAGGCGTTTAGCGTTAACTTTCGCGTAACAGGAAAGGTTACGTGTTGCTTGAAAGATCTGAACAGCATAGAAAGAATCTGTCGGATGGCATCATGTCTTGCGAAGTGATGGCATTTTAGCGACTCGTTGCTTCGTCAACTACAGCAAGCTTACACGGATAAGCAGCGTCGCGAAGCCATAACCACCGTTGCTGGCATGCATGGGTGTGTTGACAACTAACGCCGAGCGTGTCAGCGCCGGCACCACGAGTCTATGTGTGGACAAGAGCGCTGTCGAGCAGCAGTGGTTGCTGACCCTGTCTGCATCACTCGCTATATAGTTGGAGCCTCCCTGCGAGGCTCGCAGGAAGAGCTCCACCGCTGTGTATCCATACTGTCCGAGCCTCTGACACGGAGCCCGATGTTCAAATTGGACACCGTGTCGCACGGAGGGGTGTACGCGGTTGCGCCGCTGCATTGTATTCATAGCTTACGTTCGATTTGCGGAACCACTTGCGCTAGATTTCCTACAATGCTTCACGCCACCACAAGAGGCACTAGCAGAAACCAATAGGCTACACACACTTTCCAATGCGGTATGCAGGGTTAGTAGTACTTGCTGAAATAGTACACCTCGGTAATACTCGTACCCGATTTTTGGGGTAGTAGTGATACTACTACTGTATAGTACGGTATTCAATATGAGTGATACTATGCTATCATCAGCTCAGTACTATAGTACTCTTCAAGTAATACTTTTGAAGGACCGCAGCTCGGGTAGTAGTGGAGTAGTACTACTAATATTGCTAATACTACTACCCAATTGTTGGTATCTCTACTAGTAGTAGTTTATCTTCAATTTCGAAGCCCCAATAGTTCCGGTAATACTACTACCCAGTTTTTTGGGGCTACTATTAGTAGCCCCAAAAACTGGGTAGTAGTATTAAATAACCCCTGGCGGTAAGCTTATGATAAAATCCAGAGCTTCTCCGTGCTTCAGCACGGCTTAGTAAACTAAGTTACTAGTTGTACTAGTAGCTCTTTTCAAGTCTCCTGAGTTACTATAGTAATATTACTATAGTACTATCGAACTACTAGCTACCGACCACCTAAACAGCTCTGTGTGGTCCACATTGTCGATAATCGCGGAGGGGTCTCCGGTCAACGTCGAGTCACAACTGGCAAGCGTCCCCTTCGCGGAAACCTGCGTCGCCCGTGAAGGAGCACTTCATGGTGGAGACGGCGGTAGTGAAGGTAGCGGTGGTGCGAGCGTTCAGCGGTGATCTGGGGCTTGCAAAGCAAATTGCAAAGTGAGCAAAACCTCACCTCTGTTGGCGCTCGAGATCAAGCTCACGTCGATCTCTACTACCAGACTGTAGTGCTTGAAGCCCCCCCCATGGGGCCCCCGCACATGCACCTGAATGAGCAACAATGATCTAAGTATCATTATAATGAACCTTGAAAGCGAGATATGGCCCCACATTCTGCAACCAGCCTCGTTAACTGTGCGACCAACCCGCCGTAAAAACGGATGAAAAGGTTGCCCCACGGGAAGCAAGCCGTCGTGAATCCATTTCGCGATCCTAGGTGTTTGCCCAAATGCAGGGTTGCCGTTGCACTTCTGGATATCGCTAGTAACTCGCTAGTACTATTAGATCGCATGTTGAGTTACTAGTTACTATAGTAGTAGTAGAATCGAAATCGGCCGAACTACTAGTTACTATAGTAATAGTAATACTATATTTTACTAGCGCCGTGAGCTACTACCAAGCCCTGTACGTAGCACATGTACTACCGTAGTATTAATACTTTAGTACGGTGTGCGAGAAGACTAGTCATGATTCACGATCATGAGTCATGATTCATGACTCATGAACTGATGATGGGGCGCATCCATACGCGGACCAAAAGATCGCGGATGGATGCATTAGAGATACAACTGTATACAGTACTACAGTGCAACAGTCCAGCTAATCAACTCAACATCTTGTCCTTCATTGATTTGGTCTGGTTCGAGATTATGTGACGTTTCTTCAAGACACTATAATACGCCAGAACCACACTCTTTCATATGCACGTCACACTATCCATAGGATAGTTGTATGCGCTCAATTCGAAGCATGGGTAAACGCCTGAGCCACCACTTACTCAACCCCACTAGTGCGTTTCGCTGCCAAAAAGTTGCTGTATGCGCTGCGGACTTGTCTGGGACCACTCCTAACATCAAGAGCCCTCCAGGCGGCAGCATCATACTTTAACACGTTGTCGACAATATCAGCCGTCGTAGTCCAGTTATTGGCGTACCACTGCTCGAACTGCGCGGTCTGCAATTTCGAGGCAGCATCGTCCATATACCCAGCCCGTGTCGCCTTATTGAGCGCTATCGCGAGTTTATCGGGTTCCCCGAAATGCGCCTCGAGTTTCATGAGCACTACGGCGGTCGGGTTTTCTTCGACCTTGTTGACATACTTCATCCACACCTTGAGTGTGGGGCTTTTGAAAATATTTCTTCCGGCATCATCCAGGTTGAGGAAATGGAAGGAGTTCAAGCCACCCATACCGCTCTCCACCAATTCATCCAGTTGCTTTTGGCTGTTCGACCTGGAAAGACTTGCGACGCTCTCGAAGGCAGGGAGGGGGAGGCCTCTTTCCTCGTCGTTCTCCTCAGTGGTGGTACCGGTTCTCAGCAGCCTCGGTACTGGAACATTATTGCGACCCATCGCAGACGTCACCGCCATCTTCGAGTCCGCCGTAGCGGTCACCGATGCCAGAAAAGTAGCGACAGCCAGCAGTACAGCAAACCGGAGACGCATAGTCGACGTTCTTGGGACTTGGTCGCGGAGTTTTGGTCGATGTAGTGCGAATTGTGGAGTGACGACTGGTTAGAGCCAACAAGTTTTGACACACAGGAAGATACATGTAGCACGGACAGTGAAGCAGGGAGGCAGATGATGGCTTTCGGGGATGGGAGGTCCTGAAGGGAAGGCCAGGAGATGCTGAACAAACATTTGTTGTTGGTATTAATATCTTTTTAAATACCTTATTAAAATACCTGGCTTATCTCGGGCACATCCAAGAATGGTCAAATCTCAGTTTGCTGTCGAGACTTCAGACTTTTTCAGGATTAAATTCTCAAATTTTGAAGGGAATGGCATCCGTTTCCCGGGGGGGGGGGGGGGGGGCTGCTGTACTGTGTACTGTATTTATTCGGGTATTACAAATAGATTGTGATCCGATAAATGATTATGAAGGTCGGATCACGCATAATCGACAGCAAATCACATCGATAACTTTGTAAAGTAACGTTACAGTACTATTAATACAGTACCGGTAGTACTACAGTAGACATTCGTAAATAACATCGGTATCCACTTAACGTTAGTGTGTGTGCGTTTGCGGCCCAGGAAACTAAAGACCAACGACCAATGACTTTGGATCCGTGCTCGAATCACTGTACCTTATTAAATGGTTTGCGAGGCTCTCCAACCCAGCGATTTCAAAGAGCCCTGATCTTCTTCTTTGTCCTCGCCGATAGTTCCAGTACGCGGTAGCCTCGTAGCTGGGATGTCGATCGGAGCGAGAGAGCGGTTTTCGCCAAAAAGCCACTGCATTCGTCCGAAATGGACAGAGGGAAGGGCGAGAAGACGAGTTGGTCCTTCGGTGTAAGGTTGAGCGTCCGACTTCTCAAATAAGCGGAGGACAACATGCAACAGGTCTCGAAGATATTTTCCGGCGTTCCTTTTTCACTTCGGGAAAACCTGTGCGGTGGTAAATTCCACGCAGATCCACGACAACATGGAAGCCGTCCGCCACTATGATGTCAAAGTGGTGGCCAGCGATTTTGTCGTCTGCATGCAGATCGCGATGTAGTAGACATTGAAAAGGTCCACCGAGCACAGGATCATCGGCCCCACGTACTCGTGCGTTTTTTTGCTGTACTTGCGATGTTCTGCTTGGTAAAATGCTTGATCAGCGGCATCACAAAAATGAGTATAGCTTTGGTGTTTGTTTACCCGGAAGGTGGTTGAAGATCGCACTAGAGATCGGGTTGCACACAGCTACGATGGCTTGGTTCGCGAGAATAAGCAGCTGGCCTTTGGTTTGCTAGCCGCAGATGGAAAAGGGCAGCACGTACACATTAAGCAGAAGAACGTAACCCCAACGAGTCGGAAAACATGGCTGTCGAATCCAGAGTGGATACATTGTAGTTTGCTCACCCTCCGATACGGTAGATACCTCAACTCACTTAAAAAGGTTGGCTTATGACTCATTAAGTTATGAGGCATGAGGGCTATGATGCACCTGATACTGATCCGATTCAATTTTGTACTGATTTCGTACAGATCAACATAAAATGGCCACAGCAGTCAAGCTAAATCAACTCAACATTCCTTCCTTCATTGATTTGGTCTGCTTCGAGATTATGTGACGCTTGATACGTTCATCGAAGCTGTAGCTAGAATTCTTCAAGACACTACACCAGAATCATACCCTTTCATGTGCACGTCACACTAGATGTATGCGATTAATTCGAAGCATTGGTGAGCGCATACGTCACCACTTACACAAGGTCAGGGTGGTTCGCTTTCAGAAACTCGCTGTATGACTTGCGGATTTGTCTGGGAGCACTCCGAACATCAAGAGCTCTCCAGGCGGCAGCATCAAACTTGAACACGTTGTCGACCACATCAGCCGTCGTAGTCCAGCCCTTGGCGTACCACTGCTCGAACTGCGCGGTCTGCAATTTCGAGGCAGTCTTCTCCGTCGACTTAACCAGTGTCGCCTTCTGGAGAGCTATCGCGAGGTCATCGGGTTCCCCGAAATGCGACTTGAGTTTCATGAGCACTGCGGCGGTCGGGTTGTTTTCGATCTTGTTGACATATCTCATCCACACCTTGAGTGCGGGGCTTTTGAAAATGTTTTCCCCGGCATCATCCAGGTTGAGGAAATGGAAGGAGTTTATGCTACCCAGGCCGCTCTCCACCAAGTCATCCAGTTGCTTTTGGCTGTTCGACCTCGTCAGGCTCGCGACGCTCTCCAAGCCAGGGAGGGGGAGGCCCCTTTCCTCGTTGTCCTCCTTAGAGGTGATACCGGTTCGCAGCAGCCTCGTTGCTGGAACGCCATTGCGAACCACCGCAGGCGTCACCACCGCCTTCGAGTCCACCGTAGCGGTCACTGACGCCAGGAAGGTAGCGACAGCAAGCAGTACAGCAAATTGGAGACGCATAGTCACTCTTTGGCGGACGTTCTTGGGACTTGGCTGCGGAGCTGTGGCCGATGTAGCGCGAATTGTGGAGTGACGACTGGTTGGGGCCAAGAAGTTTCGCCATGCAGGCAGATCACACGGACAGTAAAGCAGGCAGATGATGATTTTCAGGGATGGGAGGCCCAGACGGAAAGGCACAGGGGTGCCGTACAAACATTTGTTGTTGGTACATCCCGAGTACTGTAGTGATAGTATCACTGTGATACAATATTAATAAGGCAAGACCTCCCAACACCCCACTGTTACCATCGCTAGCGCAGCCCCCCCCCCCCCTCCCCACACACACACACACACACCTACAATCGTGAACATCACGGAAAGGATTATCTTTGGTACCGGTACACAATGCATGTATATAATGTGCAGTATCTGCGCTTACTAGGAAGGCCGTAAAGCAATCTTCACAAGACCTCTAACTTTCCGGATTTCCACATCATGAGGCATCCAATGGATCGGATGACGCATATTCGACTAAATCACGCCAGTGGTCAGTGGTGTGTACAGACAGTACATGCACAACAAATTTTAATAAAGCACGATATGCCCCCTATAATACAAGTATTGTACACTACTTAAGTATTAATTTATAATTAAGACGACCGAGACTTGGAATTCAGCCTATGCATAATTTCTGAAGATAATCAATGCCAATTCAAGTGTACCGGGCCCACTTACTACATGTACAGTACAGGAGGTACTCTCACTTCCGACACTGCCGATAACAAATGACCTCTATTATTATTGGCACTTTCAAATATTAGATTTAGTAGGTAATTTTCGCGCGCGCGCCAAAACCAATTCTGAACGACCAGTTCTGTACGAGGCGATAAGCACCATTCGAGTATTTGCGGCGACCAGCACAGTACAACCATGGGCAAGTGTATGGCCATAGACAACAAGCGAGAGCTTATTCGTAAGCATGCAGCCACACCAGCCATGACGCAGGCCCAGCTAGCCAAGTGGGCTAAAAAGGAGTTCCGCCTGCGTGATCCTCCTGCTCGAAACACAATCTCTGACATACTTCGAAACGCAGGCACCATCATGAAAGAGGCGTACGGCCAAGGCAAGCGCCGCAAACCCCTCAAGGTGAAGGCGCCTGCGCTCGAAAGAAGGCTAGAAGGCTGGATCGAGAAAGCCTGTACATGTAGTACTGCTCTTCACGATCCCTCTGGTTCTCCTCTGAACGGAGAACGGAGATGCGTGCAAGTGACTACCACAATTGTTCTGTCCACTTATATGCCCCTCAGCACTGCACGTGCACGGGACACCAATTTGGCAACCGCTCAGACGGACCTTGAGAAAACTAGGGAAGAGGCCGAAGTTCACAGATGAACGCGCTTGCCCGACCCAGCCGCGATAATGTCAGCCTGCACTTATCCCTTGACACTGTCAGGTGATCAATTCACCATCCTGAGAAATGTATACTGTACCGGTATGTACGTATACAGGAAGGGATATTTTTTGGTACAGTATTCGCAGGTCGAAAGACCTGTGCTTGCAGGCGCAGCACTGTAAGTTTCCAAAACCGGGTACCGAAGTGGGTACTCTAACTTTTTCCTTGAAGAGAGACCTCTCTCTACGAGACCTACCTTGAAGCCACTTTTATCCCTTGAAGAGAGACCACCCTCTCTCATAACCCCAGTCGGGCACTTTGCTAGGACAAACAAGAAAAATGGTAGGACAAAACCGAAATTCACTGGAGTTAAGTATACTTTACCATATAACTTTTGTCCTAGCGGCCCGTCTAGGACACATTTGTGGTACACAATACTGAAATCAAGTAAAAAACGATTTTGTCCTCCCGTTTGTCCTTGCAAGAGGGGCGACGGGGATAAGATACAAGACCCCCCTCTAGGCGGGAACTTCATACCCCCCTCTACAAGACCATAACTATTACTTGAAGTACTAAGTTAGCTCAGTTGCATCGACTTCCTCGCCAGCGCTTGTTGCGCTACGAGTCGCGGGCGAGCAATGTGTTGATCAACAAGAGCAACCATCGTACAGCCTTTAACCCCTTATTGCAAACTTTGTTATAATAATTAGGAAACTTGCTAGCGACGTCACCAGTAGTTCAGTAAGGTTTGTTTTCAACAGTTTTATTTTCTTTGGGTTAGACAACAATAACCGAGGGTTTATCCACTTTTTGTCGTTGTTTCGCTCGTAGTTACAGTTTGTGTTGATGTACAATATTTTCTCTACATTTGGTGTGCTCGGCCGACATCTATTAGTACCAGGTCTGTCGTACGAACACGCTGGTGCTGCAGGAGGAGTGGTCGAATCGAGCAAGAAGTCCTGCTACCGGTTCGAGGTTGGCTGCAACACGCTCGTAACCTGCAAAACGAAGCCACCGCTTTCTTGGAGCAGAAGGTCCTGTATGATCACTAGGTGGCGACGCTGCATGAAGCGCACGAGAAGCGATGGTAGTAGTGAGATCTCTGGCTTAGTAGTAAGGATATACTACTTTCAGACTATGAATCAGTAGCACTACTACTGTAGTAGGTAGGCACTGGCAGTAGTAGTGTCACTACTAATGTACCCATGTCGGCAACTTCGCTTAATTAAATGTGGACTACTCTGTCTAGTAAAACTCTCCACTTGAAGACATCTGCATACTATTCCAGGAAAGAACGGTACTAACCCGTTTTAATATACAGCGCTCGCATTAAGAGAAATGAACCTTCCGGAGTTACTAGAGTACTACGGTAGGGTCGCTGAAGCTAAGGTCGTCAACTTAACTCCTAAAGTATAATGTATATGCATATATCATCAGTTGTTAACTTGAGCAGTCCGTGAAGCTCACTAGCTTACACTATGGGCTTCCCAGCTTCAACTCGTACGGGGCAACAAGTAACACGAACCGTTTAGCACCTTTCCTTTAGTGAGGCATCGTAGGGGGCAATCGAGCGTTCATTTAAGAAATATGAGCCGAGGCTTGAGGTGCGCTGCGTGGCAGGGCATCGAAAGACTGGCCTAAGGGATGTGGTGGGTGGGTAGCGAGCGAGCGCCGTGCTGGATGTCGATCGCTGGATCGACGACGCTGCCTGACTTCGTCTGCTCTGCTTCCTAAATGAACTATCGCTAGCTAGTTTCGCCGGCGGGTAGAGACTGCTATCTTTGTCCTCATGTTCTTGTCTGGTCGTTTGGTACTTGGTCTGGTACTCTTCCTCCTCCGGAAACCAGAGTATCCTCTCGCTCCGCTGCACTTCACTGCACTTCGTTGCGTTCCGTTGACTTTGCCCGAATACTCACCATTTCCTTTAGTGAGGCATCGTAGGGGGCAATCGAGCGTTCATTTAAGAAATATGAGCCGAGGCTTGAGGTGCGCTGCGTGGCAGGGCATCGAAAGACTGGCCCCAAATATTGACGGCTCATAGACTGAAGTGTTGGTGCTCGATGCGCCCTCCGCTATTTCGTTGCTGCAGCTGAAAGTCAGGGTCACTCTACTTGTTGTACGGATGTAGCCATTCCCGACGAATGGTGTGGTGTGGTTGATGCTCCATTCGTAATACTTGGGGTGGTGATCCGGTTTGTACCGTGATGCTAGATCTGATAAACGGGATTGACTTGTGTGAATTGTTCGTTGTGGGCTTTGTTCCTCTTCTCCTTCTTGGAGTCCGAAATCCCTGTCAACCGCTGCTCGATTTCTCTTCGTATATGTATCGCTGGTTTTGTTTGCAGGCAGGATGCGCGGAAATGAGGGGCTCGGCCCCCAATAAAGTGTGAGTCACGAAATTGATGCGGAGGCTTCCAGGTGCTGAATGAAGGCACCCTGAAATTGTAGTGTGTCATTGTTGCGCCTGGTCAAGAAGACCCATTTGAATGTGACTTCTGGTGAAGCTTGAGCGTGTTGGGTTTGTTACTGCCGTTGAGATCATTGCGCGGGGATTCACGCGACAGAACTGGTGATGGTTGCTACGATTGGTCACTTGCCCATGCTTAGTGACTGAATCGGTGGGAGATAAACGTTTGTCTTGTAATTCCAGAGATGATCACCAACTCGTGGTTTGTGCTGTCTGTCTGGCAATGTCTCCAGCCGCCTGTGTGATTTCACTTCGTGTAGTTGCTGCGAACAACGAATCTGTCGTTCTGATTAAGACTGCTGCGATAGTGTCGAAATCGAATCCGATGCTTTGTTGTGCGAGAACCCTCCCTGGGCGTCGTTCCAGTTGGGACTCGTACTTGGGAGTTCTCCAAGCTCTCTACCTGGTGCCAGTATAGTCAAGTTGATACTGAAGCTGACTAACCGGGAAATAGCCTCGCCAAATACCTGCTCTCTGGCCCAGAAATTGGATGCTCGTCGGTCACTTGGTCAGATTCGTCGGGAACCTGATGGTTGATGATGCAGGTAACTGACTGTCACATCCTAGGCTTTGTGCTGAATTTCCAGTGTTTGTACCGTAGCGCTGGCGTAGGGTTGTAGTATTAACTAGACTCGCGTATTGCGCTGTCAGCGGGTCGATGTTCATGAGCTCATGGTGGCGAGGGGATTGCAGCTGACTGGTCCGGGCGAGCCTTTGCGATTGAGCGGCCGTGTTTGGTTAGTGTCCATCACCAAGTCCATGCGGAGGCACCTGGATGTTGTACCGCTACGATGTAGCTGTAGAATGCTGGATGGAGTGCCACAGAGCTGGTGTTCCTGATTGCGCCCATGTGCGCCTCTAGGTGAACATATTCGCCGGCTTGTCGTTGATGAATACGGTGCCTATATCGTGATGATGTTGATATTACTGTTTGTTCGCTGCTGTTGCTGGTTGTCTCGCTGAGCGCTGTACCCCAGCGATGGAAATTTGAGCACGCACGGAATCTGTGCCATCTTGTTGTTGTAGTTGGTCACTGACACTGCATTCTCCGTTGCTACTGCCGCACCGAAACAATGGTACCAGTACTTAAACGGTGATGAGCAGAACCGGTGTCCGAATCATGGTGTCGGTGCTTCCCAAGTCTGCACCCGGTGTCCGTTCACTGAGTATATCTTAGCGAGGCAACGTTGAAGAAGGTTTTGTACCATTCCGATGATATTGCTGAATGCTGCTGCTGGAGTCTGTGTTGTGCCATTGGAGCTAAACATTCCAGCGCTCGTACAGATCTGGTGCTGAAAACTGTAATTGATGGCTGTGGTGCTGAATACATTGTTCCCGGGGTGCTGCCGACTGGACTGGAAGCGTTTGAACTCGAGGGCCGATGTTTGTTGCTGAAGGCCGATCCCGGGGTATGTGCCGTGTCATTGCAGTTGCCAAAGTGCCACATGCTGCTGAACGTCCGCAGAGCTTTTGATGCTGTAATCTGCACTCGATATTCCTGCAGGCTGTATTCTGCATCTGAACCTTGGCAATTCTGGACTTTACTCGGCTTGGGCTTTGAGATTTACCTGAAAGCTGAACTCAGTGTCTGTAGCAAAGAGTCCCCAAGTGCTTCACTCGGCACTTTTTGCCGATGAGTCACTGAAGTTGCGCTTGGCATCTAGACCGATGAATTGATGTGCTGTATACGGCGTTTGTACCGATTTGTACTCGATATCGGAATCGAGGTGTTAATGAGCGTTGACACTCGGCACCTGACCGGGGGGCTGCTGAAGTTTTGTTCTCGACATCTGAACTGCATTCGGTTTCTGTACTGAGGAGCTGATGCATGTTGTTCTCGGCATCTGTACCGAGGTGTTGCTAGGAGCTGCACTCGGTGTCTGTACCGAGGAGCTGCTGAATGTTGTTCTCGGCATCTGTACCGAGGAGCTGCACTCGGTGTCTGTACCGAGGAGCTGCTGAATGTTTTTCTCGGCATCTGTCCGAGGAGCTGCACTCGGTGTCTGTACCGAGGAGCTGCTGAATGTTGTTCTCGGCATCTGTACCGAGGTTTTGCTAGGAGCTGCACTCGGTGTCTGTACCGAGGAGCTGCTGAGTATTGTTCTCGGCATCTGTACCGAGGAGCTGCTGAATGTTGTTCTCGGCATCTGTACCGAGGAGCTGCACTCGGTGTCTACTGAGGAGCTGCTGAATGTTGTTCTCGGTATCTGAACCGAGGAGCTGCACTCGGTGTCTGTACCGAGGAGCTGCTGAATGTTGTTCTCGGCATCTGTACCGAGGAGCTGCTGAATGTTGTTCTCGGCATCTGTACCGAGGTTTTGCTAGGAGCTGCACTCGGTGTCTGTACCGAGGAGCTGCTGAGTATTGTTCTCGGCGTCTGTACCGGAGTGTTGCTAGGAGCCGCACACGGTGTCTCCACCGAGGAGTTGCTGCGTGTTGTTCTTGGCGTCTGTACCAATGAGCTGCTGAATGTTGTTCTTGGCATCACAAGAAGCTGCACGCAGTGTTTGTACTGGTGCGCTTCTGAATGTTGTTCTCGGCATCTGTACCGAGGTGTTCCAAGTCGGTGACTGCACGGAGGAGCTGCCGAGTGTTGATATTGGCGTCTGTACCAATGAGCCGCTGAATGTTGTACAAGTCGTCTGTACCCAGGTGTTACCGGGAGCTGCACTTGGCGTCTGGGAGGCGTAGCGGACTGCGTATACCAGAAGAATCTGGACCGAGGGGCTGCTGAGTGTTGTTCTTGGTGTCTTTACCGGTGTGTATCTGGAATCTGACGTTGTGCTCTGTACCGACGAGTAAGAAGCTGCCCTGTGTCTGCACCGGGGGCTTGTACTCGACTTTTGTACCGAGAAGGGTTTGAGTGTAGTGCTTGACACTGGTACCAAATCGTTGTTGAAAGTTGACCTTGGCGTTGGTACCGAATTACTGCTGACACACGTGACTATTTGGTGCTGCAATGTTTGAAATTTGGACGGCTACGCAACGCTGTACCGTGGCGCGGCTGGTCGATCACTGAGTTTTGGTTCTGCAGCGATACTATTTGAAAGCTGGACAGGACAATATTCATTCATTTGCTGAAGACGACACGAGTTCCTCCGTCGAACGAAGTTCGGAAGTTACACAAGTCGGTGGTGTCTGTGCCATGTTGCCGCCATGCGTCTGCGCCGTGGCGTTCGGAAAATGGTGTGCAGGTTGGCGAGTTTTACTGGAGCGGCGAATTTGGTGGCGGATCTGGTTCGCGGGTATGGAAATTACTGGATACTGATCAGTTCGCTTCGAAAAATGCCGCAGGATGCGTGTATGGCGTCGAAAAACTTATGACGAGTTGTTCCGTCTGGTCTGTATACGTGTAGATGCACCGAAGAGTACCGCGAATGTGCAAGTGAAGCTGTGGGAGGTGTCAGTTCGCAATGAGGTCGATGAAACTCGTGTGGTAGTTGGCATAACGCTGCAGCTCGTGTGGTTGTTGGCATTTACATCGATCCGCTGGCTTGACTGTGCGCGAAATGTACTGCTCTGGAAAAACATTTACTTGTACTGGTGTTGCTGTCGGCTTCGCGAATAAATTAGAGCTTAGTTGTCTTGTTGCATTTGTCTCGCTGCTTCAATCATCGTTGCGTTCGTGTGCTAAGGTTGCTCGTCCGATCTAGACATGAATATTCGCTGCACACTGCACTGATTATCGCTTTGCCGGGTAATTTGAGTTTGCCATGGCGGCAGCTCTGTGATCTTGAAGCGTTCTACAACACGCTAGCTGGTTTGAACCAAATCTCCATAATTCAGCCGCTTGACCCTGACAGAGTCGGATCCCGAGAGCTGGTCGCCTCGACTCGGCACAACCATCGGTGATCCAATGTGATGAATGAACTATGCAAAAGGTGTGATGTGATTGCTGGAACCTACAGCCAGTGTGGAAACAACAATAACATTAGGAAGTGTAGTAGAAGTCGACTGATATGACCCGTGACAGTGCTGCTATAGCGAGCGAGCGCCGTGCTGGATGTCGATCGCTGGATCGACGACGCTGCCTGACTTTGTCTGCTCTGCTTCCTAAATGAACTATCGCTAGCTAGTTTCGCCGGCGGGTAGAGACTGCTATCTTTGTCCTCATGTTCTTGTCTGGTCGTTTGGTACTTGGTCTGGTACTCTTCCTCCTCCGGAAACCAGAGTATCCTCTCGCTCCGCTGCACTTCACTGCACTTCGTTGCGTTCCGTTGACTTTGCCCGAATACTCACCATTTTGCGCGCTTGAGCTAGAAACATACATCGCACAGTAATCGTGAAAGTCGTACCGGCGTCGTGATAGCTGTAGGTGTCAGCGTAGTTTGAGAACTTTTAACTTCTCAAACTACTCCACTTAACAGTGCAGAGTGAGAAAGTCCCGCGTGTAATGCTAATGGCACTACTAATACTAGTGCTAGTTTTTATCGCTACTATTGGATTAGCACTACTATTCGGCTAAAACTCTGGTGTTTGGTCCGATTAGTAGTTCTACTTGAATAGTATGAATAGCGAGAAAACCTGGTACTGGTACTAGTAAAAGATCCAAACACCAGTGCTTTAGCCGATTAGAAGTGCTAATTGAACTGATTAAGCTGGTCTGTTCTCCCGTGATAATCGTTTCCGGGAGGGAAGACTGTAGG
The DNA here is from genome assembly GCA_033557925.1 of Phytophthora x cambivora. Lineage (NCBI taxonomy): Eukaryota > Oomycota > Peronosporomycetes > Peronosporales > Peronosporaceae > Phytophthora > Phytophthora x cambivora. Next base: position 474,061 of record JAUCEB010000024.1, on the reverse strand, counting down.
CTTAGTAGTGATGATACTACTACTTTCCGCTCTGAATCAATAGCACTACTACTACTGTAGTAGGTCGGCACAGGCGTTACTCAATCTGCTCTCTGGAGCTGAAGTCGCCACCCGAAAACAGTACACCCCTGGACAGGACCATGAGCTTGACAGTCGCCCGTACGGAAAGTCCTCGAGCATGGTCACCAGCGTGATGCCCTCGTTTCAGTTGAAGTGGCCCATACCAAAAGACGAGCCGGAGTAGTGCACCTTGCACTGCGTTGATGTTACCATTAGTACAAATACTACTCCCCCCAGTCACACATTACTACATGAAGTATAGTGCTAAATTAGCACTACTAATATCACGTATCGTGGTAATGCACAGTACAGCTCACTCGGGATTACTTGTAGCGCCTGGTGCTACCAGCCCACCCCACTAGTTTCTCGCTACTGTTTAATTAATACTACTACTCGGTCCAAGCACCAGACCAGATCATATCACTGCTATTAGTAGTGCTAAGACTTAACAAAAAAATATTGAGTCGCAATTCCCGTGCTAACTACCGACGCAGACTACTTATCACTGACCTTCAGGGACAATTTCTCTACTCGTGTTGCCGACTTGGACTTCTAATGAATCACGGCGTCATTTCACTGCTTAGCCCATCTTATTTTTATCCATCGTATTTTTCTTTCACCAGTCTGGGATGCCTGCCTGCAAACCATCTACAACTCGCGACTTACTCATTCTTTGTTATCGACCTGCGTACTCTCCCGGGGCGGCCGCTCCGGGTAGCCTATATGTACTGTAGTGCAACAGAACGTTGTACGGGCAGCATTAATTCGAGCGATGCAGTAATGTGGTCCACAGACAAAGTAGGTATCGCTTCAATACAAACATCAAGTACAACGCCCTTAGAGCATCTCCAACGCGGGCCTCAAAATGCAGTTGAGACCTCAGTTTGCGAGCCTGTCGCCTTCCAACACAAACCCCATTTTGAGAAAATCTCAATCTCAAATGCATTCCCGCTACCGACCTCAAGTCGCATGGATTTGAAACCCTGATTTGATGTTCAGACCGTATCCATCTGTCCGAGTGTTTGTGCCTCGTACCACTACATGTACTTGATCTCTCTGAGAAGGTCACTTTAAACCGGATAACAGATAAAGGACCTTCGAAAGGTACGCTACCTTTCGTAAGTTAGAGGTCTGAGTGTCCTGCGTTGGCAAATCGAGGGACCAAACCTTTTCCGAAACTGGTATTTTTCCATAAATTTTGCGGTTTGCTGCCCAGATGAACACTGGCGCATGCCCCGAGCGCTTGACGAAAAGACAGGTTGTCTACAGCGCATTGAACGAATCCAGCACGGCGAAAGACGGCCCAAATTGTGCGAAACCACACAGCGGCTGCCTGTTTGAGGCCATAGAAACTACGACGTAGTTAGCAAACCATGCCAGCAGCCACCTTCATCCCGGCTGGTACAGTCATGAAGACGACCTCGTCTAGATCTCCGTTCAGGAACGCCGTCTCGATGTCACACTGCTTCATGAAGTAATCCAGACAGCAGCACACTACGAGAAATGTACGAACTGTGTTCATACGAGCGACCGGTGAATAAGGAAAAAAAAACTTCTTTTCATTCTTCTGAAAGGCCAAAAGGTTTTGTTTCCCTTGCGGCGGCAGCCGGGCCACATTATTTGTCACAGTGCGGGGGGTGTCCAGCGCTTACAACCGCATACAATTCTTCGTATGAGAGCAGCATTCTGAACTGGCTTGTGTTTCTGAAATGCCAAATTTAACCCTCCCCTAACCTATCTGAGGCCTGTGGATACGAGCATCTACGGGTGCCGAGGTCCTTGCCGTACTCTCTATAGTGAAACCATCCTTCCTATGAGCCAACTGCTCTCTACGTCATTAACCGATTAGTGTCGGGGTGCCCTAACCGCCTGGGCCATGAGGGACGTGCCTCTTCGGGGGTTCTATGCGCCTCCCGCTCGGGGAAACTAATGTCCGCTGTGGGGATCGAACCCTCAGTCCACAGCGTAAGGTCCAGAAGCTTTGACCAATCGCCCACGCCACCGGGCTTTCTTTTCATTCTTTCGCCGGCTACTTTCCATTCAGTGCGGATACATTGCATTCTGGTCAGATCAATTACATTCTCGATGGATTAAATTTCATTTTCGGTATTTATACGAGTGAGGCCTCAGAGAGACCGTTCGCAACCGAAGCGAAGCGATGGTCTGCAATGGTCGGCGCGTGGGCCGGAGTAGGTGCCCTAACAAGGAGTTAATATCTCCCCAAATCCCGACGCCTTGCCCGCCATGAGCGAAGCGAAATTGGCGGTGCAAACGAGAAGCTCATGTAATGGGATTACTTAGCCCAATATTTTAGCTTACACGTGAGCGCACGTGTATGAGGAAGCGTAAGGTGTATTTAACTTAGATTAAGTATACTTGTATCCACAAGTATAATTAGATCTAACTAAAGGTACAAATAGTAGCTTTTGTGGTAAAATGAGAACTGAATTGAATGTTAACTGTGGCTTTCCTCCTAAAACTGATATCTATAAAGAGAGGTTCTGCCAACGACTGGTTGGCAGAAACTCTGACCTAATGCTTGAGTATTACTGGCAGAAAGACCCTGCTTTCTGACCAATAGGACTGTTTCCTAATATGAATGGTGACCACACTGCAATGTGGCCCACCTGAATGTATCCTCTTAGTGCGTGTTGCACTAAGGTGAGTTTATCCGAATGTGTAGCCCCGCTACACCATCCCCCCGTTAGGACTTGATGTGCCGGTCTCGACACATCAATCCAAAGTCTTCTTCGGAGAGAACTTCGTGCTCATTTCGAAATGAGCACGCCAACGACGCCGACTTCTGACGAGCTTGCTGCACCTGCAGCAAGCAACGCGGTCGTCGCTAGCACAGCGACGACTGCCACACCTTCAGCCCCTTCGGCGTCCGTCGTCACTTCCACGGTGACGACGTCTAGCTCCCCCAAGCGTACTATCTCGGTTGGGGAGTACCACGAGAGGGCACGGAGTAAGCCAACCTATGCCAACGAGACCCTCTTTGATGGCATGGAGGATCTCGATATGGAGGAGGGCGAGGAGGAGCCAGGCTCCTCGTCTTCAGGGAGCAATGAACCAAGCGTGGGGGCGCGTCGTCCCCGCGAGGACGACTCGGACGCTTCGAGCTCAAAGCGCTCGCGCAGCGGCAGCGACAGGCCGCTCGCTGATGTCGGAGCTCTGTCTACTCCGCGGGGTGGAGGCGACGACGACTCCACTCCGTCTGCGGCTGTGACGTCGCGCACTAATCCGGTTCGCGACCCGTGGATGCCATCTACGAGCGAGATCCGATCTCGCTACGGCAACACCTCGCCGCTCGGGCAGTACGCGCTGTACTCCTGCAGTGCCATCAATGACGATGACGTCACTAAGGAGCTCGACTTTGATCCGGCGACGGATCAAAGACGTGATTATTACATCGGGCTCTTCCACGAGCTCCGATTCTACGGGAACAAGAAACATTCCCGTAAGAGTAAGGTGACAGAGTGGGAGGCACTCTGTCAAAGCTGGGGCGCGTTCGTTGATAACTTCAACCGCGACCCTGCTGGCTACCGCGAGCGAGTCCGCTCTGCGAGAGAGCGCTACGAGCGCTTCTCGAAGCGGCCTAATATTTTGCGGCTGCACGAAGGTGCAGTCGAAGCGGGGATTCCGTGCGCAGTACCGGCTGGCGTTGCGTGCGAGCGCTGCCAAGCTGGGGCAGTGCGGCTGCCCGAACGGAACCTTAACGGGTACACTGGTGTTAGTGTGCCTATGGAGTTGAAGACACTGCGTGAGAAGTTAATCACGCAGTTGTCGTCTGAGAGTGCTGAGGGTGAGCGCAACACTCGAATACAGCTCTCGCTCAAGTTTTACACCCTTCGGCTAAGCTGTTGGTGGCGGGATTCGTACTCCGTCACCATTTCCGGAACGTCGCTCATCAGGACGTTCCGCGGCTCCGTGGCCAGGAGAGTATCTTAACCAACGAATATGAAAATGAACCGGACCTTGGGTCCGGATCTCAACGATTCGCTGGACAATCTAGCGAGTTTCCCCGCCTGCATCTCGCAACGGGGGCGGTGGCGGCGGAAAGACGCCACGGACCGTCGCCGGCTGAGATCTGGGATCGTTTGGAGGCGGTGGAGCGCATCCAGACGGCTGAGCTCGCCGAGATTCGGCAGGAGCTGAAGCTCTTGAAGGCCCGGATCGGTCAGGCCGGGGAGACCGCTTTAAACATCCAGGCCGACCTGGGGTCGATCGTGTTTCGCGTGGAGCAGCGCGTCTCCGCACTCGAGGCGAGGATCGCGCCGAGTCACCGGGAGTAGGTGACTCGCGTTGCGAGTAAGGCTTCAGCCGCCCAACGTAAAAGGTTGGGTAGAGGCGCATGCTGGACGGTATGTCTAGCGTGTACGCGTTGCCATGCTTCGCCAACACGGTCAAAGGCCCCGATGAAGCGCGGGGCAACCTTTCTTGCTCCGAAGTCGGAAACTGCATGTTTAGCTAGGTTCTGTGTAGCTAACAGAACTAATGAACTCACTTTGAATTCATTTGTGTTTCCTCTGCCATTGTTGTCTGCGTTCAGCTTCTGTCGATCGACAGAAGCTGCAATAGAATCTTGCACAAACCGTATTACGGCTTGGCGGCGCTGGACATAGTCCATTGCCTTCGAGTTGAACTCCTTGTTCAACCCGTTGTCCTTGGTCACTACAGGCCCGGCCTGTGTGTGGTTGTTGTTGTTGAGAGTGTCTACGCCCGGCGTAGACATTGCGCTCTCGTCGATCGGACTACGCGCAGTCCGTGCGCGTGTCGACACAGCTGATATGTTGCTCGTATCAGCGTGTACATTCGGTTCTGAAACCGGATACCCTCCCCCACTTAAGGAAGGAGCTACCGCACCGAGTACGCTCGGTACGCGTGGATGCCGCATGGCGTTCACGTAAAACGGTGTGTGTCCTGTCGAGACATGCACCGAATTGTTGATGACAAACTCTGCCATCGGCAAGCAGTCGCTCCAGTATTGGAACGAGTGAGCGTAGCTCTTCAGAGCGTCAACGAAGACCCGGTTGACGCGCTCAGTTTGTCCGTCGGTCTGCGGATGATTCGCAGTCGACATGGACAGCTGCGTGCCAAGAAGTTCAAACACTTCTTGCCAGAAACGCGCTGTGAAGCGCGGATCACGATCAGACACAATGTCGATCGGCATGCCATGGTGTCTCAACACCATGTCAACAAACAGACGTGCCGTCTGCTTGGCTGTCACTTCGGCTGGTACTGCAGCAAGATGGTACATCTTGCTGAATCGGTCAACAAAGACCACAATATCAGTCCTCGGCTTGTTGTCAGGCGGAGGACCAAACACAAAGTCCATTGAGATGGACTGCCAACACTCCGACGGAGTCGGTAGTGACTGAAGTGGAGCCTGCGAGAAGGGTGCAGGCTTCACGCGCTGGCAAACCTCGCAAGCACGTACGTACTTGCGTACCCACTTGTACTGGTGACTCCAATAGAAGTCACGCGTGAGAAGCAAGTATGTCTTCTCACGACCCTGATATCCCGACGTCGGGGCATCGTGATACTCGTAAGTGATCCTGAGCTTCAGCTCATGATCGTCCGGCACGACAATGCAATGAGCGTTGTCGTCGACTGCGCTGTAAAGCAGCAGACCATTGTGTACACGATAGCGGTGTACACATGCACGGAGACGTTTCGCCAGCTTCTGACGAGACTTGTCAGAAGGCGCAGCGAAGTAGTCCAACAACTGCTTCGCATCCGCATCCTTCGTGTAGGCGGAGCGCACGTCGTCTAACAAAGACGACGAGGGAGGAGACGTCCGTGCGTCGCCAATTGCATTGGCGTCGGCCTTGTGCAGCGCGTAATCAGGTCGACGCGACAACGCGTCGGCCACAACATTCAACCTTCCAGGTTTGTACTCAACTGGAAGTTGTACTCCGCAAAGAATGAGAGCCATCTCGCCATTCTTTGTGAAATGTGCGGCGACTTGATCGCCGTACGCAATGATGCGTGGTCGGTGTAGACCACAAACGGTCTACTCCCAAGTAGATACTGTAGCGGGGCTACACATTCGGCTAACCTCACCTTAGTGCAACACGCACTAAGTGGATACATCCAGGTGTGCCACATTGCATTGTGGTCACCATTCATATTAGGAAATAGTCCTATTGGTCAGAAAGCAGGGACTTTCTGCCAGTAATACTCAAGCATTAGGTCAGACTTTCTGCCGTGGGCAGAACCTCTCTTTATAGATATCAGTTTTAGGAGGAAAACCACAGTTAACATTCAATTCAGTTCTCATTTTACCACAAAAGCTACTATTTGTACCTTTATTTAGATCTAATTATACTTGTGGACACAAGTATACCTAATCTAAGTTAAATACACCTTATGCTTCCTCATACACGTGCGCTCACGTGTAAGCTAAAGTATTGGGCTAAGTAAGCCCATTACACCTGGTAGCACTTTGTAGTCCGTCCAACGACCGACTAGTTACGTATTGAATGAAGTTCGATACGGGGGCCGAGGACCTGCCTGTGGACGCGGGGTATGTCCACTGGTAACCCAACCACGGGTGCAACGCATGTTGCACGCGAAGACTGTCTCCACCTGGCGGATCCAGAGTGGGAGGCGCTCCAACGACTGTCGACGGTCATTGGAGAAGCGGCCGTAGCGACGATGCTACGCACGCTATCGCCGACAGAGCAACACGGTGTTGCTCTAGGCTTCATCATGAAGGAACAGCGCGAGACCGCTGCTCGCGCTACGGTGTCGACTCCGTCCACACCGCGCGTGGAGTCATTGAAGCTCCACGTGAACAGCTACGTTGGAAGAGAGGGCGAGCATCTCCTCCGTTGGCTTGTCGAAGTTGACACTGCCATTACGGCTCGACCCGTTGTCGAAGGTTGCGTTCGCCATGTCATGCCTTGGCGGGCGAGCAAGGAGTTGGGCGTACGGACGCCGACTCACTAATCCTACGTGCTTTAGCACGTATGAGGTGTTCAAAGAGGAGCTCAGACAAGCGTTTGAGCCCCCGCAGAATGAGTTTAGATCGAGGGCTGAGTTCCTCGACCTGCAACAGGGCAAGCATGACGTGCATGCTTACGCTCAAAGGGCGCGGTACTTGGTCTCGAACATCGTGACCAACCCGATAGACGAGGCGACAAAGGTCGTCACGTTCATGAAGGGCCTGAAAGATGGGCCTGTGAAGACCTATCTCTTCCGAGAGTAACCAAGTACTCTCGAGTCTGCGATTACTCTTGCAATGCAAGAAGAGTTTAGCCTGCGACAGGCTAAGCTCCATGTGAACGTCCCGCCGATGCCGCGACCGATGGTAAAGCCGACGGGAGGTCCCGAACCAATGGACCCCTCGAGTGCGACGGCTGCTGGATCTCAGCAGCGTCGTGGACCAACGAATGTCCGCTGTTTCCGGTGTGGAAACAACGGTCACTACGCCCGTGAATGCACAGCGCCTGTGCAGGCGGCCAAGGGCCGGCGTGACGATACCGGGTATCGCCACGGGCAATAAAAAAACTAGAACGACCAGCAGGCGCGGGGCGCCCTGCTGGTGATGCAGTCGAGCGTGTCGATATCGGACACGCCGTATTGAAGACTGCTACCCCCAGTGAGAGTCACTCTCACTGCAAGAAGCGGGATGACAGGCCGAACCTTGTCATCCTGAAGGTTAACTCGAAGAGAGAGAAGTCTCTTCGTGCGTTGGTGGATTGTGGTGCGTCGAACAACTTTGTTCGACTGCAGAGCCTAGCGAGGCTTGACTTCGAGGAGGTTGTAATGCTTTGGAGGTAAGACTAGCAACGGGTGTCGTTGTTAGAACCGAGAAGCGTGTCGTACGTGTACGCTTCTCGTATCGGGAGAAGAAGTTCGTGGACGAGCTTATCCTACTTGACTTAGACGATACGTTCGACATGGTGTTGGGCATGCCGTGGCTTGCACGGCATGATCCGGTGATCGACTGGACGAAGCGCACGATCGTGCACTTCGGGAGTAGCGGCGCGACAGTGAGCGATGGCCCTTTCGGCGCAGCACGTGCACCTCGCGGTGCACGCGACCCACCAGGAGAGACAGCGCGACGCGCGGCTGTCTCCGGTCACTCCGCGCGGACACCGACGACTGAGAGAGTCGTCGGGAGAAAATGTGAGTCGAATCAGAAGACTCAGATTCGATCGGATTCGAGAGGTTCTCGAAGCGTCAATAATGACGCGGTCGTGTCGACTATTAGTGTCGACACACAAGCTCAACAAGAGGAGCCACTCACTAATAAGGACAGTGACTCGGACGCGTCAGCTCAGGGAGCTGATGCGATTGGCCCAAACGTCCAAAGACGATCCACCGTCAGGCGTCGAGGTAAAAAAGGCGCGCCGGCTCTGGGAGCCGACGCTGCAGGCAGTGCGGACGGTTGCAAACGTCCCGCACCGGAAATGCTTGCGTGCTCGCGTGCAGCCGGGCTGCACGACGAAGCGGTACGCGATCAAGCAGGGCTTGATTGCGTGCGCCCGCGGGTTGAACCCGCCGGCGATCAAAAGGAAGATCTGTCCGCGGCCGGGCCCGGACAAAACAAGAAGCGCGGAACCGGGTTCCGCACTAGAAGCGAACGGCGCAAGCGATCAAAGCTGCGCAAGTCTCGGTCAGGGACCGAGGCGCTACTCGCAGTGTCTACCGGGCAGTCACAGGAACCGGAGACGACCGTCGAGACACTGAGTGTCTTGACGCGCACGAATACTGGTCTCCAGTATAAGAAGATGAAGTTGGAGAACCCTCCGACGTTAGCGTCGGAGTTGACTTCGCTTCCAGTCACGAGCTGGAGGCGCTTCGCCCGCGACCTGCACGATGGACGCATCGAGCAGATTTGCATCCTCTCGGATGTCGAGAGGATGAAGTGTGAAGCGGAAGAGTTGAAACAGCTCATCGCTGAGGGTGTCGACGCCCTCAGCGCCAAGTCGAAGAAGGAACGCTTCGACGAGCAGAGCTGGGACTCGCTGAAGTCGAGACCCATTTACGAGGTCTTGCGTGAGTACAGAGACGTACTCCCGGACGATATCCCTGCGGGGTTGCAGCAGGACAAGGGTGTTCAGCACGAGATTGATCTCGTACCGGGAACGAAGTATTGCGTGACGCGGCAGTGGCCACTGCCGCGAGAGCAAGTCAAAGCGATCGACACTTTTTTTAGAGTCGTCGCAAGGCTGGGCAAGTGGGGGAATCGAAGTCCCCGCACATCGCGCCTACGTTCTGTGTCAAGAAGGCACAGGGCGGGTGGCGCATCGTTCATGCTTATAACAAGCTGAACGACGCAACGGTACCGGCGCAGACGCCGATACCGCGAAAAGATGTGATCATCGATTCGATGGCTTTGAGCACTATCTTTAGTGCTCTGGATCTGAGGGACGGATTCTATCAGGTCCTCATGCGTGAGAGCGATATACCTCTCACGGCGGTGAGCACCCCGAGCGGTATGCTCTGGGAGTGGTTTGTAATGCCGCAGGGACTAAAGAATGCCCCTGCAACGTTCAACAGGTGCGTCACGCACTTGTTGCGCTCGGTGCACGACTTCGCACCGAGCTATTTCGACGATGTGTTCATCCACAGCCGGGCTGTGGACGGGAAGTCGGAAGTGGAGATGCACAAGGAACATCTCCGCAGGTTGTTTGCGCTCATGCGCAAACACAAGCTCTATGCGAACCTGAAGAAGTGTACCTTCGGGGCTAGCGAGATACCCGTCCTTGGGTGTCTCGTCGGGAAGAACGGCGTACGCCCTGACCCGGGAAAGGTCAGAGTGATCAATGAATGGCCTACGCCTTCCAATGTCAAGGAACTGAGGCAGTTCCTTGGAGTCGCTACGTACTTATGCAAGTACGTGAGCAACTACGCGGGCAAGATTCGCCCGCTGTCGCAGCTCCTAAAGAAGGACGCTGCATGGGTTTGGACTGCTGATTGTCAGCAGGCCTTTGATACAGTCAAGCAGGGCTTGAGTGAGGCGCCGATCTTGGCGGTGGCCGACCAAGATCGCCCATTCCACGTCGTTTGTGACGCGTCCGATTTCGCAATCGGATGCGCTCTAATGCAACACGATCACGAGGGACATGATCGTGTGGTCTACTATCAGTTACGTCAGCTAAAGCCAGCTGAGCGCAACTACCCGGTACATGACAAGGAACGCCTTGCCATGAAGTATGCACTCGCGAAGTTTCGAGTGTATCTACTTGGGAGTAGACCATTTGTGGTCTACACCGACCACACATCATTGCGTACGGCGATCAAGTCGCCGCACATCTCACAAAGAATGGCGAGATGGCTCTCATTCTTTGCGGACTACAACTTCCAGGTTGAGTACAAACCTGGAAGGTTGAATGTTGTGGCCGACGCGTTGTCGCGTCGACCTGATTACGCGCTGCACAAGACCGACGCCAATGCAATTGGCGTCGCACGGGCATCTACTCCCTCGTCGTCTTTGTTAGACGACGTGCGCTCCGCCTACACGAAGGATGCGGATGCGAAGCAGTTGTTGGACTACTTCGCTGCGCCTTCTGACAAGTCTCGTCAGAAGCTGGCGAAACGTCTCCGTGCATGTGTACACCGCTATCGTGTACACAATGGTCTGCTGCTTTACAGCGCAGTCGACGACAACGCTGATCGCATTGTCGTGCCGGACGATCATGAGCTGAAGCTCAGGATCACTTACGAGTACCACGATGCCCCGACGTCGGGACATCAGGGTCGTGAGAAGACATACTTGTTTCTCACGCGTGACTTCTATTGGAGTCACCAGTGCAAGTGGGTACGCAAGTACGTACGTGCTTGCGAGGTTTGCCAGCGCATGAAGCCTGCACCCTTCTCGCAGGCTCCACTTCAGTCACTACCGACTCCGTCGGAGTGTTGGCAGTCCATCTCAATGGACTTTGTGTTTGGTCCTCCGCCTGACAACAAGCCGAGGACTGATATTGTGGTCTTTGTTGACCGATTCAGCAAGATGTACCATCTTGCTGCAGTACCAGCCGAAGTGACAGCCAAGCAGACGGCACGTCTGTTTGTTGACATGGTGTTGAGACACCATGGCATGCCGATCGACATTGTGTCTGATCGTGATCCGCGCTTCACAGCGCGTTTCTGGCAAGAAGTGTTTGAGCTTCTTGGCACGCAGCTGTCCATGTCGACTGCGGATCATCCGCAGACCGACGGACAAACTGAGCGCGTCAACCGGGTCTTGGTTGACGCTCTGAAGAGCTACGCTCACTCGTTCCAATACTGGAGCGACTGCTTGCCGATGGCAGAGTTTGTCATCAACAACTCGGTGCATGTCTCGACAGGACACACACCGTTTTACGTGAACGCCATGCGGCATCCACGCGTACCGAGCGTACTCGGTGCGGTAGCTCCTTCCTTAAGTGGGGGAGGGTATCCGGTTTCAGAACCGAATGTACACGCTGATACGAGCAACATATCAGCTGTGTCGACACGCGCACGGACTGCGCGTAGTCCGATCGACGAGAGCGCAATGTCTACGCCGGGCGTAGACACTCTCAACAACAACAACCACACACAGGCCGGGCCTGTAGTGACCAAGGACAACGGGCTGAACAAGGAGTTCAACTCGAAGGCAATGGACTATGTCCAGCGCCGCCAAGCCGTAATACGGTTTGTGCAAGATTCTATTGCAGCTTCTGTCGATCGACAGAAGCTGAACGCAGACAACAATGGCAGAGGAAACACAAATGAATTCAAAGTGAGTTCATTAGTTCTGTTAGCTACACAGAACCTAGCTAAACATGCAGTTTCCGACTTCGGAGCAAGAAAGGTTGCCCCGCGCTTCATCGGGGCCTTTGACCGTGTTGGCGAAGCATGGCAACGCGTACACGCTAGACATACCGTCCAGCATGCGCCTCTACCCAACCTTTTACGTTGGGCGGCTGAAGCCTTACTCGCAACGCGAGTCACCTACTCCCGGTGACTCGGCGCGATCCTCGCCTCGAGTGCGGAGACGCGCTGCTCCACGCGAAACACGATCGACCCCAGGTCGGCCTGGATGTTTAAAGCGGTCTCCCCGGCCTGACCGATCCGGGCCTTCAAGAGCTTCAGCTCCTGCCGAATCTCGGCGAGCTCAGCCGTCTGGATGCGCTCCACCGCCTCCAAACGATCCCAGATCTCAGCCGGCGACGGTCCGTGGCGTCTTTCCGCCGCCACCGCCCCCGTTGCGAGATGCAGGCGGGGAAACTCGCTAGATTGTCCAGCGAATCGTTGAGATCCGGACCCAAGGTCCGGTTCATTTTCATATTCGTTGGTTAAGATACTCTCCTGGCCACGGAGCCGCGGAACGTCCTGATGAGCGACGTTCCGGAAATGGTGACGGAGTACGAATCCCGCCACCAACAGCTTAGCCGAAGGGTGTAAAACTTGAGCGAGAGCTGTATTCGAGTGTTGCGCTCACCCTCAGCACTCTCAGACGACAACTGCGTGATTAACTTCTCACGCAGTGTCTTCAACTCCATAGGCACACTAACACCAGTGTACCCGTTAAGGTTCCGTTCGGGCAGCCGCACTGCCCCAGCTTGGCAGCGCTCGCACGCAACGCCAGCCGGTACTGCGCACGGAATCCCCGCTTCGACTGCACCTTCGTGCAGCCGCAAAATATTAGGCCGCTTCGAGAAGCGCTCGTAGCGCTCTCTCGCAGAGCGGACTCGCTCGCGGTAGCCAGCAGGGTCGCGGTTGAAGTTATCAACGAACGCGCCCCAGCTTTGACAGAGTGCCTCCCACTCTGTCACCTTACTCTTACGGGAATGTTTCTTGTTCCCGTAGAATCGAAGCTCGTGGAAGAGCCCGATGTAATAATCACGTCTTTGATCCGTCGCCGGATCAAAGTCGAGCTCCTTAGTGACGTCATCGTCATTGATGGCACTGCAGGAGTACAGCGCGTACTGCCCGAGCGGCGAGGTGTTGCCGTAGCGAGATCGGATCTCGCTCGTAGATGGCATCCACGGGTCGCGAACCGGATTAGTGCGCGACGTCACAGCCGCAGACGGAGTGGAGTCGTCGTCGCCTCCACCCCGCGGAGTAGACAGAGCTCCGACATCAGCGAGCGGCCTGTCGCTGCCGCTGCGCGAGCGCTTTGAGCTCGAAGCGTCCGAGTCGTCCTCGCGGGGACGACGCGCCCCCACGCTTGGTTCATTGCTCCCTGAAGACGAGGAGCCTGGCTCCTCCTCGCCCTCCTCCATATCGAGATCCTCCATGCCATCAAAGAGGGTCTCGTTGGCATAGGTTGGCTTACTCCGTGCCCTCTCGTGGTACTCCCCAACCGAGATAGTACGCTTGGGGGAGCTAGACGTCGTCACCGTGGAAGTGACGACGGACGCCGAAGGGGCTGAAGGTGTGGCAGTCGTCGCTGTGCTAGCGACGACCGCGTTGCTTGCTGCAGGTGCAGCAAGCTCGTCAGAAGTCGGCGTCGTTGGCGTGCTCATTTCGAAATGAGCACGAAGTTCTCTCCGAAGAAGACTTTGGATTGATGTGTCGAGACCGGCACATCAAGTCCTAACGGGGGGATGGTGTAGCGGGGCTACACATTCGGATAAACTCACCTTAGTGCAACACGCACTAAGAGGATACATTCAGGTGGGCCACATTGCAGTGTGGTCACCATTCATATTAGGAAACAGTCCTATTGGTCAGAAAGCAGGGTCTTTCTGCCAGTAATACTCAAGCATTAGGTCAGGGTTTCTGCCAACCACTCGTGGGCAGAACCTCTCTTTATAGATATCAGTTTTAGGAGGAAAGCCACAGTTAACATTCAATTCAGTTCTCATTTTACCACAAAAGCTACTATTTGTACCTTTATTTAGATCTAATTAAATTTGTGGATACAAGTATATTTAATCTAAGTTAAACGCACCTTACGCTTCCTCATACACGTGCGCTCACGTGTAAGCTAAAGTATTGGGCTAAGTAAGCCCATTACAGATACACTCGAAACTTCGCGAGTGCATACTTCATGGCAAGGCGTTCCTTGTCATGTACCGGGTAGTTGCGCTCAGCTGGCTTCAGCTGACCCGACTGATAGTAGACCACGCGATCACACCCCTCGTGGTCGGGTTGCATTAGAGCGCATCCGATTGCGAAATCGGACGCGTCACACACGACGTGGAATGGGCGATCTTGGTCGGCCACCGCCAAGATCGGCGCCTCACTCAAGCCCTGCTTGACTGTATCCAAGGCCTGCTGACAATCAGCAGTCCAAACCCATTCAGCATCCTTCTTTAGGAGCTGCGACAGCGGGCGAATCTTGCCCGCGTAGTTGCTCACGTACTTGCATAAGTACGTAGCGACTCCAAGGAACTGCCTCAGTTCCTTGACATTGGAAGGCGTAGGCCATTCATTGATCACTCTGACCTTTCCCGGGTCAGGGCGTACGCCGTTCTTCCCTACGAGACACCCAAGGACGGGTATCTCGCTAGCCCCGAAGATACACTTCTTCAGGTTCGCATAGAGCTTGTGTTTGCGCATGAGCGCAAACAACCTGCGGAGATGTTCCTTGTGCATCTCCACTTCCGACTTCCCGTCCACAGCCCGGCTGTGGATGAACACATCGTCGAAATAGCTCGGTGCGAAGTCGTGCACCGAGCGCAACAAGTGCGTGACGCACCTGTTGAACGTTGCAGGGGCATTCTTTAGTCCCTGCGGCATTACAAACCACTCCCAGAGCATACCGCTCGGGGAGCTCACCGCCGTGAGAGGTATATCGCTCTCACGCATCAGGATCTGATAGAATCCGTCTCTCAGATCCAGAGCACTGAAGATAGTGCTCAGAGCCATCGAATCGATGATCACATCTTTTCGCGGTATCGGCGTCTGCGCCGGTACCGTTGCGTCGTTCAGCTTGTTATAAGCATGAACGATGCGCCACCCGCCCTGTGCCTTCTTGACACAGAACGTAGGCGCGCTGTGCGGAGACTTCGATTCCCGCACTTGCCCAGCCTTGCGACGACTCTAAAAAAAGTGTCGATCGCTTTGACTTGCTCTCGCGGCAGTGGCCACTGCCGCGTCACGCAATACTTCGTTCCCGGTACGAGATCAATCTCGTGCTGAACACCCTTGTCCTGCTGCAACCCCGCAGGGATATCGTCCGGGAGTACGTCTCTGTACTCACGCAAGACCTCGTAAATGGGTCTCGACTTCAGCGAGTCCCAGCTCTGCTCGTCGAAGCGTTCCTTCTTCGACTTGGCGCTGAGGGCGTCGACACCCTCAGCGATGAGCTGTTTCAACTCTTCCGCTTCACACTTCATCCTCTCGATATCCGAGAGGATGCAAATCTGCTCGATGCGTCCATCGTGCAGGTCGCGGGCGAAGCGCCTCCAGCTCGTGACTGGAAGCGAAGTCAACTCCGACGCTAACGTCGGAGGGTTCTCCAACTTCATCTTCTTATACTGGAGACCAGTATTCGTGCGCGCCAAGACACTCAGTGTCTCGACGGTCGTCTCCGGTTCCTGTGACTGCCCGGTAGACACTGCGAGTAGCGCCTCGGTCCCTGACCGAGACTTGCGCAGCTTTGATCGCTTGCGCCGTTCGCTTCTAGTGCGGAACCCGGTTCCGCGCTTCTTGTCTTGTCCGGGCCCGGCCGCGGACAGATCTTCCTTTTGATCGCCGGCGGGTTCAACCCGCGGGCGCACGCAATCAAGCCCTGCTTGATCGCGTACCGCTTCGTCGTGCAGCCCGGCTGCACGCGAGCACGCAAGCATTTCCGGTGCGGGACGTTTGCAACCGTCCGCACTGCCTGCAGCGTCGGCTCCCAGAGCCGGCGCGCCTTTTTTACCTCGACGCCTGACGGTGGATCGTCTTTGGACGTTTGGGCCAATCGCATCAGCTCCCTGAGCTGACGCGTCCGAGTCACTGTCCTTATTAGTGAGTGGCTCCTCTTGTTGAGCTTGTGTGTCGACACTAATAGTCGACACGACCGCGTCATTATTGACGCTTCGAGAACCTCTCGAATCCGATCGAATCTGAGTCTTCTGATTCGACTCACATTTTCTCCCGACGACTCTCTCAGTCGTCGGTGTCCGCGCGGAGTGACCGGAGACAGCCGCGCGTCGCGCTGTCTCTCCTGGTGGGTCGCGTGCACCGCGAGGTGCACGTGCTGCGCCGAAAGGGCCATCGCTCACTGTCGCGCCGCTACTCCCGAAGTGCACGATCGTGCGCTTCGTCCAGTCGA
This sequence comes from Phytophthora x cambivora, assembly GCA_033557925.1. Lineage (NCBI taxonomy): Eukaryota > Oomycota > Peronosporomycetes > Peronosporales > Peronosporaceae > Phytophthora > Phytophthora x cambivora. Next base: position 457,812 of record JAUCEB010000024.1, on the reverse strand, counting down.
TCACCGGATCATGCCGTGCAAGCCACGGCATGCCCAACAACATGTCGAACGTATCGTCTAAGCCAAGTAGGATAAGCTCGTCCACGAACTTCTTCTCCCGATACGAGAAGCGTACACGTACGACACGCTTCTCGGTTCTAACAACGACACCCGTTGCTAGTCTTACCTCCAAAGCATTACAACCTCCTCGAAGTCAAGCCTCGCTAGGCTCTGCAGTCGAACAAAGTTGTTCGACGCACCACAATCCACCAACGCACGAAGAGACTTCTCTCTCTTCGTGTTAACCTTCAGGATGACAAGGTTCGGCCTGTCATCAGGCATGACATGGCGAACGCAACCTTCGACAACGGGTCGACGATACGTCGAGCCGTAATGGCAGTGTCAACTTCGACAAGCCAACGGAGGAGATGCTCGCCCTCTCTTCCAACGTAGCTGTTCGCGTGGAGCTTCAATGACTCCACGCGCGGTGTGGACGGAGCCGACACCGTAGCGCGAGCAGCGGTCTCGCGCTGTTCCTTCATGATGAAGCCTAGAGCAACACCGTGTTGCTCTGTCGGCGATAGCGTGCGTAGCATCGTCGCTACGGCCGCTTCTCCAATGACCGTCGACAGTCGTTGGAGCGCCTCCCACTCTGGATCCGCCAGGTGGAGACAGTCTTCGCGTGCAACATGCGTTGCACCCGTGGTTGGGTTACCAGTGGACATACTCGCGTCCACAGGCAGGTCCTCGGCCCCCGTATCGAACTTCATTCAATACGTAACTAGTCGGTCGTTGGACGGACTACAAAGTGCTACCAGGTGTAATGGGCTTACTTAGCCCAATACTTTAGCTTACACGTGAGCGCACGTGTATAAGGAAGCATAAGGTGTATTTAACTTAGATTAAGTATTCTTGTGTCCACAAGTATAATTAGATCTAAATAAAGGTACAAATAGTAGCTTTTGTGGTAAAATGAGAACTGAATTGAATGTTAACTGTGGTTTTCCTCCTAAAACTGATATCTATAAAGAGAGGTTCTGCCCACGAGTGGTTGGCAGAAAGTCTGACCTAATGCTTGAGTATTACTGGCAGAAAGTCCCTGCTTTCTGACCAATAGGACTGTTTCCTAATATGAATGGTGACCACAATGCAATGTGGCACACCTGGATGTATCCACTTAGTGCGTGTTGCACTAAGGTGAGGTTAGCCGAATGTGTAGCCCCGCTACAGCTCACGAGGCAGCGACATAAATGCAATTACACCTTACTAAATGAAACTTAGCCAATAAAAATGATATGCAATCATTTTGACCGTGAATGGAAAGTAGCCGCGGAAAGAATGAAAAAAAAAACCGCGCCCGTGAATAAGCATCGGTGTAGTCTACGTCGAAAGTCTGCAGACATCCCAGCACCACCAGGCGCGCTTTAAAGCGCACGATGGCACTGTGCTCGTCCCATTAAACAGCGAATACCCATCTGTGCCCGATGGCCTTGACTCCTGGAAGTTTTCCGGTGATTCAACAGCTTCTCGGTATTTGCGAGAAAGTTCAACTGCAGATAGAGCTATCTCATGCTCATCATCCACACGCTGTCGCTTGGGGTCGGGATCCATGTCATCCCTGCATCCACGCGTAGGATAGGCTACGGTGCTGCCAATGCCCTCAATTGTCGGGCCCATATCGAGCAATGCGGAAGCAATGTAAGTTAGCGCAGACGCATCTTGCGAACCCGGCGATGGCACACTAGTTGGTGTAGGTAACAAACCGTGCGGCGATTCAGCAGAGGGTAAAATCCGAGGGACACTGTTGAGTCGAGTCGTGTTCGGTCTTGATCCGCCGCTAACCCCCCCCCCCCCCTCGACAACGGAGCAAGTGCAGTTGTCGAAGCATAGCGTGGAGCAGCAGTTAGCGGACGTATCAATGTTGGCGCAGGCAAACCTGGCTGTCGCTGCAACGACAGCAATTGCTCCTCACCGCCACTTTCAGCTTGATAAAGGAGTACAGCTCCAGGTTGAGAGGGAACCATAGATTTACTGCACCTCGTTCATCAATGTCCATGTCTTCAGCGCAGTCGTTCACAGCCTGAATAATGTCGGGTTTACTACTCACCATGTCAATGTCCTCATTGGTGCTTAGCGACGGCGTCTGCGGACCACTTTCAGCAACGTCATCATCAAAATCGATCCACTGCACGACTTGACGCGTTTGTCGGCACGTGGAGCAGCTTTGGAGTACGAGGCAGGAGGAATCTCGTCCAAAAGAACGTTCCGCGATGTCAGCACTCGTTCAGTTTCCACGGTATGCCTTGGACGTGTTCGAGAACCCCAGGAAGATACAGCGATGCGCTTTGGGGTCCCATTTCGATCACTTGGACTTCATCACATGAACGAACTCACGCGACCTGAACCCTTGAAGATGCGAGAGATCCGACCGCTTGCCGAAGAAAACCTCAAATGGGTGGGGCCTAGCCGTGTTAGGCACCCGGTTGATGGTGTACACAACAGCATTTACTGCCTCACCCCACCCCTCCAGCTCGAGTGCCATGTAGTGCACCATGGACCTAGCCATCTCAACGATCTTCCTGTCCATTCTTTCAGCGAGTCCATTCTGTTGAGGGCTGTAAGGAACACAGGTTTGCTGTAAAATAGCTTGCTCGTCGCAAAAGGCGCGAACACGTACTCCTTGCCATTATCGCTTCTCAGGCACTTTCACCCGCGCTCCAGTCTGATTCTCGACCACAGTCTTGTACGTCGCAAAGCTCTGGATCACTTGAGACTTCGCCGAAAGCAAGAAAACACGCACGAACCACGAAAAATCATTGATGAAAGTCAAGACGAACCGCGAAACTCCGTTCGACGTCTTGTTAGTGCGGACGTATTCTGGAAGTCGATGTGAGGGGTAGGAAGTAGATTCGAAAGTGAATTCATTTTAGTTAGATGTCTGCGGTTGCTTGTGTCTACACTTGCATGTGTCTATGAAGCGGAAAGGAAAATATTGTAGCGGAAAGGTTGAGACGGAAAGGATATAATGAGACGGTAATGGGATGCACGTGGTTATTCATGTTAATCACCATATGGGATCCCAGCTTCAACACCGTCATACGCACCCGATACCAAAGGATCCGCCAACCACATTGCACCATTCGTCTCACTTCAACTGCAGACCCTAGAGGCACACACCAGCCACGCACAGGCTGTGTGCCTTGCTGTTGGGGCCCAGTCTTGTAGACAGCGAAGTGTAACTGCAACACCCCCACCCAATTCAATGTCTCGAGCTTGGGACCAACGTTGCTCCGGATCATCAAGTAGCGCAACGTCTTCGACGATAGGCCCTTGGTCATGAAGTCAGCGAGCTGGTTCTTGTATCCACGTAGTCCAGCTCCACTTCGTTGCTCATCACCTTCTCTCGAATGAAGTGGTAGCCAATATCGATGTGCTTGGTGCGAGCTTGGTAACCGACATTCTTCACCAAAGCCATCACTCCTTGGTTGTCCTCGTAGATCACCGTAGCCCCCACTTGCTCAGCACCAATGTTGTTAAGCAGGCTTCACATCCAGACGCACTCCTTAACAAAGCCTCTTAGCGCCATGTATTCGGTCGCGGTTGAGCTCAGAGTGACCGTCTTCTGGAACATCGAGAGCCTCACCACAGGAGCACCTCACTGCATTTGTGTGGAGAAGCAGGATTGAAGAATTTGGGGATCGAAGTTGACTGGCAAATGAGAGATTGGGACCCGGCCGGTCGCTAATCCGAGACACTGACCTGACGGGATCCGTACGAAGGACGGAGCGGTGGACCGCAGAGAGACGGCCTACGAGCGTCACGAGACTGGAACGGGCGAAGGTCAAGCGGTCGCAGCCCAGATCGAGAGGTCAGGGAGGGCTGGAGAGATTTGGATCTGGAGCTCAGATCGGGATCAGATCTGATACCAGGTCTCCGATCCAGTACTGCGGATCCGGCGATGACGACACGCCAGAGGCCTGGATGACTCCATAATGAAGGTAAAATGAGGCTACAGAGCCTTGGACATCGCAACCACCTCCGCCTTCGCTTGGAAACGGGAACTACATTGGCCCTACAAGAAGAAGAAGAGGTACCGGTATGAGAAGTCACCGCGCGATCGCGACAGCAAAACCAAGGTCAAGCGGTCGCAGCCCAGATCGAGAGGTCAGGGAGGGCTGGAGAGGTTTGGATCTGGAGCTCAGATCGGGATCAGATCTGATATCAGGTCTCCGATCCAGTACTGCGGATCCGGCGATGACGACACGCCAGAGGCCTGGATGACTCCATAGTGAAGGTAAAATGAGGCTACAGAGCCTTGGACATCGCAACCACCTTCGCCTTCGCTTGGAAACGGGAACTACATTGGCCCTACTAGAAGAAGAAGAGGTAGCGGTAAGAGATCTAGTATGGATAATACATTGACCAGATTTAGACCTTCCTAGTGATCTACCCTGAATTTGCCTTGGACATCGCAACCGCCTTCGCCTGGAAACGGGGACTACATTGGCCCTACAAGAAGAAGAAGAGGTAGCGGTAAGAGATCTAGTGTTGGTTAAGTCTGGATAATACATTGGCCAGATTTAGACCTTCCTAGTGATCTACCCTCAAGTGCGGATCCAAGATCCACCGGAGTTCACAGCTTGGCCGGTCGGGTCTTCGACGCTCAACAACCACAGATCCCGCTATAGGAAGCGGCAAGCATCGCCAGGAAAGGAAGGTAAAGCACAAGAGCCCCGCAAAGGCAACCCCACGGCCGGATCCAGATCCAGGCCGCCAGATCCAAGTGCAAGACCACTCGATCTGGGAGTACAGCCGCGAGCTGTGTGAAGATTTCCACGTCGCTCCACCCTATCCCCGCGTCTCGCCAAGACTGTCTCGACATCAAGGCTTTGACACTTCGTAATACACCAGAAGAGCAAGATCCAGCCCTACCGACGGGTACACAACGTGACCCAGCTCAGCAAACAGATCGGAGTACCCCCTCCGTTAGTCGGTGTTCGATTAGCGATCTCGCAGATTTTGCTGATCCCGCTACACCACATTAACATCATCCCGCTCGCCGAGCGTCGGTCGTCACGATTGCCGGCCCAGCCCGCATCGGAGTAGGCTTCAAGCTGCGTTCCCAGTAGGTCATCGTACATGATGCCCATATCCCTGGTCTTCAGCAGGTAGCGCACCAACTCAGGGATGTTAAGTGTTCTTTTATTTAGTATCCTTTAACGTTCTTTTATAATGACAGAAGATTGTCGTGAAGCGAAGCATTTTTCGTTTATTCTGGGGGTGAAAGAGAAGGCGCTGAAGGAGCTCACTGCACAAATATAGCAACACATTCACACCCTGTTCCTTACCTCAAAAGTCCAAGCCATTTGGTTTACCCGCAGTATGGCGGACACGATTCGTGGAGCAGCCTTCGAGCCAAGGCAAAGTCAGCCCGATGACTCCAATAGCACCACCAACCTCACTGAAGATAACGAGATTAGTCAGGCACCTGAGCCTTCAACCGTTCCTGCAGTCGTCGGCTGCACGAAACGTGGCCATCCATTGCACGATTGTTGGAGCCATATCACTGACACGATCGAACCCTAGAAGAAAGCTTCCAGTCCAAGCCATATTACTTGCCCTGCACCATCGCAAGGTCTCGTGTGTCCAGACACACTTGAACAAGTGTCCAGGCTTAATTTTGAAGATGGAAAATATTGCCGTCGCTGATCGACCAGCGTGGTTCACTACCGAGAAAAAAACAAAGACAAAGGGACTCGGCAAAACAAAAGCTTCACCAAGGCAATCTTCGCTACAGAAGTACGTCGTTCCGAAGCTGGGTAACACTGAGAACTTTCGCCTACAACGGGCACTAGCCATGCACTATTACGTGACAGCAACACCCTTTCAAAGAATAGAAGACCCGCACCTACAACGCGCGTTCGACATTCGAGCTGGTGACAAGCTTTATACCAGCGTCCCATTGCTTTTCACCGGGGTTCTCAAGAAAACGGATGAGTTTGGCGACTGTAACCGAAATTTCAGGTCGCGTTCGACACACCATGTACATTAGGCTATCCACAAGCAACCGATAAGGCTTCGAGTTTATCTTGGCCTAGTCTGGGGTTGGTCAGCCTTGATCAAATGCACACCTGGTTCCAGTGGTGTCAGGCACATATTCGCGTTCTCTTGATCAAACTTCTTGATGATCGACTTGGTGTACACCCTCTGGTTAATGCCCAGCGTTCGGTGCTCCATATCGTAGTTGATCACGATGCCAAGAATAAAACGAGCTCTTCTCAAGTCCTTGATCCGGAGCTTCTCCGCGATTCCAGCCTTCACGGACGTTATCACTGCCTTCTGTCTTGAAGCAATCACCACGCCGTCCACGTAGAGACGCACTATGTATTCATCTTCACCCTCGCCTCTCGTGTAGATGCATGGGCCTGCGTCAGCAAGCTCGAATCCCATACTCTTGAGGTGCTTGTCGATCGTCTCATTCCAAACACGCGATGCCTGCTTGAGTCTATACAAACTCTGGAGCAGCATGCAGATGACGTCGTCCTTGTAGAAACAAGATGACAGGCCAAACCTTGTAATCCTGAAGGTTAACTCGACGAGAGAGGGGTCTCTTCGTGCATTGGTGGATTGCGGTGCGTCGAACAACTTTGTTCGACTGCAGAGCCTAGCGAGGCTTGGCATCGAGGAGGTAGTAATGCCTCAAAGTATATTGGAAGTGAGACTAGCATCGGTGTCATTGTTAGAACCGAGAAGCGTGTTTGCGGACGAACTTATCGTCCTCGATTCGGATGACAAGTTCGACGTGGTGCTGGGCATGCCGTGGCTTGTACGGCATGATCCGGTGATCGCTGAACGAAGCGCACGATCGTGCACTTCGGAGTAGCGGCGCGACAGTGAGCGATGGCTTTGTCGGCGCAGCACATGCACCTCGCGGTGCATGCGACCCTCCAGCAGTATCTGCACGCGACATAGTGCACATGTATACAGTGAATAATGCTATTATTGTAGAGTTAAATGTTATACGTAGTATAATACTCCGAAGTTGGTATATTCAATTAGCTTGAACTTGTTTGTTACTACTATTGTGGTACATGCGACGACCTTCGCCGGCTTCCTTTCTCATAAGTTTAGTTGGGTCGCGGATCTGGCACGTCAGTGCGAACGTGTTCACTGCATGCGTCTAGGTACTGGTGGGGGAACGGATGTCATCGCTCTCACCGTGAACCGACTTCAGGAACTCGCGGGCCTCCGGTAGGTTCGTGTCGTCACCGGAGGACTCGAACGTCAGCTCTCCGTCGCTGTCACCCTGTAACACATTGAGCGTAGGCGTGTCTGAGTACGCCTTGACCACGCCGATACCTAGTCTGTTCGCCATGATCTCCACCGACGTGTCGTACGCCTCGCCCTGCAGCAACGCGCCATGCGCCAAGTTGTCGAGCGCATTGCTCTTGAAGAACCACTCGACCACGTGGCGCGCGGTTCTCCGCCGGGATGATCGTCTTGTCATCGAGCACATTATCCAGCTAGCAGATGCCGCCTGGCGTGAGGCTAGCCTTCACGCTGCGACTGAAGACTGTATCCATGTCCACATCGCCCACGATGTGGCGCGAGATGTCGGTGGCGTGCGTGGACTCCCCCACGATGGGACCGCCGTAGCGACCCGAGTAATCGCCTGCGCCTGATTCGCAGCCGCTACATACGTGTCGCGGAACCACCCACGGATTTCCTAGGAACTCTCCGTAGGGGAGATTCCCGGAATTCTGAGCCAAAAAGGTCAATTTTATTCAAAGCACTCTCAATCAATCTAGCCAACAGACTTAGGTCGTCACCACCACCCTCAGTCTTGCTTTTTCGGTCGCCGCAGCCCCTCCACGGTTTTCACGGCTATAACTCCGCTGCTGTGGTGCCGACAAAGCCGGACCCACCTCGGTACGGAACTGGATACACAGCTACCCGCTACGACGCTCACTACTACTTCAGTAGTTGTCAACATCAAGCTACGTTAACCTGATGCTTTCTTGGGCACTGAAGCGGCATGGATATTTATTTGTTAACCTCAAGCTACGCCAACATGATGCTATCGTACGTATGCGCTTTACTTTTGCTTGAAGCATCGATCTCACCTTTAGCAGTGCTACTAGCATACAACGCATTAGAACTTTCGCTTGAGTATAAGGGTAACTGCACCGTTTCCCGGTCATTTCCTATTTCGGGCCACATGCCAGGTAAGATGTTGAAGTAGTTTACATACGAAAACTAGCATTATTAACCTTTGCTATTGCTAGTTTCATGGAGCCTTTGAGGGTAGATCGGCGGCTCCATGTCATCTTCACCCATTCAGTGGGGCGAGCCGACGCCGGGGGTCCTTACAATTCCGTTCACAAACACTTCTACTCGCAAGTCAGCACCCACTAGCTGTCCGCGTGTACCGCCCGTCCGCTGTCGTCTCAACATCGTCTTGCTCAACTATGCCGCAGTGGACCCATGAAACGATTGCTACCGCTGTTGCTGCTTGAAGTCGAAGCAACGGTTCCGACAAACCGCTCTCGTTGCGGGAAGTCTCGAAGCTGTACAACATACCAGTAGAGACGCTTCGCAGCTATGTGAGCGGACAAACAGTCGGATAGCGCACAGGCCCCCCAGATGCCTTGTCAACTCAAGAAGAAGATGGACTTGTAGAGGGCCTCATTGAGATGCACGCTAAAGGATTTCCTGCAACAAGGCAGAAACTGAAGGTGTTTCTGCTTGATATCGTTCGCGACGGACGGGCTCATAGATTTGGAGCAACTGTCCCAAGTGACAAATGGGTTGCGACCTTTTCCCCCGAGTGTGTAAGAGAGACGGGTATCTGCAGCCCGCAAGGCGCACTCGGCGACCAAAGAGAGGGTCATTTAGCCCCCGGCGCTGAGTGTTGCGCGACTTGGCCAAGATCTCTGGCGTGGCGGCCCTACATTGCGAAACCCAGGAACGCGGCTACTGCTGTTTAGCGTGTGTGTGTAGGAACAGCTTACGTATATTGTATTGTTAAGCGGCAGTGGTCGTAGCCACCGGTCACCGTCCTGTAGCTAGGGGCAGGCCTGGCGGTGACGCAGTGCAGAGAACACTGTTTACTGCAGGCTATTTTCCGAACGGAGGTAGTACTACGGTAGCACTCGTATTGTGTATTTGCGGTTCAGGAAACGAAACTCCGACGCGATAACGACTTTGGATCCGTGCTAGACACACTGTACCTTACTTTACTTCCAAAATCTATGTGTGATCCACACTACCCGTAGGGCATCGCGGGGCCCGCCTAGCTTTCGAACTGCGCTTTCTGCAATCTCGGGGCAATTTTACGCGTCTTCTTAGCCCCCCGCAGCTTGTCGGGAGCTGAATACCACCGCTATCGTTATGTTTCTGAAGTGCGTTGGACATGTTTTCGCCGGATTTGCCATATCGACCTTAGCGGCAAACGTTGTCCAAAGCTTGAACTTGGACTACTCAAACGCCCCCCCCCCCCCCCCTCCCGCTTGATTAAGACGAAAGCGCCGTCGGCGTTTTGTCCGCTTTTTACCAGCTCCTTCAGTCTTGAAAGCGTTTGCGAGGCTCTCTAACACAGCGATTTCAAAGAGCCCTCGATCTTCTCCGTTAGCTTCACCGGTCGTTCCAGTCTCGTTGCTGGGATGTCATTTCGGTTCGAGTTACCGGTTTTTGACAGCGTTTTAAAAAAAGGCACTGCTTTCGTCCGAAATGGGCAGAGGGAAGGTGCGAGAAGACGAGTTGGTCGTTTGGCGTAAGGTTGAGGGCCCGACTTCTCGAATAAGCGGATGCCAACAGCAGGTCTCGAAGATAATTTTCCGGCCTATTACTTCATCCCTTTTCCACTTGGGAAAACCTGTGCGGAGGTAAATTCCACGACAACATGGAAGTCGTCTGCTTCTATGAAGGCCAAAGTGATGGCCAGCGATCTCGCCGACTGCATGCAGATCGCGACATAGCAGACATTGACCGAGATAAGGATCATCGGCCCCATGTGCACGTGCGAGTTCTTGGGTGCATTTACGATGTTCGGCTTGGTGTTTGTTTAGCCGGAAGGTGGTTGAAGATCGCACTAGAGATGGGGTTGCACACCGCTACGATGGCTTGGATCGCGAGAACAAGCAGCTGAGCTCTCATTTGCTGGTGCAGAAGCAGCGAACTTGCCAAAACGCGAGGTTCAATGACGAGAACCCCGCAGATGGAGAAGGGCAGCACGTATACATTAGAGACTAAACAGAAGAACGTAACCACTAAGAATTGTGTTGGCAAGAAGCTGTCGAATCCAGAGTGTATAGTTTGCTCGCCACCCGTCAGACGGATTTTTTAAAGGAATGCAGTCAATTAAAAGCGCCACTACCAAGGGTGAAAGAGATGTCAAGCCGCGAATGAGGATAACCTGTGGGGTTGAAGTGTCGGCGATAGTTAGAAGAGAGTTCAAACGCTCCACACTGCGGTAGCTCCCAATTTGCAGCTATCTTGCTTCGAGCTCGAGCAAAGCGGGATGACCATGAATGGTCTGGCCCCGTCGGGATTTGCGTCACCATTTGGGCCGCGTGGGTGAACGAAGACTTCGAACTGCTGTCGTCATCGCTATATTTTATCTTTTAGTTTATTTGCGACCACTGGAATTTAGCAGCTCAGACGTCTGTATGCGAAAAGGATATGAACACGAAAATCACGTTTCTGGCTCTTGAGCAAAACTATTTATAGCGAATCAGAGTAGGTTTTATTGAGTACCCCAAATGGATTTTGCAGCAACAAGAACAATTTCGCAAGACACAACACTGCCGCCGTAATGTGGCTGCGCCGACGCGCCGCTGGTATTCTCGCGTCTAGCCACACGCGGCCCTGACACACCATTTTCCCCAGCACGAGCGTGAGCATCGAAAAGTGCATGGCTTCGTCTTCTTTCCCATGGATTGGCCTCCTTAATTTCACTCGCGCCACCAAAAAATTGAACTTGTTGCTGCGCGCCAAACTGCGTGCGTTTTGATGCAGGTCGACGATATATTTTCTGACCAATCACAGACCTCGAAAAAATATCAACGACAAAAACTATTTTTGTTGCTGCGCAATTGACTGTTGACTACTGTCTGGGCGGCACGGGCACGGGCAGAACGCGCTCTCAGTGTTGTCTAGGATCTAGACGTTGTACGCCGCGACATCCGAGTCGAAGAAGTTGGCGGCGGTGCTCGGAGCGTTGAGCGTTGCGGGGTACGCGATGACGAGCGTGGCGGCACGGGGGACTGACGGGACGACATCGCTGGGGGTGTTGGGCGGGGGGGCGGGGGGGGGGGGGGGGGCTTGCTGAATGAGCAACTATGAAGTAAATACAGAAGTGAGTGAATCCGTTTCGTGGCTAGTGAATTTTTCGTCAGTTACAGCCAACGATAAGGTGGAGAGCGCGTTGGAAAGTAGATGCAGAGCATGACCATCGACCATGTATAATAGCAACTGGCGTCTCTACCGTATTTGACCAGTCGATATACTAAACAAATGTTTGTGTTCTTATGTGGCTCCGTCACTTGCGACACACATGATAACTTCGGCAAAGGTTAACTAATAGTGAGATGGCCCATCGATTTGGTCGCCCTTGTGATGCCGCCAAAGCCCGACCCTACTTTGTAGAAAGTCGACGGTGACGAGACGCATTGATATGAAGTTCTGCAGGTGCAGGTGCAGCTCACATAGTTACTTAAGCAAGGTATGTCTCTCTCAATGCCAACTTGTTACCGCGATATTAAAATGGAAAGTGAGCTACAGGTCTATGGGATGTCCAGCTAGCCTGCTACGAGCTTCTCGCTTCTAGAACCCTCACAAACTTGATGATCAGTTCGTGAAGATTCCATGACCATCACTCGCGCATCTACAAGTTGCATTTGTGTAATCCACACAATGTGTGACGTACCCAACACCGTGCTCCGACCACAACTCTCGACACCCCCCCCCTCAAGTTGGCATCCATACCGGCACTCAAATCGCATCAGGTGATGACCCCACTTAATCGAAGAAGCGAGTTAAACTGCGGAGTCGGCAATGGCTTCGTCAGATAGTCAGCAAGCTGCTTCGCGGACGGTACGTGGATCACGTTGATGGTCTCCTTTGCAACACGGTTGTAGAAGGTTTCGGATCACTACGAGGGGAGCTGGCGCTTCCGGGCAAACCAAGGTGTTGTTGTTGGTTTATCAAAAGTCAAACTGATCTCTCTCTACCAGCTGCTAGCCGTCGGCGGTTTCTACCGTCGACCCTTCTATCAAACCGACCTCTCTATTGGTCGCCTTGGTTCTGCAACTTCTATCTTTACCCTAGTGCCAGCTTGGTGGCGTCTATCCGTAGACGTCACCCGATGCGTGGGCAGTGCTTGCTTTTATGGAGCCTTCCACTACAATGGCCTCGCACAAAATGAGTACGAAGCTTAGCCCTTGACGTATATCCGTGGATCGTAGCGATTCTGACGGCCGACTTGTTGCCCACGTATACAGGAGTTGCTCCTACCAGCTTCAGCCCCATCTCCTCCAGCACGTGGGGTGCCGCAGCGACACCACTTCTTGCACTGCGAGCGCCATTGACATGAATTCCACCCCCACAGACGATAGTTCAACCGTCTTCTGTAGCTTGCTCTTGTAGACGACGGGAGCACCGGCAACTTGAATGACAATTCCGGAGGTAGATCGCCGAGTCGCAATATCACCGCCCTAATTGGCACCACAGAACACTGCAACGCCGCATGCACTCCCATGATGGCGTCGAAACTTTTCCCCGTGCTAGTCGTACCTTTCAGGTACCGAAGGACACGAATCCCGGCATGCCAATGTTCTCTCGCGGTTGTTCCAGGTAACGCGAAAGTGCTCCAACTGCGACGCATATGTCAGGGCGGGTAGCATTCGCTACATACAGTAACGAGCCGGTCACTTCGCGAAATGGCTTCACCCCAGTGATACGAGGTCCGTCTTCAACGTGTAGCTCTTGACCTTGCAAAGTTGGGTTGCGCACTGAGTATGCATCACATTGTCGAAACTTGTCCACCATCCGCTCAATAAATTGCTTCTGTCTCAGCCAAAGCTCTCTTTTCTTCTTTTCGTACTTGACTTCTATTCCTAGAACATAGCGCACGTCGCCAAGCTCCTTCACCGTAAAACGCTTGGCCAATTCTCGGCAAACTTCTTCTGCATCTTCTTTGTACTAGCACCTAATTAACAAATTACGTGAGACGAAGCGGGTGAACGCTTTTATCGTCCAGGATGTATAGCGCGCCCAGGGGCTGGATAACTGGTATTCCAGAATGGACCAGCCCCGGTTAACTCGAAACACACAGTAGAATGACTCGAGTCGGCGTGTGACCTTGTGCAATCCCTATAGGTGTCGGTTAATTCGGCGGACCGTCTTTCAACCGGAAATGTAACAATCAATTAGATACAAGAATACAGAGAACTTCCAAGTTCCTCTCAACTGGGAGATCCCGAATGGAGGCAAGCTTACGAGCAAAGACCTTTCCCCAAACAACCACTCTCAAAATAACCAATAACAATACAAAGTTTGTACATACAATATGCAGCCTGTCAACTTCAGGTTACAATCCGGATACAGGGAAATCCGGGTTGCCCAACGCGCACCACCCTCGACTGAACAAGGGAAACCACAAATATAATCCTAACACAAGCGATCGGGCTTGAATCCCGGGGGGTGATTGCTACTACTTCCCTGAGACTGCAAATGGAACATGGAATGCAGGGGTCCTCTTTCGAGTGTCCACAGGCAATTTAAAGATATGAAATGGGTAGACCAACCTGATGGCAGCCTTTTTAGGTACCCAATTTGATTTGAAGCGTGTAGGTGAGAGTTCCTTGTGCTGTTGCATCGACCTTGGACGTCCGTTGGTGTACGCGGCTCCCGGACCTTCCTTTGGATTCTCCTTTGGGTAGCAGATAAATGGCGTCGTCGTCCTCGGCGAATATACGCCCCAGGGTCAATGGCAAATAGACATGAAGTCCACTTGGGCTCTGGGACGCAAAACAAACTCTTTATTAAGGGCTAATTCCGTATCTTTTTATAGGGGAGAGTCGAATTACTTGAACAGCATCATCTGACTCGCCAACTTGATGCGCTTCCGGGCGTGACCCCGAAAGTCTACGCTCCTACCAGGCGTGACTCCAGCTGTATGCGCTCGAGGTGGCAGGTCACATCACTGTTCTTGGTGCATCTGACTCGCCAACTTGATGCGCTTCCGGGCGTGACCCCGAAAGTCTACGCTCCTACCAGGCGTGACCCCAGCTGTATGCGCTCGAGGTGGCAGGTCACATCACTGTTCTTGGTGCATCTGACTCGCCAACTTGATGCGCTTCCGGGCGTGACCCCGAAAGTCTACGCTCCTACCAGGCGTGACTCCAGCTGTATGCGCTCGAGGTGGCAGGTCACATCACTGTTCTTGGTGCATCTGACTCGCCAACTTGATGCGCTTCCGGGCGTGACCCCGAAAGTCTACGCTCCTACCAGGCGTGACCCCAGCTGTATGCGCTCGAGGTGGCAGGTCACATCACTGTTCTTGGTGCATCTGACTCGCCAACTTGATGCGCTTCCGGGCGTGACCCCGAAAGTCTACGCTCCTACCAGGCGTGACCCCAGCTGTATGCGCTCGAGGTGGCAGGTCACATCACTGTTCTTGGTGCATCTGACTCGCCAACTTGATGCGCTTCCGGGCGTGACCCCGAAAGTCTACGCTCCTACCAGGCGTGACCCCAGCTGTATGCGCTCGAGGTGGCAGGTCACACCACGATGGGTCTTCGCCTGCTTGACTTCCTCCTGCGTGGTGCGCAATTTCCGCAGGCAGCTCCAAGACGACTTGACTCCAACGAAGCAAAACAAACTCTGATTATCTCTTATCTCTCTCTCTCTCTCTCTTGGCTATCATTTCTTTCTTTCTTTCTTGGTATCTGGGTTTTCGACGGTCTCCTCTGCTCGAATCGCATGCACTCCTCCCGGATGACTGGGTTTCAGTATACTTGGAGTCACGTTGAACTCGCGGAGGGCCGCTCACTCATCTTGCACTAGCGGCAGTCTTGAGCAGTCGCACTTCGTGCGCTGGCGCGCTGTCGCCGCTTGATTGGCTTGGCTCGAAGATCGCTGGCTTAGGCGTAGCACTGTCTGGATCTTGGTCTCATGTTCGCATGGGTGCCTGATTTGGCACGCCCCTGGGGCGGTGATTGGTCGGTTCGTACTTGTCATCCGGGTTGGCATCCATCCGGAGTGGAATCTTGGTCATTCGGGTTGTCCTTCATCATTCAGGATGTACTGGGTGTGCTTCGTCTGGATATCTGCCGTGTCGCTCGGGGTATCTTGATCTTGAGGAACTGGGTGGTTACTCGGCTCGTATGGGCAGGCCGCTTTCCGGGATACATTCTACCGGAAGCGTTTGGCCCCTTCATATGGGTACCTGCCGCAAAGGGAAGTCGGCGGCCGGACAGGGCGCTATAACTCCATCCCGAATCCTTGCTTCGGGTGGGACGCCTCCGTGCCTGTGAGCCTATACGTGTTCCGAGTAACCGTCCTCGCGATCTTCAACCAGTCAACACTTTCGAGTGTACCATTCATGTACCACTCTAAATCCAGATCTCCATTCGGGGTGTCTCGATCTTGGGGAACTCAGTGATCACTCGGCTCGTGTGGGCAGGCCGCTTTCCGGGATACATTCTACCGGAAGCGTTTGGCCCCTTCATGTGGGTACCTGCCGCAAAGGGAAGTCGGCGGCCGGACCGGGCGCTATAACTCCATCCCGAATCCTTGCTTCGGGTGGGACGCCTCCGTGCCTGTGAGCCTACACGTGTTCCGAGTAACCGTCCTCGCGATCTTCAACCAGCTAGCGCTTCCATCTTACGCCATCCCGAGCCACGTTCTATACACGCGAAACATCTCATCCTCGAACCAGACGGCTGAGGAAGGCAACTCCAAAAATTCCAAGTTGCTTGTGTCAACCGCCCCTCTGGTCACGGACTTTCACTATGGACACTACCTCCGAAGTGTCAGGCCATGAGCAGACTACCACGCGAACGAAGTCGTCCGGGGTGAGCAACCATCTTGAACCACAGAGCTCCAAATTGCCTTCCCAAATTGCTGAACTTTTTCCGTGTCCTCGCGGCTCCAACCGCCAGGTCCATCATTCGACCAGTCTTCAAACGCGATATCAATCCAAGCGTACACCGCGAATTTCTCACGCACCAGCAGCTAATGAGCGGCGCCAACGACGACGCGAGCCGTGCGACCCCAAGAAGCACACCCTCGCGCAACCCGGTCCAACTTCCAGACGCCCCTATACTCGGAGGCGGTATGTCGGGTGCAGACGGCTCCGGCGACAGTGACGGCAACCCCTCCGGATGTGCTGAAGCGACGCAGCCTTCTCAAGACAGCCCGGCGGAAACCAAGCAACTCGGTCCAGGCGCGGGCTCAATCCAACTTTCAGACGCCCCTTTACTTGGAGGCGGTATTTCAGGCGCGGACAGCTCCGGCGACAATGGCAGCACCCCTCCGGATGACCTGCAGCAGCGCAACCTTCACAAGACTGCTCGGCTGAATCCGAGGGAGGCGGTCCAGGCGCGGGTGTGGTGAGGTGCGGGCAACTTCCCAGCGTCCAGAATATACCTTGAGCTAAACTTGAATCAGCAAACCTTGGGCCTAAGCTCAGGGGGTCTCAGAGTCTTAGAGTCTCAGCTGAATAACCTCAGCTGGACTAGACGAAGACTCAGTCGACACCTCCGAACTCGGACTCTTGGCCTGACGCGGCGTGTGCGCCTCCCTTGCGATCCCCTTGACGGTTCTTGCTGGGGCTACGCTTTGGGCCCAGACGTCAGCCAACCACGTCCACTTGTTCCTTGTCCAGTCGTCCTTGGATGTCCTCCAAACGAAGCCTGCTCCCCGCTCAACAGGCCTTCGCTCGCACGTGTCTTGACCCGATTTGCCCCGGGGTTTTCTTTATGTAGACACAACTTCCACACGCACTTGTCTGCTCCTTCCGAGACTGCAGACCCAGTCTCCCTTGCTTCTCCTCTTCCTCCAGGCGGCTCCAGCTGAGAGCCGCGTACACAGGTCTTCAATCGCCCCCCGACCTAGGGTGGCTCCGAGAGTTGGCTCGGCTGAGCCGGTCTTGATCCAGGGTTCTCGCGTCTGCGCCCTGGGACTTCCGCGCACCACGTCTTGACGTAGACGAAACGGCCGAGCGGGGAACCACTATCCCAGGCTCAGCGCCACACGATATCCCTCCAACAACACTGAGAACCACTATCCCAGATGCTGCTCTGCCTGAAACCTCAGAGTAGATCACCTTCTACCCGAATATATGAAATACACGCTGAGTGCAGTCGCCTAGTTCGACCTGTCGACGTGTAATGAAATGAAATAGCCAAATGAGTACCCCTTCACACCGAGGTACACCCACAAGGACTATATGGGGCTTAAGTTTTGGTTGAGTCTCTTCTCAGACACCCTCTTCCACAACACACTTAGCACTGCGGCCTTCGGGGCAAATTCGATTCTGATTAATACTTTACACATGCAAACAAAGACCTATCAAGGGGGGGCGCTCGGCTTCCTTCGGAGCGCACCCAAACAAAGACAGAAAGATATTATGGCGAGCGGCCTGCAGTCCCTTCGGCATGCGGCTCTTCAGCGCTGTCTTGGCTCTCAGGAACCTGCGGTGCTCTGAGTCCCCACTTGGAACTGAGCTCAGCGATTGGCTGAACCTCATTAAAGTCACCCGTGGCGTCAGCAATCTCGTGATCACCTGTCAGCAAACTTCCGATCACATGTCGGTAGACCCGTGATTACATGTCGGCAGACTTGTGATTATCCCACACTCCGCGCCTCTGATTGGTTGAAGGGTGCGCGTCACGGGGATGAGACAGTGCGTCACCTGGGTTCGAACATGGGTTGAGCCTGATTTATGGTCAGTCATCATTTGATGACCGCCTCTTCGCGGCGACTGTTCCCAGAACCTCATCGCCCATATCCCTTCTGAGCCTGTGAGTCTTCGCTGAGTCACCACCTGAAGCGTCTCCAAACGTCCACTACCATCATGCTGAGTCCCGCATGGACTGCAAGAGACTCCGCTGAAACTCCAAACGACTCAGAGTGTCCTTCAATGTCCTCCTCTGAGAGTCCACAGGGTTCTGCTGAGAGTCCGATGGCTCAGCGAACGATCGTTTCCGCTGAGCTACCAGTCACAGCGGGGACGAGTCGGCAGTTACAGATGTCACACGACAGCTGGTCATATTTCCACCAATCACCACCCGTTTTGATGGGTGCGGAGGGGGTACGGCGGCCGAGCGAAAGGTCTGCTGGGCCTGAGATTCGAGCGTACCTCGTCACACGGGCTCAGGCATAGGCGTGCAACCAGAAGTCGTCAGGCTTTCCGGAAAGCACAACGAGTCGTCAACTGCCATATCCTTCGAACAGCTTCTCGTCAAACAACACATTCTTCCACGACCGGCGCGAAATACACCTTTTAGGTTGAAACCAACTTGACAGGCTCGAAAACTAGCTCAGCTATTGTGGCGGTCTCTTCGAAGTTCTGCGACTCAATTCGGAGTGGCTCAAGCTCTTTCATGAGTGTTCCGGTGGCAGCGTGAGTTTCCATCCCGGGCAGATTCTACGAGGCTTGGATGCGTAGGTCTTTGTGGAGAGTCACTCGGATGACGACATTCGAGAGTCATCAATCGAGGTGTCAATCTCCGCCGCAAACTTCTGAGCACCCATGCCAACCGCTGCGGGACCCACGGGTTCGGAGCTTCGGGTCTCATCGAATCTGTCGGTGCCAAGCACGAACTCGCCTCGTTGCGCCAGTACTACCCGGTCGGAGTATCAATGTCCACACTGCTCAAACAAACCGGCTTCGGGGCGCCCAGCATCAACTGGACTCGATTAATTTGCGATCAAGGCGAGACTCTCTAGAAAAGCGGACTGAAATCCGGGACAGCTTGCCCTTCTGATCCGGCACTGGGACGACGCCCCTCGAGTTGCGAAAGGTAACTCGAGAGCGAGGCATCTGACCACACTCGAAACTTCAAACACGCAGAGCCGATCACGAATGTGAGTTAAATACACTTCGGGTTTGAACTTGTCCCGCATGAGCGTGACGGTTTGGTAGCGCACATACTCGCCCTGAAGCACCGGTAAACGCCTACTCCATTGATACCACTCAAATGAGGAACTTCCACAATCATCCGTCGGGCTGACGACAACTGAAATCGTCTGCAGCCACTGCTGGAGCCCACCATGAAAGTCAAGTGCCCTCCGAATGGTTGAACCGCACCGAGCGCCATCCATGACTGTCCTGTTCAACCAGGATCCTAGGCCATTCTGAATGACTCCGGCCCGAACGAAAAGCAGACATACGGTGACAGCTCAGATCCACCCGGATTCGGCAAGTGACTCCAAAGATGCACCCCTGGGCTCCACCCAAGATCTAACCCCATCACGAACTCTTCAAGCGCCGTCATCTTGAAAGATCAACTCCTTGGGCGCGTCCTCCCAAGTACTGCCGCAATATCCAGGCACATACACAGCGAGTGCTTAAGATCGTCTAGATTCTCGGGTGTGAGTCGCACGGACCGTCGAAATACACACGAGCATCGCTGACCCAGCACGCGGTCGATTGGGATGGATACCACATGGACTTGCAGCGGGCGAATCATTCGGACTGGATCACTCGGATGAATTCAGGTTCGTCTCAAGTGACAACGTGGCGAACACTCAGTTCCCCAGCGGAGATGGCTGCCCGAATGATGCAATTGAGAAGCTGAATAGCACCCCAGGCCCATGGCCTGTTCTCAAGTTGCGACGTCTCGACGAATCTACGTACTTGACGGGGATTCTGAATTCCGCGGTTGAAGTAGACGAGGGCAGCCAGAGCCGTGGTGTCACATTTCGAGCCAAATAGTTATTGAGAGTCCGGACCAGTGAACAGATCCACCCCAAGAGGCGAAACATGACAGAGGCACAGACTCGAGCGACCCTCATACCTTGGCGAAATGGTTTCGTCCAGCACAACCGGAATCACTTCACATTCCCCCGGAAGGAGCATTCCAAATTAGTCCTCGCTGAATTCGTGGTGATCGGTTTTCGTCATGTCATGGCGGCACTCCGGCATCCTGATCAAGTTTCTACCCGGGACAGTCAAACAGACTACGGGCTTCCCGGATCCCGCGATGAACTTCCCGAATAACATTCGAGGTGGTGTGGAAAGCTGCCACCTTGGGATGACATGCTCAAGTAAATCTTGAAGTGCTGTACTGTACATCCGCCCGAGGCCTTGAGCAGTCACGTGAAGGCGGACCTTGTCGAGATCGTGGAATTCGTGTGGGACAACTTCCGAACGTTCCGAAAGATACGTCTCCTTCATCAACCATCTCTTCAGCGTCTCCAGCATGTTCCCATCGCGATATATCACCTCACCGACTCGAACCAGCATTCACGTGCATCTCGGAACATTTGCTCACCAACTCGAATCGTCACTCACAGGCATCTTGAAACATCAACTCATCAGCTCGAGCCAGCATTCGCAGGCATCTCGAAGTATCCACTCACCAACTCCAAATGCGTCTCGCATTATCAGCTTCCCAACGTGAAACAGCGCTCAGGCGCCGTTCGAAATATCAGCTGATCAACTCGAACTAGCACTCACGCGCATCTCGAAGTATCGGGGTGAAGCATCCCGAAGTGTGCTGTGTCCAACTCGAACGAGCTCTCATGGGCATCCCGAAACGTCAGTTGACCAACTCGAATGATCGCTCATGCCCATCTCGAAACATCAACCAATCCGCTCGAGCAAGCACTCGCGGACAGTTCGAAACGTCAGCTGGCCAACTCGAAACAGCACTCATGCGCTGCTCGAAGTATCAGCTGACCAACTCGAGCCAGCAATCTCGTGAGGGCCTCGAAGCATCAGCTGAACCAGCACTCACAGGCATCTCGAAGCACCAGCTTGTCAGCTCGAAACGACACCCACGGGCATCCCGAATCGTCAACTGACCAACTCGAAACAGCACTTGCGCACATCTCGAGGTATACATTCATAAACTCGGAACCCGACCCACGGGCATCGCGAAACATCAGCTGACCAGCATGAAACAGCTCTCGCGGGCACCTTGCATCATCAGCTGACCAACTCGAATGTGCTCACGCGCATCTCGAAATATCAGCTGATCTCCTCGAACCAGCACTTGCGGGTATCTCGAAGTATCCGGCGATCAAGTCGAATCATCCCTCACGCGCCAACTCGAAGCATCAGTCACGAGCATCTCGAAATACCAGCTAACCAACTCGAATGTGGCCTCGTGGGTATCTCGAAACATCAGGTAACCAACTCGAATGATCACTCATGACCATCTCGAAACATCAGTGACTTGCTCGAACCAGATCTCACGGGTATGTCGAAGCATCCGCTGGCCAACTCGAATCATCAGTCACAAGCATCTTGAAGTGTCCGGTCGCCAACTCGAAACGGCACTCAACATCATCCCGAAGTACCAGCTGGCCAACTCGAATGTGTATTTCACGTGCATCTCGAAGTAGCAGCTGGCCAACCCGAATGAGCACTTTGCGGGCATCTCGAAGCATCAGCTGACCAACTCGAATGATCGCTCACGTCCATCTCGAAACATCAGCCGAACAGCTCGAACCTACCCTCGCGGGCACCTCGAAACACCAGCTGACCAACCCGAAACAACACTTACGCGCATCCCGAATGAGCACTTGCGGGCATCTCGAAGCATCAGCTGACCAACTCGAATGATCCGTCAGCTGACCAACTCGAAACAGCACTGAGGCGCAGCTCGAAGTATCAGCTCACCAGCTTATCAGCTCGAAACGGCATCTTGATACATCAGCTCTCGAACTCAAATGAGCACTCGCGGATACCTTGAGGCATCAGCTGGTCCAACTCGAATGATCGCTCACTTGCAACTTGAAGCCTCAGCTTACGGACGTGCAACAACACACCCCCGCGATCTCGAAATAGCAGCTGACCAACCCGAATGAGCATTTGCGGGCAACTCGAATCATCAGCTTACCAACTCGAATAATCGCTCACGCGCAGCTCGAAGTATCTGCTGACCAGCTCGAACCGGCTCTCGCGGACACCTCGAAGCATCAGCTGACCAACCCGAAATATCGCTCACGCGCATCTCGAAACAGTCAATCCGTTGGGGCTAGCACTCGCGGGCAGCCCGAAACGTCAGTTGATCAACTCGAAACAGCACTCAGGCGCAGCTCGAAGTATCAGCTGACCAACTCGAAATGAACATCAGCTGCCCAGCTCGAACCAGCTCTTACGAGCTGGTCGAGGTAGCAGCTGACAAACTCGAATCAGCACTCAGGGGCATCCCGAAGTACCAGCTGACCAGCTCGAATGAGCAATCACGAGCATCTCGAAGTGTGTGGTGACCAACCCGAAATAGCACTTGGGGCATCTCGAAGCATCATCGAATGTGCACTCGTGAACACTTCGAAGGATCAGCTGACAAGCGCGAAACAGCACTCCGGTCCAGCTCGAAGTACCAGCTGACCAACTCGAATGAGCACTTGCGGGCATCTCGAAGCATCAGCTGACCAACTCGAATGATCGCTCACGAGCATTTCGAAGTATCCGGCGACCAATTCGAACTAGCAACTCTCTCGCACCCGGACATTGTCTCGTCATTCAAGACGACTGCATTCTCTGCAACCTGAGTGTAGCTTCGACGGCTCGGATCCACAATACACCATTCAAATCAAACCAGCTTCAGTCGAAATCACGTTCCTGTAGTCCGCGCCATACAATACCATATCATTCGGGGTGGCAACAGCTGAAAGCAGCCTTCTCCAACATCCATGACCTAAGAACGCGCCGTCATCGGCGCCCCGTGTCTGGCCTCGCAAAAAACCGTATCACCTTGGACAACATGTACTCGGGCTTGACACTTCGGGTTGAAACGATCTCGAACGATGTTGCCAGCCTGAATCTCACGTGACTGTGGTGCTCGAATGGCCGAGTCGTCTTCCCGGCACAGCTCTCGTTGCTTCAGGATGTACTCCAGATCGGCGACCTTCCTGAAACGATGCCCCCGTAAGGTCAGCTTCAGCTGGCCATCCGAGACGTTCTTGACCAATTTGTCTGACCTGTTGCTGGCGCCCCCCGGCTGTTCTTCCGGAAGTCCACACCTGCGCGCTCAGCGGTGAGGTTCAAGCGGTGCATCGGCGTCAAAGCCTTCTCGTCCTTGTCCTGAGTCATGGTGTAGTAGCTCTCGGCGTCCGACACCTTCAACCTGCAATACTCGCTTTTGAACCTTTTGGAAAGTCGGTCCCAGTCGCGTCGCTCGTGCTTGGGAAGATGTCCTCTCCAATTTTGCACTACGGGTGACACCATAAGCTTCAACTCGTACAGCTTGGTCCTGTTGCTCCAGCCGCACTGGACGGTATGGTGTACGAAGCGCTCCCACCACCGTTTACGCACAGGCAGCGGGGCATCTCGTCGAAGTCCTCCAGTCCAGTTAGGTTCATGTACGGCTTGAACGTAACGGACGTGACGCCCATGGTGTTGGCCGCTGCGGAATACACGGGCGAAGCACTGTCGGAGTCTCTGTCGCTGGAGTCCGAACTTGAGCTATTGTGTGAGGGCTCCATCGTTTGCTCTGTCGCTTCTTGTGGCAATGTCTGCAGAGGGCCAGTTTCTTCAGCCCAAACCGTGAATGATCTGCGGGCTTCTGATCAGGTTTCTGTGCTGTCGCTCTGGATGCGCTCGATGTGGCGATCCTGGAAGGTGTTTTGCCTTTCGCATACATCGTCTCAGCCAGTGCTGGTAGAGTCGCTTACAGCTGAGGTCACTGATTGGTTCGCTTTGTCACCCACTTGCGTGTCCCATGATTACGCCACTGGATTCTGGGTACATAGTTGCGCGACCCGACTCTGGTCTCATCTGTGTTGCCGAATCAGTTCCGAGTGTCGTTTGAGTTCGTTGAACCTTGGGCGATGTCGCAGGAATGTCGCGCGAGCGGATGCGTAGGACGTTCCGATCACGTTTCTGCGCAGTCACCGGGATGCACTCGATGTAGCAATCCTGGAAGGTGTTATCCCTTTCGCATACAACGTCTCAGTCAGCGCTGGTAGGGTCGCTTGCAGCTGGACTCTTGTCACTGATTGGTCCGTTTTGTGTCTCACTGGCGTGTCCCATGATTACGCCACTGGATTCTGGGTACATAGTTGCGCGACCCGGCTCCGGTCTCATCTGTGTCGCCAAATCAGTTTCGAGTGTCGCTTGAGTACCTTGAACCTGGGTCGATGTCGCATGCATGTTGCGCGAGTGGTTGTACAGAACGTTCCGACCAGTCCGGATAGTGGCTTGGCCCAGATGGCGCGCTTCCTCCAAGTCTTGCAACTTCTGCTGGACGAGATCCCTTCGTACATTCAAGCGCTATTGACGACCCGCCATCCGAATTGCTTTCTCCTCAT
Source organism: Phytophthora x cambivora (assembly GCA_033557925.1). Classification (NCBI taxonomy): domain Eukaryota; phylum Oomycota; class Peronosporomycetes; order Peronosporales; family Peronosporaceae; genus Phytophthora; species Phytophthora x cambivora. The sequence goes on along the minus strand of JAUCEB010000024.1, from coordinate 433,344 downwards.
CCTCGGACCATTGTTGCCGTCAGCATCCCTCAAGGTCTGCATGGGCTGCTTCCTCAGCGAGGCACGTCGCCTCCACCGGAATAATCTTGACGTGGCTTGAGGTCATCCGTGGCTGGGCAACGGGATTTCGGGTGAAGCATCCTGAAGCGTGCTCATTCAAGTGTCCACGCGACTCTAGGTGATCTGTTCTTCCTCCGACAGGGCATGCTCCGCTAGAACCTGGATCGCTTGGAAAACCTGCCGGATGCTCCGAGCTCAGCGAGCGTTGGCAGCGTCCTTGCTTCCATTCGGGCTATCGCTTTCTGGGTCACCCTCATTTTGGACAGAACAACTTGGGAATCGCTCGATGTCACGGATCATGTACATCGCTTAGAGTGTCCGGTCCATTCGGAATCGACCAATCGGCTTGGTGACTTCCTCGGATTCGATGAGGCGCTTCGGCGACTTCTCTGCGCTTCTGCATTCGAGCTCGAATCATTCGGATGCTCGCTTGGAATAGTCTTTCGTCGTCGGGATCGCGTATGAGATGTCTTCGACTGGCGGCCACTCCGAATGCTGACGTGCTGAGAACCTGACATGATGACGTCGTCGTGGCCTGCCAGCACAAGTGGCGCTGAAAGTGTGGGCACCGAAATTAGGACACCCGAGTCTCCGCCACCTCGAGCAACACCGCCTTGGGCCATCATCACGACTCCAGTCAATCCAGGGTACGGCGTGTGTGTTAACGCATCAGCCTCTCCGAATGACCACATCGACGATGAAGATTAAGACATCCTTCCAGACGAGCATGATGTGATCCCTGAACGTTGTTGAGTTTGGATTCGTCCAAGCCAGCAACCGTCATTCCGAATAACCTCGACTTGCGATCCGGAGTGCGTCTCAAGGAGGCACTCTGAGTTACTGGCATCGAATCATTCAGACTGTCTGCATCTCAAATCGCCCGCGTCGAAAATTGGTACGACAAATGCGAACTCAAAGACGATATCGATGACGGTTCGGCAGTCCAAACTGTGAGCGATTGGACTCTAGCTGGGCCGCGAAACTTCAAGATGGCAGCCACTCTCATTCGGGGGAGGCACTCGCGTCCGAGCCGGTTTCGTACCCCAGCATCGTCACGTCACCATCCTGAGCTCCGAACTTCACGTCATAATTCAGGGTTGCAGATCCAGAGCTGACACGAGTCGGGTAGTAACACCCGAGATGCCATCTCGCCACTCGAGGAACTCCACCGCTAGCAGTTGCTGCGGGTCTTCAACAACCGAACACACCAGACTCGCGTCCACTCGGGATGAGCACGCTTGGAACCACTCAGGATCAGGTTGCAAAACCTGAATCCCGTCTCGAAGAACAATGTCTGTGAGCTCGGGGACTGTGATCGCCGTGACGTCCGTCTCCATGTCTGGGGCCAGTCCGACGAGATTCCATTCGGAAATCCAAGCATCATCCGGGCTGGCCATGACACTCCGAAACACCCTGTCGTCGCCACATCTACTATCCAGATTTGGAAGTCCAGAGGCGGGGACGGCCACAAGTCCTCGATCGTCGGTGACGCCACGAACTCCGTCGTCACTCGTTTTCAGTGGTGGACTTGATCTGCCACGTAGATCTTCACTTGAGCAACAGGGGGTCCGTCATTCCGGATGGAGGAATCCAACTTCGCAGATTCGGTCAGGTCGATGACCATTCGGGAAGCTTGTGTAGTCGTCGACTTGGGCGTTAGATCCTGAGCGTCCGACCGGGGTGTCAATCTGGGAATCGCCACATCCGGATCCGGCTGATCAGCTTCCGTCGGGACGTGTCGTGTTGATTCTTCTTGAGTGTGTGGCAGATGGACCCTCTTCCATGCACGTGAGCTTGGCAGATTCGTCGCCTGCCTCTTCCAGCGTCACCACATATTGGACCGGCCGAGACGATCCCGAAGTTTCATCGACAGCCGGAGGTTCAACATTTACGGCGTCTGCAACTGACGCCTGGGTGGGTGCATCCGGGTTGGACGCACCCTGGGACTCCGAATTCGGATCCCCCTCCGAGTCTTCCGGAGGCGCTTCGTCCGAGCCTTCTCAAGCGCCGGTATCCAGGGAAGCTTGGTGCGCATCCTGAACTGCCGGCTCCGGATCGGTCCGATCTTGAGCATCCGTTGACTCCTTCTCCTCGCGGGCCGCCTTGCGTCTCTCAGCGTTTCTTTGTCGAGCAGATTTCTCAACCTCTTCGAGGGAGAGTTGCTCTTCAGGCGGCACTCCTTGAGTTCGACGCGAGCGCCGCGTTCCTTCGCGCGCACTCCGTCCTCCTTCGCGTGTACTCTCACTTCCAGCCATAGCCCCCACAGTTAGTCGGTTGGTAGCTCTCAGCACCCTTTTAAGATCCAAATCAAATATACAAATCCGGTGAAATCCTAGGCAACCAAATCCGGGCACGCGCACCAGTTGAGACGAAGCGGGTGAACGCTTTTATCGTCCAGGATGTATAGCGCGCCCAGGGGCTGGATAACTGGTATTCCAGAATGGACCAGCCCCGGTTAACTCGAAACACACAGTAGAATGACTCGAGTCGGCGTGTGACCTTGTGCAATCCCTATAAGTGTCGGTTAATTCGGCGGACCGTCTTTCAACCGGAAATGTAACAATCAATTAGATACAAGAATACAGAGAACTTCCAAGTTCCTCTCAACTGGGAGATCCCGAATGGAGGCAAGCTTACGAGCAAAGACCTTTCCCCAAACAACCACTCTCAAAATAACCAATAACAATACAAAGTTTGTACATACAATATGCAGCCTGTCAACTTCAGGTTACAATCCGGATACAGGGAAATCCGGGTTGCCCAACGCGCACCACCCTCGACTGAACAAGGGAAACCACAAATATAATCCTAACACAAGCGATCGGGCTTGAATCCCGGGGGGTGATTGCTACTACTTCCCTGAGACTGCAAATGGAACATGGAATGCAGGGGTCCTCTTTCGAGTGTCCACAGGCAATTTAAAGATATGAAATGGGTAGACCAACCTGATGGCAGCCTTTTTAGGTACCCAATTTGATTTGAAGCGTGTAGGTGAGAGTTCCTTGTGCTGTTGCATCGACCTTGGACGTCCGTTGGTGTACGCGGCTCCCGGACCTTCCTTTGGATTCTCCTTTGGGTAGCAGATAAATGGCGTCGTCGTCCTCGGCGAATATACGCCCCAGGGTCAATGGCAAATAGACATGAAGTCCACTTGGGCTCTGGGACGCAAAACAAACTCTTTATTAAGGGCTAATTCCGTATCTTTTTATAGGGGAGAGTCGAATTACTTGAACAGCATCATCTGACTCGCCAACTTGATGCGCTTCCGGGCGTGACCCCGAAAGTCTACGCTCCTACCAGGCGTGACTCCAGCTGTATGCGCTCGAGGTGGCAGGTCACATCACTGTTCTTGGTGCATCTGACTCGCCAACTTGATGCGCTTCCGGGCGTGACCCCGAAAGTCTACGCTCCTACCAGGCGTGACCCCAGCTGTATGCGCTCGAGGTGGCAGGTCACACCACGATGGGTCTTCGCCTGCTTGACTTCCTCCTGCGTGGTGCGCAATTTCCGCAGGCAGCTCCAAGACGACTTGACTCCAACGAAGCAAAACAAACTCTGATTATCTCTTATCTCTCTCTCTCTCTCTCTCTCTCTTGGCTATCATTTCTTTCTTTCTTTCTTGGTATCTGGGTTTTCGACGGTCTCCTCTGCTCGAATCGCATGCACTCCTCCCGGATGACTGGGTTTCAGTATACTTGGAGTCACGTTGAACTCGCGGAGGGCCGCTCACTCATCTTGCACTGGCGGCAGTCTTGAGCAGTCGCACTTCGTGCGCTGGCGCGCTGTCGCCGCTTGATTGGCTTGGCTCGAAGATCGCTGGCTTAGGCGTAGCACTGTCTGGATCTTGGTCTCATGTTCGCATGGGTGCCTGATTTGGCACGCCCCTGGGGCGGTGATTGGTCGGTTCGTACTTGGGTACACTTGTCATCCGGGGTGGCATCCATCCGGAGTGGAATCTTGGTCATTCGGGTTGCCCTTCATCATTCAGGATGTACTGGGTGTGCTTCGTCTGGATATCTGCCGTGTCGCTCGGGGTATCTTGATCTTGAGGAACTGGGTGGTTACTCGGCTCGTATGGGCAGGCCGCTTTCCGGGATACATTCTACCGGAAGCGTCTGGCCCCTTCATATGGGTACCTGCCGCAAAGGGAAGTCGGCGGCCGGACAGGGCGCTATAACTCCATCCCGAATCCTTGCTTCGGGTGGGACGTGTGAGCCTACACGTGTTCCGAGTAACCGTCCTCGCGATCTTCAACCAGCTAGCGCTTCCATCTTACGCCATCCCAAGCCACGTTCTATACATGCGAAACATCTCATCCTCGAACCAGACGGCTGAGGAAGGCAACTCCAAAAATTCCAAGTTGCCTCGTGTCATACGGATGGAGATGCTACGAGCGAATAATTCTGGTGGTGCCTTCGGTTACGAAGTGTACGTACAGCCCCCACAGGATTAATTCGAGGCATGCCATATGTGGCACAGACGAAACAAAAGTATACAAACTTCAAGCTAAATAGTTTAATCATCTCAAAAACCAAATGATTTCTCAAAATCTACGGAAGCATAGAGGCTTTCGCGTTGAAATAGCCAGCTATTTGAATAGGATATACAATTCCAGATATAATGGGAAATGTTAAATACGATGACGCCGAGCCTGGATTTGAAGTTCAAACTTTAAATCTCTGTTTTGCGTGTAGTTTTCGTGGTGTAATGCAATGAAAGGGTACGTCGACCAGTTACGGGCCACTTAAGCGAGAAATTAAGTAACTTCACAACAACTTATGCTATCACGAAACTACAACCTGCATCGAAATCGCTGAGATTTCACGTTTTCCGGCATGAAACAACACACATAGAACACACATTTTCATTGAAAACGACAAGGATTACCGCAGGACATGAAATCAGCTTTTCATTTCAATGGCGGTAATTCGGGCCACTTCTCCAGCTGTCAAGTATAAAAAAATGAAGTGTAAGTCTAATCACGCGACTTAGATAGGCCCGCTAGAGGTCACAAAAGGCTGTGATTGAATTCGCAGACTGGTGAGGTGTTTCAACAACTATCGAAGTGCCTCGTAGACCTTCCCGTGTCCTTTGCGAACCTGTGTTCGCAGTCATAGCACCTGGCTCAATCGAAACGGCCTCAGAAAAGAGAGCTCTTTCGACCGACTCCATCTGGGGGAACTTCAACTGTGGATGAGGTCTGCGTGTTCTAGTGGCGATCTTGTGGTTCGTGGCAAAAAATTTCTTCACGGCACGTGTAATCCGTTTCCAACGGCCTAGAACGAGTTTTCGCAGCTTTTTCTCGTCGCGTAGTAGCCGCTACTCCTCTCGTTCGCGAGACTTTTCGGCTTTCAGCCTTAGATTCTATTGCCTCCGCAGCACTGCTTCGGTTCGCCTTTGCTGGCGTAACAGCTCTTCTTCTTCACGTTCTCTGTGCCGTAGCCGTAGCTCCGCCATACACTGGTCGTATGTAAGGAGTCTTTTTGGCGTGGCGTCAATAAAGACGCGCTGAGATCAGAGTTCATGTTCATTCAGATAATGCTATACGCACGGAATGCATTGACGTCAATGTCATCACGAGTGAGCTGACGCAGGGGACGCCGGTTGATGGCGTCCAAAGCCAGGGGGTCATGTGTAAGTGTGTAGCCCGCGTAGTTGGAACGACCCGACAAATTACTTGACAAAACCGGTTTGCTATGAACTTTGCCTGGATTAACAGGCCACATTCCAGTACTCGACCATGACGTCGAGATTATGCGAGGACCCCATGCATCATCGATGGCTTCTCGCGTAAGCGCAGCATTGTGGTGTTTTTGCACGTTCGCTTCATTAGTAACTGCAGCAAAGTTGGCAATGCATTTGCGCCATTCCGACTTGAACGATCGAAAACAGCCCGCATCCAATGGCTGCATTGTAACGGGCCTAGTGAGTACCCGTCACTAGCTTACACGTAGCGGTGAGGAAGCGTCCAGTGCTCAGTAATAGTGAGACCAAGTATTAAGTCCGAAGTAAAATCAACTCTGTTTTTGATTGGGACCAGGGCGGGGACCCGTGGTCTGTTGTGAACCACTCGAATGCAGGTCAGCACCTGATTGGCTGATGGGTCTGCCCCCCCCACTTTCAGCCAATCAGATGATGACATGTCAGCACACGCTAGCCGTGTGCTGCTGTGCCTACTTATGCAATATCTATAAGATATCTACCTACGTATGTAAATGGAGGGCCCATTACATCAACCTCCTCTCAAAGTTGCGCTTACGTTGCGTAAGCGCAAATATCACTGGAAAACAACTGAAGACAACCGCGGAACGATGGACACGGCGCTCGGCGACGAGCGCGAGCGCGAAGTGTAGCGCTTCGGTGAGTGTGGAGACCCGAGATGGCGATCAGCGCAGCACGACTCTTCGAAGCGACCCTTCGAAGTAACTGCTGGTGTGAGGACAGGGCCGACGACTCGAATCGACGCGTCAACAGTCAGCTTGGACATTTCATCGCCGGTGACTGACGGCGGCCCGGTGCAGTGCGCAAAAGCGCATGATTCCATTCTGGTGCACGTGGGTTCAATCCCCACGCGGGACACACGCTTCGTTCGCGATGCGTGAGCGTCCAGAGCTTTTCCACATGCTCTTCGACATCGCCAAGCATCGGACACTCGGCCACCGAGACACAGGACACATCGTGGACACTCCATGTGACGACGCACCCAGGCGGCTGAGTCCACGCGAAGCTCGTCGGCGGAGAAGATCTCGGGCTTCACGAACAACAGCATGAGCGCGTCGAGTGGCACTTGCGGCGGCACAAGCGAGGGCGGATACCGGAGCTTGAGATCGGGGCTCAGCTCGGACGCGGAAGAGACACTTGGTACCGAAGCTTAGTTCCACATCAAAGTCTTCATCGAGTCGACTCGAAGTCAAGTCAGCTCAGCGGTCAAGCACTGAGTCGTCAAGCCGTAGGTCACCAATTCGAGTCCGGGGTCGTCATCAGTTGTTGTCTTAATCTTCACGGCGAACCTCGCCGCGTGCTTGCGATCGGGGCTCCCGATCATCGTCGCTGTCGCTCGCGTTCTCGGCCTCGTATTCACGAACTACATCCGGCACGTCCACGTATCGTCGTCTGGTGGAAAACCAAGCCAGCGTACTCGGTAACGCCGCGCGGCAGGAATCCCGCGCGAAGCCTGATCACTCATTCGGATACGGGTACGAGACGTAGCACGAGGAGGGTCCTCGTGTGCCACGATGTGATCCACGATCCAACGTGTATCGCCAACCGAGTCAACAATCGACGGGGGAGGTTCGCGTCTGCAGCTCATACGCTTGGATGTCTCAAAACGACTTGGAGATCGATGCGAATCGTGCAGTGGGCGCTCTGACGGAGGCGGCGACGACCCAGGTTGCGCAGACTGGGAAGGAGCTTGAGGCGCCGCAGACTGCGCGTCGTGAGCGGCGTTCGCTCTACGCTCCGGAGCCGGAGGGTTCGTCGTCGACAGGATAGTAGCACAATGTACTTCTTGATGCGCTCGACGTAGAACGTCGGGTGCAGCCGTAATGACGTAGGAATATCCAACGTGTAGGCTTCTCCGTTTACCTTCATGACTCTGAAAGGTCCAACGAATCGAGGCGCGAGTTTGCTCGCGCCTAGATTAGTCACTGCTGATGATCGAATGCCGTCAGTTGACAGGAGTACTTTCTCAAAGTTAGACATGTTCTTGCGCCCACGCTTGTCAGCATTCTCCTTCTGCTTGTCTACTGCGTCCTGCAGTGCGTCGTGCACAAAGGGGCAATGGATTGCTGAAAGACGAAGTCCGATTCACCGGCGTTGTCGACAGGACGCGCCGGAATCTTCGGCGCGTAGTTGGCAGCAACTGGGACGCCAATATTGCCTGGGTCAATCAGTGTACGTACTGTCTATGCCGCAAGAGGAGACGCCGCGGAGTCCGGCGTCGCGGGGCCTTCTTCGTCTTGGAGCGGGTGACCGCAGTCAGCGTCACGTCCACGTGGGCTGCACTCGTCATGTCATTCACATCACCTTCATCCTCCCCCAAGAGTGTAGCCACGATGCGCCGTGGGGTGGCCCACGGCGATGAGGGCAGGCACGCGCGGATGGCGCGCGTTGTTAGCGAAGAATGGCGTCAGACCCGTTGACGCGTGCGCAGCGTTGTTGAGTGCAAACTCAGCAACAGACAGGAAGGCGCTCCAACTCGCGAACGACGTTGCGTAGCTTCGAAGGACGTATCCGAGGACCCGGTTGACTCGCTCCGTCTGGCCATCCGTCTCCGGATGTGCTACCGTCGGCATCGACAGCTTCGCACACAGAAGCTGGAAGAGGCTGGATCAGAACGCGGGTCTCGGTCAGAGACAATCGACTCTGGCAGGCCGTGATGACGGAAGACGCAGTCGATGAAGTGCGCCGCGGTCTCGGCCACGGTGACCGTGTCACGCACGGGGATGAGATGCACCATCTTCGTGAACCGACCCACGAAGACCAAGACGCCGGTTCGACCTTCGGCGTCAGGCGGGAGCCCGAAGATGAAGTCCATCGAGACTGAGCGCCAGGCCTCAGTCGCGATCGGCAATGGTCGCAGGGGAGCCTGCGACGACTTCAACGGCTTCTCCCGCTGACAGGTCTCGCAAGTGCGGACCCACTTGCGCACCCACTTGTACATGTGGGGCCAGAAGAAGTCGCATGAAACAGTCGTGAATGGCTTCTCGCGGCCCAGATGCGCGCCCATGGGGCTGTCGTAGAACTCGTGGATGATCCGAGCTCGCAAGTCGTCGTCGTTGGGCACGACGGCTCGGGGAGCACGAACTTGTCGATGTTGTAGCGCAACAGGTCACCATCGAGGTGGTAGCGGTCGATCTGGTTGCGCGTGTTGCGCGACAGAGCCCCCAATGTCTCGTCACTGGGGGCGCGGAGATACGCCACAATGCCGGCGTAGACCGCGTCGTCTGCGTACGCCGCGACGATCTCGTCGATCCATCTCCGGAGACACGTTCGTCAGGTTGATGCCTGACGCGATGCACACAGCACAATGGTCTTCATCGTCGTCGTCAATTACTTGACGGCCCAGCACGGTCCGAGGGTCGTAATAAGGTCGCCGAGACAGTGCGTCGGCGAGGATGTTGTTCTTGCCCGGCTTGTAGTGGACGACGAAGTTGTATTCGGCGAAGAACGACAACCAGCGAGCCATACGCTGGGAGAGATGTGGCGCCTTCATCGCTGTCCGCAGCGATGCATGGTCCGTGTAGTCGGCGGACGTCTGCTCGCCTAGCAGCTACACTCTGAACTTGATCAGAGCGTACCACATCGCAAGGAGCTCGTTGTCGTGGACGGGGTAATTGCGCTCCGCCGGCTTCATCTGTCGTGACAGGTAGCTCACGACTCGCTCACGACCTTCGTCGTCGAACTACATGAGCGCACACCCGATAGCGAAGTCGCTAGCGTCACACACGACGTGGAAGGGCTTCGAGTCGTCTGGAAGCATCCAGATTGGCGCTGACGCCAAGCTCTTCTTCACCGAGTCGAACGCGACTTGGTGCTGAGGACGCCACAACCACGTGGCATCTTTCTTCAGCAAAGACGACAGAGGCTGGATCAATCCAGCGTAGTCCTTCGTGTTCTTGTTGAGCATCCGTGGCTCCCGCGGATGAAGAATGAGACGGTCGAGCAAAGGCTCCCGTATTTGAAGGAAGCGGTCAAGCAGTGGTTCCCGCATACTAACGAGGCGGTCGAGCAGCGGCTCCCGCATGCTAATGAGGCGGTCGAGCAGCGGCTTCCGCATGCAAATGAGGCGGTAGAGCAGGGGCTCCCGCATGACGATGCCGCGGTTGGGCAGGAGCTGCCACCGCGCGCGAACTGCGCGGTCGATAACGAGCTTTCGCGCCTAGAGGAGGGCGAAGCCTCGTTCAGCGAGAGCGACACCTCAGTCTCGAGCAGGGGCTCGAGACGCACGAAGACGTCCCGCCGATCGCAAAGGCGATTGAAGCCTCGCCGTGCAGTGGACCTACCCTCAGCCCCGACTGAGTCAGTCTGCACGGTCAAGTATGTGAACGGCGCCCCGAACCGCACTCGTGTCATCGAGGTCGCGAGTCCGCCTCGCGACGCCAAGGCCATCACGAGTCTCCCAGACCTCTCCTGGAAGAACTTCCTCCGAGGCCTCAAGGCCGGAGACATTGAGCAAGTATGCTTGATCACCGATGGTGACTCGGTGTCACATGCGATCAACTCCGTCGACTCGGCCGACACGTCGTCGCGCCCGAGGAGCGCTGATCTAAAGTCAGCGCGTGAAGAGCGTTTTGCTGCGCAGTCTTGGGAGTCGCTGAAGGCGTCGGGCAACCTGATCAACGAGACGGCTCGTGAGTTAGCCGACGTCTTCTTCGACAAGATCCCTGCGAAGCTGCCAGCAGATCGTGGCGTGCGCCACGAGATCGACCTCGCGCCTGGCTCGAAGTACTGCGTAACGGCAGTGGCTGCTGCCGCGCGACCAGGCAAGGCCTTTGACGACTTCTTCGAGGGTCGCCGGCAAGCCGGCCATGTCCGCGATAGTATCTCGCCGCATTCGAGTCCGACCTTCTGTGTGAAGAAGGCTACCAGCGGATGGCGCATCGTCCACGCTTTCAACAACCTGAACGACTCCACCATCCCGGCGCAGACGCCGATCCCCCGCAAGGACATGGTACTGGACTCCATGTCGGGCAGCGTCATCTATAGCGCCATCGACCTGACCGATGGCTTCTATCAGTTCTGATGCAAGAGAGCGACATTCCTCTCACGGCCGTCTGCACTCCCAGCGGCATGCTCTGGGAGTGGCTTGTCATGCCCCAAGGCCTGAAGAACGCGCCTGCGACGTTCAATCGCATGGTGACCCATGTGCTTCGCCCACTCCGTGACTTCGCACCGAGTTACTTCGGCGACATCTTCGTCCACAGTCGTGCTGAAGGAGATCTCAGCGCGGTCGAAGTCCATGTGCGGCACTTGAGGCAAGTCTTTCAAGTGATGAGGGAGAACAAACTCTATGCCAATCTCAAAAAGTGCGTCGTTTGCGCACCGGAGATTCCGGTGCTTTTCTGTTACGTGAGCAAGAATGGAGTACGCGCTGACCCAGAGAAGATTTCGTCTATTTGTTTATGGCCTACGCCAACAAGCCCCACTGAGCTTCGTCGGTGGCTGGGTCTGGCGAACTCGCGCGCCCATGCGCGGGTTTTTCGTCATCGTCACCAGTCATCAGCACTGTGCAAGTCGTGCAGAGAGGGCCATCGCTCGCTCTGCGCACAACGTGCGTCGTGGACGCCCCGTCCACGACTGTGACATGAGGCCAATCTCTTGGCGTGACCAAGAGATGCGTGAAGACTTCGGTCACGTCGAAGTCTTGGCGTCGCTTGACCGAACGAACCAACCAGTCGATCTGGGGGTCCGGACATCCGGCATCGGAAGCAGACCATCGGACGGGCTTCTCGGCCACCTCGTCCTCACCCCGAGGACGACCACTGCTGGCGCTGCGACGCCTCGACGGCGTCGATCTCCATGGGCTCGAGCCCCGACGAGTGAACCTCCGCAGGCATCTGCGTCGCGTACGAACACGCAACCACGATGTTCTCGCGTTGCGCGAGGGCGAAAGCTTATTCCAGAGTGGCGGGTTCAGCTCGCGTGAGCCAATACCGTGTTATGCCTTCGCGCATGCCGAACACAAAGACATGGACTTGAGACGCCATGTCAATCGGTTTCGTGGCGACACACGAAACGAGGTGGCGCGTCTTCTGGACGTAGTCGCGCATGGACATTTTGCCTTGCTTGATGCGGACGCGCGACACGTCTTGAGGCGGCTCAAGGCGAGTCGCAGGTCACTCTGGAGCGCTTCCAGAGTCGGGAACGGGTGTTGGTCGACGACGAGCTTGCCGAGGGCCCATTCCTTGACCTTGCCGAAAAGACGGGACAGCAAGAAGTTCACCTTCGCTGATGGCGCCTCGATCAACCTCAAGGCGATCGTGATGTTAATCTCCCTGAACCAGCGGTTTAGAGGGAGACGATCTGGTCCAGTCCCAGAGTATGAAGACGTCTTCATCTTCACGGTGTTGTTCTTGGACACGTGCGAGAGAGTTGACACTCGCCGCTTTGCTTCGGCAAGCTCGCGATCCATGAACTCTTGGAGGCTAGGCGCTGATGGTCTGGCGTCGCTGAGCTCAGCAGCGATGTGACGACAACTTCTCCGGACACCGCCGCGAGGCGGTGGAGTGCATGCCACTCGATGGATGTCAGATGGGGGAAGGCCGCGTGCTCCAGCGTCATGGCTGGAGGTCCGGAGGGCTGGTCTTCACGCATCTCAAACTTGGTCATGGGAAGGACTACGAAGTGCTACCAGGTGTTACGGGCCTAGTGAGTACCCGTCACTAGCTTACACGTAGTGGTGAGGAAGCGTCCAGTGCTCAGTAATTCTGAGACCAAGTATTAAGTCCGAAGTAAAATCAACTCTGTTTTTTTATTGGGACCAGGGCGGGGGCCCGTGGTCTAATGTGAACCACTCAAATGCAGGTCAACAGCTGATTGGCTGGAATGGGGTCTGGCTCCCCCACTTTCAGCCAATCAGATGATGACATGTCAGCACACGCTAGCCGTGTGCTGCTGTGCCTACACTAATAAACAACACTAACAAGTACTTACTCGCTTCAGTCTTTGCTGTATTGGTCGTTAGCTCCGTGCACTATGCCAGTGGAGTCTGCTCTTCGTCTCTCTGCTTCACTGCAGATTCGCAACTGATCCCTACCCTACATATGCACTTGAAATCTTCTGTCGGTCTTCAACCAGCAACCGCGGCGCTTCGCGAGAAGATCGCCACATGCTGCTGCCCTTGCCCGCCTTGTTCCATAAATCTTGGTTGCTGGTTCGGGGGATTGACGCACCCCCGACCCTCCACTTGTCACTCCGCGCCGCTGTCGTGCTGCTGTCCGTCCGTCCTTGATCACCTTAGGCAGAGGGGTGGAGGAGGACACGCCAAAGAGGTTTCATCCTCTTACTATGCATTTCCAATCGGAGCCTAACCTGTCCTCAAGTAATCCTCTCAAATTCGCTAGCCGAGGAAACTGGAGGCACCCCCTTGAAAACGAACGCACCTTTGCAAAATCATTGGAAGTTTGAATCCCCCGCCCATTTTCGCAAACGGATCCTGAATTCAGCTCACTTCCGAAGTTGAGTGGTCCCGCTCATGACTACCCAGATACGCGACGATTTGGCCCAGGCGTTGTGAGAGACGCTTCTCCTCAACATATTCTAGGGGAGACTGCCGCATGGTGACATGAAGCGGATTGCGGATGAGTTCAGCTTAGGATGTGACGTAGCGGCTCGCATATGGAAGAAGGGGCTTAATTAAGTCGATGAGCAGTCGTGTTGCCGCTATCGTGAATGAAGAATGAAGCCGCCGCGGGAGGAAGAAGGTCAACCGCTCAGGCTTGTGTGAACGTGTCGCTTAAGTTCATCATCCATCGATGCGTCTCACCCCGCATGACTACCCTTGCTGCACGGAGCTGTCGTCTCTGCGCGTAGCTCTTGGACCGCCGCACCCTCGAGGCGGCCGCAGAAGCTTCTACAACAGGAGCGGATTTCACAATGAGCTCACCAAGTGGCAATGCGCTCCAATTCGCTACCAGCGATCCCGCACGGTTCATTCTGGCGACAGCGGGCGCGTTGCAGCCACGCCCTTTCACACGGCGCCTCTTCAAGCCGCTGACTTTTTACGATTTGTTACGCATAAGATCATAGAGTGCGTCACCGCGATTTGTGTACTAATCGGAGTGACGCTTCTCTCTCTTAGGTGCATTTCTCGACCTGGAGAGCTACAGGGTCGTCTTAATTCTTCTAGTAAAGTGTAGCATTTTATGTAATTGATCAGCCGTCGATACAAACGCGACCCTTCAGGGTTCCATAAAACATCGCCCTCATTTTAATGCCATTATGGTCAGTCGTTATGGGTGATTACCGCGCTTTTCTAATTAAAGCGTGGGACATCGGATTCTCTCTGTCCTTATACTGCAGGTAGAAAATGTTTGAAAGTGCCCCATGTCGTGCTATGCTAGTTCATCCACCCTAACCCATGTCCAAATCTTATAAATGGATCCGTAAAAAGGGTAAATAAAGTGGTAGAAAAGAGTGACGTATTTCGTGTTTCATTATAGGCCGGTACCACCATTCGGAAATAAACGACCGAATGAATTTATTTGGCAAAATTGCAATATTTATACCCTCCAGAAGTAAATACCCGCGTAATACGATATGGAAGTGTATGTCATCATCTTGAAGAGGGATCCGCGGAGAGGTCCAGTTTTGAATCTCCCGCCCATTTCACCCCATTTCACTTCGCCAGTTTAAGTCAGAGTGGCAAGCGGGGAGGACGGTGCCTGGAGGCTTTCGTTCCTCCCTTGGGAAGGACCAGGTAAGGTCACAAATAGCGGCATCGTCCGGACGGAAATCTCACAGGAGGTGTCCCTCCGTGTGTTTGAAGTGTTATGATACGGGTCTGGTGCGTGTGCGCGCTTCCTTGAGGCTCCGTCGATTCTTGCCGCACCACCACCAGATAGGAAGACAAAAGTCAAGTAGTATAAATGCAAATACACAACTTGTTTCTGCTCTTTGTCTTCTTCCTCTTTCCTTTGCGCTTGGCCTTTCTAAATTCAGTCTGAGCTCCTACTCATGCAGGGCCGGCAGCAGCAGCGCTGACAGTCACTCACACTACTTCAACACCTTTCTCATTCCGCAGCTTCTCATCCTTCGACATGTATGCGAATCCGCTGTCGACCCTTGCGACGTCTGCCCCCGTTGCACCAAATGTGGCAACCGGAGTCGATTCGCTACATGCAGTGCTTGTGCGTATGCAGGTGGAGATGCAGGACGTTTACAACGCGGCAGGATCAGTGCGACATGAGAGAATGAGCTAGATCATGATTCGAACGGGTCGTAACCAGAGGTCGCAAACGGAAGTTCACGGGTCACCCGACCCGCCCGGTTGTTTTTCATGCTGACATCGGGCACCCGAGCCCGTCCAGCCGGACCGAACGTCAAGTTCGGGTGCCCGTACCCGTACCCGAAGTTTAAATAATAATAATTAGATAAAAAAATAACATATAACCAGCAGAGCAGCTTAGGAATACTTAAGGATACGATTTGTGGAGTATATTATGAGAAAGACAATGTAAATGAATCGATTCATGTTGCGTTAACGTGACTTTGTCGCGTTGTCGTGAAGCTATCAGCATTTGAACGACCTACAAGTACGTCGTCCAGCACCGATGGACCACTGGTGTACGCCTCCATCACTCTACGGTGGTCACAGCAGGCACGCCAACAGTTAGTAAGAAGCAATCTAAGTCGAACAGCGAAGGTCAGGTGACGCATATTCATTCACCTGTACTTAGCGGCCGAACGTCGAGATGTGGTCGGGAACAGACCCTTCACAAGACGGTTGGTGTGGCTCTTAGCCTAAATTTAAATGCGTCCTAACCGATAACGACTATAATGCTTGGCAACAATTCTTGACTCAAATGCTGCTCTTCCACTAAGCTTACCGGGTCACCCGGACCGCCCGTAAGGCAAATCGGGTACCCATACCCGAACTTCGGGTACCGTTGCGAGCTCTGGTCGTAACAAGATGCTGCCCCCCCCCCCCCTCTCTTCCCCCCGCGCTATGCTAGAGAACGAAGCTTCTCGGCTGACATGCTCAGCGAGTACGCGCAAATATCTGTGCGCGCATGACATGCCGAGCCGCTGCACCTCGTGCATCAACAGCAGAAGTTGTGTCTCTGCTAGTGCAGGTCGCTAAACTTGCTGGTGGTGGAGCAAGCACGCCACAGCTGATAGCGATGCATGCACGTCGTGTGATGAAACCTTCTGCCCTGTATTTGCACTCATTCCGCTCACATTTTTGGTCATACACTAATTTTGGTCACTTTGTACAGCTTATAATTGCTTTGAAAACGAGGCGGAGCTATGCGCGATTTTTTTTTTTCGGTCGTTTATTCCCGAATGGAGGTAGTATTATACCTCCGTTCGGAAAATAACGTGCATTTGAAAAAAATTTGCGCATAGCTCCGCCTCGTTATTTTTTCGAGTTATAAGTTGTGGAGGGGATGGCCCTTCCAAGGTTGGTACTGTACTGTACAGAGGGTGGTAGTCAATGACATACCAAGACAAATGCTACAACTGTAGAGAGGGTGGTAGTCAATGACATGCAAAGACAAATGCTACAACTGGAGCTATGGGCGTGCGTGTTCCGCCACATTAGCAGAGAAAGCATCGAGGTCACAAGCCTCTTGAGTGATGCAGTGACAGGCTGCAAGATAGCATCGCGGGTGTTTAGAAACACGTAAACATCACATGGCAGTGATATCGGCTGCGTACGAGCGCAAAGTAGTCTATCCTTGTAGTGTTGCTGCCTCCGCACTTCATGATATGCCCATCACGGCTGGAACACTCAGGGATGTCTTGTTGAGTTTCCTCGAACGCAAGCTTGGCTTCCGTGATGAGATCGTCGGTTGTCCGCGGGAAACTGGGTGCCAACCCATGGCAGGCTGTAGGATGGGCGTCGACTTCTTCTAGAAAAGCTGTACACACCTATAAATATAAAGTATGCGTCATTCAAAAAGCTTACTGTACGTACAACTACACGCCACAGGGTAGCAATTGAGAGGGGAATGATGGGCACTTGAAGCTACCTAGTGAGCACCTGTACATGTATTCGCAGTTCGAAGAACTGTAGTTAGGCGGCCCAGCAGGGTTTGTATATTTGTTTGCATCTGGCATATTCTGGCAACATGCAACTAGATCGCGCGAGTAAATTATCGCCAAACCAGCTTTACATGGATGTTACCTGTGTCGTGCACATGCTCTTGCTTATACATGAATAGCTTGTCACGGGGTAGATGGTGCGGCTGCGAAGCAGGCGCGCCAGATGCTCCTCTAGGTCGCTATCTCGGTCCCCAGGGAATGGAAAATACAATACAACATTGTACTGCAGTCAAATGTTTGCAATAATAATCATTATAGTACCAGATTTTGCAATAATAAGTAATTCCGTACAAAAAATACAATAATTATTGGTTTTGATATATTGTTAACTTGGTGTTTGTATGGGTTTGACCACCAGGTGTTTATTTTCTTAGCAAGCAAACCAATAGTAGTTATTAGGGGGTTTCAAAGTACACATTAATGTGGTTCATCTTTTGGCAAAAATCAGACTTATCTTTCAACCAACTGTACCGACACTTGAACATTGAAACGACCTAAAATTTAGATTCCCACTAAGTTCGACGCTATCCCGCCCCGGCGCACGTTGGACGGCTTGCTGCCAGCAAGTTGCTGGTGCCGAAGGCCGCCGCCGCCAGCTCATCCGCAGCGAGGCCAGAGCCACCACCGTCAGCTGCGAGACTAGAGCCACTACCGCCAGCAGCGAGTTGGTCGGCAGCAAGGAGGTTACGCCATAACCGTTACGGTATGACTGTGGGGTAGTCTTAATGGATCCCAACACGTGCATGGCATAGGTGGCTTAGTTGTCGAGCGCAAAACCCAGCAGGGAGAGCATTCGCATGTATTTCGACCTTTATCGCTACAGTACAACCTTTACAGCAAAATAAATAGGCGAGCACCTAAGTCACAGTTCACACGTCCTCATCGACCTCAAACACCGACGGGTCGAAGCACACGGCCGGCTGATCAGCTGGTGATAGCGTGAGCCAGTATCCTTCGCGGCCGTAGACGCCGTCCAGCAGCACCAGATCCTGGAGCAGCCAATTGCCGAGTCCAGCAGCTGCGGCTCTTCCTGCAGCTTGGCGCGCGCGCCGCCTCCTTCATGACCAAGTGGGCGCTGAGCTGGGCGCACTGACGCGACTTCTTGTGCGTACGGGGACGCCTGCCGCCGGCGGGCTCGGCGTCCACGCTGACCTGCACGCGCGCCTTGCGCGGCTTGGAGGGGGACGGGGGCGTCGCCAGCGGGGATGCGGTGGCGGCGCCGGGGCGAGTGGCCATGATAGCGTGAAGAGGGGCAAACATGATAATAAACGTAAATACGTATTTCGTAAGAACAAATCCGTAAAAACGCGAAAAATGAGCTGGCAAAAAATTACTCCAAACGATGCGTCTCGGAAGGCTCATCTTTTGTGCGAGCAAATCCTGTTTTTTCGCAAAAGATTTTCCTCATCGATGCGAGCTTTGAAACCCCCTATTCAATACATCAGCTACCAATAATAAATTATTCCGTCAATATAATACCCGTAATATTGATATTATATTATTTTTCCCATGCCCTGTCGGTCCCCCGAACCCTAGTATAGCACAACGTATTTATCGTGCTCAGAGCTTCTGAGCGACTTTATTTATGTTTTTTTTATTTTACTGCAATTTCATGTTTGTACATGTATTTCGAACTGCGAAACCCCAATAATGTATAATGTGATTCGATTTAGTGTAACGGTTTTTGTATGGTTTTGGGGGGCGTCACGCAAATTTTGTATTTTAACAAATACAAAGCTTTCCGTGTTGTCCCCTCAGCAACCTAGGCGATTTATCGCCTGAAGGATGCTAGGCAGCTTGCTGCCATACTAGTATTAATAATACTACTAGCTGGAGCAGCAGGGTGTGGTCCGGCAGCCGCGGGGCCTCCTCCCACGGTGACGTTGCCGGCGTCGCTGCAATGGCCGTCCGCGGGCCCACTCCCATCGATGATGTCAATGCTCAACCCTGCCGTGGGACCCCCGCGCTCAGCCGCGATCGCCGCCGCCAAAGAAGGCGAAGACGAAGACGACGAAGCCGCAGCGAAACTCGTCCGTCCCGAATCGGTTGATTTTCTCTGCTAACCTGGCGGAACACGTACGCCACAAAGCTTAGTTGTTTTCTTCTTAGCTGTTTCATTCCTGAGATGCATGTAGCGACCGCCCTCGTCCAAATTCAAATCACGAGTAGGAAGAATGAACGATGAAAAACGAGGCGGAGCTCTCGTGAATTTTTTTTTGAAACCCGCGTTTTTTTCCTTAGCGGAGGTAGTAGTACTACTTTTAAGTACAGTGTGCCGCGGAGATCAGTCATGAAAACGGATGGACGGATTCCTGAAGAGATCCAACTGCATACTGTGCACAGTCAAGCTACCGTAATTAACTCGACACCTTGTCCTTCATTGATTCTGCTTCGAGATTATCTGACGCTTCTTCAAGACACTACGCCAGAACCATACATACCCTTTCATGTGCACGTCACACTAGATGTATGCGCTCAATTCGAAGCATTGGTGGACGCCTACTTCACCACTCACTCAACCCCAGTAGGGTGTTTCGCTGCCAGAAACTCGCTGTATGCCCTGCGGGTCCGTTTGGGAGCACTCCTAACTCCAAGAGCTCTCCAGACGTCATCATTATACATGAACACGTTGTCGACAATATCAGCCGGCGACTTCCAGCCCTTGGCGTACCACTGCTCGAACTGCGCGGTCTGCAATTTCGAGGCAGTATCGTCAAATCGTGCCGCATTATTGAGCGCTATCGCGAGTTCGCCGCGGTCCCCGAAATGCGACTTGAGTTTCATGAGCACTGCGGCGGTCGGGTTGTTTTCGATCTTGTTGACATATCTCATCCACACATAGAGTTCGGGGCTACTGAAAATGGTTTTTCCGGCATTATCCAGCTTGAGGGCAGCGAAGGAGTTTATGCTACCCAGGCCGCTCTCCACCAATTCATCCAGTTGCTTTTGGCTCTTCGACCTGGAAAGACTTGCGACGCTCTCCAAGGCAGGGAGGGGGAGGCCTCTTTCCTCGTCGTCCTCCTCAGTGGTGGTACCGGTTCGCAGCAGCCTCGTTGCTGGAACGTCATTGCGACCCATCGCAGGCGTCACCGCCATCTTCAAGTCCGCCGCAGCAGTCACCGATGCCAGGAAGGTAGCGACAGCCAACAGTGCAGCAAACTTGACACGCATAGTTGACGTTCTTGGGACTAGGTCACGAAGCTTTGGGGGATGTAGCGCGAATTGGGGAGTGACGACTGGTTTGAGCCAACAAGTTTCGGCATTCGGGAAGATCGCACGAATAGTGAAGCAGGCAGGCAGATGATGAATTTCAGGATGGGAGGTCCCGACGGGAAGGCCCGGAGATGCTGTACAAACATTTGTTGTTGGAATTTTAATACCTGGCTTATACATTCTGACTCGGAGTATAATATGTGAATGCAGTGATACTGTACAGCATCCGGATACGAACAAGGCAAGACCTGAAGTTAATGCCGTAAAACACCCCGGGTATATCCAAGAATGGCCTAATCTCACCCGCAATGTTTGCAGTCGAGACTCTCGACCCGAGACTTGGATTTGAAGAGCATGGCATCGGTTTCCCATCCCCCCCCCCCCCCCGTAGACTACGGCGTAGTCCGGGGGAGGCCCTCCCCGAGAGGAGATTCTATTTTCATGGGGTCCGAGAAATGATTATGAGGCTTCCGAGGGTTCGGATCACGCATAATCGACAGCAAATCACGTCAATACGGTACTGTACTACATGTATGGGTCTGTTCCATGTATGGGTCTGTTCCTGCATGTATCAAATTTAAACAACAGTATGTATGCACGCTACCTAATGCCAAAGCATTAACTTTTTCGGGATTCAAACCCACTTCAAAAAGTATATAAAGATGAAGGAGACTTGAAATTAAGGCTATTTTATAGTCAATGCCAATTGCATGTACATGTACTGTGTACTGCTCGTCACTGAAATTTTCACGATCCCTCTTGTTTTCCTCTGAACGGAGAACGGAGATGGACTGGGTGCCTCAAGGTGACCAACAGCACAGCCACTTTTATGACCCTAATGTTGGTGCACTGAGAACTGCTCACGCTCACTGGGCAGTGCTCTCGGCAACCACTCAATCAGCCTTGAGACTCTCTAATCGGGAGTTAGGAAATTGGTGAGGAGGCTGACGTCCACGGGTGAACGCGTACTTGTCCGACTTGAAAAGTAGTTGGGCCTTGTTAGTCACTCATTTTGTAGCCACGATAGTATCAGCCTGATACTTTCAGGTGACAAATTCACCATCTTGAGAAAGATAACCCCCGGAATGTAACGATAAAAGCTCCAGTATGACATACAAGAAAGGGAACTACAGGTCCCGCCTCCGCAAATACCACGCGGGTAACGCGTCTCGTAACCACTCGCCCCCGCTGGCCCAACGGCTGGGATACCCTCAGACTTAGCACATTCACAAACTACTAAAAGTGCCTCTGCTTTTATTATTTAAATTAATTCATCCATACAGAAACGTTTAACGGTAAGCCCATCCCCATTTGTCGGAGGGGATAGGTGGCCTGGTGACACAAGACGCCTCCCATAACATAGAGGGGTCCTCTCATTCAATGATTTAACGTTATATAGTGAAAACCGACCACTATGTCCTATTATTTTGCATATACCGGTACATGTATAGCGGATTTATCAAATGACTATGAATGCCTGGTATTAGCTGGGCATTCTGAGGGCAGCTTCTACGTATAAACGGCGTCCCAGATCAACGTGGGGTTGCGAACTCGAAGCTGTAGCACTTTTAAGTGCTACAGCTTCGAGCTTTAAAAAAACCCAATGAACACATTTAATACCTATCTCCCCCTTATACAATGCGTGGAGCTACTTTTGCACGAATAGTAGCTGCTTGTACTCGTTGTTCTGGCTGCTGCACGCACCCCTACGGCTGTTTTAATACGCCCCGGGAGCAGAACATTCATTATAGTGTGGGGCGTTTTGCTGTTAGTAAAATTTACTAGACACTAACTAACTGTTAGTGGCATGTTATCTGACTGTAAGTGGACGGGTTAGTTGCAGGAGAACAAACATGCAATACATTAAACTGAAGCAATCTAAACACTATGCGGCCTTAATGCCGTCCTCGAGAGAATGTATCCGGACCAGGCTTCCAATTCTAAAGGTCATCGAAAATGCCAAAGGAGAAATTATTCAGAACTTTTGGTAAGATCCGACGAAAATTGGTATCGCTCGTTCGGCACTTCCATGTTAGCAGAATTTACTAGACACTACTAACTGTTATTTGCCTGTATAGCTGACTATACTGTATAAATACCACCGATTTGTGCAACCGGTGTGCTACTTTCTATTGATTGGCTAAAAACATTTATTTGCCCAAGCACGCAGACTTGGATGTCTGTCGCGCTTTTTATCATTGCACAGGGCTCTAGAAGAGCATTGAGTACTGAGGGCTGCTTAATGTTTGCGGCACAAGTTTTTACAACCTCATTATCACTAGTAAATGTGTAACATAAGCTTTCGCTAAGCTCTACCGGACGCCGAGCTAGCTTGGTCTAATTTCACTTCAATGGGCTTGACTTGGGCCCTACACGACGCCCACGGCATGAAAGCCTTCCAGCCCTTTGCAGAGGCGATGGACGAGGCGCAGTTCCTGACCTGCAAGCGCTTCAAGCAGCCCATGTGGTACTGGAAGCTGCGTCGCTGGCTCAACGTGGGCGACGAGAAGAAGCTCAAGGAGAACGTGCGCGTGATCGACGAGCACTTGATGGGCATTATCGCAGACGCTATCGAGCGTCGTCGCCACCGCGTCGAGGAGATGAAGGCCGGTCGACCGGCTGCTCTGGTCGACAAGGACATTGCCTCGATCGTGCTCGACACGATGGAGGCCAGCGGCCAGCCCGTGAACCCCGTGGAGGTGCGCAACATCGCCGTCGCATCGATCATCGCCGGCCGTGACACCACTGCCGACTGCATGGGATGGCTGTTCCACCTACTGAGTGAGACCCCGCGTGTCGAGACCAAGTAGTCACTAGTATGCGAAGGCGCTAAAGTAAAAAAAAATGTCGGTCTGCGTCGGCGCGCAGCGCCAGAAAAAATCGTCTGGTGGAGAAGCTTCACCACGATGAACACGCTGTTGCTACATGTACTATAGTCCTCATTGTCCTTTTAAGATACATATAATATAAACACGAACTGCACGAGCTCGGGCTTGTTGCGACTTGTCATGGTGCGGAATGGTTCTGCAACCCTTCACCAGTGCACGCAACAAAATAACTTAGTTTTTGTATGGAGGCGTCGTTTTGCAACCGTGACTGAGTTTTTGTATGGGATTTGGGTTGCAAAACTCCTCGGTACCTGCTACCGTAAACGCAACCACAGTTGCAATTGATACGCCGCCTTTTCGGCGCAGTATCAGCAACAATCCTGGTCGATACTGGGCAACCGTCCAATCATCGACCAGCGATGCGAGAAATACAACCCCGGTTGCAAATGGCTGGTAATGTCAGTGTACAGGGAGTACACTAATTCATTAGCATTTGGCCGAGATTGGCATACCGGTAGATACATGTATTAATATATGTATGGACGTTCCATCAGCGATTTAGTATTTTCAGTACCCCTTTTTACATATGGTAGATACATGTATTAATATATGTATGGACGTTCCATCAGCGATTTAGTATTTTCAGTACCCCTTTTTATAGGTTTCTACCCCTCCTAGATGACATTTTGGACTTCCGATTTAAAAAGAATATATTCCAGATGATTCATCTGATGAGCATGAATGTTATATGGTGAGAGCAACAGAAAATGAGGGACAACCGGTCCCACAATACAATACTGTAACCAGAGCTCTGGTCCCCCATTATCCGGAGAATGAGGAACCCTCCTAGGGATGGATGTCGTGGCGACCCTGACTAATTATATTTTTTGTTTTTACTGTACTTTACAGCTCATTATTTTTACTCAAATGCGCAGTCAAACTTCGAGAAGGAAATGACCGATGTGAAAGCTTCGAGGAAGACAGGCGGATCTTTTAGAGCTACAGACAACGACGGTGAAATCCGCCATACCTTAAAAACCCGCCCACCCAAACGTTAAGTCCCGAAAACTAGTAGTAATATTTTAGCCAA
Organism: Phytophthora x cambivora; assembly: GCA_033557925.1. Taxonomy (NCBI): domain Eukaryota; phylum Oomycota; class Peronosporomycetes; order Peronosporales; family Peronosporaceae; genus Phytophthora; species Phytophthora x cambivora. The sequence goes on along the minus strand of JAUCEB010000024.1, from coordinate 409,386 downwards.
TAACTTAAAATTAAGTGACCTGGCGGATTTTCCTGTCGCGCTACGCGTCAGTCGTTTCATATGGAGGATAGTGTTCATATAGCGGGCGGATTTCACCGTCGTTGTCTGTAACCTTTGTATTTCTTATAGAAGCCTTGAGGCCTCAAATAACTTCAGACGATAGCTGTGACTGCTATTTGTAGCGCTGAAGTCACTCGAATAAAAGGAGAATGTCAACTGAAGCTGAGCACGCAGTTCACCCATTTCGCCTTTTCGCTCTCGTACTGACAATGCCTCACGAAGTCAAACGGAAGCCTCAAACAGCTTTAAACCCCACACACATCCACCAGCAGTCCTCGTTATTCTCTCAAGTAAAGCTCAAGTTAGTCACGTGGTGCCACCGTTCCCAGATAGGACACAGAAGTGAATACCCAGTGGAGCGTTTGCTGGCTTTTCGAGACTACTGCGACCGTACCGCAGTCAGTCGAGCTGTCGCTGTCAGCATTCTGTAACTACTCCCCTCCGTAGTCGTGACTTTGGCAATTGTATTCCACTTCGGCCTCCCTCGGAGGGGTGGCAAGCAAACTATGCAGTATGGATTCGCTTGCGTTAAAAAAAAAAAAAAGCTCCAGGTGTTGCTTTATAAGCAGGGTTTCCTAAAAATATATGGCAATATCAATATATGCATTATTTCCCATAAAATAATGTATTTATGGTAGCCAGCTTTCTCCGCGCAATAACTCAATTCACCCGGTCACGATACGGACAAGTTTCTACCAATGGTTACTGTTTACGAGCTATATTTATCCAATCAACACGCAGCTCATTATTTATTTCCGGCCACTGCGTACGGAAATAATGTATTTTTCTAGCTCCGTGCGAAGTTTGCATTATCTATTTCGTGGCATGCCGAAAATATAATTGCAACAGTATTTTAGGAAACCCTGCGTATTCGTCCTGGTGATGCCCATGATCAAGTTCCTCAGATCAAGTTCCTCAAACAGAGCATCGCCAACGTGGCTGGGAGCTTCTACGAATATCTTGGTCGGATCCTGGTCTTCTCGGTAGATTAATTCAATATCTACTACGTTGCAATATGCATGCAATCATCAAAGTCGATGGTCACTACATTAATCATCATGGCGATGGACGGCTTCCACGTCATTATCGCTCTTCGCGCCATATTCAACCGAGCGAACCGAGTACAACCAATAGCGCCCGCTGATCCCGGCATTTACCAACTCAAACATTTTCCTTCAATGCGACATCGTAGGGGGCAATCGAGTAGTTCATTTGGAATACGAGCCGAGGCTTGAGTGGCACTGCTAAGCAGGGCTGTGAAAGACTGGCCCTATGGGATGTGGTGGGCGGGTAGCAAGCTAGCGGCCTGTTGAGTGACGATCGCTGGATCGTTGACGCTGCTGGGCGTGTCTGTACACGGCGGCTACACTTTCTAAATGAGCTCCCACTAACTGGGTTGCTCTGGCTGCTCGTCCGCGCAGCCTGAAACGAATGCTATCTTCGCACAGGTATTCTTGGCTGACTGTACTGCTGATCCTTCGTATGTCTCTGCAGGAAACCCGAGTATCCTTCAATCTGCGCTTCTCTTCACTGCACTTTGTTGCGTTCCGCTTGCTCCGTCCGAATACTCGCCATCTAAAGCATCAATCAGAGCAACGTTGTCCGTCACGGAGATGCCACACGAATGCCATTGGACAAAATTCGCGGTCTACGACATACATTGGGCATTAATTAAGAACGTCCTTAATTGGGTACAAATAGTGCTGCCGAGCGCAGCGAAGGCGGCCTTCATTGGACAATAATAATTGGCAGGTGCCGAGCGCAGCGAAGGCGGCCTCGCAGAACCATTGGGTGAGTAGTGCAGCGAGGCCGCAGGCGAGCGGAACGGGGAGAGCCACTGCCGTAGCGGAGCGTAGGCAGCCTGGTTGAAGTAGTGAGGCGAGCGTAGTGAGCTGAGCGGCTCCAACAAATAAAAAATACCACCGCCGCGTAGCGGCGGCGCTTGGCTAGTTTCCTTCAATGCGACATCGTAGGGGGCAATCGAGTAGTTCATTTGGAATACGAGCCGAGGCTTGAGTGGCACTGCTAAGCAGGGCTGTGAAATACTGGCCCCATTAGTAGACGGCTCGTATCCGGATGTGTCGCTCGATGAAGCCCGTGAATCTGGTTGCTGCTTTTGAGATCGGCTTGCGGTCCGCAGGTCAAACTCACGAGAATGCCGGGGTTATGATAATTCGATGTTGTATCCATTGACTACCCCGGTTCCTTCAGAGTTTGACTTGCAGTCCACATGAATGCCGGGTGACAAGAATTTGCTGTCGTATCGTATATGGATACGATGTTGTGCGCTGGTGGTTTGCAGTGCGTATCGATCTGGGCATGGCGTGTCTTTCGTCCGTTGCGGTGATCTGTCTTGACTCCGTAAATTATCAGCTGGACATGACGCTTAGTTATCGACTTGGTCGTCGAGTTCAGCGCGGCAATGAGGGGCTTAGCCCCAAAAGTTGAAGATAGAGCCACGAAATTGATGCGTATCCTTAAAAGTTTAGCCGAGTGCCGGGAGCGATGACTGTTTAGTTCTTCTGGATTGGGCGACTGGACGTGGTTTTCTGCTAGCTGCGTGGCAGACCAGAATCTGCTTGGGATGTTTTCTGCTGTGATGTTTGGTTGTATGAGTGAGAGCTTCGGATTCAATTTGAATCGCCATATAGGTGCTGACGCTCTAGTTGCAGCCGTGGAATTGCTGCGCGTAAGGCCCGATACACCTGAAAACGGGCACGGAAGTTCACGTGAAACGCTAGAAATTTGAATGACGCCAGTTGGATCACGACGTGTTGAACGCTGTTGCTGTGCTGGATGTCGGAGCCTCACCTGCCCGGTTACCGCCGGTGCTCGGTCAATGCTGCGTGATGCGCTGTTGTTCATACCATTCGGATACGGCATCTGGCATTCCCACTAGGAACGTCATGAATTTGTGTGGTTGATGTGGTCGCTGGTCTCAGTCGTGGCGACGGAGTTCGATGACTGATGTTGTCTGACCAGTGGAGGTCTTTACTCCCCTGAGTTTTTGATACTGCCTGGCCAAGATGCTGCTGGTGTTAGTTATGTGGCCTTGCCGGGTGGAGTTGTTGGCGTCCTCCTGGTTGTCAGTAGGCGTTCTGCGCAAGGTACCGGTGGTGCAGCATCATAGGCTGCGGCTTGCACGCTGACGTCGATGGAGGCTCAACTTGCTGCCCCGGTGATTGGTAACGTGCGGGCATTGATGTGATCTGCGTACTGGCGGAAGTACTCCGGATCAAGACTTGAGACGAATGATTCTTGATGCCGACTAGTGCGCACTGACTTGTTGCACCACCTTGGAGCTGGGAGTGGTGATGTGCGATTGTAGCTGGGGATTGCCTGGTGGTCTACCGGTACTGTACTTGACTGGTATCAGCATCATGGCATGATTCATGCTGCTGCTGATGGCTGTCCTCGACGCATCTACACCGTGCACTTAAGTCGCTGGTTTCATTGTTTGAACTGGGTCAGATATGTCGTTAGGTGCTGCGTCAGGTGCATTGGAGCTGTTGTTGTGATCTGCCGAGCCTGGCCTGTCGGGCATAGTGGTCATGTCCATCGGTATGACGGCGGCGTTCAACGTGGACGTGTCTGTGCTGTCGATCGAGTTCACTGCGCTGTACATGGCTTGTTCAGCGTGGCGCTGGGTCTGCTCGCGATGACGACCGACATTTTCCCGCACCCGATGTTGTTGTGATCATCCGAGCCTGAACTCGAACTGTGCGATGCGTGAGAGTTCCGGGTTTTGTTCCGCGATGCTGCTTGAAACTAAATGCGGTGCTGCGTAGCCTGACAGTTGGGATGCTGTACTTGTAGCTGATTGTCCCGCTGAGCCTCTGTACACGAGCATGGCTCTCGGTAATTTGAGAATGCTGGCATGTTTGCCATGTTGGTGCTGTAGTTGACAGCTATCGGTACTGTGCTGGATGACCGTTGCTGACTGCTGCACTGGGCGTCTGTACTGTGGTGTTGCTGACAGTTCGCTAAAACATTAACGAGTTGGTGTCGGTTAGCCTGCAGAAAGAGTGGTGCTCTCGCTGCTGCTTGACTTGAACCCATGTAGCGGCGTTGCTGCATGACCGCTGAGCTTTGTACACGAGCGATGATACTGGAGAGCAAACGAGCACCTGGTGTATGTACCGTGCGTTGCTGTGTACGAGCATCCCAGCGTTTTCCAGGCTGTTGCTGAAAGTTGCCCCCGGCGTTTGTGCCGAGGTGTTGTTGCTGGAGTTGACTGTTGATTGCTACACACAGTTAAATACCTTGTCTTGTACCGAGAGGTTGCTGTTCTTGACTGAAGCACCCGGTGTCGGTGAGCAATTGCCTACTGAGCTTCTGGGTTCGTGCGGCGGTGCTTGAGAGCGGGCAACACCCAGTACCTGTACCGTAGCGTTGATGTTGACGAGGATTCCGGCTTCTGTACCGGGTTTTGTCATAGCTGTCATCGGCGTCGGTGCCGAAGTTCTCTCACGAAAACAGATGCAGTCGGTACCGTGCTATGGCGTTGCCCCTGAGCATTTGTACTCTAGCGGCAATGTTTGGGAGCAAATCGAACATCGGTGTCTGTACCGAGGCGTTGCGGCTGCTGTTATCCGGTATCTGTACCAGGGTGTTGCTGAAAGTTATCATTGGCGTCTGTGCCGACGTGTTGCAGCTACTGAGAGCTGTTGTCGGTGTTTGTACCGTGATGTTTCTGCTACTCCAAGACGTTGAGTCCGGCGTTTGTATCTTGATGCTGGTGCTTGCGTGCTGAACGCCATGATGCTGCTGCTGAGAAATCTTGCACACAGCGTTTGCGATTGATTGAGTGCTGCGCCGACACTTGGCGAGTAGTAGTACGTTATGACATCCGGAACGCTCTTCGCGGTGGCTTATACATATAGAACGATCTGAAGACCGAACGAAGATCACCCAGAGATGCACCGCATGGCTCAAGCTTGTTCCGGCAGGGACCATCTAGGACGTTTCGGGAAATGCAAGTGAATTAATGCGGAGCGTGTGGACTCAGGTGGCAGTGTCTGAAAACTGGACAGGGCTGATAAACCAGGCGTCTGGGTCAAGCTGTTGGTTTTGCTGCTGGATGAGACTAAAATGCTCGAACACTGTCGATAAACCCGGTGTTTACCCCTGGTGTCGGTGTTTATGAATAACCAGCCGTATACATGTAGTTGCTAATAGTATCTCGATCTTCAGGTGTTTCTTCTTTGTATTGCAGTCGTGAGCTTTACCCCCGTATTAGGTCGGGAGTTTGGCGACGCTGAAAGACTTTACGTAGTACTTGGGCGAATACGCGAACCGATCGCGACTGGATGCATCAGCGCCGTGACTTAGTAGCAGAAAACCCATGGGGCGATAGTTATTTGTCATCAAGATGCGTTGTTGATATACAGCTACTTGTGCTGAAGCCGTTGTTGGAATCGTGTCGAAGGCTGAGTCGTTACCGATATGTGCATCGTAGCGGCAGTGTTGCCACAACCACGAATTGTCCTGGTACCGTGTTTTAGATTTGACGGCACGTCATGTTCACGTGGAAGCAGTCACGTTGGTGATGGCTTTGTATTGAGTAGATCACCGGCTGATAAATGTTGCTGACTGTTGATCTGATTACAAGCTGGATCGGTACGGGTTGAGTTGACAGCTGGGTTGCTAATACACTTTCTCGAACGGGGTGCCGATGGTAGATTGGTGATCCTGGGTACTGTTGTTGTTCTGTACTTCCTCCATATCGTATTGATTGTCACAATGTACAATGTCACAACAGTACTTGAAGTAATTGTCCACCTGGAGCGCTGTTGATTGCCAAGCAAATGTGCGAGTTCTACCGTTGGCCTTTCCGAGGGAGACTCAAGGTCCGACGTGGTTGTTGTTGCCTTCTGCTATTCGTACTCCAGATGTCATGCTCGTGTAGGTACCGATGATTTCACCTCCAAACGTGCCGGTTTGTCGTGAAAAATGCTGGGTGAACTTGGTTTTGGTTGTGTCGCATCCTGACCAAACACGGTGGACCCAAGAATCGTCGTCACCGATGAAAGCTTACGGCCGCGACAATTCAAATTGGTGATCGTTCGCCTCATAGTTGCAAGCCTTGTACATGAGGATCGGTGGGGCCTACGGCATTGATGAGAACAGACATGTCATTAGGAAGTATAGCTGAAGTCGTGATTTATGTGCAGATATAGTATGTGAGTCCACAGCTAGCAAGCTAGCGGCCTGTTGAGTGACGATCGCTGGATCGTTGACGCTGCTGGGCGTGTCTGTACACGGCGGCTACACTTTCTAAATGAGCTCCCACTAACTGGGTTGCTCTGGCTGCTCGTCCGCGCAGCCTGAAACGAATGCTATCTTCGCACAGGTATTCTTGGCTGACTGTACTGCTGATCCTTCGTATGTCTCTGCAGGAAACCCGAGTATCCTTCAATCTGCGCTTCTCTTCACTGCACTTTGTTGCGTTCCGCTTGCTCCGTCCGAATACTCGCCATATCTTCGAGACTTGCCCTACCAATTGCGAAAAATCTTCCAGGAAGTGGATCCATCGCGTCCTTGTAGACGGCGGATACGCTTCCTAGCACTGTCGGATAAAAGTAGAACTTTCATCAATGAACTGACCAGGACTGGCAGCTTCGCTAGATGCCCGACCAATTCGGCCATCACTCGCATACCAGTTGGAACCTCCAGTCTTCGCGATATAACCACTATTCGAACAGCAGAACAAAAGGGAGTAGCTCCAGCGCTCTCAGTGGTGTCATGTGAAGTTCAAGCGATGCACACTGTACCAACATTGCGAGATGTAACGATTACTACCAGGATACCATCATCGATTGACATCAGTAGGGCTGTTTAGTGCAGTGCACGAAAGTCCGCGAACGTGCACTAAAGTACTTTAGTGCATGCACTAAAGTCAGGCAGGACTTTGGTGCAGATTTCCAAAAACAGTTTATTACGAGCATAGCCCAAATGAAAACGCAGTCAAAGTCATATATTAATCCGTCCTGTAAGTTTGAACTTCATACGCAAGCAAACGTGTGTCCTAGAGGCCTTCGGTCAGCACGAAAAGATGAAACCAAGCTCGTCACAGGGAGCATCTCCAACTGCTTGGTCCCCTGTGACTCCAGCACCGATCGTACTGGTGCTAACCCCGGAATCTGCCAGTACCATCGCTACAGCGACGTCGACAACGTTCGACGAACTGCCACGAGTGGATTCAAGCACTTGCTGTACTTCGAGTGGATCCTCGTCAGGATCTTCAGCAGTGTCTTCAACCGAGCACACGCTGGAATCATCACTAGAGTCGTCGACGATGTCATTTTCCGAGTCGTTTTCCATGTCAGGATCCCGAAGCGGAGCGCACCCATCCCCCCACAAGTCTTCTTGGTCTCCAAATACAGCTTGATGCTCAATAATAGCAGAGTTTTCGTTGTGGTTGGTGTAGATGGAGGCGAGCATGTGCGCCTTCTCGTTGCCGAGACTGCCTCGGCGTTTAGAGCAAATGTATCCATGTATACTCCACGCTCGCTCGGCCGATGCCGAAGATGTCGGAATCGTGAACACTCGCTGAGCAAGTAAGGAGACCAGCGGATAATTGATAATTCCAACCCAGGTCCACCATTCCATAGGAGGCATCTTGTAGAAAACGTCCTTTTCGGCGGGGGACCACTTCGATTTCGTGCTCATAAAGCTAGAAAGCTGCGCTTGAATCTGATCTAACTCCAGATCCGTGTATCCCAGTTTTTCGGCAATAAGAACGAGCTGCTGAATCAGCAAAACAATTTCATCTTCCGAAAATACCGTTGTCTGTTTGGTGTGGTCCAACAGATACGCTAATTTCATAGAGTTCTTGTGGATGAAGCGCCAGCGGGCCCGAATTTTCCTCCGAAATTGCTGCTGAACGGTTGGAGGAATACCAGGAATCTTGAGGTTAAAAATTGCAAGGTTCTTCAGACGGATAAATTGTTCAAATATGACTGAGATCGAACACCCATCCTTCTCGAAGTGGGCAATGCACTGAATAATCGGGTCCAACAACTGAAGCACGAGCCCTCCCTGAATCCAAAATGTGTCCGAGTCAACAATGGCCTTGGCAGCAACTACCTTAGACTTATCGTAAGACCTTAGAAGCACTTCATCGGCCATGATACGTCGAATAGCATCTTCATTGTCCAGTACATTTTGAACACAGTTGCGGTGTGAATACCAGCGCGTCGCAATGGGGACCCTAAGTCCACGTTGAGAGTTCACAGGGTGAGCCGCTTGGTCGAGATTCAAGCGTTCGTTCGTATTGGTGTGGGAACGAATGAAAACAGCAAGAGCATTCGCTTGACGAAAAATATCACTAACGAAAGGCAACTCCGCAACATCTTTAACGAGGAGGTTCATTGTATGAGCACTGCACCCCGTACAGAAAAACCCACTGCGCTCCCTCTCCAAAATTCGCCATGCACTCTTCATATTTTTGGCATTGTCCGTACTCAACGATACCACCTCAAGATCTTTGCACTGAGTTTCAATGTCATCAATCACTACCATCACAAAGTCGGCGATGAATTCTCCGGTTTTTACCGCGTCGCCCGTGCATTTTGTTGCCCATAGCATCGCGGGCATTCCAGGAATTAGAAGAGTCACGTTAATCAAACTCTGCCGTCTGGGATTAGACCAACCATCCATCGATATAGCCACGTGACGTTTACTCGAAATCCTTGTGATGACAAACTTCATTACTCGTTTGTATGCTCGGATCAAAAGAAAATCAGAGAGGTGGCTTCGATTTGGAAGTCGAACTCCTGGATACAATCGGCTCAGTACCCTGCGGGTGGATGGTAGCTCGATAGACCTAAATGACCAATTCGCTAGGTAAAACATCATCGCAATCTCATCCCAGATCTCCAACGTAACTTCATCCACCGGAGGCTCCACAATTTCACCGCGGCCCGCTTCTCCACCCCAATTAAGATGATCATCACGCTCCACATTTTCACCAACACCAAATCTAATCTGGCTTCCGGCAATTCTTCTTTCTCCAACGCTATTGGCACGCCCATCATTTGGCACTTCCTCAGCTCTCTCTGCATCTACAAACCGGGCATCTAGAGCGGCACGGGCCTCATTTTGCTGTGCTCTGATCAGGCGTTGTCGTTTGGATGCCCCATTCGAGCGCTCCCATTCCCTGCGCTTCTCAGGAGGTATCGCATCGCACCCCTTTAGCACATGGTGCACCAACTTGCGACCAGGTTGCACTTTGTGAAGAACGATGTTGCAGTGGTTGCACCTGACATCCTTAAGTTGCCTCCGGATGTCTTCACACACCACCGTGAACTCACCCCAGATAGAGTGCCGTGGACGTCCTGTTCGAGCCATACTCGTGATCGCGGCGATGCGAGAACTTCACAATCAGCAAACACGAGCAACTCGAAGAAGTGGTCTTGACCGCTGCTCGACCTCTGTGATAGTGAGTAATAGCGACGATGAGCAGCCAGCCAGACAGATCTGGTGTTGATGCACCTAGCACACAGCAGGATGTGCTGTGTGCGATAAGGGAGCTGTGAGCGAAGGCCGAGGCAGCCTCCCCAGAGTGCGGAAGTGCACGTTGCGAATGACAAGTTGTCAGGTGTTTCCTTCAATCGTACTTAAAAGGGTTTTGAAAATTACATACCATGGCCATGCTCGGACTTTCGTGCACGCCATGCACTAAACAGCGCTAGACATCAGTGAAGAAGCCATTCTAGACGCCCTTCAAGCTCTGTTTCATTCTGATTATGTATATCCTCACTGAGTACGGTGAGTAGTGTACTCCCTGTACACTGACAGTATAGTCAGCTATACAGGCAAATAACAGCTAGTTAGTGTCTAGTAAATTCTGCTAACATGTAAGTGCCGAACAAGCGATACCAATTTTCGTCGGATCTTACCAAAAGTTCTGAATAATTTCTCCTTTGGTGCTTCAGTTTAATGTGTTGCATGTTTGTTCTCCTGCAACTAACCCGTCCACTTACAGTCAGATAACATGCCACTAACAGTTAGTTAGTGTCTAGTAAATTTTACTAACAGCAAAACGCCCCACACTAACGGTGAGTGTATGGTGTACTCCTTGTACCTTGCGGTTCTGTTCCATCTTCCAGTTGCTGCTTACTACCCACACACGGCGACTATGACTCCAGCCAGGCTACAGACGACAGCGACGAAATGACTTATGCGGCGATGGAGTGGATATCGTTCGGACTCCTTCTCGTTCTTTTGAAGCACAAGTTTGGGTTTTCGCCGCTGTATCAGTTGGCTTTCGTGTTGGAAGCACAAGCTGCAGCCGTTCAATAACACCTATTTCTGTGGACAATTACCATCATACACATCACCCTCGTGCATTATGGTAGGCGGAAGCACGACTCTAAGCATATTCCTGACAGCTCGCGCTGATCTCTTTTTTTTATCCAGGGGCGGACTTCATCGTACACGATACCTAGCAAATACAGCGTGTCCATGAGAATGCTAGCAAATTTTGGTAGATCCGATAGCAGATCAGCGACAGCAGCAGCCAGAAGCTACAGAAAAGCAGTTAAACCGTTTCCACGTTAATAATAATATCGCGGTTCACCGTTTTTTCGTTTTTCGGTGAGGTGCATTGATGTCACTTAGCAAACCAACGACTTCCTATGCCTGTTCTAGCTACACTGTGGCGGTACTTACACCATTTCAAGGTCAAATTGAGGGCCATGGCTCTCAATTTGAACCACGACTTCTCTCAATTCGACCTTGCAATGGTGTACTGGGAGAGCAGTGGTCGTGAGGTTTGCAGTAAATATCGCATATTGTAGGCTATAACAACAGTTGTTACTGCGCACTTTAATCAGAAACTAATCGGTTATTTTTCAATGGGTTTGAATAAACCTTTGCTATCCCAGCCTAAGCCTATCCATAGTCCTAGTTTTGAGTGCTTGAGCTTCGAAGCACAGACTCCTTGTGAAGTTCAAAATTGACCGGCTAGCTTGAAATTAGTACTCCTACATTACCGGCCATTTGCAACCCGGGTTGTATTTCTCGCATCGCTGGCCGCTGATTGGGCGGTTGCCCAGTATCGACCAGGATTGTTGCTGATACGGCACCGAAAAGACGGGGTATGAATTGCAACTGCGGTTGCGTTTACGGTAGCATGCACTGAGCCGCTTTGCAACCCAAGTCCCATACAAAAAGTCAGTCAGGGTTGCAAAACGACGCCTCCCATACAAAATCTAAGTATATTTCTACTGTGTACTGTAGCGAAGGGTTGCAGAAGCAATCCGTACCATGACAAGTCGCTACAAGCTCGAGCTCGTGTAGTTCATGTCTTATAGGAGCAATGTGGAATATAATAGCTACATGTAGTAGCAACAGAGTGCTCTCCGTGATGGATATCCCCACTAGACGATTTTTCTTCTGGCGCTGCGCGCCAACGCAGACCGTCAAACTTTTCTCTAGCGGGCTCGCATTCTGGTGGACTACACTCCAAGGAGGGCAGCCCACCAGAATGCGCACATGGTACTGTAGTCTGCTTCTACGACGCGATACAGCTTAATATCAGACCAATAAAGCTTAGGTATTTGGCAGTGCTTAGTGACCACGCAGACCGTCTAACTTTTCTTTAGCGACTTCGTATTTTGGCGGGCTACCTTCCTTGGAGTGTAGCCCGCCAAAATGCGCACATGGTAGTCTGCTTCTACGATGCGATATATGCTTAATATGAAGATAAATCAGACCAATAAAGCTCAGGCATTCGGCAGAGCTTTGTGAAAGCTCACATTGCACGCTCAGGCATTCGGCAGAGCCTAGTGAAAGCTCACGGTGTGCGTTTTACTTGTAATACAGGATTGAAAAAGATTGTGCCGCATACAGTAAGTCACTCCCAGTACTCTAGTAGCCCTGCGCAATGATAAAAAGCGCGGCAGGCATCCAAGTCTCCATGCCTACAGTAATACATGATTTCAACCAATCAAGATAAAGTAGCAAACCAGTTGCACAAATCGGTGGTATTTATACAGTAGTAAAAGATGAACTCGTTGCACATGAACATTATAGCGCGAATGAATACTTTAGACGAGTGAAACTCAAATAGCAGGAGTTTTCATTTCGAGATGCAACAATTTGTCGTTAGTACTGCATGATAAAGCTGAAGTATTTTATCCTACGGACTTCACCTCTGATCTGATGTACCCTGTCAGTCGATTTGGAGGCTTTGGGTCACATTCCGTCTGGCCAGTAGACTTTTCATCGTTGAGCTCTAGAAGAACGGACGAGCTGACTCGAGGTTAGGCATGAAGGCTTCGTCGATGAAAGGGGCACCAAAGCCTGCGCCAGTTAGACCGCTACGGGCAGCATCGGTTAGCTGCTCCCACATAATGAGGTCCTGCCATTCACCTTTGCCCCTAACCGTAGTCGGTTCCAGTCCGGTAGCCGTATCACCCATCCCGTACACCAGCATAGGGCTTGTCCCGTTGATAAACTCGCCAAAGGGTGCAGTACACCCCCAACGATTACACGTTTGTGTAGCATTTTTTTTCTTAATGTCGTACACCCCGCTAACGCCGATGGTTGACACGGCAAGTATCGTCGGGTTCTCGAGAGCTGGGTTGTCAAGCCACACAACTGCGGCAGTCCATTTGTGTCGCTTGCCCTTTGAGTAGCCTTGTTCCTTGGGGAAGTACCAGGCGTACATGATGGCCCAGAGATCCTTGTGCCAAGACGCTCGGCCGTAGACTTGCGACCCCAGACCAGATCCCTTGCAATCACCGTTGGATTTCCCAGTTGGTTTGAGTCCACCGCTCGTCTCGCCGGCAGCATTGACAGCAGGGTATGAGTGGCACCCGTCGATGATATAGAGACTAGGCTTGAACTTGATGGCAGCCTTCTCGGACAAGGTGACCGGAGCAGGCTGTGCAAACGGTTGCACCTTGTCGTGGTCGATAATGACGCCTCCCGCAGAGTCAAACACCCCAGCGACGGCAATAGCGGTCACCAGCAGTAGCGAACGGAGGTTCATAGTGTGCTTGTTTGGTGGCGAAATCGAAACTGAACTGGAATTTGCGTTTACCGTGCTCGGTAAAGCTTTCTCATGAGAGTCGGTGCAGCCCATCCTGAAACGTCAAACCAACTGGTGGGCTTCAATGGTGCAATTTCCATAATCCAGTACCGTATATGAGATCTCCTACTTCAGACCCCAGAATATTGAAGTTGCATTGTTGTATTTTGTCTTTATCCACTTCTGCTCTTTTTGTGCGAGATTTGGCACCTTTCTTGCCGAATTTGGCCATATTGGAGCGATTCCCGCAGCAGTCTGTTACAAGTCTGTTCCGCCAAATAAGATCTGGCGGAGGGGGTACCCCCCTCGCACAGACTTTTGACTGGCTCAGACGTCTGTTCCAGCCCCTTTTCTGCACGTTTCTTATTGGGTCTGGGATCTAAGACTAGGATTTTGGCTGCGGGAATCGCTCCATTCTGTTCACAACGCACGGTTTTTATACTCTGTATTAGGAGATCTCCTACTTCAGAGAGATCTCCTAATACAGAGTATAAAAACGTATATTATACGGTACATATGTACTGGATTAACCCAAATCGACATTCAAATTATATGTACTGTAAACAGTATAATACTTTATATATTAAGTTTGACTAGGAGAACTTCCTGTGGTGTGCTACGCACCAGCAATGCGGTCATGGAGATCACCGCGCTGCGTCATCTGTCCCGCTAAGAGCATCTCCACCGGTTGTGAGTAAAGCTAAATTCTGGCTCTTTTCTAGCCAAATTTACTCAAATATTTAGTTTCGTCCACTCCACCGGTTGAGCAAATCCGTGAGCAAATTACGTTTGATTTTACTCACGCGAGATTTTTGAGCAAGTTTGCTCACGAGGGAGGATTGTGTAGAGCTATGAGCAAAGCTTGGAGGCTGCTACCGGTGCAGCAGATCCCTGTCTTTGTCGGGGGAACGCTAAGGAGGGCCCTCATCGGGAGGGCCCTCGTTACAGATGGGGCATTTGGGTAAACAGATGACAGTAGCTAACGCCCCAAATGGGCAACCTGTAAACCCAAAAATGTTGACCCACGTTGGCTGTTGTGGGTCAGCCTGGGTATTGACCCGATTTGTTTGTTTGAGGTCAACTACGCCATTGACCCGGTTTCATCGTTGACGGTCAACAAACAGCGTCGTGGGTGACCCACAAACGAGCTAGGTAGTTGCTTTGAGAGAAAACGTTATATTCACTTACTCTAGCCAACAACTGAATGCCTGATCAGAAGCCTGCACACTTTGTCAGATTTACTTGCGGGTCAGCATGGGGCATTTGGGTAAACAGATGACAGTAGCTAACGCCCCAAATGGGCAACCTGTAAACCCAAAAATGTTGACCCACGTTGGCTGTTGTGGGTCAGCCTGGGTATTGACGTATTGACCCGATTTGTTTGTTTGAGGTCAACTACGCCAATGACCCGGCAACCTGTAAGCCCAAAAATATTGACCCACGTTGGCTGTTGTGGGTCAACCGCATCCACTGCGGGTATTGACCCGATTTCTTTGTTTGAGGTCAACCTCACCATTGACCTAGTTTCATCGCTGGAGGTTTACAAGTCATTGACCTGATTTCGTTGTCGTGGGTGTTTTTATAAATATAGTAGTCATCCGAATTCCTATGATAAATGCTAACTTCTGGTACATTTTTTAAAGTGAAAAGAAAGAGTTCAGCACTTATTTGTTGTTGTGGAGCTATTAGAATAAAAACTTTCAGCGTTGTGATTCTGCTCTCTCATAAAATTCCACTCTGTCTAAATGATGGTCGCGAACTAATGCAAATGAATTATCCAATCGTATCGTCTCGGCGGAGCTCCAAAAAGTGGCAAAAGCAACATTAGAGCCAGGAGAATCGTCTCCGTGATATGTGTTCTGTAGGCGGAAGATATAGCCGTGCGCGGAGGTAGCCCCCAAACTGTAACCAAAATGAATGATACAAATGCGCGCAGCCAAAGCAAATAAGTTCCATACTGCTGCTTTATCTTAACTATAATAAAAATATCCACTTTTATCGATGCTTGTTATGTTCTCATGTTTTCAACATATTATTATATAATACTTGTATGTTGAGAACATAACAAGCATCAATGAGATTGAGTACTTTATAGATATTATCTTGCGTAGATCGCTCGTTATTTCGAGTGTAAGCGTCAGGAAACTAGTACTTCTCTCGATTTTGGTTCGTTTGTAGTCTCATCTTTAGATAAGTGTCTGAATGAGGTGGCTTCGTTGCACGGCAGCGCAGGTTTTCCCGAGCAACGCAACAGGCCGGTCATTACAAGTGGCTATTGCTGCAAGTTGTTTTAGCCTGCTTCTCAGCAGTAGGCATCTGTCACTGCTAACGAAGGCTTCGCAAGTGCCCCGCCCATTGTAATCGCACAGCTAGGAAGTAAGAGTAGAAAATCACTTACTACAAATAATTATAGTTATGCAGGCTCAGCCATCTTTAATTTACTACTGTACATGTATGGACTACTTCGTTAGTTATTAAATAACTAACGAAGTTTTTAACCTTTGAGAATAAAACAAATTTTGTTTTATTCTCAAAGGTTAAAATGACGCCAACAATTGAAAAATATACAACGTCCGTTCCGTTGTTTGCCAATGCTACCGCTGACCCGCAAGTAAATCTGACAAAGTGTGCAGGCTTCTGATCAGGCATTCAGTTGTTGGCTAGAGTAAGTGAATATAACGTTTTCTCTCAAAGCAACTACCTAGCTGACACGAAACAGTAACATCGAGTCGACGTTTGTGGGTCACCCACGACGCTGTTTGTTGACCGTCAACGATGAAACCGGGTCAATGGCGTAGTTGACCTCAAACAAACAAATCGGGTCAATACCCAGGCTGACCCACAACAGCCAACGTGGGTCAACATTTTTGGGTTTACAGGTTGCCCATTTGGGGCGTTAGCTACTGTCATCTGTTTACCCAAATGCCCCATCTGTAACGAGGGCCCTCCCGATGAGGGCCCTCCTTAGCGTTCCCCCTTTGTCGAAAATATTATCCCACAGGATCGTTTTCTGAGTACTTTAGGTAAAGTTTTACTCACAACCGGTGGAGATGCTCTTAGAGCATCTCCACCGGGGTTTGAGCAAAGCTAAGCGCAAACGATTTTGTGACCAAAAATATTAGATCGTGCAGTGCAGCTTTGCTTTTACGCAAACTCACCGTCAGAAAGTACAGGTTTGTGAGCAAGTTTGATAAGAAACCTGTACTTTCTGACGGTAAGTATGCGTAAAACTAAATCTGGCCTGCACGATCTTATACTTTTGGTCACAAAATCATTTACGTTTAGTTTTACTCAAAACCCCGGTGGAGATGCCCTAACCTGACTGTAAGTTATCCACTGAGTAGCAGCCTCTTGTCCGTCCGGCAATATCGTGGCAACGACTACATCTATTATAAGATCGCTAACAGCACTGCTCAAGCCACGGAATCGCCCGGAAGCAGTTAAAGCGACTTTAAACTGAGACATGCTGAGACAATTTAGGACTATTTTATGCACATTAGATACCGGTATTCTCTACCGGTACAATCTTCAGTGTGTTGTTGACCAACCACTCCTCATTTACGAAAAAGACGCGAAGGGATCAGGTATGCTACGTGAGGTGCTGGGTTGGGGTATGCTTTACTTGTGAGTGCGTGAACAGGGTGCCAAATGACCGGATTCGAGTGCAACGGAGCAGCGAGCGCCCAGGAACAACGGAGGCGAGCGGTTGCGCAGCTGTAATTCTGCGCGGGGAGCGAGCACGTCAAGATCGTGTGCCAGACTGGCGAGAGCGCGGGAATGTCGAGCGTCGTGCGTGCGCTAGACTGACGGGAGCGCGGGGATGCCGAGCGTTGTACTACAAAACTCGCTATGACATGCTATCTTATTGCGAGGGACGCCCAGGCAAGTCAGGTGATCCTGTTTTTACCATGTAGTTGGGTTTTTTCTTAAAAGTGAATGCAAGTTATCATGTTCGTGTTGTGTTTGGGACGCTTCGCTGTTGCCTTATTACAAGTAGTGGTGTTAGTACAGATCTGAGCACTTTACGCATAACGCAATAAGAAACCCGACTCTAGCGGTGTTGATTAATGCTGTGAAGCTAGGATCCACAGCGACATTAAATTCATAGAGCTATTGATAAGATACGTGTGGTGACTTTAATTGTCAGAGCGCAAACTCGCCGAAGTGACTTCACCTCGATACTACATGCACTTTAAGCTCGGCGACTTTAACTTCCTGTAGAATTTAGCAATAATAATAATACTGTATAGTAACGACAGAAGAGCGACCTTAACTCCCTGGCGACTTTAATATAGCGACTTGTACTCTACCGTACGCGACCCGCTTCGGCGACTTTAACTCTATGGCGACTTTAATAGTTATGTATCTATGGCGACTTTAACTGTTTGGCGACTTTAACTCTATGGCGACTTTAACTGTTTGGCGACTCTAACTCTATGGCGACTTTAATTGTACTATGGCGACTTTAACTTTTTAGCGACATGAGCTGTCGTGCGTTCTGCTTCCCTGACGATTGTCACTTTTACTGGGTGACTTCCACTCAGCTACCAGTAGTACCGGTATAGTACCGGTATTGGTAGCGGTACGAATGGTTAAAGTCGGAATAGGAAGTTAAAGTCGCCCTAAGCTGTTGAAATGTCTCAGCATAAGGTTGCTTTAACGCGATTCCTCAAGCCACCTTCAATTGTCTGCTTTATACACACGTACGGTCATGCACAGAGGCATGTCCAATTCACACTGCAGTTTCTGCGGCTCGGATTGGGATTCCCGCAAAAAGTCGATTGCTGCTGTACAGTACATGTATTTTAATATTAAAATACTGTATTATTATAATAAACGCTGGATAATGCACCGCCACAGTGCCTTGGCTGGCCATAATCAACACAACTCGGATTTGATGAGACCGGGGTGCGAACAAAACCGTTTTGGGGTGTCAACAAAACAAAATGGGGTGCGAGCAAAATAAAAAAGGCTTCAGCAAAATATAACGTCCTTTTTAGGCGGCAGCAAAACGATTTGCAGCTGCACCGCCGGGCCACGGATAATTGGTCTTGGTCGCTACGCTCCTCAGTTGCGCGGCGTTCGCACGTTCACACACTTTACACCACGGATTTGATCTGCTGTCTCAATATTGCGAATCGCGTTACAGCACCTTTAACACGCAATGCCCGTAAGAACCCGCAGGGTCCTTACGGACAGGGTTTGGTAGTACTACCCAAAACTATTAGCGATATCAGTGATAATATCACTGATATTGATATTGATATTGATATATCACCGGTATTGTGCCACTAATAGTGATACTATCAATATTAGCCAAATCCAGTGACGGTGTTAGTGATAATATCACTGATAATATCACTGATAGTTTGCGGAAGCTCCACAATCTCAGCTTTCAGCTCTCTTCGAGAAATTATGGGCAAGTACCGCGAAAACTCCGATAGTGCCGAGGATTAGTGAAGATAACAAGCTCAATAGAAGACAGGCAATCTATTTTCGATGATAATCAAACCTGATAATGCATCCAGAATCGATCATATTTGATCCAAATAACGGTGATAATCATCCAAAACCCATCCACCCCACATTTAGTATGGATAGATTGGTGTGGATGTCTAATTAGTGTGGATGTTTTTGACCTAGACAATTTCGTTCAACCGCCAGGAAATTTGCCGGTGCAATCGGTGTGGACCAGACTAAATACGGTTTTTACTGTAAGCATACATGTAAAGGGTGCATGAAATGGGTGGTTTCTTGCCTCCTTCGTCTCCGCCCTTCGAGTTTCCCCCCTCACTTCCCAGCCCTACAAACGCGACCGATGAAGTGCGCGAAGATCGACTGGAGATGACAGGTGCACCACTTGTGTAGCAACGAGCTCTGTGCACGACCCGACGTTGAACTCTCGAAAAGCTAACACTCTTTATTGACCGATAATGAGCTAGCTCAACGCCAGTTGATACTGTGCCGCAATCGTGCTGAGCTGAGACGCATGGAGGAAAGCGAGCGACAGATCTGGTGTCAGCCACATAGTACTACTAATAATATCAGTGATATTATCACTGATATTGATATCTTCATCGGCTCACTAATAATATTAGTATCAGTGATATCGGTTTGACATCGGCTATTAGTATTAGTATCACTAATAGACCGAAATTCTCACTACTACCAAACCCTGCTTACGGAGGGCAAAAATAAGGACTTATCGCTTCGTTTTGAAATTGGGCATGCGTGTTCACGTATGTATGGAAAGAAGACTTGCAAAGTTGGAGCGCATAACTAATTGAACTGCGCTACATGTAGCTGTCGAGAATCGCCTTAAATATGGATGTTTTATGCATTTTAGTAGTGTAGTAATTGATAAGAGTGGTATCTATCGCGTTACCGCGCTACCGCGTCGAAAGCAATGGCAATCGAAATGACAGCACAACTTAGAGTTGGATTATTATCCCACTCCTTTGCCCGGGACCTTCCTCCACCTCGGGCTTGCCTTGGCGAGACAGCATTTTCAATGAGCGATAGCTATCTTTCACTTATCGGTACGAAGATGGCACCTGCATGAGTCGTTTTGGATTGTACAGATCTTTATAACGATGTATAATAAAGCTTGTTATTATCAAGACCGGATTAAGTTGTGTTTTGGAATTCCGTAAAAACAGCCAAAAATGGCGGGTTCTTACGGGCATTGCGTGTTAATACAACGTCACGAAAGTAGTTAAAGGCGCCTAAAGCACCTTTAACCCATCAACCTTCCAGTACTATTAATAGATAGAAGGGGTGAAACGAGTGTTCTGGGGGTTGCACCCCCAGACCCCCGCGATAGAAAAACTAACTCCGAGTTGAGGCAACGGAATCCGCTCGCTGGAATGCTCGGCGCTGGGCCCGCCTCCCAGTAAGAGCATATTCACCAATAGGGCTATCCAGGGGTTAAAGCCAAATTTGGCTGAGAAAAATAGCTTTTGCGGCTCCACCAACACGGCTGGGGGGGGGGGGGTAATTCGGCCTTCTATTTTGTTTGATGTTATATCTTATAGAAGCCTTTTAGGCAGTCTTAGAGATCTGCCCTGTCTTCCTCGAAGATTTTCACTTCGATCTTTTCCTTCAGGCTTGCATGTGGTGGGTGTCTCATACCCGTTACAGGGGATCCTCTCTGAGGTCTTGTTCGGTCGATGTGGGTCTTCACGCCAAGTTGAGTATTTCACGCTCTTGCATGCTGAGCTGTCCGTATCCGCTAGGAAGAGTTTACCACTCGGGCTCAGCAGTGGTCACTTTGTCGGTATCGGGTCTTCACCAGATAGAAGAGTGACCAGTTCTTCATCACGATGGGGTGCCGTTCCGTCATTATTCGGACTTGCTGAAATGCTTCTGCTGTCAATAGGCTGGCCTTCATGTCGAGAGCTTCGTATATGGACTGATGTGTTGCACTCTGGGGAGGGGAAATCGTGAGCACAGAGGGGTCCCATCTCCACTGTGGTTGGTGCTTGAGCTGAAACGCGAAGGGCTCACCAGGCCCGATGCGTCTTGGTGTGTGAGATCTTGAACACTTGGGGGGTCACCGGGCCCTCCGTGCTTTGGTGGTTGAGTTGCGTAAGCGCGTTGGTTCACCCTGCCAACTCGCCGTGGTAGGTGCTTGTCTTGAGCGCTCCGAGGGTTACCAGGTCCTCGGCGCGCCTTGGCGATAAATCATCTTGGGCGCTAAGGGGCCGCCAGGTCCGGCGCGCTTGGTGTGGATCTTGGATACACGTGGAGGTCATCAGGGCGGCGATGTTGATAACAGTCTTGGTGGCAGACACCAGACACGGCGCCGCGTCCGTGCCAGGCGCGCAGGAACACCCCATCTCGCCTTCTCGGCCCCACGCTGGGGGGACTTCGTCCGAGAAGCGAGATCTTCCGAAGAGTCGCTGGAGGTGTTCCTGGAACCACTTGTGCCAGAGGGCGCGAAAGGCGAAGTGATCCACCAACACGGCTATCCTACCGATAAAAATAGCGGAGGACCTCCCAATGCCAAATCCCAGGCCAAATTTAGCTATGCGAATAGCCTTGGGTAAATCACTTGAAGCACGAAAATACCCGTGTTGATAATTGAACACTTGCTTCTCTGCTAAGCTATAACTGGCTTTGGCTTTTCTTTGAAGTTAACCTCGGGATAGAATAGCCGCATTGGTGAATATGCTCTAACGCGCAGAAATGATTCATGGGTTAAAGGGGCTTTCTGTTGATTTCAGACCCCTATCGTGACGTTGTATTAAAGGCGCTTTAACGACTGTACATGTAGCGGACTGGGCCAATACATGTTACAGTAGTGCTGTCCCCTCAGTTAAGTTTACCTCCGTTAACTAACCTTCCCGTTTAACAGGAGATCCCGCTAAGAGGGAACACAATTTGAGGGGAACACAGAAAAACACATAATGCGGAAATAGTCGAATCGTTATGGTACTTCGGATCCGGGCAGCCGGTAAGAAATGAATTTCATGCAATATAGCGATGCTATCCAGGACAGGCGCATGAAGCAATGCCCCCACGTGCCGCAAGCGCTCTAGTAGTAGTGCTGTATGAAGCGATCGTAGGGATTTTGAGTTTTTAGACATTTCACAGAGTGGTACACTATCAGTGCATGCATCCTTCGATTTGTCGGCGGTCCACTCGGAGGTATTTCTCCCCCTCGGCCCCCGCAGAATTCAAAATCCAAATGAGCGAGAACGAAGGTCAGCGCGGCGAGACGGAGGCTAGCAAGTTCCCCGAGATTACATGCGGCTGCAAGAGGCCGCGTTGTTCTGTAACAGGCTGTTGTAAGTGTTCGAGGTGTGTCGGTGGAGCTGCGCATGATGGTGTTCGCGCACGAGAGCGTGTCGATGCTGCCGAGGCAGGGCGTTGTCAATGGCTTTGGGCCGTGCGTCGGCGCTACTGAGAGGTGGCTAGCGAGTTGTAGTCGAGCAACGTGAGCTGGCCGAAGACATGCGAGGTGGTGTTGGCGCCGCACACTGTCAAGTCGCAGACCGTGACGGTATCCACGAACGTGACGCTGGTGGACTCGGTGCCGTCGCGCGCTGTGGTGGCGGAGGTGTGGCATGTGGTTCGGAGCATCCTGGATCCTCGGTCTCTGGTGTCGTCGGCGGTGATGTCGCAGCTGTTTGTGGTGGAGAGCTGAGAGGACGAGCCGGCGTTGCTGTCGATGAGCGCATTGAACGTGCTGAGCGAGTCGCTGGACAGCGCCGTGGTGTGGTCGGAGTACTAGTTCGTGGACGTGGAAGTTCACGGGCGCGACTTTGGCGCTTCTGTGAGCGGCTTGGCCTTCGACGGCAATTCGTTGGAGGTGGAGGAGCGTGCTGGCGGCAGCGTGGTGGGCGTGTCGACCGTGTCAGCGGTGACGCTGGCTCGGAACTTGGACTTGATGGACTTGGTGATGAGGTTGCCCATGACCACGCCGCCCATGACGGGCAGCTGCGACACACCGCCGTTCGGGCCCAGCGGCAGCATTGTGCCCACCACCTCCACCTTGGGGAACGGCTTGCTCACGTTCGACTGCGCCTTGCGCGCCACGAGCGCCAGCTCGGCGCCCAGGTGCTTGCCCTGCAGACCGGCGTAGAACATGCGCTTGGGCGCCGGGCTGTTGCTCGCGTCGCCCAGTGCGTAAATGTTGGCGCACGGTCTTGCTCGGGTACCTGGCCTTGATCTCGCCGGCCACCTCGACGCCCACGGCGCCGTCGCCCACTACCGGTATGAGCACGCTGCTGGCGGCCTTGACCTGCTCACGCACCTCAGCCAGCTTGGCCTCCGTGGTCGAGCGCTTGAAGTTGTTGGCCGGCTGCTTGATAGGCACTGTGTACGTGCTGCCCGTGGCCACCACCAGGTAGTCGTAGCTCAGGCTCTTGACGGGGACCGCCAGCAGGTCACCGTCCTCGTGGACGCGTACTCGACCTCGTTGGCGCCGGGCACGATGCGCGTCACGACGGCGCGCTGGATCTTGACGAAGGACTTGGCCGTCGGCGGGATCACGCTGTCGTACGGCACGAAGAGCTTCTGTGTGCAGGTGCTGCCGTGCTTGCACGCCTGCGAGCGACAGAAGTATCTACGGCGATGGCAGGCCGTTTCGGGCACGGCCTGTAGTGACTGTCGTGACGTTGCGCGGATGATGGGCAAGGTACTATCTCATATTTTTCAAAATTGTGAAAAGTGCATCCCATCACAAGCAGGTGAATCGACCGAGGCGCCTTGCCGGAGCGCTCGTTGCGAACAGGAGCTTGGACTTGCCCAGCAAGAAGACACTAGGTTTTAGATACTGAGCTACACGGTAGTACCATTTTCATTCTGCAGTGGCAAAGACCGCATTTAGTTTTTTTTTCGGCTTTCACCTTTTTGGGCGCTTTTTGTTCCCTTCTTAGCGGGATCTTCTGTTAAAACCTCCAAGAACCTTCCAACCTCCAAGAACCTCCATTTACCTCCCAATACAAATTTCAAGTAAAATCACATTGTAGGATATTGTTGGGCCGCAAAACCCGTGCTGGGATCACTTCCAAGCGAATAGACTTCGCTCCGATCGACCTATCCTGTATAAATAGGAGCCCAGAGGGGGCATACCGAATTTCGATGAACTATGATGCGTGCTGTAGTCTTTACTTGAGCCTTTAGGCCGAGACTCCATTGCAAGAACGCCGTTTACAGATATTATATACACCCCACTCCAAACACCTTTCACCTTTTCAGCATCAACCACGAGGAAGGAAAACCAATAAATGGATATATCGTCCACGAAAGAAAGGCATTTAAAACGCGAAGCGTTCGGGGCCGTACGTATTGAAGACAGTGTACGCGCCTTTGTCTCGCACTAATATCAATATATGGGTGCACTCCCCATTCATGCCATTAGTGCTACGCAAAGGCGCATGCACGTCCACATTATGTCTATCATGCCCGGAAGGAAGAACGACTTCTTCTTCACACCAGCTCTGAAGACGGCAGTGCTACAACGGCGGAAATATAAACCGCTCCATTCCGTTCGCATTGCTTGGGAAATCCAGAGTCAATACAAGCGACTTCTGAACGCGATAGTATCCTACGGAGGCGCCGCGTTGGGTTCATGCAGCACGCAGAACATGCAGCAGTGCACCAGGAACATCAACATTGCTTCGAGATAGTTACCTCGCTATCCTCTTTAGGTTTCAATATAACACTGCCTCGAACGGTTCTTTATGTTACTTCCGTCGTCTTCTCTTTCACTATTATTATGCATGTCCCTGATAGGGACATCAGGAATTCCCTGTAGCGGCCTCCGGACATGCCCTTGCACATATTGACATCGGTTTTTATATATGGATTTGCGGAGGTTTGAGGCAAGTTAACGAAGGTAAAGATACATACCGGTAGTGGGAGGCGGGCAGGTTTTTTTAAAACATGTATTAAAGCTGTCGCCGTTTGTTTTTAAACAAACGGCGACAGCTCTAATGCATGTACAGAGCGTAGACCGACTAGCCGAGCGCCGCCGCTCCGCGGCGGTGGCGCTATTATCTACCTTCGTGTTTATATTAGCCGCCGCTACGCGGCGGTGTTGATATTATCGTTGTTAGCATTAATATTAACATAGAAAATCTGAGGTAACCAGACCGAAATATGGGGGCGCGCGCGTGCCAGATATTTCTACAGGCTCTTGGTAGGAACAACAACAACATGTATTACTTCATCTCGAACGATTATTTAATGTGGATGCAGTCGATAGCGTGCACAAAGGCTTGTTTTCTTGTTAGCGCCCTCAACACCAATCTAGTTAAGTCTTAGTTACGTAAATTTAGTCGTGGTGTCTCCATCTGTTGTGAAGCACTTGCATCGGATATCATACAAGTAAGTTTGCAGGTAACTACTCGTTTATTAGCACTTCCTGATGCACTAGGCAGCGTGGCGTAATGGGCACTAGTTTTAGAGTATTCGCTCGAGCAAGAAGGGCTTCCTTCATGCGGAAGTGTACTAGAGGTGCTGCATGTTGCACCCATCTTGTACATCGTCACATTGACAGCTATTCCGAGTTCTCCTATTGGCTATAATAGGGCTCGGAGGTATCATATTTTTACAATCACGTGACATTTGCATACAAAGTAGGATATAGACAAGACAGTGGTCAAGAGAGTGAAGACATTCACCTTGCTTTGGTGGCAGCGATCAAGTTTGGGCTGCAATATCTTCCCAAGAACTGATGCTACGAGCGTGAAACCGCCACCATTTTAAATAGTTTGTACGAATCTTATGTATAGCACTAAGAAATACGTGTAAGCGACGATAATGAAAACTTTATTTTTTGGACTCGCCCAAGAAATCGCGATTTTTGGTCTGGTTACCTCGGACATCCCTTGTTTTTTAAAAAAGCCGCTTCGCGGCGGTAGTAGTACTATCGAAGCTAATACTATTTAGCCAAGCGCCACCGCTGCGCGGCGGGGTAGTGTCACGCCCCCGTTCCGCTCGCCTCGTCGGCTCGCTACACTACTCACAGTGCTATGCCAATGAGTTCGATGAAGGGCGGGCCCTTCGGTCCCGCAATAACCACCGGTGGGCAGGGTTCGGAAACTGGGATAAAGTTTTTTTGGGCTTTATGATTTTCAAATATCCCGCCCACCCAAATTTCCCCCAGTCGGGGTTTTTTGGGTTGTAGCCATTCGGTTAGCATACTTGGTAATTGTATGCTGTACTTAAGTAAAGCGAAATCACAAAGCTCTGCAGTGGCAAAGCTGCGTCAATTTTCGCACCACACAAGCGAGATATGCATGCTTCAGTACCCTGTTCCATCTCGAAAGCGCTTGACCAATTTGACAGTTACCAAAGCTAACTTCACATACCCGTTTACAATTTTCAAGCTTAAAAATGACGTCATCGGCCTTAAAAAATCCAAAACCTAACCCCACCCACCCGCTGTCACTGTCACACCCACCCGCCCAAATTTGAAACCATGGGTTTTTGCGAACCCTGCCGGTGGGGCCGCCTTCGGCGGCGGGGGCCGCCTTCGCTGCGCTTGGCAGCATTTTGGCCAATCGGGTCAGTGTACCCATGTCCAATAGGGGGTTTCAAAGTAGCGAATCATTAGAAAAATGATTTGTCAAAAATCAAACTGATCTTTAGGCCCCGTCGACGGAGAAAGGAACTTTGAAACGCACTAATGATTAGATCATCAAATCGACCCTCCAGGCAACCTGGACGCCTCGTGCAGCATGGCGTGCTGCAGCTCCGCCGTCGCCTCGTGCTTCGTCGGCGTGTAATTCACGCCGCATCTGTATACCCTAGCTCTGCCGCCGCATACTACACCGCTGCCTCGAAGTACGCGGGAGATGGGGCTAAAACGCACTGCAGCGCCGGCAAAGAACGACTAGGCTGAAGCACTGTGTACCGCCGCGTTGTGCTAAGCACAAGGTGGCGGCGGGTCTGTAGAAGAAGCGGCAGTTACGGGGGTGGCGTGACAATGGACTCCATCGTCACGCCACCCCACCCCCTCCAGGCTGCAGTCTGCAGCTCACCAAGGCACGGAGGCTCCGCGCCTTGGTGAGCTGCCGGGGGCAATTAGGTAGGCCAGACTGGCTGAGCCAGTCCTGTCAAAAAATCAGCTTTACGAAAGATCAGGCGAACGATGGGCCTCTGGAGGCTCATTTTTGGTCTAATCTTGGTCTGATTTTTTACAAATCATTTTTCTAATGATTCGCTACTTTGAAACCCCCTAATGGACAGGCGTGACACAGACTTACAGACTGACAGGGTGCTCTCGTAGATGTTGAGGACTAGCCGAGCGCCGACGCTCCGCGGCGGTGGCGCTATTATCTACCTTCGTGTTTATATTATATTAGCTGCCGCTACGCGGCGGTGTTATCATTTTCTATGTTTGTTTTATTATATTAGCCGAGTCCCGCCGCTACGCGGCGGTGTAATATCTGTGACGAAGATCGTGCTGCTGTGTCCGGTGGACAATAGGCTCTGGGACTAGCCAAGGTTGGCAATGGTTGTCTGAGACAGGTTACTTGAATCCGTTGATAGTTAGTGACAGCTAACAGAGGGAGTTGGCACCTTCGAGGTTTCCTCCTCTGTTAGCTGTCACTAACTATCAACGGATTCGATACAGCTAACAGAGGGGGTTGGCACCTTCGAGGTTTCCTCCTCAATCCCAATCTTGCTCAGTGGAAAGAACTTGTGCTCCGTTGCGTCGTCTTACTGCTAACTACGCTCTTCCTCGCACCGACACTCACCTGCGCATCGTGCCAGGTTATGAGCCCAATGCTTTGTGGCTTTGCGGACTATTCTCGTGGAGCTCTGAGTAATGGCGGTATCGAGTGTTTCGGCGTCTAGTGGAGGCAACCCAGTGGTGGCTTCTGGTGGTCAAGGTGGAGTTCGGTCATCCGGTCTTCCAGTGAGTTCGCTTGGTGGAGCTGGTGTTACGACTACTGTGACTACTGCTTTGAGTGTTGGAGCGAGCCTGGTCAGTGCTGCTTCGACCGTGACCTCGGTTGGATTGGGTGGTACTACTAGCACATTGACTGGAGGATTTACGTTCCTGGGAACAACTGGAGGTCAGTACTTGGGGACTCAAGCGGCAGCTTCGGTGATCGCAGCGCCGACTGCACCGATGTTTATGACCTCAGTGTGGCCAACGGTTCCGGCGCCTTCGTCGCTAGGATCGACTGCATTTTCATCACATCTGGCTGGTGTTCGGGGTGCAGCTCCTGTAATGGTCCCGCAGTATTCTGGTGGTGGGTGGTATGGAATGAAAATGGAGAATAAGCCACCAACAATGCAAGGAAGTTTTGACTTGTATGCAGAAGAGTTGAAAACTTTCCTAACCAACATGAATATCTAGGGAGTTGTCGAGGACGCTTCGGCGGTTCGTGCGATTGTTAGTGATGAGCACTTTTGTCGGATGAACAATCTTGCACGTGGTGCGATCTTGCGAGGTGTGCCCAAAGCCGATGCTGAATTGATATGTCATCAGCAGAGTGCCCAAGACATGTGGAATAGCTTCGTTGATAAGCAGACGAAGCGCGAATACGCGAACTATATCTTCGCTCGTCAGCGATTAATTGCGAACGCGTATACACTGGAAAGGAACATGAATGACTGGCTTCGTGAGATGCAACTCTATCGCAATGAGTTGATGCACTACAAGAGACCTGTTTCTGACGAGGAATTTGCGGAAATTCTCCTTGGTAATGTTGTGCAGACACATCGAGACGTTGTTCGTCAATTCTCTCGGCATTTTGACCCTGGTTATCAAAGGTCGACGCCCTCTTCGGCTCAAGTGATGAATGCTTTGCGGGCGGAGTCGGAGCTTGATGCCCGATTGGAAGATCCGCAGCAAGGTAGAGATATCTCGTCTGCGCGGGCTGGTAAGAAGCCAAGTCAACCAGATCAAGGCAAATCCAGGAAGCGCGGACGAGGTAAATCTAAAGCCAAGGGTGGTAACCAAAAGCAAGTCGGGTCTGGTGGCAAACAAGGAGGGCAGAAAAGTGGTGGTGAAGACAAACGTGAGTGCTGGAATTGCCATGAAGTCGGGCACATTCAAGCCAATTGTCCGAACCCGAAGCGCGATGATAATGAGTCCGACTCGCAGCTTCCGGAGAGGAAACGCTGGCAGGGTAAGAAGAAAGCTGGTAAAACCAGGGAGAAGCGCGAAGTTGACATGCTTTCTCGTGGAAATTGTGGATCAGAGACTTTGGCAACGCAGAGTCCCATGGATAATAGTGTGGAATGGATCCTGGACCCGGCCAGCGATTGCCATGTGTGCACAAACAGGGACATGATTTCCGATCTACGACAAGATAATGGTCCGGTGGTGTTTAATTGGGAAGGCAAGTCGTCAAAAAGCAGAGGGCTGGTTGGAGAAGTTAAAGTTCGAGTGAAGAATGAAAATCAGCCTGCTGTTACTACTTCGTTCCGTCTCAGCAATGTACTCTACACTGCTAGCGGTACTAACAACCTGCTGAGCCTGGATAAACTTGAGAAGGGCGGATGGGACTTCATCAAGCCGAAGCAGCAAAAGTGTGCATGGATTTGCAAGGGCAGTGTGTCGCTCAAATTGATGAAAACGCGTGGCCGCTATCGGTTGAAGACGATCGCTATTCCTGTACAGCAGGTCGAGGCTGTTGAGCAGGGAAAGCGCGACGATGAGCGAGCTATTGTGCGATGGCATGCTCGACTCGGCCACCTTAATGTCGGTGCTTTACAGCAAATGGTGAGGGATGGAACGGTCGAAGGCCTGGAGTTGAGTGGGAGCATACGTGCACCTGAGGAACGCTGTTGGACGTGTGTACAAGCCAAGATGAAGCGCTTCTCGTACAAGAGAGTGACGACAGACAGGGCACGAATGCCTTACCAGAAGATGGTGTCAGATGAGTGCTTTCTTGGCGAACCGACCTACAACGGCTATTTGCATTTCCAACTAGTAATGGATGAAGCTTCTCGTTACGTATGGGGCTTTCTCTTGAAGCGAAAAGAGGAAGCTAGTGATGTCGTGATGAAACATTTGGAGTGGATTCTTGCACGTGGACATCGAGTTGAAGCCTTTGGTTCTGATGGAGGAGGTGAACTGATAAGTAATCGGTTCAGGGCCTTCTTGCGGACGCATGGAATTGCATTCGCAAAGACCAACTCGTACAGCCCTGAAGAAAATGGGCTTGTCGAGCGAATGCACGGGGTAGTTTTGGCAAGAGTACGAAGTTTGCTGACGATGGTGGGCCTCCCAAACCTGCTATGGGGTGAAGCCTTTCACTTTGCGGTCGAGATTCTCAATGTCAGTCCAAGTGCAGCACTTGAAGGAGAAACTCCGTATACTCGCCGTTTTGGAGATCACCCGGATGTTTCAGACTTACGGACGTGGGGCTGCCTGGTTTACGCTTTCACACCAAAGGTCTTGAGGAAGAATAAGCTGGAAAACCCCGGACAGCCCTGTCTTTTTCTCGGCTATGGAAAAGAGTCCAAGAGCTATCGAGTGCTCGATCTAAAGACTGGGAAGATAAAGGAACTGAGGACGGTGGAGTTTGCTGAGAACTGGACGGTGGAGCATGATTATGTTGAAAAGCTGCTGCTCAATCAATATAAGCGCGCAAAGCACAAACTCCCGTCACGCATTCCTTTTGTTAGACTGAGTGACTTGACATCGCCAAGTCCGGCACGGAGACCTCTTGGTGAACCAGAACACGACAAAAGTGATGAACACCGCGACACGCGGCATTGCAATGATGATATAAGAGATCGTACCAGAACGGTAGTTGATGCTCCGATCGCTGTGAGTGCACCTGCATTGGCAAGTGCTCCTGCAGGCGATACGTCGAGCGTAGATCCGATAGATGCAGCTGAGGCTGTCGTCCGGTCGTCGCGTGCGCGCGGGCTACGTGAAGTGCCGCAGTCTGAGGACTCTGATGGAGATAGCGGTGCAGAAGGTGGAGTGAATCTGCCTAACCGCAGTTGTTCTGCACCTCGTGAAGGCGGTGGAGAGCTGACTTACCGCAGCGGCTCTGCGTCAGCACGTTGCACGCTTGATCTCAGTGACTCGGATGATGTGGACATTGATTCTGGTGACGACGCCATTGCGAGCAGTGAACCGGTGGAGGGTGTTCCGCAGTCGGTGGGAGCTGGAACGGAAGACGAGAGTGAAGAGAATGAAGGTCCTGGAGCTTCCTTTCGGCGATCGACCCGCATTAGGCGGTCTAATGTGAGACTGCGTGATTATATGATCGATATTCCTGCCAGTTTGGTCATTCAATCGGTGAACGAGTTACTAGAACCGACGTCAGTGGAGGAAGCATTGGCTGCTCCTGACGAAGGAATGGGTCAAAGCTTTGGACACATAATATCAAGAGCTGATACGCAACCATGTGTGGGAGCTAGTCGAGCGACCTAAAGGGGCAAAAGTTCTGAAGAACAAGTGGGTTTTCGTCCGGAAGAGAAATGCAAAAGGTGAAGTGTGCAGATACCGGACTCGCATCACTATCAAAGGATGCCAGCAACAGTACGGTGTCAACTTCTGGGAAACCTACGCCCCTGTTGCGAAAGCCGAGTCAGTTCGGTTTATTCTGCTGCTTGCACTGTATCTAGGCCTGTTCTGTCGCCAAGTAGACTTTGTGACTGCGTTCCTGAATGGACCAGTTGGTGAGGTGGAGATTTACATGGAGCAACCAGACTACTTTGATGATGCCACGGGTCGTGTTTGCAAGTTGCTGCAGAGTCTGTATGGTTTGCGGCAAGCACCGCGCATTTGGTATAGGATGCTTGACAAGTATCTCCGCAAGTGTGGCTTCAAGCGTACCAAGATGGACGCTGGTGTGTATGTGAGGACAGTGGGAGAAAACAAGATCTTTGTGACTGTGTATGTCGATGATCTCTTGATTGTTGGGACAGAGTCCGACATCGAGATGGTGTTAGCTGAGCTACGTAGCAAGTTTAAGATTAAGGACCTGGGCAACGTGAAGCACCTGCTGGGGATGGAGATCACGTACGTGCGGGGGCACATGTTGACTATATCACAGAAGGGGTACTGCGAGAAGATCTTGACGAAGTTCAAGATGCAGAATTGCAAACCAGTGCCCACTCCGCAGGTGAAGGGCAACTTTCCGATGCCAGGCAACCCTGAAGTGGAGCCAGTGTGTGTGAATGATGATCCTGAAGTTGACTATCGCCAAATAGTGGGGTCATTGCAGTATCTTGTGCAATGCACTCGCCCAGACATTGCAAATGCTGTACGGACGCTTGGGAAATTCCTAAACTGCTTCACACACGAGCATCACGTGCTTGCAAAACGTGTGCTACGCTACTTACGAGGGACTAGTGACTATGGGCTGGTGTGGACGCGATCGATGAAACCCGACTTGCGATTCGCTGCGTACGTGGACGCGTGGCGACCTTCTGCAAAGGAACTCCAGATTGCAGCATATGCAGATCTGGGTAATGAAAAGGACGATCGGCGCTCGATTTCTGGCTTTGTGTTGCAAATGGAAGGCTGCACCTACGCCTACTCGAGTCACAAGCAACGCCTCATTACGGATGATACCTGTAGTTCAGAGTTTGTTGCTGCAGCGGAATGTGCTACAATGATAATGTGGACACATAATATCGGCAAGGAGCTTGGTATGGGTCACAAGAAGACGATTCTATACGACGACAACCAAGCTGCCATTGCGGTGATAAAGGCAAACACTGGTGACTACAAGATTAAGGGAATTGATCTTAAGTATCACAAAGTTCGAAACTAGTGGAAAGAAAGGAGTTTGCAATCGAGTACTGCCCATCTGAAGAGATGATCGCAGATATTCTAACGAAGCCACTCGGACCTACGCAATTTAGGAAGTTGCGATCTCTATTGAACGTACAGCCTATGCCTCCAGAGGCAGAAGTGCAAAGCGAACGAGCGGGTCAAGACCTGCAGACGTGAGTTCCTGACCATGGCCAGCACCACGAAGTGGGAGTGTGACTAAGATCGTGCTGCTGTGTCCGGTGGACAATAGTCTCTGGGACTAGCCAAGGTTGGCAATGGTTGTCTGAGACAGCTTACTTAAATCCGTTGATAGTTAGTGAAAGCTAACAGAGGGGGTTGGCACCTTCGAGGTTTCCTCCTCAATCCCAATCTTGCTCAGTGGAAAGAACGTGTGCTCCGTTGCGTCGTCTTACTGCTAACTACGCTCTTCCTCGCACCGACACTCACCTGCGCATCGTGCCAATATCACGCGTCCGTTCCGCTCGCCTCGTCGGCTCGCTGCACTCCTCGCAGTGCTATGATAGTGAATTTGATGAAGGGCGGGCCCTTCGGTCCCGCAATAACCACCGGTAGGGCCGCCTTCGGCGGCAGGAGCCGCCTTCGCTGCGCTCGACGGTCCAAATGTACCCATGTCCACTGTACCCATGTTACGCACGGACTGACAGACAGACTGGACGGTTGCTCTCTTAGATGTGGGTAGACTAGCCGAGCGCCGCCCGCTCCGCGGGCGGAGGTATTAATATTAAAATTAGAGTTTTTATAAAGCCGAGCGCCACCGCTACGCGGCGGGGTAATATTACGCCCCCGTTACGCTCGCCTTACGACGTCGCTGAACTACTCGCCGTGTTATGATAATAAATTAAAGGAGGGCGGGCCCTATCGGACCCGCTATATCGACAGGGTGGGTCGCCTTCGGCGACGGGGCCGCCTTCGCTGCGCTCGGCAGCTTTTTGGCCAATGGGAGCCGCCGTCGCTTCGCTCGGCAGCGTTCCGTTTTTGCGCACTACATCTATGTGGGCCACAATACTTGTCACGCAGCTATTTTTGTAATATTTGCATAATAGAAACCAGTCCGGGGGATGGTGTGATGCGATAGAGTGGGTGAGTAATGTGTGGTCGGGCGCTAACTATGATATGCGACAGGGCAGGCCGAGGCTGCAAGATAGGGAACGGACAGATTGACAGACAAACAAACCTCGTACTCTGTTAGTTGTTTAGGACTAGCCGAGCGCCGCCGCTCCGCGGCGGTGGCGCTAATATCTACCTCCGTGTTTATATTAGCCGCCGCTACACGGCGGTGTTATTATTATCTATGTCAGTGTTATTATATTAGTCGAGTCCCGCCGCTGCGCGGCGGTGTAATATTCCGCCTCCGTTCCGCTCGCCTCGTCGGCTCGCTGCACTACTCGCAGTGCTTGGTTGGTTAGTCTAATCAAGGGCGGGCCCTTCGGTCCCGCAATAACCACCGGTGGGGCCGCCTTCGCTGCGCTGGGCAGCATTTTGGCCAATCGGGTGCCGCCTTCGGCGGCCCATGGGCAGGGTGTGACGCTACCGACTGACACACACGCAGACAGGACGGTTGCTCTCGTTGAAGGGGGTAGATGAAGAGGACCGTGCAAATGACGTCAAATAGAGATTTACTATAGCATCAGTAGTCCTGCAATTCCCCATCCCCTTTGGCTATGTCCTGAATCAGGACATAGCCAAAGCGAATCCGACTTAGGTCTTGGTTGGCACTTTCCTACTGTGCCATTCGCAACTTAACTCCTGCATCATGGCCAAATCGAAAAACCTGCGCTGCCGCCCTGCAGCACGTCATCCAACAAGAGTGGGGCTGGTGGTGCGTAAGCTCGGCGATGCTTGAGCCTGTAGTTAGCCACAGACCACAGCTTCTCGGGCACAGATTGTCTTCGCCCCACGATTTATATTAAATCGCGCATGATTTAGAGGAAAACATGTGTACGAATTAGAGTGCCAAGTAGTGCGGCGAATTGGGTGCAAAGCACAAAGCATAATGGAAGTGGATAAAGTCACAAAGCGAGCGCGGCGTTATTTAAAAATAAAATACCAATGACGAATAAATGTCCCTACTTTTGAGGCAGTTTTAAAATAGAGAAACACTCCATCTCCCCCCCCCTCCCAGCCTTTTTTCAGCATTTCATTTCGAAATCACCCCGATCACGAACAAGGCTAATGTCGCGTGTCGGGTTCCGGCACGGAGGTTGCGAACGAGCCGGCGGATACGGACACTCTCGGAGCCCACGCCACTGCTGCTACTTCTGTATGCGCACCTCGTATGGAGCAGCGCTACTATGTTCATAGCTTTGACCTAGTATCAAGACGCTACCTTCCAAGTCTTCCGGAGACGATCGTCTACTAGCGTTGCTGCGCGGAATGCTGAGCTGGAACGGCAGGGTACGTTGACGGCTACAACGGAGATCCCGCTTGCTTTGGAAAAGTACTAACGTAGGCTCTGCTGTCCAAAAATCATCGGAGTATTTGACACGTAAACGGGAAAGGCTCTTCACGATGACTTGTCAGTATGCTAGAGTATCTAATTCGTTTTTATTCGCTTTACGTAGGACGTGCAACGTGCACAGCAATGTGCGTCGAGGATCAACTGCCGATGTGGTTAGTCTGGTCGTCATTCGTCGTGAATTTTGTGTTTGTCGAAAACACCGCGTGTCTACATGGACAAAGGCAACCTGACACATTCTATCACCTTCAGACAAATCAACGACGCGCGCTGCAAGCTCCCTAGCTATAATATTCACGATGTTTTCGAACATGTACGTGCTTAAGTTGGGATTGCTTTCCTGTGTCTAACTGTAGTCTAACGCTATGTGGCTTTGGTGTGGCATTATTGTGGCTGTGTGACTTTGTTGCTGCTTTGTGACTTTATTGTGACTGTGTGATTTTGTTGGGATGTGGTATTATATAGGCGCAGGTCTGGCATTCCGCTGTTACGTCGTTCCCGCTATTTGAGACGGGGGTCACACGCACCGTAGCTTAGAGGATGCGTAACACGCTAACCACAACAAACGCCTGGCGTCTCTGTTGCTGTTAATACAAAAGGCCTTGCCTTATCGGTCTCCTTTTAATACCGAGTATTAAAGAGACTTGTACACTTGAAGGTTAGAGTTAAACTGTCTTGTATTAATAGCACTCATAAAGTTCTATCTACTGATTTCTATCTGCATACTTAACCCCTATCTAAATGACGATCTTCCTCAGCGGTTGGCTCCCGTGCATCGTCGTCCTAAGTACGACCGACCCCTAACTTAACATAGTACTTGGGGAGGTCTACCGTGAATACTCCATTAAGGGAACCTGGTACCCAGTACCAGTCGTGGTGTGACACTAAGTTCATGTGGACCACACCGGCCGGTGTGGTCCACATCATAGAACATCCCTTTTCCTTGAAAAGGACACTGGCCAATCCTGGCCCCATTACACCCAAACGGGAAGCACCTTTCCCAGCGGGGAATCCAGCGGAAACGTGAACAATGCCTCATTCGGCAATCTAGGCGCAACCGAGCACACGCGCACGCCGCAAGGCCCAGTGGGTATGACGACGAAGACGCGGATCATCGTGCGGCCCGCCCCAGACGCCCTCCGGGCTGTAGGCCCCATCAAGCCCCACGTCGACGCGCCCACCCCAAACGACATGGAGGAGAAGCCACCGGCGCCTGCTTCCAAGAAGCTCTCGGGTGATCCGGAGGTGGCGAAGGACGCGTCGGCTTCCAAGAAGCCCGCGAATGACACGGAGGAGGCGAAGAAGACCCAGGCTTCAAAGAAGCACGCGAAGGACGCGGGGGGGGGGGGGGCGAAGAAGCTGTCCGCTTCCAGGAAGCCCAAGGTTGCGGCGACCAAGGCGAAGGCGAAGGTGATGGCGAAGACGCCCGCTTCGCCGAAGCCCACGCAAAAGACGAAGAAGGTGGCTGCTTCTTCGAAGCCCGCTCCGAAGAAGCCCGTGATGAAGAAGCCCGCAGCCAAGCAGC
Source organism: Phytophthora x cambivora (assembly GCA_033557925.1). Taxonomy (NCBI): domain Eukaryota; phylum Oomycota; class Peronosporomycetes; order Peronosporales; family Peronosporaceae; genus Phytophthora; species Phytophthora x cambivora. The sequence goes on along the minus strand of JAUCEB010000024.1, from coordinate 373,076 downwards.
TTCCGAAGAAGAAGGGCCCCACGAAGGAGAGCCAGAAGGCCCTGAAGCTGCCGCCCAAGCGCACGGATGTGCTGCTGCCCGGCCCTCACGAGGACGTGAGCAGCGACTCGTCCGACACGGACATCCCGAATCCCGGGTATGTCAGTGGCGTCGACTCGTCGGCTCCTCGAGCCCGGGCGTCCACGGAGGACCATGCGTCTTCCTGGAATGACGCGACCACTTCCCCTCCGGGGCGTAGTCCTTTGCCGCCTCCATCCTTGGAAGTGGACTACGAGGAGTCGGAACCCGACATTGACCACGAGGACGGTGAGGTTGAGTGGTCGCCAAAGCGGATCACTGATGCCCAGCGGGTTCTTCATCCAGGGAGCCCCATGTCTCCCAAGACGGTGGTGGCGGTGGAACGCGCCCGACTCCTGGAGGCATCCATGTCTCGCCGAGACGATCCGCCCGCTGCGGTATCGGAGCCCCAAGTCATCACCAACGCCGGTGTCGACGTGGGAGTTCCTCAAGAGCTGCTTCAGCCTAAAAATCGGCAGCACCTGACCGATCGTACTCATCAGGAGACCTCTCAGGCGGTGGGCACCAAGCGGGATCGCGAGACCCACGCCCCTCACACCCAAGAGCAGCTACTCGCGCTGCGATACTGGGCTCGGGACAAGTACCGTGAGCACCTTCGTCAGAGTCGCATGCCAGGCCCATGTGCGCCGCAGTGCGACAAGTGCCCGGTCGTGCTCCTGGTGTACACCGGTTTCTCCCGACAACGGAATGAGACTGAGTTCGAAGGGTGGTTGGACCACTTGGGCTATCCCAGGCCCGAGTTCTTGAACTCTCTGTTTCGGATCGATTGGCTGGCTCAGCGTCGTCTTCGATTTCGCATGGCAAAGAAGATCGCTGACGCCACGTGGGCGAATCGATTCTTTGATCGCCACAAGCCCATGCCGGGCGTCATCCTCGAGGAGGTGCTGCAGAAGATTCAGAAATCTTGGCAGACGCAGCCGATAGAGCCTAAGAGTGTTTTCGGCCCTGTCAGCGCCTGACAGGTCCGTGGGCACGCTCAAAAGCGGCCACAAGGTCAGCGCAGTCCTCCTCGAGGCGAGCCCCAGGCTCCCATGAGTTACGACTACTCGGGTAGGCCCGCCACTTTACCAGATACTGGTACTGACCGCTACGCCCGTGGCGCTTCAGTAGCTTCTCGACATGGTAGTAGAGGACGTCCTCATTACCAAGCAGGGGCGGCGAAGACCGCGGCGGGAGTGGTGTCCGACCAGGACGCTCACCGTCGTTCGGCTGGCTCCCGTCCCGACCTGGAGAGCCTTCTCTTCGGGGTGGAGTCTTGTCAGCGACTGCTGGATGGCCTGCGGACCGAGATGGTGGCGCTTCGCGCTCGCGTCCAAGTTGCGGAGGCTCGCCTGGAGAAGCTCCAGGATGTCCGACAGGACTTAGATTGCCTGCGGGACCGCGTCTGGGATCTGCTTCGGCAGCTTGGTGGTGACGTTGACCGCTTGCGTGGTCGATGTTCGCAAGGTGTCGAGAACGACGAGCGGACACGCCAGGGCCTGGAGAGGCACGTCGCCTGGATCCAGTATCTGTACGGCCGTGTGGGTCGCTTGGAGGCATGGGAGGCGCGCCGCGTAGCGGCTCGTGCTCCTGATCCGGCTCCTGCCCCAGCCCAGCTCCCCTCGGAAGACCTTGTTCGGATGATGGCGAACGCCTTTCGTTCGTACTCTGCGACGCAGTCGGCTCCTCAGGGTCAACAGCCCCCGCCGTGCGATAGGGCTTGAGCAAGCCGACGTAGAACGTTGGGTGAGTGGCATGGACGATGGCAGATCTAACGTGTAGGCGTGGCAGTGGACCCCAATGACCGTGAACGGCCCCACGAAGTGAAGTCGCAGCTTCGTGCTGCCCACAGCGGAGCCCGCCTGAGTAGGAAGGTTCTTGGCATTTAATAAGACTTGGTCTCCCAGCATGAACACCTGTGTGTTCTTACGCCCTTGGCGACCACTTTGTTTCTTCTGCGTGTCTCGAGCAGCCGCCATGGCGTCACGGACGCGCTGTCTGACAGCTCCACCAGTCTCGATAAATGAGAGCAGGTTCCGTTTGACGGACGTTCGTTGAGGTGCCCTGTTTCGTAGCGTGCTCTGATTTGCCTAGGGGGAATCGCCTACCGGTAATGGGAGGCCCAAAGTTACGTACTGAATATGCCCCGTATAAATCCACTGGTACCGCAACTCAAACACCAATCCTTCTCGCCAATAACAGTCCAAGCGGACCCGACCCGAGGCAGGTGGAGGTGAACGACAATTTCCAGAATCCCCGTGTGAGGCACCTCGTTAGTTTGGCTCAGCATGCTGGACCTGTTACAACTCACACTTCTTTTTTAAGTGAAAAATAGCACTTCTTAATTTGGCGTGTTATCTTTATATTTTATTTCTATTTGCCCAGAAGCAGCTTCGCAAATAGTCATGCTTCTGTACTTTTTCGCGACACGCTGCACAACAAATTTTCTTCAAAGAGCTGAAAATCACTCAAATACAGCGGATTTGGACAGATCTCATCGAGCTGAATCCAATCGTGGTGTTAGATTTATGAAATAGCAAATATTACGGATACAAGAACTGTTCAACTGTTTGCCTTTCAGCTACAAAAATCGTAAACCATTATTAGTGATGGCCCGACTAATTAGCGTGATCGGTGTACCTCCTTACGTTTTGACAATTCGGGGTTATCTGCTTATAAATTATTAATAAAATATATAATTCCTCGCGGGTCCATGAGGCGCCGATGTCGTTTCACAGCACATGGCTACATTAGCAAAGATAGCTCGACGCGGGGAGGAAGAGCTCCAAATAGTTTCCGAGCAGCGGGCCATGACAATGGCGGAGACAAGACCTGGCGAGCCCGACACGAAGCAGCAGGGGCGATCTCGATTTTTCACGCCGCGCGAAGTCGCCACGCACAATTTGGCCACGGTGAGGATGGGAAGTTTCTTAACTTTGGTGCGGTGGAGGCGTCTGATACGTTCGCTCTCGTTTAGGACTGTTGGGTTTCCATCAACCACCGCGTCCTGGACCTTTCACGTCTGATCGAGGAGAATCCAGGTATGAAGTACGTGCATTTCATGTTCTAGGACGCAGAAACATTTACACACTTTTGTATACTGCTAGGTGTACTCGTTCAGCCGCTTGTGCTTCACGCTGGCGAGGACATTTCCCACTGGTTTGATGCAGACACAGAGGATGTAAGTAGACCAACGTCAGTGGCCCCCTCCCAGCAAACTTGTCTAACAAAATCTATCCTCCAGGTAAAATACCACATCGATCCGGACCGTAACCTGTCCGTGCCGTTCACACCTTACGGACGCTTTCTCCACGTGCCGCCGCCAGACCCCACAGCACAGTGGAGAACGGCTGATCTGCTGCCGTGGTGGCGTGACCCTCAATACGTCATCGGACGCCTCACGAAAAAGGCTCGTTGGCTCGAGATCGTCAACGTGCTCACACAGCAGAGCCACTCGCTGGAAGTTTGCTGCGAGGAGACGCTGGCCGAGATCCAGAGCCGCTACCTGCGCCTTAACGCTCACGCCGGCAGCTACACGTGGAAGCACCTGGAAGACGACGAGTTTGTGCCTTTGCACATGCAGCGCACGTTGGACGAGAACGGAATCCCAGACGAGTCTCCGATCTTCGAGCGCTTCGACATGGACGAGCAGCAGTTCAAACCCACGCTGCACATTTACTTCGACGACGATCTGACCATCATGTGAATGGACAGCAAGTTAATATTTTTCCAACCGTTATCGAGAAATACACACACTGCATCATAATTCATGATTCACCAAGAGTCGCTAGTTATCTTTTAGCAACGCGGCTCTTAGTTGTGAATTTCAATGATCACCCGAGCGGTGTCTGCAGTAGCTGGCTCTGGTGATCCAGCTGCCTTTGATTCGGCAGGCGGCCAAGGTCGATTGAGGCCACCCGAAGACATTCTACGTCAAGCTCGTGCCACGAGGTAGACTCGTGTTCACTTTAGTGCTTGTGAATCTGTTGTGACCATTGTGTGTGTGTCTTCGGACTTGCTGCATTTCAAGTATTACAGGAGTTCTGGGCCAGATCGGTTTGTCCTTAGTGTACTTCGCTTTCGCCTGAGGTGAACAATGAGTCATTTGATGATATTCTCTTCCTGCAGCTAGTGTAGCTTCTTACGCTTTGGAGATCCTCCAAGAGCTCAAGGATGACACGATCGAGACGCAGGAGCGGATGGCCATGCTGCACCAGCGTGTAGACGTCCTTGCACAAGTAGTGGACTGTCAGATTCGTCAAAACACTGGGCGAAAACCTGAAGCGGGCCTGCTGCACTTGCTGCCGTCCCAGGAAGAGAGCGACCGTGTGCTCTGCATACAGACCATCAGCTCTTCTTCCTCCGCCTCGGATCGTCCTGCTGCTGTTGTTGAAGTTTACGAACGGTGCCAAGGTGTCCCGCCACTGGAGCTGGTACGTCTCATATGTCTACAACATGTCCAGCAGTGCAGTTGGCTAACTAACATCTTTGTCATTAGCTGGACAGCTTTTACGACCTGGAACATCAAGATGCATCTGGGAACCAGGTCGATAACCACTCGGATCTGCGTAGTACGTCGATCTCGCGGAAGAAGTACAGCAACCCTGGGTTCTTCATGGAGGAGTGGCTGAAGAACGAAGAAGGAAGGCAGCAACGAGCGCTGGAAATCAAGGAAGAGCGTCGTCGCGAGCGGCGCAATGCGCAAGATCTTCACAACGCGCGCGAGCGAGACGAGCAGCAGAGCACCAGCACTGAAGACGCGAAAACTTCCTCAAGCAGCGCTGACGACGCCGAGCAGAAACTCAAGTTTCTCAAAATCCGGTCGTGGCGAGAGATTTACGGCACCGGAGAGGGCAAGGAGTTGATGAAGCAGCAGCAGCAGCAACCCACTGGTCGCAGTCCCAGTTTGCGGGATCTACGAAGGAGGGCGCACCAAAGTCTCGCGTCGATTGCGCAGAGCCCGACGCGTGCCGAGGAGCGGCGGCCAGTGAGTCCCCCTCTTCCTCCGCCGCCACCTCCTCCACTGCCAAGCACCCCCAGTGAACTCCCTCACACCCGTCACCAATCGCTCTCGAACGATCAGTTTGCCCCGTCGATCCCAACGAGTTTGGGCGGCGCCTTCATGCAGGAAATGGACGACGACGAGATCGCGATGGAGATGCAGCTAGAAGACGAATTCACGAATGGGATCCCGCCGCCTCCACCTCCATTGTCGAGCCCCGAGGAGTTCACGGACCACGGACTGTCGTACTACTTCGACCCCGCGGCGACGCACAACCTGACGCCGCCACCTCCTCCGCCACCCCCAGAGCTCGACGAGCAGAGCAAATCCGACGCCTTCTACGACGCGTACGAAGACGAAGAAGCGCCACCGCCTCCGCCTCCACTGGAAGAGTTCGAGCCTCCACCTCCTCCTCCTCCCCCTCCTCTGTCCCCTGCAGCCTCCGAAGCTCCTCGTCCTTCGACTCTACTGGAGGAAATTCAGCTCGGCGCCGCCCTACGCAGCGCCGATGGTCGCCATCCTCAACGCGAAGCCCCCGCGCGGTCTCTAACCCCCCAGGCGGCTCTGCTCCAGCAGATCCTGCAGAAGCAGAGCAGCCACTTGCGTCCGGTCGAGCCACGCGCTCGCCCGCCGCTGCAAACTCGCCACTCTACCGGCGCGCCGTTCGCCGACTCCATCGCGCGCATCCTCGAGCGCCGCGCCATGATCGCCTACGACTCGGACAGCGAGTCCCACAAGTCTAACAACGACGACGACGAGTGGTAGTACTCTGCAACTTCAACATCCACATTCGCACAACATCCACATATCCACCAATCAAAACGCGTGTTTAATTTACGTCCACCACACCACCTCCCACCTTCCTACCACCTCGCGCGATCCTTCCGTCCTCCCCATCCAGCACAATAATAGACCCCCCCCCCAGTGATGCAGCAGCCTCCGCTACCTCCCGCGCCGGCACCGGCACCGACCGACAAGCCGCGTGACGGCATCCCGTACCTGGGCTCGCGCATCTCGCTCGTGTCCAAGACCGACATCCGCTACGAGGGCTTCCTCTTCAACATCGACACGCGCCAGAGCACCGTGGCCCTGCAGAGCGTGCGCTCCTTCGGCACCGAGGGCCGCCGCCCCGAGCACGAGCACGTGCCGCCCTCGCCCCACGTGCTGCAGTACGCCACCTTCAAGGCGGCCGAGATCAAGGACCTGCACGTGTGCGAGGCCGCCCCCGCGCTGCCCCACGAGCCTCCTCAGGCGCCTCCGCAGCCGCCGCTGCCCGCGGGCCCGCCCCCTCCCCCCACGCCACCGGCGGCGCCCAGGCCGACGCTGCTGACGCCCGGGTCGGTGTCCAGCGCCCAAAAGCAGCAGGTACAGGTTAAGGAGCACGTACAGGTTAAGGAACAGGTTACGCGGCGGCAAGTACAGGTTAACACTTCCACCGCCGCCGGGAGGACCATCCCCGGCATGGGCGGCCACCTGCTCAAGCGTAAGGAGAGGCGCGCGCCCGGCGGCGCAGACGTGGTTGGCGTGGGCCCGGACGACGCGTCCACGGAGTTCAACTTCGCCAACGGCCTCAACGACTTCGACAAGCAGCAGGAGTTCTCGAAGCTCGAGGAGAACGCCAAGCAGGAGTCCAAGGGCAGCTACCAGAAGTCGTCCTTCTTCGACACCATCTCGTGCGACGCGCTGGACCGCCTCGAGGGGCAGCGGTCCAGAATGAGCGGCGCCGACGAGCGGAAGCTCAACACGGAGACCTTTGGCGCTGTGGGGCTCAACAACCGCCGCAACTTCCGAGGCCGCGGCCGCGGACGACGTGGAGGATACCGGAGCGGCAACTGGAACGGAGGCCGCGGAGGCGGCCGTGGGCGCAACAACACTAGCAACAACAACAGCAACAACGGCTTCCCCAGACCGCAGCAGGCAGGACCCTAGGAGGTGTTTAGGCAGATTTTCTCCCCTGGTCGACATGAGCACCAAGTACCGGATAAGATACAGCCGACTAATGAATGGACCATCAACAGCGAAGTTGGATACGGTGTTAAATGGTGTAGGTTTCGATGTGGACGGCTATTGTGCTAACAGGACAGGACAAGGCCAATTACTACGTAGTACACGTTACCGGTACGTCTCTGATTCAATTGAAGTTAAAGGTGCTAAAAGTTTACTGCTCAACTGTTTGTCTTGATGATAAATGTAGAACGCAATGAGAAGCTGTACATGTAGCCGTCACCTGCTCTGTGGCTTCTTGTTGAGCAGCTTTTCTTTTCATCGATCGACTCACGCGCACTGGGTGATTTCCGTGAGCGCCTCGTAGAACTGGTGCGAGTTCATCTCCGTGTCGCCCTGGCCAGAAAACGAATGCAGACAACAACAAGTCAGTAAGTATCCCACAGCGACTACGACGAACGCAAAGTGTCCGTCCGTACCCAAGGCTCGAGCTTCTGGTTCGCGCAAGCGACTAGCTGTTCGAGGTGCAGCTCGGCCCTCTCGTCCAGGTTGAACACGCGCACGTCGGCCAGATCGTGGCGCGCGATGTTGACTTGCTCGGTGAACCAGAGCTGCACCTCGTGCGCCGTCGCAGTCGTCGCCGAATTGGAGACCAACTCGAACGGCGGCGGCCCGGCGAACAGCGAGTAGCGGAACTTGATGTAGCAGCGGTGCTGGATCTCCGCCGCGATCTCCGTGAAGTTGGTGCTCTCCAGCGTCAGCAGCTCGTCTCGGATGCAGGCCTCGAGGTTGTCGTAGTGGAACTTGGCGATGTCGACCAAGTAGTGCTTGGCGATGGGGTCAGTAGCAGGCTCGATGATGCTCAGAGCTTTCGTCTCGAGCTTGTGGACGTAGTCCTTCCACTCGCTCAGGCTCAGCGACTTGTCGCCGTCCTCGTCCAGCACACTGAAGGGCGGCAGCGTACGCGACCGCGGGTGGATATTGTCGTCGTCATCTTCCGCTTGGGCGAGTGCGCGCCACGAGAAGCCCTGGAGCTGGTCGCTCTCGGTGTCGCGACGTCCGAACTGCTGCGGTAACTGATTCAGTGCCAATGGCGCGGCTCGAACGCCGTGCGCAGCTCCGATGTCGCCCCACCACGGGACCGACTGCACCGCCGTCATGGACAGCAACGACCCAAACACAACCAACTTGACTCCGCCCATGTCTCGCTCGCCTCACAAGAACAAAGATAAAGACGATCTGGGGATAGCTGGCTGGTTGGCATATCCTCCGTCCCCAGCAGATCGACTCTAGACGGTCGCCAAGTCTCCACCGCTCGTTCACAGATATGAGCGGCGCGCAGCCACCGCGTGCCTCTTCACTCCGGATCGCGACAGCGTGAAATGGACGGCGCCCGCGCAGTGGTCAATGTAGTTCATACATACTAACGGAGTTCATACATGGTAACGGAGCTTGACTCGCGGCTCCACTTGACACTCAGCACTCCATGACTCAACAGTGTCGTGGAGTCAACAGTCCGCTGAGGCGGGGAAACGCTGCAAGCTGAAGCTGCATCTTGGGATTGGCATGAAGCCATGTGCACGTTGAAGACGTTGAAGCGCGGAGAGGCGACCTGCAGCAAAGCGTGAGCACGAGTCCACAACTTCAGCCTTGGCCTCCACGGGACCAGCTCGTTGTACAGCGAACGCTGAATGTTTCTTCCTCTCGCCTCCCAGTCTTCCACGCTGGCATCGCCGCGAGTCTAAAACCCATGGAGGCATCGTTCGCCGAAGCAGGCGTCGGCATGCACAGGCAGCTCCTCCCTCGACCAAACTGGTCTCTTCGTTCATTTCCACTTGGAGCAGCTTCCTGGCACTCATAATCCGTGGGTACAATGGGCGTCTTGTTGTCCTTGTCGACGCCGAAGTCGCCAGCCCCGACGCGACAACTGCAACTACAGGCACGACTGTCGCCGGAAGTCCGGCTCGTGGCGGTGCCGATCCGACCGCTAACGCTGTTCAACCGCACAACTGGGACAGTCGAGCGTAGCGTTCGCATCGACAGCAACGACATCAACAACGACGAGCTGCAGGAGCTGGCTCAGCTATTCAGAGCGATCGTGAGCGGCGACCGACGACCCGAGCGCAAGATCCAGCTGCAGTAGAAGACGTATTGATGATGGTACAGTCGATATACTGTTGAGCTATACATGTAATGGACTATTTTATCTGGCTTCGGTACGGTCTCATGACGACGAATAGGGACGAGTTGGCTGCTTAGGCGCCGATGGGGGTCACGCTCGAGCACTGGCAGGACGTCACCTTGCGGCCGTTGAGCTTCTGCGTGTCTCGGGCGTTGGGGGTCGGCAGGAAGTTGCGGAAGAGCTCGAGCTGCTCGGGCGACGCCTCCAGCATGTCGCTCACGACGACCCACTCGACGCCCTCCGAGTAGGGCGGCGTCGTGAGCGAGCCCTTGTAGCGGAAGATTTTGCCCTCCAGCAGCGCGTTGAGCTCCTCGCCGCCTGCGATCTTGCCCAGCGCGACGTGGTCGTGCTTGTCAGGCTGGAGCGTCGCGATCTCGTGCCAGAACTGAGCCAGGAAGGCGCTCTCCTGGCCCTCCCGGAAGAAAACACCCACCACAGCCAACGCGCCGTCCTCCGCCTGGTGCACCACGTGCAGCTCCATGGCCCTTGCGTTGCCGTTCACCGTGTGCTCACCTGGCAGCAATTAGGTTAGTGAGTGACGTCACTTCAACTTGGTATCTTATCTTCAGTATCTATTAATAGGATAGACGTTGACGTACTGGGGGCGTGGAAGTGGAACTGCACCGTGTAGAACTTCTTGCCGTCGAGCACGAGGAAGTTTTGGTCGCGGTCGCTCCAGTTCACTTGGAAGTTCTCACCGCCGTGCACGAGTTGCATCTCGGCCGAGGCCGCACCCAGTTGCAGCGTCGTCTCGGTCGCGCTCAGCGTCTCCAGCTCGTCCGCGGGGTTCTCGACGATGTCGATCGGGGACTGCGACAGCATGGGCGGCTGCTCCCCCTTCTTGCTGCCAGAGGCCGCGAAGCCCGCGGCCTTGTGGTGCAGCACCTTGGAGATGGAGACTTTGGAGACGGAGGCGCCCATTTCGACGGAGAGGAGCTGCTAGGTGCTGTACTGTGCTGAGCAAAAGGCGGAATGGAGACCGTGATTCACGGGATCTAAAACGAGCCCATGAGCCAAAGACTGGCTTTTGGCTTGACACTGGGCTCGGACCTGGAGCCGTGTCAGCCCCAGACTGCGGAACTCATAGCGACGTCAAGTGTAACGCGTGTTTCTTTGCTGCCACCCCGCCCCAAGCACTCGACTCTCAGCCTTGAAGCTGAAGCAGGGGGATGCGTTTTATCACGGGCTCGCAAGTTGCAACTTGCAGTCGTTGCTGTTGTCCGGACGGATCCCCATGTTCTTCCCTCACAGGGTCCTGCCTACGTTCAGGTGTCGCAGGCGGTGCGATCGGTCGATTGCTGGCATGAAGCAGAGGCGGTGGCCGCTTCGGGCCATGAAGCAGCGAGGCTTTCGCGGCGCAACGGCCCCAGGGGGTGGATGTAGGTGAAAGGGCGCGCTATTGCGAGGCGGCATGAGCAAGTTGGCTGCATGCATGTTGGGCCGAGGTGTTAAACAGCGAGAGAACCAACAGCATTCCAAGAGAACCAACAGTGTGCACGTGAATCTGTTGGTTCTCTGGCTGGTGGCGTAGGCAAAGACCATAGAACCAACAGTATGGGGGCGAGAACCAACAGCTCTGCTGGTTCTCTTGGACATTTTAGTCGTGGAGGCGCGGACAGCTTTCGCTACTGTGGCGTGTAGTGTTGCGGAGGTGGCGTGGCAGTTCAGGTCATGGGGTGGCGGCGCGGTGGGATGGAGTTCACGAGCGCCGCTGCCTCAGCTGGCCCTTGGCTTGCACTTGCGCCCGTCCGTGCATCACCCACCGCAGGTGCAGAGTATCCGACGCGCTTCTGCATCCGGTGACGCGCTCGCGCTCGGCACCCGCGCGCTACAAGCCTGCGATTTCGAGGGCGATGAGCTGAGCGTAAACTTCCTGCTGCAACGCGCAGGGATTTCGCTCGCAGTAGCGGACAGTTCTTGCCTAGTCACGCAGACCCGGCTTGCGGCTGCTGGAAGCTCGTCCAACCCGCCATGTTGCTGCAGTGGTGGCTTTGTTGGCGACACCACGACTAGCGAGAAATAATCCAAGGCGCCCGGCGCATTGCTTCAGCCGCGGGCTTCGGTGAGCTTCGGCGGCGTTCGGCGGCATGACTTGTGTACACAGAATCAGGGCAAGGTGGCGCGACTAATTGTACGCTGTAGCTGAGACTTGAGAGCTGAACCTGTGACGAGGCCTTCCTGGAAGAGCGATGATGCGCGGCGATGGAGGTGGTGGTGTGTGCTGATGAATTCGCGGTGCCGGAGACGCTCAGAATGTGAACACCGCTGTCTTCGAGCAGGCAACGATTTCCGGTGGTTGTGTGCTGGGGGGGGGGGGGGGGCAATGCGATTTAAAGTCAGATGCATCGTTTGGATTCGTGGCGTGCAGCCACTCGTTACACCGGGCACTACCCCACTGGGGCCGTTTATCAAAGCTGGTTTACCAATGTGAAGACTGTAGTTGTCCCGCTCGAACGTTGAGTGCGAAGCATCCGGGATATTTCGGTACTGTACGCAAGTCGGAATGTACATGTAGTATGGCTTGACCGAGGTGGGGACATGTTTCCACATTGCAACCTGTGGACTGCCGCCGGAAATTGGCTACCCAACCAAATCGAGGATGGAGGTGGCGCGTTGGTTCACAGTCGCAGTTTCAACAGGGTTTTGCAAAGGAAATCTACAAGTTATCATTCGATCGTTCACTAGCAAAATGCACGCTCGTGCATCTCAAACGCTTCACTATCGAGATCGTTCGATAAGACGCGCTTGGTCCAGTGAACCTGAAAGAATAGTTATTGTTCAAATACTTCTTTTAAAATGTTAACAAGTACGCCACTATTACTGGCTCAATTACTCTTCAGTATCTGTTGTGGAATACCACCGATACTGTCTTTGTCTGCTGTGGCAGGAATTACACTTGCTGGTGTTGTATTATTAATTATTGCCCCTCGCGTTGTTCTGCTGTGATGCTTTGTTCTGCTATGATACCTAGCTCACTTTAGAATACGAGCACTACACCATTCTGGTAAGATTTCCGCAGGAAATCTGTTGAATAGCACGGATCGATGCAATCTTCCACAGCTATTATTTGGACTGTTAGGATGGCGTGCAAACACGTCGTCTTGACAAAGCCGACACGAGCAGGTCTTTCTTTCTCAAGTCTACGATGAAAACTTTAGTCTCGAATTCAACCGCTAAAACCAGATCTGCAGTGTCGGTGATCTCGACGCCGGCGTTTTGGAACATTGGATAGGTTCCCGTATCACGTCCTGCTTCCATCTTGCGTGAGATGAAAAGTTGGGCAGCCCGTCATAACAGACTGTGAACAACTCTGACTGGTAGTATACTGCGCTCCGACAGAATAGCTGCGCTCGCCGACTGGTCAATTTCGGCTGTGTAATGCCCAAAAAATGTTTGCCAGAGAAAAATGCATCGGTTTTCTCTTGTGCTAACTCGATACTTCACTGATTTTTTTTACGAACGCTTTCTTGCACATGATGAAGACAAAGTCCGCGGAGTGCGACCGAAGAAATAGCGGTGCAACTGGACGAGGAACGACTTTCAAATGGCGATATATTCCACGTCAGCCAGTGCAGAACAAAGCAGGACAATCCGTCCAACAGCATCAAGACCCGCAGTGCAGAGTAAAATATTCCGTTATAGGCAGACTCCGTGCCAGCACCGCGCAACGCGATCAGAATACGAAGGAATGTAAATGTACTTGTCGTTTGAGAGGGCAAATATGCCCCGGGATTTTTCTGCTGAAAGACTTTAGCATTCGAGTCTCTATTCAGCTCCTTCAATACGCCCTCCATGTTCCTGAAGCAGATCTGCCTGCATCTGCTTGGGTTCATGACGCTGGGTCATCGCACAGCTTTGCTCGACACAGTCGCTACAAACGCCATACCGTACAAGTATTTGAGAGGCATGATTGCGAGCTTCCTCGCCTTCATGTTCTTTCTGTACGAAATGAACCTAAAAAATGTCAAGTTTACTCATATAAAGCGTAAACACACTCCGTTTCCAACTGACGACTTGCTTTCACCGCAAAATGCAATAGCCGAGTAGCGTCGTGGATTCCTGTCTCGGCATGTGCTGTAGGCCTTTCAACAAGCAGAGTCGCTACATCGCATTGTTCCTTCAGCACACCCACATATTCGCCCTAGCGAATGATCTTGCGGCTGTTAGTCGCGCTACCTCGCCCTGATTCACGAAGTCATGCTGCCGGGCGACGCCGAAACGTACCTGTGGTTCTCGATAACCGCGGTGTCGCCGTAACAGCAGCCCACACAGCCGCAAATTGGCAGGCTGCAGTGTATTGTTGCTACAACATTGCACTTCGCGCAACTCAAGCACTTCAACTTGCACCTGACCCGCGGGTTCAAGCCCGCAGCCCGCATCGCGTGAGCTCATCCGGCTGTGCTGATGCGTGTCAAAGCAGCCAGCACTGCAACGTCCACAGCTTCGGAATCGAAGACCAACGTCCTTGGTGGTGGCGCTTTCAGCTGCCATCAGCCACTGCCAGCTCCAACACGCGCTTGGACCTTCGCAGCGAAGGTCCGCGAAGTTCGCTGCATTTTCCGACCAGCGGACTTGAAGGCGGGCGCAGACATCACGCCGATCATGACGCACTGGTCGCCTAATGACGGCGTTTGTGGACCGACAAGAAGCGGCTCGTTCGGGGCAAGTCAGCGGAACGCGAGCGGAAGTCCATCGCGGTCGCGGCGTCGAGAAGCGTGGGCCTGCGGAGAAATCAGGTCGGCGATCTGCCACGCGGAAGCGGCGGGCTGGCGTTGTGCAATGCTGGCATCGCCTGGCGGACGTGCGGAGGCTGCCGCTCTCGATGTCCAAGTCGACGCTTCTGCAGGGACGGAGTCGTCGGAGAGGATTTGCCGGCGGCGACGTCCATGAAGTGCCGAGTAGATGGCGAATCTTTACATGTTAATGGGTCTAAGAAGACGGCGCCCTCCCTCCCTCCCTCTCTGCTGTCGCTTGCTCTTTGTCTTGCCTTGACTTGATCATGCGCTTGCCTGGAGAGGGGAGACGCCGCGCGCGCACAAAACACTATCATACTATCATCCGGTGGCTCCCACAGCTCATGAGAACAGACGCCGGCTCTGGTTCTCGCCCGGGGGGAACTCCATGGGCACGGCGGCCGCCGCGCTGCCCTTTGTGACGCAGAAGACCTTGGCCAGCGTCGTGCCGTCGCCGAGGCCCGCGGCGTCCGCCGCCGCGCGCACGAACGCGTCGTTCTCGATGTAGGCGAACATGCCGCAGAGCTGGCCGAACTGCACGACGCTGTTGGGCGCCAGCAGCACGCGGCCGAAGCGCCCGCCGGCTTTCGTGGCCAGGAACGTCACCACGTCGTCCACGACCGAGTCCGGCGTGATGCTGCCGCGCGGCTGCGACAGCCACTCGGGCATGGCCACGCCCGCGTCCACGGCGTTGGCGGCGTCTGCGAACTGCGAGAGCGCGTTCTGGTCCCAGTGCAGCGCCAGCGCCGGCTCGTCGTCGCTCACGGACGCGGAGCTCAGGTACTCGTCCACCTGACAGGCGGCATGCAGTAGTCAGGTTAGTATCTCTCTGACTATAGAGATGCCAGCACGCACGCTCACCTCAGCGACGCAGTCCTGGTAGGAGAAGGCGGTGGACATTGGTGCTGGTGTTGGAGTCGGGGGTCTGGACTGGAGGGCGTGGGGCCAGAGAGGAGAATGAGAGGAGGGAGCGCTGGCGCTGACGTGGTGATGTGACTGGCTCGGCTGCCTGGGAATAAGATTGGGTCTGGTTGAAGCGCTTTGGCTCGAATTCGCGTGACGAGCGGACGACGGAGGCGGGCCAATCGCAGCGCGCAGTCGTGACACACCACGTGCACACAGCCAATCACCGGCGCCGGAGATGAAGGGCTCATCGACTCGAGGCAGTGCTGGTCGGCGATAGTGAGTCAGAGGCGCGCGAGCCGAACGTGTGGCTGCCACGCGGCTGGCGACCAATTGACCCCGTGATCGCTGGCCGGGGCCTGGAGGATCAGCTTGCTGTACTGTACTGTACATTTACCTGTGCCGTACGACCGAAAGCTCCGTCGACTCGGGAGGACAAGAGCGGGCGTCGAGAACCGAAACGCGATGGCCAAGTGTAACGTATCCGATACAGGATATGCGTACAGCACAGTACAGTACCAAATTGTGCACAAATTGTGCCTGTACTTGCTCACTGCAGGCTGCTAGATCTACAATGTAACGGCTACATATTTTACTTGCGGTGGGCTTCATTCTGCCTGCACCGCTATGACCTTTGCTTTACGCGGCGGCGGTAGGCGTTGGTCGCCTGGTTCAACTACAGTATGCCCCGCCACTGTTATTTAGCGTCGAGTGACGTGCAGCCATTTGCGCCGAACAGAGCGCCACGTCAGTCAAGTTGAAGTTGCCCCTCTCGCTACACCACGTGTACACATATTTGCGTCTACCACACATATACCCAGTCTTCGCATTCAAAGTCGCATAATCGCAACGACAGCGCAACCTCAAAGAAGAAAAATCCACAAGTCTCGGATCTCAAGACGCTCGCTAGCTCTTACTATAATAACTCCATCGATCGTCATGGACGCCAAGCACGAAGCCTCCGCCTCGCAGCCGGCGCCCAAGCCCAAGCCCACACCGCTGTCGCCGTCACTCCACGACGCGGCGGCGCCCAAGTCGCCCGGCAGCCTGGTCAAGAGCCCCAGCGCCTTCGAGCAGAAGCCGCTCCGCATGCCCAAGCCAATGTCTATTTAACCCATTCACACGTCAACTCTCGGGCCAACAGCAGACCAGACCCATTTTGTGATCAATGAAATAAATCTGGACACTGGTTTTGAACAGCTAAACAGCACCCAGGTCGTATTTTTGATTAAAACTATTATAAACTGGACTGTTATCGGTAGTGGGACCCCATTGGGATCAGGAACGGGGTCGCCAAGTTTGTGGGTCGGGTCGGGTCCACTGCCAGTGGACACTCGAGCAGTAGAGCTCCGTTGTGAGATGCGAGTAGCGGCACTCGAGTCACTTGAGCTGGTTGTCGACTGCCCCCGCCGCTTGACAGAGAGCAGATGAGCTCCACGCGCTGGTGCAGTGCCGAGTCACCACTGAGTCGGTCGAGAGTTTTCGACTCGGCATTCCACGAGGCTCCGAGCAGCACGAGGCCGTCCAAGATGGCGAATGTGTCGCCTGGCAGTGGTGCAGCTGGTGACTCGGAGTCTTCGTCTTCTTGATCGTCAGAGTTGGGGGTACGCGACAAGAGCCGCAGAGTGAACTGCATCGACGACTGGGAGTGGCTTGACTCAGACTCAGCAGTGCAGAACTGCAGCTGAGCCACTTCGAGGACGTGCGGGACGGAAAGACCGGCAGCGAGGATCCCAGGCAGCCAGAACCGAGGACAAACGGAGCTGTCCCGAGGTCGACTTTCAGTGAGGAAATGGTGCCAATCCTGGTAGTGCTGAAGCGTGTCGTGCAGCGACCATGATGGAGTGATCGGCGCGATTACGGACGTTCCACCAAATAAACTCGACGGGGCTTCATTGCGTAGTATTGCGACTACCTGAGCCCGTACCACGTCGTCCTCGATGTCACCGAGTAAGAACATTTCCCCGTCTTTTTGGGGATGTTGGCGGTACTGAAGTTCGTCATCGTCGACGTTATCGTCTTCGTCACCGGCTTCCAGCAGCGTATCTTCGACCACGTGATCAGAATGATTTGGATCCTCGAGGTCCAGTAACTTGGCCAGGACTGTCTCCAACGCGAGTGAGCAAGTGTCCACATGCTGATTGAACACAGTCGCCAGAGTTTTCATCGTTTGGCTCACCCCGAAAGCCTCAACTTTGAGGCTGGTGGGATGCTCTGCTTCAACGGCATCGTTCGCGTTATCCCAGCGCTCCATGTCAAAGCGCGGTGGGAGCGCTTGAACGATAATCGCTTGAAGGACGTTGACCGCGTCTCGCACCGGAATCGACGCAGCCAGTTCAGCAGGATCGCCCAAAAGCACGACGTCGTTCCTGTTCGTCCACCCAAACGCCGACATCCAACTCGGAGGCGGGCGGTTCACCATTTCGATCCCGCCGGAAGCAGCCACGAGGTCTCTGGAAGTGTCTTCAAGCGAGCCGCGACGATTGATAGACTGCTGGTAGCCAAGCAACAGCGTCTGGAGCTTCGTGTCCATCAAGTGGTCGACGCTCGTGGAATAATTCCACACCAGTTCCAGCCATTGTGCCATCGACAAGTTTTCCTCCCGCAAGTTTTCGCTCGGGAACCCAAGGAACCCCAAAGTCAACGAAGATTTCACGACAGACGCAGAACTTGGGCCTTTGATCAAGGATTTGGACGAGACTTGCATGGAGTCACCTCGTGGCTGATCGCGGAAACTCGTCATCGGCCGACTTCGACCCCGGAAGGTTGGGAGAGCCCCCGGCTTGGCCCCACTCTCGACCGAAGACTCGTTCCAGCTTACGAGTTGAAGACACTCGCTCCACAGTCTTCGAAGAAATTCAACTTCTTGATGCCCCGCAGCCAAACGCGCGTAGGCGCTCAGCACCACCTGCTGATAAATTCTTCGCTCCAGCACCGAGTTGTACTCGCAGTTCCTCCCAGTCCGACGGCTTTGCTGAGCGTGGTGGTGCTGCTTCTTGTCTAGAATCGTAGTCAGGTACTGGTTCACCGCAGTGAGAAAATTGTCGTCGCTGTACTGGAAGACGCCCCCTCCACCGCCTGGATGGTGTGGTGGTGGCAATGCTCCAGGGTACACAGCTCTCAGCACGTGGGCGCGGAAGCCCAATGTCGCGTGGAATAGCACGAGTCCACTCAACACCTGCCAGAAGTAGCTCAGCGGTGCTCTTGTTGCCGTGATATTGTCTTCGGCTGGCTGGACAAGTACACACAATGTTTGAACGCTCGGATACATGGTCAAGCGCAGAACCGTGGACTGCAGACACTTGGTTAAGGACGCTCGGGATGGCCCCCCACTTGATGTACCCGCTTCTAGCTCGTACTCATCTCGGAAGCACACGATGTTGGAACGGAGGTGAACGGGGAGAGCTCGGATGTCGTCCACTGCGGCTACGAGTCGTGGGTATGTTGGTGCCATCGTGTCGATGGCTGAGAGTCGACTCACCATGGACTGGGTCGACGACCGACGTGCTGTTCCGCTTCGAGCGAGAGGAGGAGGCTTCGGCACTGCTCCATCCTGAGAAGAGCTCGAAGGTTTCACACTGACGATTGAGTCCTTCGCTGAGCTTTCGCTCGACTCGATGCTCACGCGCGTGACCAGGGATTCTCCAGCAATCGGCAGACCCAGATTCATACTATTGTGACGCTGAAGAGCTGTGGAGCTTGTCCGTCGACTTGAACGGTGGAGAATCTGGAACAGCGCTTCCCAGTCTTTAGGAGCTCCAGCACTTCCCTTCATGTTGACAACAGCGAGCGGCACTTCTTCCAACGCTTCGAGCTGCGTCTTCTCCATCTGAGCGATTTGCTTGAAGTCTTTGGCCATGAGCAAGAGTTGCTGAGCCTCGATTTGATGCTCCGCCGGGTGCACACTTTGCGGAAGAACGTAAAGCTGCTCCAGCGGAGTAACTTGCTCGACCACATCACTGCTTCGCGCTGTCTCCTCGGCACGGAAGTTCCTCTCGACAAGCATCTTAAGCACCCGAACTTGCAGCGCTGCGGACCCCTCCAAACCTTGAAAGAAAACTCGCCGGGTAAATCCAAAGCTGTGAAAAGCGTGTCGTGTAAGAACCACCGCCGCTGTCTTCTCGGGCAGCGCTCGAATCGCACGCAGCCAGAATCCTCCAACCAACGCTGTCGCATCCACCTCAACGGGACTGTTGGTGATGACACCCGAGCCACGTCGGTGGAAATTCAGGGGGACGCCGTAGCCTGCCAAGACCCGGTCGCAGATGTGCTGAACCAGTTCAGGGAACAACACGAGACTTACCGCAAGGCGCTCGGACCTCGACGACGTACCTGGCAAAGCTACGCGCAGCATCTCGTCAACGTCTTCAACGCCCGAAGGCGCGTCCTCCAGCTTGCATCCGTTGAAGATCGTGGTCACTACGCGACGCTGCAGATCTGGTCGCGTTGACGAGACCGAGACGGCTTTGCACGCCTCTGCGGTGACTAACGACGAGATTTCGTTGCCCCTCGACACACTCCTCAGCTTGGACCGAAGCAGAATTGTGCCGACCGATAGCGAGCCGGCTTGTGGGGGTTCCTGAACGGGTATCGGTGTTGGATTCAGGGCTGGTGACTGCATTTCTTCCATCGTAATGATCACTTGCAGCAGGAATCGGTACCAGTCTCCGCGTGGTGACGCAGGAGAGACCAACGGTACGAACCGAGTCACAAGTTTGGTCAGGACGTCTGCTGGGACTCCGAAAGAGTTCAATTGGCGACGTGAAGACCCCGACAAGGAGAAGCTGGAAGCACCGCGTGCGAGGATGCTCAGTCGGTTGCTTGAGGTCGGTCGCTTGGTGTCTTTCAGCAGTGGTGTGCTCGGCGCTGGGGTTGTACCCGATGTCCCTGACATTGTTATAGGAGACGATGGGGTCAAGGCGTCCAGCAAAAGCGGCAAAAAGACCTGCAGCGTCAACGGTGGTGACTCGTTCGGTCCAAAGCCACTGACTGTCGCGTTAAACGCGTTGAAAACTGCAGCCCCCATCCGAGCTAACGGCGTGCACTGCCGCTTTACCAGTCGAAGTTGTTCCTGGATTTCGCGTCGTTTGTCCCTCAGCACTTGACGAGCTTCGTGGATGGAAGAGAGACGATCGCGGAGTGCCTTGGTCTGTGCAAGCGGGAAGTGACTCGCCACTGCTGACGCTTCAAGCAGCTTCGTGAGTTGGGCGTGCGAGACTTGGTACTTCTGAACAAGGCCGCCGTGTTCTTTGAGCGCAGACTTGAGCGTGAATGGACCGATGGGCGTCGGAGGATTCGAGTCGTCCGTTGGCTTGACGGTGGCGTTGCTCCAGATCTTGTCGAGCAGCACGTCTGCTACATCGCGAGGGTGCAGGTGCGCATCCATAGTCGGCATCATATCGAGGACTTCGCCAAATGCCGATCGATCGGCATTCGACGTGAGGATCAGCCGGAAATTCGAGTGCAGCGCGATCGTATCCGTCATAGTGGGGTTGTCAGTGCTGATCTTGTATTCGTCCTCGCTCGGGTCGGCGTTTGAGGGGTTTTGAGCGATGACGAGGTGTTCAACGCCGTTGATGCACGTGGTTTGCCAAGCCAAAGCTGCGTGTAGAAACCTCCCGTGCTTTTCATCGTGTCGAGGCTCTGCGTCGACTGGTTCGACGTCCAGTACTAGCAATTGATGGCCAATGCTGGCAGCTAAGCGGAAGACCTCGTCGAAGTCAGGGGCTCGAGCGTACACCATGTGAAGCTGGTGCCAGTGCCACACGCGACGCGCACAATCGACTAGAAGCTCCTCAACCTCAGGCGAGAGGCGGGTGATCGTCACCACAGGCAACGTCGATGTGGCGGCTATCAAGGACAAGAACGCCGCATCCCAAAGCCTCCGCCGAGAGAAGCCCAGTCCTCCAGCGCCGGTCACGAGCTTCAAGGCGTCCTCCGTCTCCACACAGCCGTCCTCAGGATAGTCACCCGAGAACAAGGCAGTCAAAGGCGTGTCGTGGTCGTGAACACCCGCAGGAGGTTCTTCATCCAAAGCTGCAGTCGCCTTCAGGACCACAGCGATTGAAGGCGTGAAGGTGCAGCAAGTCGAAGTCGGCGGACAACCAGGCGTCAAACCTCCGTAGCTAGCGTACGCTGCTTCCCACGCTTGAAACACGCGGTCTCGACGTTGAGAGAAGCTCAGTTCGCACGCATACGCCAATGCTCCAGCCGATAGCAGCGCGTTCCAAGTTGCCAGCGAGAACCCGCGACGCATTGAGCTGGCACTGGCAGCTTGGTGCTGCAGCTTCCGGTCTTCTGTCAACGCCTCCATCGCCTGCCCCCCGCTATCACATCGAGCATCCAAGGACGAGATTTCACCCGACAGCGCTTCTTTCCGACTGATAGCCGCGTCAATCGCAGCTTGCGTCGATTGCCAGGCTTCGTCGGCCTCCAGTACGCGCTGCTTGCTCACTTGAAACTCGTTCATGATGAGTTGCAGTCGACTTTGGGCCTTCTCAAGCTTGTCGAGCGTCGGCTGCACCTGATGCCGAGCTGTGGCGTACTGGTGAATTGCCACCACCCAGCCGACCATCGACGCAGCAGCTACACTCTGGCGCTCGACTTCTTCATGACAGAAGCGTTCATCGATCAGATACTCCGCTTCGAGCTTCGTCAAGGTACCAGCAGTCACGGCGTCCTTGTTGAACTGTAGCAATGTCTGCACAACGTTCGCGTCTCCGAGAAGGAGGCGGCGCGCGCTCTCCCAGGACGGCTCGAGCTGGAACAGGACGCACACAGCTCCTAGCACCAAGTGAACCAGTGGCGGCGGGCTCACGAACGACTTGATCTCGACGATATGCCGCCTGTCGACGAGTAGCAAGGCCCGGTTGGCCTCCTCCAGACACGCCATGGGCTCTCGCAGTTCTCGCTGCGCCACCTCCTGCGCCTCATTCGTGACTTGAATCTGCTCGTCGGCTGCTGCTTGGAAGCGCTGCATGATGAGGCGGATGCGCTCGGCGTCTTCCTTCTGCTCGACGAGTCGAGCTTCGTGGTGAACGAGTTGTTGGTCGATAGTCGTGAGTTGCTCGCTGAGGAGGATGTCACTCGACCGCAACGCGCCCAGGTCTCGGTCCAAGCGGTTGGATAGATCCAGGAACCACGACGCTCTCGCTCGCGCGGCTTCTTCACGCTTGTAGTTCTCAACTACAAGCTTCGCGAAGAAAGTCGCCATTGCGAATGGTCTTGAGCTTGGAGGGGATTCACCGCCTTCAGTCGAGCACACGTTGACCACAGCGAGGTGCATGTCGGTCGCCATACACACCAAACTCCAGAGACTTCGCTGCATCTGATGCAGGAGATCGACGAGACCCCCATCCTCCGGTTTGCGCTGCGTCTCAAGAAGCTGCTGCACTTGAGCGTGGAAATGCCCGTACACCAGCGTACGCAGCGACTCGCGATCAAGCGGAGGCACCGACACGACGTCGCAGATGGCAAATACATTGGCACCGGCAGCGCGTACGCGACTTTGGTGCTGCTTGTCCACGAGGAGAACGACGCGAAGTTTCGAGCACATTCGAGCCACAGCACTCGCCCATTTGCCGCTTGTCACGCCTAGCGGGCGGGTGAGCGCCATGACAGTCGCCGCCACACTCTCGCTCTCCACCTCGCGTTGTCGTCTCAAGTCGTCCGTGTCTTGCTGCCAGCGCAGATCAACGCGAGAAAGTTTCGACCGCAATTCGCGCTGGTAGCGTGTCTCCACGAGCTGGAACGCGTCCAACAACGGGGTGGTCGGAGACTCGCGCTGCTTCTGGTGGAGAATCGCGAGCGCTTGGTCTCTGGTCGACTCGACTTGGGCTCGAATCTGCGCGACTTGGGCGGCGTGCTTGGTCTTGAGCGCCAACAAACGCTCGTCGATCACGCGCGTGGCGAGGTGAACCTGTTCCTCCAGCGTCAATGCACCAGGTACTTCTCCCGTGGTCATGAGAGTTTGAATCTGGTTGATCATCGCAGGCGACAGCAAGTCGAGGCGTTTGACCACGAGCGTGGCTTCTTGGCCAGCGACACCTACGCGCTCGTAGAGTTCGAGCAGAAGCCGCTTCCATCGCATCGCCAAGCAGACGTGAACACTCGTGCCGACGTTCGGGTCGTCTGCGAGACCTGATAGCGTGAATATCGCGTTGTCTGCTTGGCTTGAGTCACCGAGCTCAGACATTCTCGATACGGTGGCGAAGCGCAGCAAAGTATCAGCAGAGCTACCGTCGCTGTCGAGCAAGAGAAGTCGAGCTGCTGGACGAGCAAGAACGCGGTCAATTCGCACCACCGTTTGGGCCTGAAGGAGGGATGTGGAGGTGTCAAACCACAACAAGAAGAAGAAGACACAACGGATAGAGAGCTATAGAGAGCTACGTACCAGCTTGAAGGGGACAGGAGGGACGTCTCTCGGTAGCGACAGCGCCGTTGTCGGTGTCAGAGTCGTCGTTGTGGAGCTGAAGGTGCGAAGGTCTCGGAAGTAGGGCTGCACGCTGGCGGTGGACACGGCCTCCGTGTCGTCTTCAAAGCTGATCTCGGCGTACACCCGTGCCGCTCTACCACTCGAGGCAGACTCGAGAGTCTTGTGCAGCATGAAGCTGGCGCTGCTGCGTCGGAAAACGCGTTCGGACGGGTCTGAAGCAGCGGTGCTCTCCTCGTCGCCTGCAGGGTGGCCATCGTAGTATACGCTGGCAGGCACAAAGGCCCAGAGCCCTCCCATCATCGCCGCTCGGTGTTGCTGCTCCTGCAGCGAATTGTACTGCTGACTGGGTCGAGAGATTCTCGAGGGCGAAGCGGAACTTCGAGCAGCGAACAACGCCAACAACGTCGCCGGACTCACACTGTCGTCGCTGATGGACTGAGTCGCTTGCAGTGACTGTCGCTTGGCTCCGACTGCGAAGCTGAGACTCGCCCCAGCTCCCACGGACAAGCGACTCGCTCGAGCACTGGCACGACGCTGAGTTACTTGAGAGATCTGCGTCCGCATGCGAGATATCTCCCCCACTACATCGCCATCCTGTCGAGAGGAACAGAGCCCCATTGAAGGCTCTCGTAGGGTCCGGGAGCACTCGTGCGTCCACAGTCGCAACAGCGTCTCCACATCCGCCAACATCGACGGACTCACCCCAGCGAGACCCTCATACACTCGCGCCAGGTCCTGCAGGTGATACTTGTACGTCGCCCGGAGTCGGTCCCAGGTCACTGTCGTCGCAGCGATCACTAACGGAAGAGCGTATCGGACTGCAGTGGGCAGCGTAGCAGCAGAAGACTTCGCTGAGCTGCTGAGTCCCCAGTGAGCGTGCAGTACGAGTCCGAAGACGTGATGAAGCTCCTCGAGCTCACAAGACGGAGCTAGAACCGGGAAGAACTGCGACGTGAGCTTCCGCAGCGATTCTTCTGGGCCCAGCTTGGTGCATTCTGCTGGTTGGAAGAAGTCGACGTGCATCGAGCCAAACATCGTGAGGTTTTCGACCGAGATCGGCTGACAACTTGACCCGCGATAGACTTTGCCGTGTTCCTGGACCGACCGAAGGTACGCGTAGACGGAGGGGTATAGCGGTGTTGGTGACGGTGAGTTCTCGGCTGGAGTGGCCAGGTGCAAGTCGTCCAGGATGAGCAGCGCGGTCTTGCCTGGAGGCGGCTCGAAGATGCCAGTGCGTTCACGCTGCAGCATCCGCTCCAAGCAATTCGCCAGTTCAACGACAGCTTCACCATTGCTAGAGCTCGCATTGCTGCGAGGCATGGAGAAGAAGAAGGGGATGACGTCTCCGCGGTCGAGCTGCCGCACCAACGCTGTCTTGGAGGGGTCTGTCGACGGGGTGATGACCAAAGGAACCCCCTCTTCAGCCTCGACAACGGACGCCATGGATCGGTTGTCACTCGTAGTACTGATGCTGGCGTCGGAGGTGCTTCGAGAGGCTTGGAGACTGCCATCCTCGTATTTCTGAAGACGCAGAGCCATCCACGTGACCAGCGAAATGTGGCGTAGTCGAAGCCGCTTCACGGACGCGAGCGTCGCGGCTTCCATTGTCTTGGAGAGGACGGGCTTTCGAGCCTTGGTGTCGTCTTCATCGGCTGCTTGATGGGATCGAATGAGCTCCGTGACTCCACCCGCAGCTATGATCGACTTGATGACGTCGAGTTGACCCAGGAAGTTGCGAGCGAGTGTCGTTCGACGCGCATTGTCGCCGCTTAACAGCAGCACGCCTCGGCCTGAGCGGAGTCCTTCGTTGATAGCCGCGTGCACCACTAGACTGCTAGTTGTAGGCACAAACAACGCACTGATGCTGCTGTTGTTGCTCTCTTGAGGCGGCAGTGCAGTGCGACCTGACGCGCTCACGACAGACACGAAGCGCTGACCCTGCAGATCGAGCAAAGTCTCGAATAAATTCACGTCCGGACCGCAGCCAAGCCACGCGGGGGTCAGGTGCTCGAACTCGCGTCTGAGGACGTCGCTCACTTGGCGCTGGATGACTGGAAACCCACCACTGCACGCTGCGAACCCCCACATGAAGCTGTAGATCAGAGCCATCTCCACGCGAATCTGTCCACTGGGAAGCTCCTCTGCGAACTGCATGAACGTCTCAATGTCAGTTCGCCTTGTTGATTCTGGCAGCGTAGACGCAGAGCTGATAAGAGACTGCAGCAGAGACGTCAGGTTGGTCACGCGTTGTAGCGGGGAGAGGTGGACGGCGACTGCATCCAGAATTGAGGTGAGTTCCGCTAGTATCGACGACTTGATGAGCCATTTTTCAAGCGTGTTGAACGTATCGGTAGCAGTCCACGACTGCGGTTTTGACACTTCCGACTGCTTCGAGACTCGCTCGCGTTGGACGATCAAGTAGCGGTGCAGATAGGCCGTCGCGATGTCCATCTTCGCTTCCGATTCGACGGGTTTGGTGCGGCGATAGGTCGTTTTCGCGTCTTCTTTCGTGTCTGCGTTCAAGTGGAGAACGGCGTTCACGTGGAGGAATCTCGGCGTAGCGTCGCCAAGCTGCAGCACTTCGAACACGAAGCGAAGATTTGGCGGTAGTGTCATGAACTCGCCGTCTTCGAACGCCAGTAGCGGAGACGTGATGCCTCTCGGAGCTGACAGTGCAGCTAAGAGCCCTTCAAGCCACCGCAAGTCGAGCGCGTCGTCAAAAACCACCCACACCTGGTTAACCAAGTCAAGAAGAGACTGCGTCTTGGTTAAATTGTGGGGACTGTCGGCGGCTTCAGCCGTGACAGCCTGTGGCACGTAAATCTCTTGCGCCTTGCGGATTAGTTGGCCCAGGATGCTCGGCACGCGGCCGTGACCATCGAGCGAGACGCCTCCGTAAAGTTGCGATACTGTCAGCGCCATTGGCAGCACAACTCGGACAGCCACACTCGCTGCAGGAGTCTTCTCCGCTTTAGTCGTCAAGTACGAGTTGGAGCGCTTGGCCAGAGCCGATGGAGCAGTAGGAGGCGGTTTGCTGGCTGCTTGCGAGTCGCTCTCGCGTGATGGCACATTTCCACTTTGGTCACGACGTTGGAGGCACAACTCGAAGGCTTTCGCGAGAACTTGGTACGTTGTCGTCTTCCCAACCCCCGGCGGACCTACTAAGACAGCGCTCATATTGAATGTCAGCGCCGTCGCGAGGGACGAAATCGAGTCCAACATGACGCGGCGAGGCACAAAGTGCAGCTCGTGGGTAGCGAGCGCTATGCACTCGAGTAGTTCAGGCGGCACCCCAGTCTGTGCGGCAATATTCCCGTCAGCAATTCCCAACTTGTCGTCTGGAGTCGCCAACTCATCGTCGAGAATGCCTTTAAGCGCTTTGAGCTGCTCCGAGTCGATGCGAACGCCGAAATACTTGAGCATAGCGTCGCGGAGTAGCATTTGCTGGTATAGTTTGTCGCTTTCAGCTGTCGATAGTGAACATTCATCGAGTTGAGATGCCGCAGCGCTGATAACCGACTTCAGAGCCGCAAACGTGAACGGATTTTCACGAGATTTCGACGCTGCATCACTCACAAGGTTGAAAGTACAACGAGCTTCTTCCCACACCAGTAGTAGCTGCTTCGAGACTCCGCGTGGCTCAACGAAGCATCTGCTGAACAGCAGAGCCTCCACGATGTACTTTTGGTCCCATTGCACGATCGCAAAGCGACTCAAAGGCTCCGTCCAGATGCGAAATTCCTCCGAGTCCGCCATGAACCGACCAGGAACCACCACCAACATCGCTGTGCCCGGAACGAACGTGATCGGTGAGCGGTGCAGCCCCACGATCGGATTCTTCGTCAGCACTGCGTGCTCAATCGATGCCAACGTGGTCGCCAGTGCCTTGATCAATGACGCACTGGTGCTTATACTGTCCGTGAGCTGTAAGCTAGCGCAGAAGGTTCCTCCAGCATACAGCGCTCCGATCAGCAGACGCGTAGCGTGAGTATACGAGGTCAGCGTAGCGCTGAAGTTGCGTCGCCCCAATATCGAGCTCACCTGCAGGCTCAGAGTCCGCTTCCCGCTTTCGGACGGACCGGTTAAGATACAGCCTTGAGCGTGTCGGATGCAGGCAAACAGCGAGAAAAGCGAGCGCAAACTGCTCGGCGTCACCACAACGTCGTCGTGCGGACTCAAGTAGTTGAAGCCGTACGGGATGTTCAGCGTGTTCATCTCCACGTGACACTCGTGACCGACAGTCGTGGCATCATCCATCCGGTACTTGAGTTGATACTCCCACTCGACTGCCACACCACCAGACGTCCAAGTCAACGCAGGGTTTGTCTGCTTCGAAGCCACGTGACTCGCAAATGCATCTCGGAATTGGATCCCTTGAAGCTGCAGACCTGATCGCAGCATCAACTCGCGTGGGGATAACAGATCGGACCCTAGTTTCGAGGAACCGGAGGCTGGAAGTAGCTGGTTCATCACGCGCGAGTTGTGAGCAGAGAGTTCACTTGCAATTCGATCAAAGCGGCCGGGTCCGCTGCTAGTCAGAAAGTCTTGTAATCCAAGCTCAACTATCCCACAACGCACGATACGATCCGCCAGCAGAATACTCTTCAAAAAGTGTTAGTTTTACCGATAAAAACAATGGTCAAATTTACTGGTCATGAACGTACCTGAAGTGAGAAATGGGTGAGATCGAGGGTTGGAGCAGGTTCCGATCTCTCGTAACGAGCCAACATCTCGACCATTTGTTTGGTGGATCGACGTAGTTGCTCCGCAAGTCGCTTCTCCACCGCCGCCAGCCACTGCTCCACCGGCCCGCGAGCTTTCAGATTCTTGCCCATGGGGATTGTTTCAGCTTCTCCGTGGACTCGTGACGTTACCTAGCACCAACTCAAGTAAGTACTTATCTTTCTTTACTTGACGTTAACAACGCACAGTGCGCGACAAACCTGAAGAATATCTTGGAAGCCATCTCGAACGCCGAAAACTATGCGCCCGACATTGTCGAAACATTGGTAGAGGAACGAGGGGATGGCCCCCACATCTCGACACCTGGTCAACAACGTCGCCAACTCCAAGTCGGAGAGCTGGAAGAAGGCTGGGAACACCTGACGCTTGATCTGGCAGAGTAAGTTCGTTGCGTTAGTTTTTTCAACAAAAAAATAGTTTGAAGGACAAAATGCACCTCGAGATGATCCGCCAAAGTCTTGACTGCGCCTTCAAAGCCTTCCAGAATCACTTGCAGCGTTTGTCGGTGCTCCGCATTCACGCCGAAGGGCAGACACAGCGAGCGGTTAAACAGCGCGTGAGTCAACGAGCGCCACGCCGTGTCATGCTTTTGAAGCTGCTTGGCTTGCTCCGGAAACGTCCGCGCGAAGTCGATGGACACTAAGCGCTGGGTGAAGTCCCATTTGCGCTGACAGACTTGCAGCAGCTCCAGTGACTCCTTCGTGTGGCTCAAGTCGCTCAGCATCTTCGGAAGTCGCTCCTGCACCACGAGCGCGTATGTCGAGAGATCCATGACCCGAAGCAGCACTTGACTCTCCTCGATCAGCGAAACCAGCTCGACACAGTCGCCAACGCAGTAAACGTCCCGCCCGTCTCGGTCTTTTCGAGCTTCTACTGGGATTTCTTGCGCTTCCCAAGTGCGCACAACACTCATGAAACTTCCAGCGATCGCGGCCTCGGCCGAAGCCTCTTCCGACACGTGTCGGATCGCTGAACTGTGGGCAACAGCGTTGACTTCTAGCAACTGCTGCACGTGGATATCGAGTCGAGTGCTGGAAGACACTGCGGTTGCATCCACCGCAGCGAATTCCTCCTCATTCTCAACATTTTCAGTGTTTTCGGTGAGAATTGGCGTCAAGGAGCACTGCATTTTGTGTTCGAGTTTGGTCCAGTGCCTCTCCGCCAGGTGCGGGTTGCGTAGGTCGCGGATCACTGGCGCTAGACCATGCAGCGTGGCTTGCAACTTCTCCAATCGCTCAAGCTCGAAGCCTCCAGCAACTTGAGTGGCACATTGACGGATTTTCTCGACGACCACGTCAACGTGGCCAGCTACTTCGCCCATTTTGTCCAGATCCACGGCGCGGATAGTGTCCGTGCTACAGTTGTGTAAGTGCTCGTCGGCCTCGCATACAGCTTCCCATAGTTCCTGCAAGAAAAAAAAACGTGGTCAACTTCTGGTCTAGTGCAAAAGCAGCTAGCTACATGTACGTACGCTCTTGAGTTTCAGCTCTGCGGCCAAAGTGTTCAAGTCTTCGAAGCTTTTGCTTTGAGGACGGAGACCACCAGAGGCCTCTTCAAACACCAGTTGGATGCGTACAAGTCTTGCGGCTTCTTCCTGCATTTCCTGAGCTTCTTCGTACAATTTAACGGCGCTGTCACGAGCTTGTTGGCACGTGTTACTCTGAGCTGCGATGGCTTGGTCACTTGCCGCCGACTGCAAACTGCTCACCCTTCGAGAAAGCTAAGGCAAAAAGAAGATAAAAGTTGTGTAAGTTTTCGTAGTAAATAGCAAAACATTTTGGCGTATACCTTGGCAAGATTTTCTACAAGCAACGGCATGTAGCTCAGCAGATCTGCGTCACGATTTGCATACGCTTCTTGGACATGCGACTTCAACGCCTGAAACTCCGGCTCGCACAACTCGAAAGCTTTGATCGTATCTACAGGGGCAGCGAACTTAAGTTTGTCCAGAAGACCGAAAAAGTCCTGCAGGAAACTCAAATCCAGCTCTTTGTCGAGAATTTCATCATACACTTCCTGGAATTTAACAAAACAAACAATCGAATTAGCACTACGACAACGTGAATTCCGGAGTACTCAAGATTAAACGCACCCGGAGATTCAAGAGGTACGTGGTGAAGGAGTCCAAGTTTTGCGTTATGGGCTTCTCGATTTTGCTGCTGGAGAAGTTGATGTAGCGCAGAAACTCGTCGCATTTCTCGCGTGCAAGTCGCGGTAGAAGCTCCCGCATTGCGTCAAGACATCGCGCGGGTGACGGCAGTAGCTCCGCCTGCAACTGCTGCATGTCGAAGTGGAGAAACTCCACGTCCGCCGACATCCTGAGCGTCTCCAAAGCATTTAACTAACAAAACAATTTGGTCAGCTCAGAGATTCCCCAGCGATAGAACGAACTACCCACTACCCACCTGCTTCATGAAGCGGTTCGCGTCGCTCTCCATCGCCTCGAGCGTGTACTCATTTCGACGAAAAAGTCGCGCCTTGAGGTCGAAGTTCACGCTCTCGTTCTGCTGTCGGAGCTCGAGAACTTTGCAATACGAAGCTGCGAGGTCCGCAGCGCCGTTCAACGCACTGCGTACAAGGTCCTGGATATCGTCACGAGCTGAACAAAAGTGCGCGTCTTCCTCCATCCGCTCAAGCAATCGGTTTGCTGGACATCGGGAGCGTTCTCCTTCATCGCTGCCTTCACTATCGTCTCGAGCTTCTTCTAACTGGTGCGCAGGACAGAGGGCGCTTCTTCGAGACGACTCCGCTGTTGCTGGCCGAGACGAATCGAACGTTGCGTGCAAGTTGAGCGCTCGGATGTCGTCAGCGAAGTCGAGGACGGAGCGGAGCTCGGGACTTGACAGCAACGGCGGCACCTCACGGAACGCCTCGGTGAATCCAACGATGATCCTTTGCAAGACTCGCATGAGCTTGGCAAGGTCCGGCTTAAAGCAGATTTCGTATCGCTGTCGTGCTCGTTTTTCTAGGATCGAAGTGGTGGCCACATCCAGAGCGAAAAGCGGCTGAGGACCGAGACACGGAATCGATAGCACGTCTTGCTCGACTATTGAAGGCTCACTTGGCACTCGAACTACGTCAAATTCCGTCTCTGTTGTGGTAAAAATTGGCGTGTTGGTTGTGGTGAAAGGCGGTAGTACCAGAAGCTGTAGCAACGCGTTCTCCGCGACGAAGAAGAGGTCGTCCACGCTAAATATCTCGGAATTGGCGCCCGTGTAGTTGCTCAAACCATGAAAAAACAGCGCTTCGAGCTTGTTTTCCATCGAGGCGACGGACATTGAAAACGTTGCGGCCTCATTATCAGCTGAAGACGAAGTTACAGTGCGTAATTTGCCTTCCCACGCAGCGTGGAGGAACGCTTTGATCTGCTGCTTGGTCAGAGGCGAACGGTTGAGCAAGTTGTGTCTTGGCTGGCTTGTGCTTGAAGAGCCAACGCTGCCTTCACCTGCAGTCTGAGAGCTGTTAAGTATCTGGTGCATTGCTGTCACAAAGTCCTCGTGGTCTGTGAGACGCTTGATGGTCGCTGCGTTTGCACCGCGTAGCACGAAATCGTGGAACAGATCGAGACTTTGCTTGACCACACGCGCGTACGTGTCCAGTAGTAGGAAATCGACCAGCGTCATGAATTTGGTCAGTTGCTTGCACTTGCGCCGCTTGATGGACGCCATCGTCCATCGAATGTCCTCCAGCTCGTCGGGCTTGGCGCTAAACGGGCGAGTACTTTTCTCTTTTCGTTGCGAGTGACCAGGTTGCGATAGAGTCGCCAGCAGCAGCGAATTTCTCGCCTCCACAGCCTCCGCAGTTGGCAGCCGCATGGATTGGAAGTGCTTGTGGCGGATGAACTGCTGGTGCGCGGATGCCAGGCCTTGCTCGCACTGCACGTAGCTCTCTAACAGGTGGAAGTTGCTGCTCTTCCGAGCCGACAAAGCGAACTCGTGGCCTGTGAACCCGGCGTGCAACGGCGCCATGTCCTCCAAAAACACGCGGCACACTCCCGTCAAAATGGTCTGAATCCGAGTTGTGATCCGTCGGAGTTCGCTCGTTCGCGTCTTCAAAAACTGCGTCTGTAAGGGTAAAATCTCTTGTTAGATACTACCAAGTTGAGCACTGATCGTTCCTTATAAACAACGTACATTTGCTGCACTGAAGCGCTCCAAAGTGTACGTCTCGCCGTCGAAATCCCACATCAACTGCAGCTTTTGCAGCCTGCTCAGCTCCCAGCGAACTTCCTGCATGCCGCTTAGCAGTATCGGGTATGAGAAGTAACAATCTGCGATCAGACTTTCTCGAGCTGCTTCGCGCTTGCCTCCTCGCACCCACTGCCTCCAAGACATGAACACTTTGCGGTATCGAAACCTGCACAAGAGACAGTTAGAGTTTTAGTTGATTAGTGCCACGGATAGACACTGCAACATCACCTTGAAAAGGTCGAAAGGCTTCGCAGCTTGGTGAATTGGGTCTTCTGGGTCTCCCAATCGCTTAACGAAAGGAACGTCGACTTGAAGTCGTCGCTCTTCAGATGGAACGTGTAGCCCCCTCGACTGATCGTGTAGTAGTCCCAATGTGCATCTTGCAGCTGGTTGATACTTCCACCTCCAAAGAGCGTCTCCTAATGCCAATACAAAACAAAATTCGTAAAAAAAAAAAAGCATTCAGACGCTCGGAATCCATGAACTCTTACATGCGTGACGGGAACGATATCGTACGGGTCGTAAGGCAGTCCACGCTCCAAGTAATGCCGAGGTACAGCGTATACAAACGTGTCGTCGATATTTTCTCTTGTCGACGCTAGAAAGCGATCACCTACAACATACCGCCAAAGTTTTAGCTTGCCACATCATACACACATCACCAATATTTGTTTTTACCTCTTGACTGCCCGCTTACAGCCGAGAAGCTTCGAGTCGCCTTGGTCGAGCGGGATACCAGTGAAACACAACTAGTAAGTGACGCGCTGCTCTTCTCAAGAGCTCGAAACGGTTGGTAGCGCGTGCTGGCAGCGGCCGAGTGGGGTCTTTTCAGTCCACTCGCTGCTCTCTTCGCTGCAAAATTACGTTGAACGCCACCAGATTCATGTGAAGTCTCCAAAAGACTCGAACGAGCAGTTGAAAGCGCAGCAGCAGCTGAAAACGGTCGTTTGCCGAGACCCACGACAGCGGACGACGTCCCTGACCTCACCACATGCTCTTTCTCTGAAGTCAATAAAGCCTCCAATTCCTCCTCTAAATCTTCCTGCTGATTGCTGGTGGGTGGCGTCTGCACTAACTGCATCCGATGCCGACTCACTTGTCGACTAGCTGTCGCAAAACAAAAAAAAGTAAAAAAATGGTTAGTCAAAATCTCACTCCGTATTTCCTTATCCTGTACCTACCTGCATTAGCTGATTTCGGTCGCATTGGTGGCTTCATGAAGACCCCCTTTTGGTCACTCGACCCTGTTGCTCCTGGGGCTCGTGGCGTCTGCTGAGGAGCTGCGGAGCCTGGTCGAGGGCTCTGAAGTCGCTGTCGAAGCTGCCAAAATGAAAAAAATAAAA
Source organism: Phytophthora x cambivora (assembly GCA_033557925.1). Taxonomy (NCBI): domain Eukaryota; phylum Oomycota; class Peronosporomycetes; order Peronosporales; family Peronosporaceae; genus Phytophthora; species Phytophthora x cambivora. Next base: position 339,545 of record JAUCEB010000024.1, on the reverse strand, counting down.
AACTAACAGGTTAGCTATATAGCACCTTCAATGCCTTGTGGATCAAATCCAATGCAACTCGAACCAGCAGTGAGGACGACTCTTTCAGTGCGTTGACGGACGTTGCCAGTCGTTCGGGCGCCGATGTGAAGGAGCCGGAAGTTGAAGTTGAAGTTGCACTGTAGTCCGGAGCATGAGCCGCCAATGAGCTGCGTGAAGCCCCCGCGGTACGAGGCCGCAGCTTGGGAGGAGCCCCGAAGTGTAGATGATCCTGCATAACCACGCACGTAGCTACACGTCGGATACACGAGTGACTGACTGCTCTCGGAACGACGGTTCACTTGACGCGATCTTAGATATGGAGCCACCAGTTACGAAGATCCATATTTTGCTGCTCCACCATTTTGCACCGTATTCGTCCGTATTTACGGCAGCTTCCGAAGTCGAGCATTGGCTGCAATCGAGATCGACACAGGCACCGCTTGGTGCTGGAGAGGGCACAGTGTAGCCAATAGGGAAGACCAACACCCTGCTGAGAGCAAGAGTTGGGCAAAACTCGCGGATAGCATGCATGGCATCTGCCTATGGTTAAATGACACTAATGTACCTCACTTCAAATTCGTATTCGTCCGTATTCGGTGTATATTCGGTAAGGTTTGGTGTAAGTTCGGTCGTAAGGCAGGGTGCTCGAAGAGGGGTAGGGGTTGAAGGAGGGGGTGAAATAGAGCCCGCAAAATCCATCCAAACGAACGTTTACATTCCCCTGACCACGCTATTCCCCCATTCTTTCAGTGCCCTCAAGACGTTCGTGCTGGTTAGAGCTTTCTCGTGAGGCCCTTCAATCCTCAATCGTCCTTGTTTTCACGATGGGGCAGGTTTTTAGGTTCTGAGCACATGCAACTTTCAGGATTTGAGCACGATGACATCCCTCATTAAAGCACCGTGGAACGTCAAATAATGTCCGTCTAAATTCGGTGGTAGGAAGTTCCTACTAGGAACATCGTCCCATATTTTGGCTGATCCACCATTTTGCACTGATTACATGTAGCCAAATGAGTGAGAATGACACAATTCAGTGCCATGTTATCTTCCCGACAGAATGATCCAGGGAAAGATGGGAAGTGCCAATTCTAACACAACATACTGGATTTAAGATTATCTTGAGCATGCCTTTTAGATACATGTACTTGTGGTTCAGACCATATGAATCATACGATGGAAAGCCCCAATTCGAGAGCAAGCTCAGTTTCAATTTCGCCCCCAAACCATGAACTTGCGCTCTCTACTCTTCACTTTTATCGCCTCCGCTTCGTTCACCTACGTGGGGGCTGGAAGCATCGGCCACGATAAAGTGCAGCCGTTCCCGCAACCTGAGCCGGTCACCATGTCCGAGAAGGCCGCCGTCAACTTCAAGCCAAGTCTCCAAATCACGCATGGGTGTCATCCATACCCAGCCGTCAATGCCGCGGGTGAAACAAGCGGTGGACTCAAAGGAACAGGGAAACCCGACGGTAAATGCAAGGGGTCAGCTCTGGGCTCGCAAGTGTATGGTCGAGCTGTTTGGCACAAGGATCTCTGGGCCATCATGTACGCGTGGTATTTCCCGAAGGACATGTACTATGGAGTTTTCTCCGAGACGGGTCACCGACACAATTGGGTTAGCGCCGTGGTGTGGCTTGACAACCCTGCCTTCGAGAAGCCCAAGATTCTCGCCGTGTCAACTTCGCAGGCGGACGGAGTGTATCGAGTTGTGAAGAACGGTCCGCCAGTGTGCGGCCGCCGGTGGTGTGCTCCACCTTTCCCGGACTATATCAACGGTACCAGTCCAATGCTCATGTACGGACTTGGCATATCCGAGGAAGATAGCAGGCTGGACCTGACTACTACGAGGTTTGGAGAAACCCAGGACCTCGTCATGTGGGAGCAGTTGACGGAACCAGCGCGTGGCGCTCTCAGCGAAACCGACTTTGGAAAGAAGGCCAAGGTCCCGTTCATCGATGTAAACTTCAACACCAACCTAGAGACGGCTCGTCCTTTCCTTTAAATGTTACTCTCTGAAATACATCGATCCGCGATTCCCAGGAGCCTTACCGACGTAGGAGAAGAGAACGATATCATTGTGGGTAACTACCGTCATAACGACTGTTTTTCTTTTTTCAGTGGGGGTTAATGCTGGTGTTTGTGCTTCGACCTACGCATTTCGACCGCTCATTCGAAACGAGGCGCCAGAGGCAAATCCAAAGGTGGTCCTGATCTTATCAGTTGCCGATTTTCGTGATGGTAATGCCAGCTCCAACACTATGTTGATAATCAACGGCGATGACCGACAACTTGTCGTCTTTGTCGAAGCGAATGCTGCTTCCAATGCATGCACTGACATCGCGATCGCCGTTGAACGGTATGATTTCACCGGAGTCGAAGTCTTCGCCGTCTATCAAAAACTCGATATATGCACCTGCCGGTTGAGGTGCCAAGAACATCACGAGGCTGATGACATACCACCCAGCCACGAGAAAACGGATCGCTGATCCGTCATCTGTCACCTCGAACTCGTCTCTCTCAGTGGGTTTCCACTGCAGTCGGCTGTCCACATTTTCTGTACTTCCCTCCAGAAACACCACTCGCGCCTCTTGCAGACACGCCCTCGCCGCCGCCAACTCGCCCTCCACTTCTTGAAGCTTTGTCTCCAGTGCGTGAATACGTGGAACAGGTGCGAGATTAAACACGAACTTTGCCGCACAAGCAGATTGGCGGACCTTGATCTTCACAGAAAACTCTAGCTGCAACCCTCCGTCCATCAAGATTAAGTTGCGCCGGGTCTTCCTGGTGTTCAGGTCGGATTTTCTATCCGTGGTCACCAAATAGTCCAAGGCTTCCTTGAAGATCTGTTCGAACAAGTTGGTATTGCGCGCTTCACCAACAATTCGAAAACAAACTTACCGAAACGTAGTCGGCCACAGCCGCATTTCCAATTCGGTTCGTGCTTGTCAAGTAGGAGTCCTCGGTTAAGTAGCCCGTGGCCCTGCAAGAAAAACAATACACACACACTCTGTAAAAACAAACAATACACTGCAACCACAGACCCCCCTTACCATAGCTGTTCGCTCTTTTGGTCTTCGAGTGAGATGCTGAGTTGGTCCGCCTTGCATGAAATCACGTAGCGATACGTCGGACTGGGTGGTGGGGCGAACAGCGTCGTGCCACGTTCCACCAGCTCGTCCGACATCTTTATCCTGGTTGAATTCCTTTGGGTCACGATCAAAGTACACAACAACGCATCAAGATCGAATACTGGCCAGGGTCTCAACTGGCATGTCTACCTTTGCTTGCGGCAACACACTGAAAAATGGAGAATGATTTGGTGCTGGTAGAAGGCATAAACGCCCAGAATGTTTTCTGCCCTCGTCCCAGCTAACGGTGTGGTGCACGAGTTCTTGGATCTATCCTACCGTTGGTCAGCCCATTGCACTACGTATAGATTTCACTCAGGCTGAGTACGTGCGCTATCAACAGCAGCGAACAGCGTGAAAAAAAATGTACGCATTCTCCCGTCTTTTGCCCACTAGGTTCAAGTGCACTGAGGCACTGGGCTCAAGTGCTATTGCGACACAGGGTAAGTTGATACTGCACGATTGCTGCTACACATTTCCGATCACGTTTTGATACATCCTCGATGGAATCTGTGGCCGCATTGCACTGTGCTGGTTGCGCTTCGCTTTTTGCGGTAGATCGGCTCGATGATGCCTTTCAGACCTGGCACAGCGAGGGTGAATCCTGCCATGACCTTGAGTGATCTCGTTTAGGACTTGTGAAAGATCAACTTCGAAGTACTTAAGTAAGTACCAAGTATGACGAAAAGCTGCCACATTCTTCTTACCCGGCTACCCCTAATATGTAAGTCGCCCGAAGTTTCCTTAGACGGTCATGTCAGAGCATCTCGTGGAAAAGTTGCAGTACTTCAGCTCCCGATTCTGGCGATCGTGATGCCAGCTCCAACCTGGCGTGGAGAAGAATCGGCGTTGACGGATAATCCGTCGTTCTTGTTGAAGTGAGTACTCCATCCAATAAAAACGCTGGTACTCCGGCCACTATTGAGGGGCGCGTAACTGGACTCGAGGCATTCACCATTTTTTCGTAGCTCGATACTTGTATCTTCCGCTTGCGGGACCAAGAGTACCATTAAGCTGATGGTATACCACCCGGCCACGAGAAAATGGATCTCTGATCCGTCATCTGACAACTCGAAGTCTTCCGTCTCGATGGGATCCCACAAAAGTAGTCCTGCTTCATTCAGTTTCTCCACATTGCCCGAGCATGCTTCCAGGTACACCATTTTCCAACTTTTGTCTTCTTCAAAAGCCTTTTTCGTCGCCGTCAGCTCATCTTCCACATCCCGAAGTTTTGCCTCGAGTATATCGATCCGCTCAAGCGAAACAGGTTCAAGATCAAACACAAACTTTGCCGCCCAGGCCGATTGACGAACGTTGATCTTTACGGACAGCTCGAGTTGCAGCGTATCATGCACGAAGGTCAACTTGCGCCGGATTTTCTCCGTGTTCAGCTCGCCATGGTTCACAATTCTGCAATCAGTGCTCGTCTCAACTAAATAGTCCAATGCTTCCGCAAATACCTGTTAAGACACACATTCACGCGGGAATGAGCTGCCTTACCAGCTTTACTAAAACTTCAAAACAGAATTTACCGAGACGTAGTCCGCCACGACCGCACAACCAATGCGGTTCATGCTCGTCAAGTATGCGTCCTCGGTCAAGTATCCAGTACGCCTGCGAGCGACGCAGTACAGTACAGACAAATCACTTCAATCCCATGCAGTACTACACAACCCAAGATCTATCAAGATGTTACCACTGTTTTTTGCTCTTCTGGTCTTCGAGTGAGATGCAGATTTGATCAGCCTTGAACGAAATCACGTAGCGATACGTTGGACTGGGTGGTGGGTTGAACACCGTCACACCACTTTTGACCAGGTCGTCCGACATCCTTTACAACAGCAAATCATTATCGAATACTCAGGCATTGTTGTCAAAGATCTTAACCGGCACCTCTCCCTTGGTTTGCTGACTTGGGTAACACACTGGAAAAAAGAAGAATGGCTGAGTACGAGACCCCCGGATTCTTGCTGCCTTCGTCCCAGCTAACGGTATGGTTCACTAATTCTTGGATATATCCTACCTACCCAGTCACCTGCAACTTTTACAGATGCGTGTGGAAATTCGACGGAAGCGGTCGAATAACGACTTCTCAATCAGCTCATCACCTCAACGTGGAGGAATGCCAGTGGTGAGAAGTACCAGCGCTTTGACACGGACAAGACTAGATCCTCGTTGAAGTGAGCCGTTGTGGCGAAATCCCACGGAGTTGTAATTGCAGCAAAGATTTCTGTGTGCACCCGCTCCGTTGCTGTTTGCGAGAGCACAGTGTGCTCTACCTGCTGGTTGATGTTCAGTTCAACAGGACGAAACGCAACCAGCACAGTGCAATGCGGCCACAGATTCCATCGAGGATGTATCAAAACGTGGTCGGGGTGGTGCAGCAGCAACGGTGCAGCATCGCCTTGCCCCATTCGCGCAAGAACAGTTAAACACAATGGCACAAACCTAGTGAGCAAAAGACGGGAGTACGCGTGCATTGTTTTTCTGCGCATTGCTGTTTGCTATAGTTTTAGAGAGTGCAGCCTAAGTGAAATCTAAACATTACATGTAGTGCAATGGGTTAGAATACACAGACCCTTGGGGGGCTTGAAGTCGTCATCGCACTTGCGCGTGTATCTCTCGGGAGATTGAACGAATTGAATCCAAGAACCATCACCCCGAATGCTTCACACTTTTCATGTTCACATTCGCCCTCCCTTCAGAACACGTGCGCCACTCTGTTGCCTTGCTGTCCAACTGCAACTCAACCAACCATGTATCTTCACCGACGCCCGCAAACGTGAAAGGCGGACCCCCGCCGCCGCTCAACCTGAGGATTAAGTTCAACTCAGTCTTCACGCCGTAGTCCGCAACAAGCCGCAGAATGAGTTGTTTGTAGGGAATTCCTTCGTAGATGTCCCGAGTCGTTCATGCCCTCGGTGACAGGGTGCATCAACGAAATCGTTTTACCTGTAAGCGTATTTACGGTGACAGTTGTCTCGACTAAATCTTGTCTCGGCGATGAGTGAAATCCGGAATAATCGTCGGTAAGCGGGACAGGCTCGGGCAATTTACCTACTGCAAAATTTTGATAAGCAAAATATGACGAAAAGCTGCCGTGTTTTTCTTACCCGGTTCTTTTACATGTTAGTCACGACAAAGTTTTTTTTTTCTTAAATTGAGAGGTTAGCCGCCTAAAAATGAAGATTAGCCTCAGAGTCTGAGGCTACAGTACCTATCTGAGGCTCAGATAGATAGACCAGAACGGTAAAAGGTGGAGCACTTCAGCTGCCGAATCTCGCGATCGTGATGCCAGCTCCAACTCGGCGTGGAGACAAACTGGCAATGACGGATAACTTGTCGTTCTTGTTGAAATGAGCACTCCATCCGATGGACGTGCCGGCATTCGTGCCACTATTGAACGGTACAGTACTGGATTCGAGGCGCTTTCCATTTTTTTGTAGCTCGACACTCGCACCTCCCGCTTGCGGGGCCAAAAATACCATTAAGTTGATTGAATACCACCCAGTCACGAGAAAACGGATCTCTGATCCGTCATCTGACAACTTGAAGTCATCCGTCTCAATGGCCCCCCAGAGAAGTTGCCCTGCTTCGTTCAGTTTCTCCACATTGCCCGACGATGCTTCCAGGTACACCATTCTCCAACCTTTTTCTTCTTTTAGAATCGCTTTCGTCGCCGTCAGCTCATCCTCCACATCCCGAAGTTTTGCCTCCAGTATATCAATCCGCTCAAGTGAAACAGATTCAAGTTTAAACACAAACTTGGCCGCCCATGCCGATTGGCGAACGTTGATCTTTACGGACAGCTCGAGTTGCAGTGTATCATCCTCGAAGGTTAACTGGCGCCGAATTTTCTTCGTGTTCAGCATGCCATGGTTCACAATTTTGCAGTCAGCACTCGTTTCCACCAAATAGTCCAAGGCTTCGACAAATACCTATTCGGACACACACTCACGCCGGAATGAGCCGGTTTTGCCAACTTCGCTTACAATTGAAAACAGGATTTACCGAAACGTAGTCTGCCACAACCGCATTACCAATGCGATTCGTGCTCGTCAAATATGCGTCCTCGGTCAAGTATCCTGTGCGCCTGCGAATGAAGCAGTTCAGACAAATCACTTCAATGCCGTGCAGTGCTACACTAAAATCCTAGATCCATCGAGAACTTACCACTGTTTCTTGCTCTTTTGGTCTTCGAGTGAGATGCAGATTTTGTCAGCCTTGCATGAAATGACGTAGCGATACGTTGGACTGGGAGGAGGAGCAAATGCTGTCACCCCACTTTTGACCAGCTCGTCCGACATCCTTGGCCCGGTTGAGTTCCTTTGAGCCACGAGCAAAGTACCACAGCATATCTTAATCGAATACTCCGGCATCGTGGACAGGGTCCCAAGTGTCACCTCTACCTTTGCTTGCTGGCTTGGGCAACACACTGGAAAAAGGAGAATGGTTGAGTGCCAGCCTCTGTCGTCTACTAGTAGAAGGTGCCAACGCCCTCGTCCCAGCTAACGGTGTGATGCACTAGTTCTTGGATCTATCCTACCGTTGACCCACGCTGCTCGACCTATCAAAGTCATGCAAGCTCCTAAGTCTGTTTATCCGAGCCCAGCAGAGTACCTTCGCTGCAATTTCCACACGCATCTGTAAAAGTTGCTGATGACGGGCTTGAAGTCGTCATCGCATTCGCCCTCAAGATTCAGTCCTTCAGCGCACGTACGCCACTCAGGAGCGTTGCTGTCCAGCTGCAACTCAACCCGCCACCGACGCCCGTGAACGATGAAAGGCGGGCCCCCGTCGCCGCTCAAACTGAGGATTAAGTGCAGCGTGCAGGCAGTCTTCACGTCGTAGTCCACAAGGGTGCGGTCATTCCTAAGTTGCGTCCCGTTAAGAATGAGTTGTTGCCGTTCGTGGAAGTGAATCTCGTCCCGTAAGTCGCCGATATCTTCGGTGTCAGGCAGGCGCATCGACGAAAACGTTTTAACTGTCAGCGTATTTACGGTGTTAGTCGCAAGTCGGCGATGACAAGCATCCCGCCATGATCTTGAGTGATCTCGTTCAGATATTGTGAAAGGTCAACTTCGAAGTACCATTATGACGAAAATGCTGCTATTTTTCTTCTTACCCGACCAGTAATTGGACTACCCCTTTTGTATTTTCGTCGCGCCGAAGGTTTTCTTAAATGGTCACGTCAGGGCACCTCGCGGTCTCCTAAACCAGAAGATTAGCCTCCGATTGACTGCTAAAAGATGCTGTACTTCAGTATCCGAATCTCGCGATCGTGATGCCAGCTCCAACGTGGCGAGGAGACGAAATGGCGATGACGGATAACTTGTCGTTCTTGTTGAAGTGAGCATTCCATCCGATGGACGTGCTGGTACTATGGCCACTATTGAATGGCACGACACTGGACTCGAGACATTTACCATTATTTCGCAGATCGATATTTGCACCTCCCGCTTGCGGGTCCAAGAAAACTTTTAGGCTCATGGTATACCCCCGGCCACGAGAAAACAGATATCTGATCCGTCATCCGACAACTCGAAGTCATCCGTCTCAATGGGATCCCAGAGAAGTTACCCTGCCTCGTTCAGTTTCTCCACATTTATCGAGCTCGCTTCCAAGTACACCATTTTCCATTTATTTTCTTCTTCAAGAAACGTTTTCGTCACCGTCAGCTCGTCCTCCACATCCCGAAGTTTTGCCTCCAGTATATCAATCCGCTCAAGCGAAACAGGCTCAAGTTTAAACACAAACTTTGCTGCCCAAGCGAATTGGCGAACATTGACCTTTACGGACAGCTCGAGTTGCAGCGTATCATCCACGAAGGTGAACTTACGCCGGTTTTTCTCTGTGTTCTGCTCGCCATGGTTGATATTCCCGCAATCACTGCTCGTCTCCATTACATAGTCAAAGCCTTCCATGAAGACCTATTCGGACGCAAATTCACGCCGGAATGAGCTTGTTACCAACTTTCACTTACACTTACAACTCCAAACACAACATACCGAAACGTAGTCTGTCACGACCGCATTACCAATGCGATTCGTGCTCGTCAAGTATGCGTCCTCTTTCAAGTATCCCGTACGCCTGCGAATGAAGCAGTACATACAAATCACTTCAATCCCGTGCAGTACTACTCAACCCAAGATCTATCGAGAACTTACCACTGTTTCTTGCTCTTTTGGTCTTCGAGTGAGATGCAGATTTTATCAGCCTTGCATGAAATCACGTAGCGATACGTTGGACTGGGAGGAGGAGCAAACGCTGTGAGCCCACTTTTGACCAACTCGTCCGACATCCTTCACCCACGAAGCAGCTTCCGAAATGAGAAGAAAACAAATGAATTGGCAGACGCAGTCGCAATCCATCCAGCCCATCATTTACACTCAAACGTGTGGAAAAGTCCTCCAGGTCGATCGGTCTTCTTCTGTCGAGCAGATCCAGATTGACCAACAGTAAGCCACTGCTCTCTCGATAGCCCGCACCGTGAAGCGTACAGACTCGTGAGCGAGTGATTCGAGCTCAAACTTTCACTGAGAGTTGTGCCTGCTGCCGTCGGGAGTGGATTATCACTGATACTCAACCAGCAGAGCTGTTTGCTGTACTGCAGCAAGTAAGACAGCGCCAAGTAGCCCTGCTTGTCGTTGAAGAGCCCCATCATATTGTCGGAGATATCGAGAGCAGTCAGCGTCTTGTGGAAGGACAAAGCTCCCAGCAGAATGCGACATCCCTGAGGCTGGAGGTCGTTGCAGGCGACGCTGAGCACCGAAAGCATAAGCACAGGTCAGCCAACACCGGGAAGATTACGATCGGTCCAAGGCGGGTAATCATGCAGCAGCTCAGGTCGTTCACGTACTTGACGAAGCGAAGACGCGACCGAACGCTCTGAAGTCCTTTAGACAGTGCGAGGATCCCTTCGTGCTGCGGTCGGTACGCGCTGCCGACGAGGTCGCACGCGTCGAGCTCCAAGACCTGCAGCGTGTTGTTGGTCACGAGCGCGTTGCCAAGCAGACGAGCTCCTTCCGGGCCGAGCGGGTTCTTGGACAAGCTTAGAGCATCCACAGGCGTAGACAGAGCGCGAGGATAAGCACGTGATGTGCCCAGCAGCAGCTTGAATGAAGGCAAAGATGCAATTGCAGACCGACGCACCAGAGCCGCACGAGCGACGTGTTGATCTGCGAGACGAAGTCCAGTAAACAAACCACGCGCTGCGGGGAGACGCTGCGGCTTGCCATGTGCAGAGCGATCTGCGCGTCTCCTTCCTTTCGCTCCCGCAATACAGCGACGTACGGGCTCAAACCGCGCGGCGGCTCCACTTGATCCGCTGCATCCCCATGCTGCGCTGGACTCGACACCACGTGGCCATCTGCTTTCGCGTCGAGCGGCGTGCCGTCGTCTCGCATTTCCTGCTCCTGCACCGAGCCAAGCGTCATCAAAGCTCTGACAATACGGATCCCGTGCTGCTCTGAAAAGACACCACCAAACAACTCCTAGATCTCAATGGGACAAGTCAAAACGGGTGCGTGTTTGTTAGCTTAGGATAGTGCTAGCCATGGGCTGATACGAGTAGGTCGCCCCCTACTTCTTGCCCGTCTTCTTGAGCTGGATGGCGAGGCCCAGCAAGAAGACCACGAGCATGCCGGCCAGGTAGCCCCACCACTCCTTGGGGATGTCGTACACGTAGTCGCCGCTCATGTCCTTGTAGCGGTAGTCCTTGATGGCCGTGAGCTTGGGGAAGTCGCCGATGAAGTAGCCGGCGCCGTTAATAAGCACAACAGATCCCACGAGGGCCGTGGCCGCGATGACGGCCAGCCGCTCGATCTTGAAGGCCACGAGGCCGCACACGAGCCCCAGCACGATGGCCAGGATGAGGAGCCCCGTGCTGGGGTCGTTCGGGTAGATGCGGTAGCCGAAGGACGCGTTGACGATCGTGGCCAGGAACACGCCGCCCGCTGCGCCGATGAGGAAGATGCCGGCGTTGTAGATGGAGACCACGAGCGAGCCCAAGATGAGGCCGCCCACCAGGAACGAGACCCAGAAGGCCGTGCGCTCGTACGAGTGGCCGTCAACAATGTACATGACGATGGCGGACACGATGTAGCCACCCACGAGGAACCCGCAGGCGAACATGGTGGGGCGCAGCAGCTTGTAGCCGCACGTGGTCATGGCCGCGCCGCCCACGATGGCGATGACGGCGGCGATGCTGGGCCCGACCTGGATGGTGTTGGAGATGTCCCCGACGATGCCGGCAGAGGAGGAGGAGCTGGAGCTGGAACCGCGAAGGGACGAGTCTTGAGCTACGGCCATGGAGAAGTAGAGCGCCAGTAAGGGCAGCAGCAGCTGCTGAAGCTTGGATGAGGTCATTGCAGGGAGGGGGAAGGAGGTCTCCTGTTTAGATGTAGATTTGATGGAGCTTTGGGTCCGAGACGGTCAATCGGGGAATGAGCAGGAGCTGGTGCTGAAAGGCGGTGCCGGAGGATTGTGCGACCAGCCCAGCTGCCCGATGAGTACATTTTTTGTGGTAGGCACATTTTGGAACGATGTGATTGGAGGATGGCATTTTTTGGTCGCGAAAATGTGATTTGTATGCTGCCAGGTGAGTATCCAGGCGCTGCGAGAATCCGAGGAAATCACACGTTTGACTCGCGTCTCACAGCTTGGAATCCTGGTAGCTGAGGCGGTGCATGCTAAAAGTGCCACGGAGCTGCGTCGGTGGGTAAGAATTTGTAGGCTGTTCTGTCGTGTGGTGGTTTATGTAGTCGCAGCTGTAGCGTTCCACGTGTAGAGGACCGTGGCGTGGCTTGGTAGAGTAGATGTACAAGTTGTCGCTCTCCTCTGCCGTACGTTTATATATCTGTGGACACGGTGGATTTTGGTAGTATGTGCTACTTCCAAGTACATACAGAATATTCGAGTCACAATATGGCTTCACTTGATGACCACTTCAACAATGACCAATTCGATTTGGGTCGTACGTGAGCCCGTCCGCACGTCTGCGCTGACTCTCACTTCAACCTGCCTCGTTTCCGAATCTTATTCGCATTGCTTTTCCTTGTGGGCCTCCTCGCATGCATCATTCATTCACATCGGACAATCGCAGTTGCTGTTCTATCGTCGAGCAATTGGGCTACGCTCAGTGAGCGCGGCAGCGCCGCTTGGTGCAAGGTTCAGGTCACCGGCCTCGATTTCAAACTCGCTTAAATTGGTTTCGTTCGTCATGTACGCGTCCCGACACTTGCGCCACCCAAAGGGGCGTTGTCGCTTGCAGGTTCGGTTAGGGTCCCTCAGACTCTCTACTACGATCTCGTACAGCTTCAACGTGCGGGGCGCCCACCTCAGCGTCTGCATTATGTCGTCCAGAGGCACGAAACACCAGCGCACACAGCGGTACAGTCTCGTCACATTCTCGACACGGCCGTTGTGAGCCCGAGACAGCTGACCATCAGCCTGGAGGTGGTAAACATCAAGGCCGAACTCCATCTTGTTCAAGCACCGTAGAAGCGTTCGCTCACCCTCTGGAATCCGAACACGATCGCTACGAAGGACAAGCACCAGCGTATCAATAGGCAGCCTCTGCATCTCCGAGATGGTCAGGATATCGGCGACCTCCGGGCCCACGTTGTTTGGCGCGCTGTAAAACAGCGTCATCTGCAGCAATTGATGGTACAAGCTGCAGATCGGGTCACCCCACAAGAACAGCTTGCCGCTCACAGTGCACACTGTCCGGCGGTAGTAGTTATGCGCTGGATCCTCGTAGCTCACCCAGCCTTCGTCTTTTAAAGTGGTTGTCCGTACCCAAGCCGGCAGTGACTGCGGGGATACGAGCGCTTTCCACATACAATACTGGTGGCGGCAATGCTGGTACTCGATTCGCGTCTGTTCCGTCACAATACCACCGCCCCGATCAATGGGCTGATACTTGACGATTAGTAGGCCTCGAATCCAGAATTCAGGGTCACCGTCTAGCGCTCCTGACTCAAGCACCAATTCAGGGTCCTCCGAGAAGAAATTGGGAGATGTGCGGCGAATGATGCGCCATAACAAAGGTGTAGACCCTGTAGCGTTGATGCAGGCCTGCAAAACAAACTCGCCGAACTCGAACAACGTCACGTGAAGCGGCGCCGAGTTGGACCTGGATGTGTTGGTAAAGCACTCCACTCGAGACAGCTCCACGTACGGCTCCCAGTCCGTAACAAAATGCTCATGCATCTGCCGAAGAGAAGGTAGCTGAGGAGCCTTAAACCACCGCTTGAGCCACTTAACCAGAGCATCGAGCAAGTTACTCCAAAACCCGACAAGGCGCACGTTGTTGATCAGAGCAACAACAATGCGTACGAGCATGTCCTTGTCTTCGATAACTTGAATCCACACCGTCTGAAGTTTGTCCATTGCGTCCTGGTACTGAACCGGTTGCAGTTCGTACAGGAAGTCCTCTAACCGGTCGCAGAGTTTCCCTCGCATGTCTTCTTTGCTCAATGACGCAGACGCCGCCAGCAATTCCATCCATGTATCCAACGTAGCCTGCCGAACAGCAACCCTTAAACAGGAGTATATAATACGGTCTCCCATGCCAACCCACTGTGCCAGCCTCAACGTCTTCATCGCACTCGATTCGTGCAGCAGCCGCACCTTGAACGTGTACACGTACTCGATCACTGGCACCACGGCAATAGCAGCCACACCCACCAGCTCCACATGCAGCACACTTTCTACCTTCTCAGCCATCTTCATAACGTCTTCCATCTCTATATCGAATAACTGTCTGGCCCTCCTGCTCACAAGACACCCGTTCTCCGTTTCGTTCTCGTTTTGTAGCATCATCTCCGTCCTCTTTCTCTTTCTTGCTCGTTTGTTTGTATCAATAATATCTAACAATTCTCGTCCCTCGTCACTACTGAAGCCTTCATCCTGAACCCTTGGGCGTCGGTGGGCACGAGCCAGACATTTCGTGTACAGGAGCGGCTTGGTCAGAGTGATGGTCTGCAGCGGACACGCCTCTGTGTGTGGAATGTCACTGGAGAGCAACTGAAGCTTAAATTGAGACGAATTTGTAGTGAGCGGGTGGTGTTCTACTGGGGCTCCTCGGAGCCTCTGCAGCTGCAGATGGAGCCAGGGCCAGCGCAGCTGAAGCACGTCCTCGTGCAGGGCGAAGACGCAGCCGCCTACGTGCAACATGACGTCGGGCGGCGTCTGCGAGGCCTCCGGGAGAGCCGGACGCTGCCATGAGAAAGACGAAGAGGACGCGGTGACGGCCGTGGACACGGAGAGAAACTCGTGCGGAGCATGTAGCTCCTCGCTCAGCAGCGACATCGGAAACTCAACTGCAACTTTTGCATGCGGTCTTAATTAAGAGTAATGTGGACCCTTATTTAGGTGTGGTATTAAGACAAGATTTAGTCCAAGACCAAAGATAACTTACAGGTAATAACGTTAAAACGTTTTCGTTGGTGCGTCCTGTCACCGAAGACATCGACGACTTACTGTACGAGACGAGATTCGCTTCCACGATGGAATTCCCAACGAACAGCAACGACTCATTCTACGAAGCCTTGTACTATTTGGTGATCACCAGGCCTCTGTAGCTGCGGGAATTACCGCAATTATCGATATTAAGCTAATCTCGGGTTGAGTGACTGTGTCCTTAAATACAGGACGAAAATTCGTTTAAGTACGACGTACTATACCGGGTTTTGTCCTTGAACCAGCAAAAAAGGACCAAAGTGACTTGAAGTTTGTACAGCCAATATCAGACTTGATGCGTGTCACTTATAACATATGCAACGATAGTATCGGAGGCCTTCAGCCCCATATTGAGATCAAGTTATTTCAGGGTTTTGTCGTAGAGGTTAGGACAAAACTCAACATGGATATGTTATTAGTGACACTTTTCAAGCTGCGTTTTCAACTTGAAGGACAATGGCAGACAGACATACCCCTTTATATGGTGTTACTGTCAATAATAATTAGCTCGTGTATCTTCTAAAACTCTTGGCTACGTAAGCCTCTAACTTTTGGTCCTTTTATTTGTCCTAGATTTCTGAGCTGTTGGGGTTAAGAAAAATAAGGTGACGGAATCAAGATGGTATGGTAAAACGAAGTATAAATGTATTGAAATGATTTGATCAATCTTAAATTTATCCTAAACGGCCGTTTGTTGGGGTTAAGGACACCCTTTCAACCGTAGATATGTTTGCAGTCATTTCGGTCGCTTGCCGATTCTGAGCCCGCGATGAGGACGTTTAAAACGCCGAGTTTTCGATGAATGATCCGATGCGAAGACTGGGCTCGAGTCGGGATGACTGCTTGTTGGCGTTTTCCGGTGCTGCAACAGTTTTGTGGAGCTCTGGCAGTCGTGTTTCCTAACCTAACGACCGTGATATCTAACTTTTCTGTTAGTGATCGTTGGAAGGCGTTTTTAACTCGAAACAGTTCGATCTCATATCCGTGCTCGGGCAAGAAAGTAACACCAAAATTTGATTTTACTTGCTTTGATTATGGGCAGGTCGGGTGCACCGTGAACCATACCAAACTCGAGTAAAATTTTGTTTTTCAACAATTTGTCTCTTTAAAATCTGGATTTAAAAAAAAACAGATTTTAAAGATACAAATTATTGAAAAAGACAAAACCATTACCGCGAGTGTACGGACATAGGAGCACGGGGGAGGAGGGACGCTGGAGCTACCGAATTCGCACTCAAACTTTTGTGTAAATACGGTTAAATTATGTAAAAGTTAGGTGGCTATCGAAGAGCCAGTTATAGTGTTTCGGGTTGAAGTACGGCACGGAAAGATAAAGTAACTTACCGAAGTGGTAGGTACGGATATTTCTGAAATTTACCGAGCGGCCGCTTTCGAAGTGACTGGCATTCGTCGATCCTTCCCCTGGACCAAGGAAGAGCACTCGTGCAGCATGGTACGTTTCTCTGACTTCGTGCTAATAATATTCCTGACTGACAACAACTTTTTAGGGGGATAAATCCGATCTGCCGGTGTATCCAGGTCACGGTGCAGTCACGCATGCACAGCGGGACAGCGCCGAGCTAGCTCGTATTCGCATCCGACAGAACCAGCGCCAGCTTCGGGATGACGCCAGTGTTGATGTGCAAAATGCCCCGCCCCTACCAGTCTACAACCGCGCACTGCTGGAGGCGCATCGGGCAGAGAAGGTTGCTCGAGCCCGCAGACAAGATCAAACCATCAGACTTGCACTTCGCGGCAAACACCGGCTCACGCAAACGATCGCTGGCGAGCTGGAGAAGGAGTTCGAGGAAGAATCGGGTGGAGGACAAGACGCTGATCGATGGGAAGCCCGTGCGCTGAACCATATGTTTGGTAAAGGGGGTGAAGATCCAGCGGACAGTGCGCTTTCTGAAGTCATTGCTGCTTTTGACGAGGCAGACGAAGAACCTTCTCCCACTGGCAGCGATGACTCGGACTTTGAGAACAAAGCTACAGGTCAAGAGAGCGACGACAGCAGTGCCGGTTCAGACGAGAAGGAAGAAGGTAGCTCGCCGGGCGAGCGGTCGGATGGTGCCAAAACACAGGCCGGGGAGGACAAGGGCAGAAGCGACGAAGACCATGGTGACGTCGAGGCGAAGGGCAAGAAAGACGAAGGCGATGACGACAGCGAAGACCCCGGTGACAGCGAAGAAGATGTAGAAGAAGCAGATGAAGAGAGGGATGACGACGCAGTTGTTGAAGCAAATTTTGGTACAGTACCAAAAGTTCACCGAAATCGCGATCTTCGACAGAAAGTTGGTTCACCAATTTTCTTCACGGGCTTCTCGTCGAGCTTCGACTCCTGGGAAGATTTTCACTGCGCGTTTGATCAGTTCCAGCGCGACAGCTTCCAGCAGTTCTCGAAGCGCACGAGCACATCGGTCGATCAGCGCAACAAGCAGATCGAGAAGTCCGCTGCTGCTCTTGAGGCTGCTGGCAAGCGTTCCAGAAAAACGAAGGAGCTCCTGCCGGAACACTGGCGGTTCTATTCGAAGACGCTGAAGTGCACGCATGGCCAGATCCACAAGCCACGCAGTAAAGGGAAGCGCAAACACACAACGATGCGTGGCACCAAGTGCACGGCCACAGTAAATGCACGCGTGACAGCAACGCGAAGTGGTACATGGGTTCTGAAGGTGTCTGCATCCGGTAGCCACAATCACAGCCTCAACGAGCACCTGTGGGGGCACTACGCTGAAAACCGGACTGTCAGGGATCCCAATTTGAAGAAAGACGTGGAAGTACTGCACAAGGCGGGTGCCAGTGCAAAGGGTATCTTGAAGTATCTACGTGAGCGCACAGGTAAAGCATCGCGCGCGTTCGGTATGACTTTGGTAAAATCTAATATGAGTTTAGTATTTTTGGTACTATTGTAGGCAAGAAAACAATACTTCGGGACGTGCACAACATGGTACAGGAGATCAAGGCTACGCGAGCCGCAGGTCTTACGGATGCTGAGCGCGCTCTTGCGATCCTGGACGAGTTTTGCAGCCAGAACCGCGGAAATTCAGCGGACATTCGGGTCGACAGCGAGACCAACGTAGCTCGTGTTGTTACATTCCAAACGGCGAAGATGAAGCGTCTGTTCAAGGCGTTCCCCGAGGTTGTACTGGTAGATTCTACTCACAACACAAATGCGAACCGATACAAGCTTTTCAGCTTTATGGTCCACGACGTGTTTGGAAAGGTTCGTGAACAGTTGTAACTTGTTTTCAGGAAGTGTTGTAACCGAATCTACCTTTTAATTGTAGGGCCAGTACATCCACCACGCACTCGTTGAAAGTGAACACAAAGTGAACCTACGCCGAGTGATCAAGATTTTTAAGCAAAAAAATCCAGAGTGGAGAAACATTCGCGTCTTCATGACAGACAAGGCGGTGCATGAAAAAGATGTGTTGCGGGAGGCGTTTCCAGATGCTCGACAGCTTCTCTGTCAGTGGCACGTGGTGACTTGGCTGAAGAAGCAGGCTGCGCGTCTTGCTGGCCCAGTCAAAAAGGAAGTAAAAGGTCTTTTGTCGCTAATGGTGTACGCGAAGACTGATGAGGAGTATGGCTACGCGAAGGGTGCCATGCTGGAGAAACTCGGGAGAAATGATTCGCATCCTCTGTACAATACATCCATGGAGAACTGGGACAACAGTCAGGACGAGTGGGTGTCGTTTAAACGTGGAAATGTACCTCACCTCACTAACAACACGAACAACCGCATTGAATCCAAGTGGGGCAAGATCAAAGATGTGATCAAGGAAACGTTTTCTATTGATGAGCTCCTGTCGACCTTGATCACGCTGCAGGAGTATGCGGAAGACCAGTACATTGCTGAGTATCATCGCGTTGGTGGGAGACCCAGTAGTCTATGTGAAGATGAAGAGCTTTCTTCACTGGCACTTCAGATAAGTAAGTTTGCATTCAATTTGGTCTCGGAGCAGTACGCATTGGCAACTGGAGGTAGCGTGGATTACGAGGTGGAACTTGGAAGCCCAGGTAAGGCTTCTATCAAGAGCCCGAGGACTGGAAACACGTATGAAGTCAGCACTATGGTAAGTTTCGGTGTAACTTTGGTGACATTGTTTTACACGATGCAGAGACTAACACGCTTTTATTGTTTGGCTTTGATGCAACGAAGTAAATGTGATTGTATTTTCATGAATACGTGTCTGTTGCCGTGTCGTCACGTTATGTTCGTCCGGAATCACTGCAATTACGAGACCATTATACCACCAATGCGGTCATTCTCGACGAGGTGGATTGTACACAGCCCTGTGAACAATATCGACGAAGGAGATGTTCATTGTGGAGGGCTGAAGCAGATCACGTGTTCGACGCTGTCACAACAATCACCCGTGTCCACGGCGGACATGTACATCGAGACAAAAGGTTTAGCTGCAAAAAGCATCGATCGAATGGCGCTGCAGTCGACTCCAACGTACCGTGTTGCACTGCAGTGGCTCCAAGACTTCTATGGTGCTCTAAATTCGGGCGACGTGGTCGAATTTTCACAACGTGAAGCGACTTTTCCTGGACTATCACAGGTTGCACCTGTGGGGGCGGCACGCCTCTCTCAAATGTCGTTTGCAGACGCCGAGTCCCCACGCTGTGCTGAAACAATCGATGCTGCACTAAGTGACGTTGGCGGGACGGTCAGTGCTCGCAACAACGCCGAGAGCAAAGCTGGCAACGAGAGCAACCATGAGAATGGCAACCCCCGAGATGCAGAGACGAAATCTGCTGGTCCCGTCGATGAATCTACTAAAACCGAGCCCCGCCCAAACGATACCAAAAGTGTACCAAATTTAACCGAAGTTGGAGATGATGAAGAGAAGCCTGCGGTTGCGACGTGGAAGTTTGCGGAGCGCCCAGTGGTCAACGGCATGACCAAAGAACAACAACAAAAGAGAGAGAGGCGGATTTCTGAGCGTCGTGCTGCCCGAGCGCTTGCTGCAAAATATCGCGAAGGCAAGGTATCCAGCCTGGTCAAATTTGAGGATGTTGCGGCACTGTTGGATGGTCGACACAGCATGTTTCACACGTAAGCAGTGTTGGATGCTCTCGTAATGCCGACCGCGGACACTAACAGCATGGTTGCAGTGCGACCGTTCAACGTAGGCCAGGAAGTACCCGTCATCAAACAACTTCTTCAGCTAGACAAAGTGATGGGGGAATTAATGCTATTAAGCTGTCGATGGACTGTGACTTGCTTGCATACTGACCAGATTACGGGTGCGCCACCTTCGACCAATTGGATGCCATGGCCAGTATTCATGAGGCTCGGAACAATTTCAAGTTGGTGATACACACGCTGAAGTGGTTGGAATCCGTGGAATGGCGCGTCAGTGACCTTCGAGATCCGTTCCAAGACACGCGCAACGTCACGAAGGTAACCTCAAGTGACCAACTTACCAAACTTACACAAATTATACTGTCACTACTAATCTCGACGTGTCTTTATTGTTCGCAGTCGGAGTACAAGGGCTACGTGGAGACACTAAATCTCAGTGTCAACAAAATTCCTGGAGAGACTGTAGCAGGATACGAGCTATTGGATTTTCGTGAAAATCTCTGGCTACACACTACGTCGATGTTACTTTCTCTCTTCGTCATCCGTGACGAGCATCCAGACGTGGGCATCATCAGCCCCCACTATCATCAGTTCGCACTACCAGAACAGAAACGACGTGTTGCCGGAGGCTTTCATGCCAGCGATCCGAAGTACAAGCGTGTAGTTGGAGTTATCAACATACACCTACATTGGGTTGCATTTTTGGTGGATCGGGAGAGCAAGGTATGCTTCATGTTCGACCCTCTTCAGTCGGACAACAACTACAAGGTCATTGAGAAAAGCATGGGTCAAGTCGTTGAAGACGTACTGGGTTTGAAGGGCGAGCTGGTGTTCGAGCGGATCACGTGGTGCAAGCAGCAGGATAACAGCTCGTGTGGGATATGGTGCCTTGCAGTTCTAGAGATGTTGATCACGGACGCGCTGTGGGACGATAGCATTTACAAACTGGTGCCGTATCTTCGCATGCGCTATTTGTACAAGGCGATAGGTTTTATCGATAGGATGGCGATGACTGCTGAAGTCAACTAAATACATGTCAACTTCGTATCAAAATACTTTTGATTGACAGCACATTTATGGTATACATTTGGTATACATTTGGTGTACTTTTGGTTACCGAATCTACCAAAATTATACCCTAGTTGTTGTCGAGACACGAAAATCACCAAGTCCCACGATTCCCAAATCTAGACTCGTCACTTTAAGATTAAACCGTTGTGGTGTGTATATTACTACACAAATCGAATATAAAATAAATTTACCCTACTTAATGGGTAACACGTCACCATCTGTTTGTCGGCCCTACAGCGCCAGTACCCTAGTACATATAAACGTCAGTTGATGGCCATCTAATTTCGGTACAGTCATTACAGCAATTAGTCTGTGTTAAAAAAATAGTCTGTATTCCAAATTAGTCTGGCACAGACTAATTCCTGTTGCTCGGTGAACCCAAGGTTCATAATTAGTCTGTCAACAAAACTTCAAAATTAGTCTGTCAAAATCGAGCTGTGGTCCGCTCCATTTCCACGACCGGGTTCGAGACCCTAGATGCGGAGATGAATAGGCACAAGCTAGAGACGCAAAGCCCTGTATATGGTGGCATATCGCTTCGTGTTGAGGGAGCTTGACGTACGAAGCAGTTGCTCCCGCATTTTTTGAGGAAATCATAAAATGTACCCTAAAGAGTTTGATGGAAGAGCCTCAACTACAGACACCGTGGCTGTCGATGAAGAAGCAGACAGCGTGTAAGAGGACCACGAGGAAACGAAATGGTGCTCCCAGTGGCGTTTAATGTTGCAGGCAGCGAGGCGCTATAATTATATAGTTAAACTTTGAAGATGGATACTTATTCCTATCCTGTTCACAATTAGTCTGAGTTCAAAATTAGTCTGTATTCAAAATTAGTCTGTACGCGGTGATGACAGACTATTTAATGTAATTCGATCAAAAGGCTGCTCACATAAATTAGTCTGGGACAGACTAATTACTGTAATGACTGTAGCTCTAACATCGTCCCACGGGGGATACCCCGACGAGCGTTAAAGGTTGGAAGTGCCTACGTTCACCAACTATTTTGTGCATAAACCCAACGCCATCCGTACCGGTAATTACCGGTTGTCCCGTTTTCATAAAATCACAAATTCTAATTTTCTAACAATTGCAAGCCACTCATTCCAGTTTCCTCCCTCCGCCGCGCGGCCGCGGCGTCCCCGCCCTCGTCACGCTCCCTCGCCGCCGCGGGGCCCCCGCCCCCGTCATGCCCCCTCACCACCACGCATCCCCGCGCTAAGTCGTCAAGCTCCTCGCCGGCACGCTCTTCAAAAGCCTACGCGCTCATCTCGGCCGCCACGCTCTCCGCTCCCACGCGCACCGCCGCTGCTGACAGCTTCTTGCGCGCGCTGAAACTTGTCGCCCGCCGCGTCGACCGTGCTGCTACGCTGCACTCAGGGCATCTCGAGCTCGGCGACGCGGAGGTGCAGGCCGACGACGAGGCCGTGGGCCGCCTCAACCGTGCGCTGCGCAGATCGATTGCGACCGGGAGAAGCTGGCGCAGTGGCTGTTCGACGCTACCAGCGCGCGCCTGCAGACGCGGCTTAGCGAGCACCAGGTGCTGCTCGTGGAGCGGTCATTCGCGCTGCCCGAGGAGGACATCGTGCTTCCGCGTTGCATTGATCGTCAACTAACTTAATGTATTAGTGTCTTTATTCGGTAATTTAATGCTGGTCGCACTCGGCAGGAGCACACCATCTACTCCTCTAATGGCTAGACTAGTGGTGGTTGGTAGCTATGGCTGCAATGCTATGTAGTAGTAGTATGCATATGGTGTGCTGGTATTGTGATCGTCAAATAATTGGTGACTCGTTCACCAATTTTTCACCAATGGTGGTGACACGTTCACCAATTATGCTGACGCTTTCACCCGTGTAGGACAAATACTACCTGTAGTAGCACTACTGTAACCATAATGAGTTTAACGTATTATAATACTACATGTACACGTGCAGTGGGGGCGTTGACTCCGGAGCGTAAGCGAAAACGACTAAGTTGTGACTGGCAACACAGTCGTTTGCACGCTCCATGGGCATACTGGCCTAGGTACGCCACACAATTGTAGAGATCAGTCTCTAAATTCTATTTTCAAACCGGTAGATACCGTTGTCATGTCGCCCAGGCTTTAACACCATAATTGGTGAACGTAGGGAGAGCCTTAAAGGTTCGCTGCTAAGTATAGAAATTGGGATGTCATTTCGCGATTGTTTAAAATCTTTTAAAAAAAGGTATGGCGCGGGAATTCGACCCGAATTCCCGAAGTTAACCCTTCTAATCCGACATTTCGGATTATCCGGAATCCAATTTATAGAGGTGATAGTAATCCGCGATGTCCTCAGCAAAGTTGCGGCCCTTGGATTTTCGCATATTGGAATTTGTATGGGATAATATTAGAGAGGTCAGATGCAGCGAACGCGACATGAGATTTGTTGCAAGGGGTAGGGTTACCGATATAAAATCCAGGAGTAGCGGGCTGCTCACAGCCCTTCTTTTCGAAATCGCCGGCCAAGAGAAGACAATCACTCACGCCCAGCATCTTTGCTGTAGAAAAGGCATTTCGACAAATATGGCGGGAGCTGAGCAAGCAAGGATGGAAGTACAAGAAGCCGACTGGCTTGAGAAACGACAATCGGTAGCTACCTCCAGCTGGAAACGCGAAAGGAACAGAGGGCGTCGATTTCTTCGAAGGTGTGTGCGTTGTATTGATCTCCGATAGATATTTGCGGCTAACTTTTATTTTTGCAGGCGAGGCGAGTCTGCTCAGCTATTATCGGCGTCAAGGTTGGCTAGAGCTCCCCGCGCTTCCAGCTCCGTCTACCTCGACTTCAACACGCGATGTCGAGTCGGCAGCCGTGGTTCACACGCCGAGTGCTGGCGATACAGAGGAGATGCCCACTCCGGCTGCTGCCGTAACGTCTCTGGCGTCTGAGGCGCCCGCTACCACCGGAGCCGAGGCTTCTGAACCGGCGTCCGCAGTCTCTAAAGTGCGTGTGGACGCTATCGACACTACGCGAGATCATGCACCGACAGATGCGGAATCGACTGCCTCGACGCCGAAGCCCGCGACCAAGAAGAAAAAAGCCAGCGAGGAAATCAACGGGCCCGCCGCGTGCTGCAGGAAAACGTCAAGACTCTACAAACCCAAGGGCAGTGAGCAAGCGGCAACGTCACTCCGGTAAGTGGATCGGAATGTGTCAACTGACTTTAGTTTGAAAACTGACTGCCTGTGTGTTCCGGATTCGCCAGATCCCGCTGTTCCGGATGCAACGGAAGCTATTCAGGAGCATACTGAACAAGCTACGACGGATACTCCGTCAGCAACGATGGCTCATCCTGAACAGCCAACTCCGGAGGCTCCTGTGGCGACGACATCAACTTCTACGCGGACTGCGCACGATGTCTCGCTGGACGACTTTGATTCAGACAACTTTCTCGATGCGCTCAAGCGCGACCGCCTCTTCGTACCGCTACCTGACGATGATCTCAATTTGGGGGATAGTGACTGGCAGCTCGCTCTTGACTCGGATACTGAAGGCGATGAAGATGGGATTCTTGTGGACGAAGACGACTATGAGGAGGGTGCTGTAACGAGAAGTGACGAGTTGAGCGACGACGACGATGTCCAGACACAACCAGAAGGCCAGAGCGAAGCTGGTGCGGATGACATTCCTATTACGTTTGGCATGACTGGTGATGACTTGGACCGGCTGCAGATCGACGGATGGGATACCTTCGACGAGCATCACTCCGGCCAAGTTCTTCTCGACGCGGCTCCACTATATGACGGCCCGAGCGGGCCGACAAGGGCTGCTTTGGCATACGCCGAAAATCCGCTCGCCATCTTCTACTTTTTTCTGCCAAAGCAACTGTGGAGAAAGATCGCCAAGGAGACCAACCAGTATCGTGTCGAGAGCATCAACATTGTCGCGGAGGGTATGCGGGCGCGGGCACTGGAGCGACGACGATCAGCACCATCGACTGTCGTGCTGAACGTGGACGAGTACAAGAGCAAACTACGACGGAAGCACCCAATCCAACTCCATGAGCTCGTACGCTTCATCGGCTTACTTATCGCACGGACGCTCGAGGCACGCCGAGAAAGCCTCAGCAGACACTGGATCACGAAGACTGAAGGGGCGCTACCGCGAGGCACATTCGGGTAGTTTCTAAGTCGCGATCGATTCCAAGACATTGCGCGCTACATACACTTCAACGACAATTCCCGGCAAGAAAACAGAGGTGACCGCGCCTTCAAGATCCGTCCTGTTCTCCAGGCGCTGCAGAAGACGTTTTGGCGCGGCTATCGACTAGGCTCCCGCATCTCTTTCGACGAAGGCATGGTTCCCATGCGGCACAGACGCAACCCGATGCGTCAATTCATGCCAATGAAGCCAAACAAATGGGGAACAAAGTTCTACATGACTTGCTGTGCCGAGACTGCGTACTGCTCAAGGTACGGAATATGCTTTACAACGGACGATCCGGAATATGTTCCGGATGTAACTGACTGTATTCCGGATGATACTTACTATAATGTGTTTGTGGGTGCTTAGGCTGGAAATCTACTGCGGCAAAGCAAATGCAGACGAAGTCAGTGTAGCACAGAGGGCGGTGGTGCGAAATCTTATCGAAGTGCTGCGCGGACAGCCATCCCAGCGACTAGTCTGCACCGACAACTTCTACACTTCCGTGCCGCTGTCGCAGAAGCTACTGAGCATGGGGCATTCGCACGTTGGCACTATTCGCAAGGACCGAAAAGGGTGGTGCACCGCAAGGACCGAAAAGTGTGGTGCACCGGGATCGAGTTCACCCAGAAGAAGCGCCCGAAGCGCATGCCTCGGGGGACCTACAAGATTGCAGTGTGGAGAGACCACCAGGAGGTCGTCGCGCTGACGTGGATGGACAACAAGCCTGTTAGATTTCTGGCGACTGGTTGCTCCACCCAGCTCACGCAGGT
This sequence comes from Phytophthora x cambivora, assembly GCA_033557925.1. NCBI lineage: Eukaryota > Oomycota > Peronosporomycetes > Peronosporales > Peronosporaceae > Phytophthora > Phytophthora x cambivora. The sequence continues at coordinate 313,828 of JAUCEB010000024.1, read as the reverse complement.
GTCACGCAGAGAAGCCGAAGGCACATTAGCGGTGGTCCCATGCCCCCAACTGGTCCGTGACTACCACGAAGCGATGGGCGGCGTGGACGTCCACGATCAACTTCGTCTCCAACGCTACTCGATCCAGCGCTCGATCAGGATGCGCAAATATTACAAGTCTATTTTGCTGGGACTCGTAGACATCGCCATGGTGAATGCTTTTATCGTGCACATGCTGGCGATAAAGAAGAGAAACAAGCCAGTGCCGACACATGCTGCGTTCATGCGGCGTCTACACGCTGACCTGCTCAGCCAGACGAAGGAGGAGTTTTCAGGCGGGGACGACCTGGAAGCGCTGATCACCGAGCCGCTGCCTCACCTAGTGCACACGCTCGAGAAGACAGAGGAGATGAATGGAGCGAAACGTCGGCAGTGGCTGTGCAAAGTCTGCTCGGCGCACGCAGGGGCCGGAACCCATAGCTACGAGACTAGCTTCTACTGTGCAACGTGTTCACAGGTCAAGAAGGGCAGAGTGACGCTCTGTAACAAGGTGCGCAGGCTGGAGCAGGGTAACAATCTCACCTGCAGCCAGATATGGCATCAGTCTTGGCGATACGGGACAGCTATACCAGCAGAGCTGCAGCACAAGATCCGGTTTGTGAGCAAGCGTCGCTCGGGGCGTGGAAAGCGAGAATAGCGATAGTGACGTGTAATGAGACCAATGAAGCTATGAATATTGCGGAATGATGGTGCTTTTGGTGCGAAACGGATGGCTTGTCGCTGCTCTCATAGAACCGGTTTTGCAAGGAGATCGCAATGCAGAGTATTTTGGACATGTAATGTTTAGCGCATCACCCCGGATTAACCAACCAAAATCCTTCATTTATCCACGTGTCACTGAAACAGGCTTGTAACAGCGTATATAATACTGATATTCCTGTATACGTTAATTCATATATTAAGAATTCCGAATTATCTTCGGATTAGGGGGGTTAAATAGGCCTGGCGATCACGGGTAGAAATACCGATTAATTTTGATGGATACTGGAGCGGTTCTTGCAGCCATTTGAACTGGTTCAGATCCATAATTTACCCTAGTACTGACAACGAAGAGCCATTCTATTCTCCAAAAGACAAAACGTAGCGTTTCAGATTCAAGATCTGAAAGAGGGGGGGGGGGGGCTTCCAGATCTTGGATCTGAGTTTTGGCTGGATAAACAACTGTTGTTGGTCAAATTGCAGACACATTCACTCCTCCCCCCCGCACTATTTCCTTCATTCGGCGGCGCGTGCTGCCGTCGCACCCAGCAGCGCTTCCTTCCACCGACAGTGACTGCTACCAGCAATAACATACACCATGGTAAGGCTCGGGAGGGTCGCAGGTGTACCCTCGATGACTTTTGTACTGGCCAGGCCAACGTTCTGTATCAACGAATGGGTCATGTGTCAGAGCTACGAAGACTAACTCTCATATCCCTGACGGCGTCAGCGTTGCGTCAATTTTTATTGCAATAAATACATTGCAAAAATTGTCCATCATATCGACAATATTTAATTGGCACTCAATGTCATAATTGAATTGATGGTTGAAAGCAACTGGGGCAACTCGAGCAACCCCCACACGGGTGCGGTTTATTAACCGCACCGAGGCGATCTATAGCACGACAGGGCGCGGTTCGTTTAACCGCTTCACCAGAATCGTTGGACGAGAGCGCTAGAGGTACGTGTCGCGCTCTTAGCGCTGCTGACCCTCACAACACATGTTCACTTTGACTACGTGCTTCCTACAAGTTCAACTGCCATGATTATCCCAAGCCGGATCATCTACCAAACCTGGTTCAAGCCAGACGTCGCTGACCAGCGCTACCACCACTGCATCTTCGGGAAGTTGTATCAGCAGGACGTCACGATAACGGGCTACTCGAACCTGTTGCAGCACCTTAAAGCAGTGCACAAAGGCTACAAGGCCCTCACCAACGCCAACGGCACGCTGCAACCTGCTATCACGGAGTTCCTGCAGTTAGACAAGAGCGCTTCGCTGAACAAGTGGGCGAATCTGATCGTCATGAAGTCCCTACCTCTCAGCTTCTGCGATGATCCCCACACGCGCGCATGCTCCAAGCTCCCGCGCGTGTCACGGCACACGCTAAAGGTCCACATGTTCGCGATCATGAAGAAGGTCGAGGCGTTTATCCGGGCGAACATCCCGCACGCTTCCGGCTTCGTCTTCGACGGGTGGACAACCTCAGGGGTTCATTACGTCGGTCTGTTTGCTGTATTCCCTCCCACGGATGCAATTCCGGCGGGGCAATTGTTGCTCGCGTTCTCGCCGCTGGAGGACGAGAGTGACCTCGGAGCGCAGTGCCTGAGCAACTTCCCCGCCGACACGCTCAGTGGGTTTGACCGCCCATGGTCCTGTGTTCTCTTCGTTGTCGGAGACAACTGTTCTGTCAATCAATACCTTGGTGATTGAGGTGGCATTCCGTTCATCGGATGTGCTAGTCACCGCTACAACTTCGCGGTTCAACTGTTCCTAGAAGACTACAGTGATCTCGTCACTAAAGCGAACAAGCTAATGCTGAAGTTGTCTACGGTGAAAGGGCGTGCATGTCTGGATTCGGTGACTGGTGTGCACCCGAAGATCAAGAACGAGACCAGATGGAGCAGCACCATGAAGATGCTCAAGCGCTGCGACGACCTCATCCCTGAGCTCCGCCAAATGAGCACCAAGAGTGTGGCGTGGACAAGTTGATGCTGTCGGCGACGGAGGCGATGGAGCTGTCGAAGTTGGCTAAGGACTTGACTAAGTTGGACAGCGTGACGGTCGCGCTGCAGGACGAGGAGCTGACGATGCTCCAGGTGCGTGACCTGTTCGACCACACCATCGCAAAGTACCCCATCATGAAGAAGTACCTCCCCGCAAACGCCGCGACCATCAACAACGCGCCGTTCGAGAGGGCGCGTGTCAAGCTAGAGTCCGGCCGGAAGCTGACCTCAGTCGTGAGAGAAGCGAGCGCAAGGCTTCTTGCACCCGCTGTGGAGGAGACTTCCCTGAGCGAGGAGGACAGTGAGTACTCGCGCAGCAGGCGCTCAAGCGCCCCCGTCTAGCAGGACCAGCTGACATCTACATCGACACAGGGTTCGTTCCACCAACGTCAAATATCTGCGAGCGACTCTTCTCGCAGTCCAAGCTGGTTCTCAGTGACCAGCGACGCGCTCTGATACCGGCAACACTCGAGATGCTGGTCTTTCGTCGAGCGAACCGAGATCTATGGTAAGTAGGATGCAGCGAGATGGTAGAGGGGTAAGATAACAATACAATGCTAACATTGTACACTTATCATTGATACCCTATAGCAAATCACAATCAATTTTTTAATGTAAATTGACGCAACGCTGCTTCCATCCGTCCAGAAGGAGAGGGTCTAACCTGTTGCTTTTGCTGCTGCTGCTGTTCGACCTCGGCGCTGCTTACGGCACGTCCAAGGCGGGCGTGGGCATCGCGTCGATGGGCGTGATGTGGCCGGATCAGGCCATGCGCAACATCATCCCCGTGGTCGTGACCGGTGTGCTGGGCATCTACGGGCTGGTCATGGCGGTGACCATCCCGATCGGCAACACGCCCAAAGCACGCAAGTATGGGTCGTGACGTACCCAAACTCCTTCATGATCTGTAATAGGTTCTCCCTCTTCTAAGGTGGATTAGTAAACGGATGTGGAGCTCCATACGGTGATATCATCTGATGTAACTACAGGCGCCCCAGCCTGATTTGAGAGACTGGTACTTATAAACTGACCTTTTTGGGCATCCACGAGGAGTGTGCGGCAGCACATACTTGTAGATGAGACCGTACTCCATGAGCGGTAACCCTTTGTGATCGATACATAGATGTATTTTAATCTTTTTTTTCCTGTCATGCGTTCCGTTGACGTTCTTCCCGTGGCGGCAAAGATTATAAAAAACAAAACTAAGTGGAGAGGAGGGGGGGGGGGGGGGGCGTCTCGAAAACGGTATTTAACCGGGTTTTGTAGTCGCCCCCCAAGCAACCGGTTTGGCGGCTAAACAGATACACCTTCGAATTGACCAATCAACGACGTAATAGAAAAGTGCACGAGATCGCATGTAGAGCGATACACCCGTAATACAGTGCTGGCAGCGGACTGTACAAACGTTTTTTTCGAAAATACTGTAATTACGCCTCATTGGACGTATCATATGTTTTTTCGGCTCCCAATGAACGTTCGTTGGAGAGGTAGGTATACTGTACCAAATGCATCCAAGTGCAGCAACCTGAATAGTAGCTTTTGGACTGCTGTGAGCACTGCGCATTGCACAAGCTGCCCTGGATGGTAGCGTGTATGTGCCAGAACCCCCCGTCATTGACAGGTCGGGGTAGTGAGCTCCTACTTCGTACCACACATTCACATAAAGCGATGATCCTTCGAATCTAGTCGCTATTCACAAGTGCCCTTTATTGTGGTAATTTCGCTTGTGAGATCACAATTCTGTTCGTATAAGTAGACGGTCCAATGTCCAGCAAAACATGTGAGGCATAGTGAAAAAGAGTTAGACTTTGAACTGGCAATTACGCCTGTGTGTATGTAAAAAGTATAAATACGTCTGTTCAAAAGTGTCTATACGCACGTACGTTTAAAACGTATGTGATATTACTGTAATTACCACCACTGCGTAATATGGGTATTTTAAAATGTTTTAGTATCGTTGGAGTGTCGCGAGTGCGAGACCGAGGACGCCGTCGGGCATCACGCCGCAGTTCCCCGAGTACAGCGGCCATCTGCAGTGCATCGACGCGCATGGCTACATTTCTTGTGAGTGCAGACGGCGTCTTGGGAAGTCGATGTGAGGGGTAGGAAGTAGATCCGAAAGGGAGTTTGATTTAGTTAGTAGTTTCTGTCTTGATCTACTAGCTCTCTCCTACCTCTGCTGTAGCCTCGGTGAACGCCACATGTAACGGAAACAAATCTTGTAACAGAAACGGATGATGTGCATCAACTCCGTTAACGTTACAGTCATAATCACGGTTCTCGTCCAATCAGCGCACACCGCCCCTGCATTAACCATGCCAATCATCACTGATCAGCCAATCACATTGCACCATTTGCTCCACTTCAACTGCAATCTCCCGTGGCACGCACCGGCACGCGCAAGCCGTGTGCCTCGCGGTCGGGACCCAGCGTAGTAGACAGCGAAGTGCAATCACAACACCCCCACTCAATTCGATGTCTCGAGCTTGGGGCCAACGTTGCTCCGCATCATCAAGTAGCTTAGCGTCTTCGATGATAGACCCTTGGTCATGTAGTCAGCGAGCTGGTTCTTGGTATCCACGTACTCCAGCTCGACTTCGTTGCTCACCACCTTCTCGCAAATGAAGTGGTAGCGAATGTCGATGTGCTTCGTGCGAGCTTGGTAACCGACGTTCTTCGCCAGAGTCATCGCTCCTTGGTTGTCCTCGTAGATCACCGTAGCCCCCACTTGCTCAGCACCAATGTCCTTGAGCAGACGTCGCATCCAGACGCACTCCTTGACACACTCACTCAGCGCCATGTATTCGGCTTCGATTGAACTCAGAGCGACGGTCTGGAACGTCGAGCGCCAAATCACAGGAGCACCACACATCATCAGTAGCATACCGCTCACCGAGCGTCGTTGCCAGCCCAGTCCGCATCGGAGTAGGCTTCCAGCTGCGTTCCCAGTAGGCCATCGTACACGATGCCCACGTCCTTGGTCTTCAACAGGTAGCACACCACCTTGATACCAGCATCCCAGTGCTTTTGACCGGGGTTCTCCAGAAAACGGCTGAGCTTGGCAACTGCAACCGAAATGTCAGGTCGCGTTCCACACCCCAAGTACATCAGGCTTCCCACAAGCGACCGATAAGGCTTCGACTTCATCTTGGCCTTGTCTTCTTCGGTCTGGGGTTCGTCAGCCTTGGTCAACTGCACACCGGGTTCCAGTGGTGTCAGGCACGGCTTCGCGTTCTCTTGACCAAACTTCTTGATAATCGACTCGGTGTACGCCTTCTGGCTGGTACCCAGCGTTCTGCGCTCCATGTTGTAGTCGATCTCGATGCCGAGAATGAAGCGAGCTCTTCCCAAATCCTTGATCCGGAACATCTCCGCGATTCCCGCCTTCACGGACGCGATCACTGCATTTTGTCGTGATGCGATCAGCATGTCGTCCACACTGAGACACACTATGCATTCATCTTCACCCTCGCCTCTCGTGTAGACGCATGGGTCGGCGTCAGCAGGCTCAAACCCCATACTCTTGAGGTGCTTGTCGATCATCTCGTTTTAAACACGCGATGCTTGCTTGAGTCCATACAAACTCTGGAGCAGCATGCAGACGACGTCGTCCTCGCCTTCAGCTTTGGCCAATTCCAGGAGCTCCCTGAGTCCTTCCGGCAACTCCATGTAGATCTCTTCTTCCAGCTTCCCATACAGGAACGCTGTATCGACGTCGCACTGCTCGATCTCCATTCCTTCTGCGCTGCATTTCGCCAGCATGGCACGGATCGAGTTGAGGTAAGCTACCGGCGAATACGTTTCTTCGTAGTCGATGCCGTGACGCTGCGAGTACCCCTTAGCCACCAGACGAGCCTTGTACCGAACGACTTGTCCCTTTTCATCACGCTTCAACGCGAACACCCAGCGGTAACCGATCGGGCGCTGGTGTGATGGCTTGGGTACCAGCTTTCAGGTCTTGTTGGCGACGAGTGACTCCAGCTCACTTGCAATCGCCTTCTTCCATTCGTTTTGGTCTTGGCGTGTCGTTGCCTCAGCATACGTCTTCGGGACCTCCTCCGTTGCAGCCATGAGCTGACCTCCTTCAACAGCTAGCAGCTCGTCACTTGGCATGACGCGAGCCTGACTCACCTTCTGGCGCTTGGTTCCAATAGCGGATGGAGCGACAATCTGCTTCCGCCTTCTCAGGATCCGTGGTCTCCTCAATGTGCCGAGTACGCGAGCGAGTAATCATGGAGTGAGAAGGTGCAGGAACGATTGCAGTCTCTGTGGCCACCCCATGTTGAAGTGGTACCACCTCATCATTGAAGATGGTGAGCGTCTGCGACACTCCACGACTCAGAGCAGTAGCGTGGGGCGCGGCAACATCTTCATCTTTGTCGTCGCCTTCGACCTCAGTCATGAAGTCGCCCGTGCTGGTGGTCTCCATGAACTTCACCGTACGCACAATCTTCACTTGGCCAGTTTCCACGTTCAGGACGCGGTATCCCTTGACACGATCCTCGTAGCCCAAGAAGCGGCACTTGAACGCCTTAGCGTCGAGCTTGCGGCGCTTCTCGTCCGGGATGTGTTCATAGCCGAGTGCGCCGAACACCTTCAGGTTCTTGAGCTGAGGTTTCTTCTGGTACACGATCTAGGGCGTCTTCACAGTCACGGTGTTGGGATTCCTCTTGATGATCCACGCCGACGTGTTGACTGCTTCAGCCCACCACTTCTTGTCGATGCCCTCGTGGTAGAGCATGCAACGAGCCATCTCCACGAGGCTCCGGTTCATGCGCTCAGTCAGTCCATTCTGCTGAGGCGTGTACGGCACTGTCTTCTCATGACGAATGCCTTGCTTGGACAGGTACTCCTTGAAGAGTCGACCCGTGTACTCCCCGCCGTTGTCCGAGCGGGTGCGCTTGATCTTGCGGCCTGTAGCGTTTTCCATGTCGGCCTTGAACATCTTGAACTTCTCCAATACTTCCGCTTTCTTCTTCATGAAGTACACCGTGACGTGACGTGAGAAGTCGTCAATGAACGTGACAGCGTACGTACAGCCACCAGGTGTCTTCGTCTGCATTGGGCCCATGACGTCCAAGTGGATGAGATCGAGGACTCCAGCACTCTTGACGGTCTTTTCGGGGTTGCGAGAGAAGTTGTCGTCTCGCATCTTTCCCATGCAGCAGCCGGCACACACGTGGTCACTTGGCGTATCTGCGACGCGAGGAACACCATCTGCCATGGTCAGTAGCTGTTCATAGCGCTTGAACGGGATGTGGCCGAGACGGGCGTGCACAACTGCCCATGGCTCCTTACGAGATGTCGTCGCCGCATGACACACCTCGTCCCCCACTGTCTTCAACTTGTAGACGTTTCCACAGCGCTTGGCCATCATGACGGTAGCATCGCCATAGCGAAAGACACACTTGTCTTTGCTGAACTGCGCGACGACGTCCTTCTCGGCCAGCTTCGCCACCGAGAGGAGGCTTCCTTCAACTTCAGGGATGAACAAAACATCCGACAGCGTGACAGACGTCCCATCAGCTTCAACCCGACGGTGCCCATTGCAATTGCGTCGATCTTCTTGCCATCCGCGATCATGATGCGGACTGGCGTCTTCAGCTCCTTCATGGACACGAACTTGTCCCGGACGCTGGTCATGTGTGAGCTTGCACCTGGGTCGACGAGCCACTCAGTCTTGCCCATCGCACTCGTAGCCATGAACGCGTAGTCGGATGTCTCCCTCGCGACTTGCCCGCGTTCCTCGTCGGCCTTCTTCTTGCGGCACTCCGTTTCCTTTTGCCCAGTCTTCTTGCAGTAGAAGCACTTGCCATTGAACCGACGCTTGTCGTAGCTCTTCTTCGCCACGAACACCTTCTGTTGAGCCGATGACGATTCATCCGAGGCATCAACACCGGAGAGAGCTTGGATCGCGTACGCCAACGTCATGTTCGGCGTGTTCTCGAGTACGGTACAGATCATCCGGTACACATCCGTCAGACTACCGAGCAGCAACACGAGCTGTCGGGTCTCATCCAGAGGCTCACCAATCGTCTCCATCTGGAGGACGATCTCCTTGAAGTGGTCCACATGCACCGCGAACCGCGTACCGGACTCCATCTTGAAGTTGTGCACTTCTTGGTGAAGATGAGTCGGTTCTTGAGCGTGTTCCGGTTGAACTGCTCCTCGAGCATGCGCCACGAGTCAGCAGCAGTTGTCGCTCCACAGATGTAGACTTGGTATGTGAGACTCACGTCTCCTGCGATCACACCAAGGGCCTACAGATCGTCGGTCTTCCACTGCACCGTGGAGCGGTCACTCAGCGCGTCGAACTCTGGCTTGATGATGTGGGCCAGCAGTCCCTTGCGCGAGAGCTTCATCCTCATGTTGAACTCCCAATGGAAGTAGTTGTCTTACACGAGCTTGACGGTGTCAGCGTAGCTTGGGCTCATAACCTCTTGTGAGTGCAGACGGCGTCTTGGGAAGTCGATGTGAGGGGTAGGAAGTAGATACGAAAGTGAGTTTGATTTATTTAGTAGTTTCTGTCTTGATCTACTAGCTCTCTCCTACCTCTGCTGTAGCCTCGGTGAACGCCACATGTAACGGAAACAGATCTTGTAACAGAAACGGATGATGTGCATCAACTCCGTTTACGTTACAGTCATAATCACGGTTCTCGTCCAATCAGCGCACACCGCCCCTGCATTAACCATGCCAATCATCACTGATCAGCCAATCACATTGCACCATTTGCTCCACTTCAACTGCAATCTCCCGTGGCACGCGCCGGCACGCGCAAGCCGTGTGCCTCGCGGTCGGGACCCAGCGTAGTAGACAGCGAAGTGCAATCACAACAACATTGACACGTCCTCGGAGGAGGGGCCCATCTGCACCGAGAAGCTCACTGCGTGCAGTAGGCCAACACGACAGCCCCGGAGCCCGCCCTTATCTGTCACACGTGCATGTGTGCATCTCCCAGAACGTCGCAGCAGCTAGCGAGCGTCAAGCGCTTCAACTGCTCGGCTATTTGCCCGCAGGAGATCCTCGACACGGTGGCCGAGCGCAACGCCGCCGGCGTCGGCATTGCCGACTCGTTATCGCTCACGGCCTCATCCGCCGAGTATATCCCCAAAATATGGTCACCTGTCCCAAATTATGGTTTTGTTTTGTTTTAGTGGTCGAGTGCACAATCACCCTAAACCTATGACATGGGGTGTGTTCCTCAACAGCCCCCCCCCTTGCTACACTTACGGTTTAGCATACTTTAATCAAGTCAAAACGATTTGCTCTCATTTGACCTCAGTACTTTTACGCACAGAATTGTCAATTTGTGTTGGTTTCCCATGAATCAGACACGATTCGATGCGGAATCGTTTGGATTTTGCATTGCCGGAATGCTATTGGTTATTAAGGCCTAGCTTTTGACAAATCATTGGTTGAGTTGAGTACTCATATGCATGACCGCCCGCTCCAATCTGAGCTTATCTTGGTTTTTGTATTGGATCGCTAAATGATGCGACTCGAATGATTTGCAAACAGTGAGGAATGCCTTTCTACGCTGTACGATATCAGAGCCATTTCTTACTTTCTGGAGCTCTAGCTACGCGTAAATGGACGGCCACATAAGTATATTTCACCCCATGTGTACATTGTACCGCTGTGGTCGCTAGAAATAATTTTGTGCGATGAAACGCTGTGTCACGAGCAGGGCTTGGTAGTAACAGCTTTTCTTCTGAATTACTAGTAGTAACTCACTAGTACAACGGTGTAAACTACTAGTTGTACTAGTAGCTCTGTTCAAGTCTTCTGAGTTACTATAGTAATAGTACTATAGTACTATCGAACTACTAGCTACCGACCACCTAAACAGCTTCTGTGTGGTCCACATTATCGATCATCGCGAGCGTGTCACTTTCAGTGCACGCTCAAGTAGTAGAAGCTGTCGACACGCGAGCTTCTGGCCAAGCTCGCCAACCGCGCGTCCTACCGGCACTGCTCGCGAGCCTCGCGCACGCCCAGACCACCACGTTTCGCAGTCTCGAGGAGACTTCATCCACCTTCTCCTCTTCTTCAACGGCAGCAACTCGGACATCGTGCGGCAGCTGCAAATCCGCCACCAGGCGGGGGACACGGGCGACCGCGTCTTGCTCATGGAGGTGCCGCCCGCAGTGAAGGACCGACTGGATCTGCCCCACCTCGACCCCCGGGCCTCGTGCAGCGCGCCGTGCTGTGGGACTCTGGCTTCGCCATCGAGCCCGGCAACAAGCCCGTGCAGATCTGGCCCATCGGCGACCGCACCATGGCCGACATCGCCGTGCAGCCGTACGAGGTGAGCAACGTGCAGTGCACCTTCACCAACTGCTCGCAGCCGGACGGCGTCGCGGCCTACTACACCCACACGTGCACGGGCTACCAGATCCAGAACACGTCGCATACATTCGCAGTTTGACATCATTCAATGCAGACCTTATTATGAGTATACACATTCTGCACGCCTAACCATTCGACACGGTCTAGGCCTTGCTGTTCCAGACGTAGTACGGCTCCTGGAACTTCGCCGAGCAGGACGGGGACACAGCGTCGTCGTCGTACGTACGGGTTGATAAGGTTCTTGTCGGCGTAGATCACGACGTAGAAGCCGGCGGCGGTGCAAATTGCAGTGATGGCGACGCAGAACAGCTTCTCTCAGGCCGTTCGTTCTCCATCTCCATCCGACGAAACTCGCTACGGTTGTGCTTCATCAGCACCTGCATCTCCGCTCGATGATTGTCTGTACTCGAGCGACGGGAGTCCATGACGAAGGCTCCCGTGGAGAAAACCCGCTCCTGGAAAGCGTTTGACGGACTTCTGCCCAACCAAACGCGTGCGAGAGCAGCAATGGATGGGAACCTTGCAGCCCTGTCTCGCGGTACCAACGACACACGTCCACGTGTTTGCAGAGCGCTTGAAGTCTCCAACAAACTTCGCTATTGCGATGAACAAGAAGCTGCTTTGTCAAGTCCTCGGTCGTCATACTTCGTCCGTTCTTTGGTGAACAGCAACTCGCACCCACTGCTCCGTGTGCGTGAACCACTCGTCGAGCACTTGGTTGGCTTGGTCACGGGTACTCGACATCGACTCGCTGTTCACCGGCGTAGACATCAGCGGCGCACCGTAGATAACTAGGTCATCATCAACAGTAGGTACCAAGTCCATGTTGGGTGGGGTGTCTACTGCCGCGTTCTGGCTGTCATTCGAATCAGCAGCGCGCATCGCGCAAAACACCTCTTGGTGTGCGCATCGCAAAAGTTGCTTTCCATCTGCGATGAAAGCGTCAGTGTCGTCGCCAGTGTCATCGCGAGCAGCCGGTCGGACAAGACTTTCAACCGTGAACTTGGTGCGAGGATCAAGTAGAAGAATAGCAACCGACTCAGCCGTCAGCGTCGGCAACCGCTTCTCCATCTGCCCCTTAATCCGGGCGACGCAAATCTGACCCTCAGCCGAGAGTGCGCTGAGGTGAATTGAGCGCCGGGGGAGCGTCTTCTCGTTCGTCTTCGGCGTTCTTAGAGCGTCCATATCGTAAATGTTGTAGCTGTCAGCACCAAGTCGGTCGATGGCAAATTTTAGCAGCACGATCAACTCCGATGCAACCTGGTTGCTGCGCTGAACTTCAATTCTTGCCAACTCGGCGAGTGACTCAGCTACGGCTTCCATTTCAACCAGTAACCGCCAGTCGGCAAAATCGAGCTTGCTGAACACTTGCGGGTCATCATAGGTCGCGCACTGCTCGAAGTAAGCCTTGAACGCAGCGTAGTTGATGATGGTCCGCTGAAACAAGGAAACCGTCGACGCCACACGCGTATCACAATCAACGATGGTGCTCAACTCGGGCAGTCCGTAGTAACGCTGCGTTTCCGTGAGACGGTTAACTCGCTGCGGCGTATTGAAGTAGTTGTTCAGCGGTCGGATCTTCTTGATGAGTGCTACCCCTCTCGGAAAGGGCCCGCCCACAGTGCACACGCGGCGCTCCTTCTTCGGTGTTTGGGTCTCTGCATCTACCGCGTAGACAGTCTCCGTGTTCTCGCGCATTCTCATGCCGTACAGCAGACAAAGGTTCAGGATGTGCATAGAACAGTCTGTGGGGATCGAGTCTTCAAACAGTTTGAAGATTTTACGGGCACTCGGCGTAGTGTCGGACATAGTAAACTGAACCATCGGTTCAATGTCGAGTCCGTAGATCGCTTCAATTCGTGACGTGATCAGGGACTTCACCTTGACTGACGCATGAGAACTGTTGTACACCGTCACGAGCAGCGCCATGTTGCGGAAGCGCCAAAACTTGTCGATGTAGCATGCCGAGGTACCCACAATGCGCTTTTTCCCGCTGCCAGTGGTACACGAGTCGTGCAGCAGATTCAGGAACGGGAGGTGGAAACGGCCGCAAACTCGTCTTTCAGAAGCTGCTCCACGAACGCACAGAATCGTGCAAATAAGGCCTCCAGGATGATGTTGTAGGCCTTCGCGGAGAGAATAGTTCCATCGAGGTTGCCCGTAGCCCTGTGGATAAGATTACGGAAATCTTCCGTCACAACAGTGTTGTAGGGCCGGCCTGTTAACGCATACCGGTACAATCCAAATAAATTAGCAAGCGTGATACGTTTAGAAATGATCATCAATCAAACTTACCATCGTTGATCAGCCAGCGTGCTATGTGAACGTCGAGCTCTTTCTGCGTCGCGCACCAAAGCTTCTGCAAAGCACCGCGCTATGTCATGGCCGGTTCTTTGCATGGTGACGACGTGATCTGCTGGGTCACATACGCGGGGACATCACACAGCGCGGAGTCGATTTGGCGTTGAACACGCTTTGTGCGCCTGGCCTTCTCAGCCTTGCCAACCGGGTGCGTACCATAGATTGCGACCATGTGGGCCTTAGCGTTGGAAGTGTGACCCCAGCGATGCAGCCCATTTTCCCAAGCATCCGGCGCAGCATTGGGCTGATTCGTTGCGTTCGCCGCACACAGGATGCAGATGTGGGTGAACGTTTCCGCATCGGCGGCTTCTCTCAACGCGTACGGTGTGGCTAAGACGTGCGCCACATCCCACACGTTATCTCTCTTACCCAGCTGACGATAGTGATGGACGTCGAGTGGGATTCCGTACGAGTCAACACAGGGTCGGTCGTCAGGGAGCAGCGTTTCCGCCGACGACTGGCTGAACGAGAGTCCCACACTCGCGCTCGAAAGTTGAGCGGAGGACCCTGGTGACCACCCCACAATTTCGAAGGTGACGGGCTGGTCGTCCACAGCAGACGTCACCGGTGGTAGATTTCCGGCCTTCCACTTGTCGACACACGACATGCTGCAGAAACTGTAAAACCAATGTTATGTAAGTAATGTGATTAAAGTAATATCTCCAATAGTGCACACAATCTTACCGCACAGCCAGATTATCGGGGTCGAAAAGATCGTTGGAGCACAGGTGATGGACAGCACGCTTGCAGACGGAGCATTGGTCCGTTTTCGTCAACTCGGGGTTGGCACAGCCCGTGAAGGAGCACTTCATGGTGGAGACGGCGGTAGTGAAGTAGTGGTGGCGCGAGCGTTCAGCGGCGATCTGGGGCTTACAAAGCAAATTGCAAAGTGAGCAAAACATCACCTCTGTCGGCGCTTGAGATCAATCTCACGTCGATCTCTACTACCAGATTGTAGTGCTTGAAGTCACCCCCCCCCCCCCCCCCCTCCCCCAGCACACGCATCTGAATGAGCAACGTTGATCTAAGTAGCTATATAATAAACCTTGAAAGCGAGATCTGGCCCCGCATTCTGCAACCAGCCTCGTTAACTGTGCGGCCAACCCGACGTGAAATACGGATGAAAAGCTTGCCCCACGGGAAGCAAGCCACCGTGAATCCAGTTCGCGATCCTAGGCGTTTGCCCAAATGCAGGGTTGCCGGGATTGACAGTAGTTTGTTTTGGATTACTATTCATTAATAGCGCTATTAAAATGATGCCGAAAACTACTATAGTAATTATTAGTTTGGGACGGAGCGAAACTAATATTAATATAGTAGCTAGTAGATCAGACCGAGGGCCCATATTAATAGTGACTACTATTAATAGTGCGTGCCTGAAGAAATCCAGGGGCGTGTGGCAATCTGCAAGGGAGGGGCAGTCTGGTTCGACCGCTTTCTGTCTTACTTCGACGTGTTTGAGGCTTTTCTGGTTTGATAGAATGGCAGGGCGTGCGTCTTGACAACTGTCCCGAGTGAGAACGGTCCGTACCGTTCCAGCGGTATCCGTCCTCGCTCGGGGTCGCCCGGGGAACAGCTGTTTGAAGCTGAACCCCGTATGGGGCAACGGGTCGTGAGAACGGGCATCTGATTTGACTTCGTCCCTGTATGGGACGACCCCGGGTGGAATCCCATTGGCGGCCCTACGCTGCCACTTACGAATCTCGCGTGCAAGGAGGATCGGGAGAGCCCGCCGCTCGGGGACGGATGACAGCACACGAGGGAGACAAGGGAGGACAAGCGGGTGCCGGTAGGGCGCCAGGAGGGATGAAGACGGATGCATGGAGCGGACGACGAGCGAAGCGTGCGACTCGCGTCATCAAGTGGGCGCGCGAGCGTGCTACAAGAGGCCAAGGGCGCTAGGAAGACAAAGAAAAAAGTTGGTTAGTCGTGAATTTACCCTATACGTAACAAGTTGCTTTATTCTTTAAGGTAGCTTGCTAGCGTGCATCTTGGTTTGCCTACAAGCCTCTGGCCTCAACTCCCATACAGCGCACGGAACGGCCCCCCCTAGGGAACGGTTCGCGACACGTGGTGGAGAAGCAGGGTACAGTTCCTCGCTGTGGAGAAGCCAGCGTCGGAGGTCCATAGCAAGTCAAGCGTCGGTTACGTGAGTATCGAGCGCCTAGTCCGCACCCAGTGTCAAAGAGCTACACGTGGACCAGCAGCTCCAGGAGCTAGCGCAAGTCGGGGCAGGGCAAGGAGCGTTCGTGTGGCACGAACTGGCGGAACGGTGTTGAACTAGACCGTTCTCCTGTAAACTGAAGGGAAAAGAAGGCGATTAAACGTCGGGCAAGTTGGTCAGAAGATTACAAGGATACAAGGATTGAAGATGGAAGACTCGGAAGAAGAACGAAGTGTGATTGAGGAAGAAGCGGTGAGCGAACAGTCGGAGGGTGTCGGTAGCGGAACGGCTGCTGGACACGGTTTGGAGCCTCGGCCCAGAGGTGTGTTTGAAGAATTGTGGGAAGAAGAAGAAGCAGATGAGCTGAAGGAAGATGCTGATGAGGGAGAAGAGGAGGACGCCGGCGTCAAGACCGAGCCCGAAACGGAGGTCAAGACGGAGCACGGCGAGGAGACGGAGGCCTATGAGGAGCCGAGCTACTACGAGGCTGAAGAAGTGTACGAGACTGAGCCGTTAAGGGAGGAGCGTTCCCAGTACGGTTCGCCCGCGTACCCGGGGTACGGTGGAGTGTACTACACTGGTCCGGGATACGGCCAGTACGGCGACTATGGAGGCTACAGTAAGCCATTGGAGTATGAAGGCTATGGAGAAGCGTACGAGGAGCCTCGGTACCATCGGGGACCGAGCGGCTTCATCACGAGGTACACGGGACCCGAGACGAGGAGGATCGAGCAGCCCACCTTCAGCTGGAGGCCCTCGGCGCCCAGGGCGCTGCGACCCCCGATCACGAGGATGCAGGGACCCCCTCCTGGATGGCAAGAACGGTATGGCGGGATGCCCGTACCCAGACGAACGGCTACTCCGCCCACTCCGAGTCGGACTGTTCCGCCGCGCGTCTCCAAGAAACAAGTGACGGTGAAGAAGGAGCCCGTGCCGCTGCCCGTGAAGCCGTTGTCGAAGGCGCCGACTGCTGCTAGACCCTCAGGGTCCACGCCCGTTAAGGCCCCTACGCCGACGAAGCCGGTATCGAGAGGTAAGCCTAAGGGTGGAGCGGTTGGAGCTACTGGAACGCCTCGGATGGCGCCTCGAACGGTCCGACCTCAGTCGGCTGCACCTCTGACTTCGATTGCTCTCACGCATGCTGTGTCGAACGCGGTGAAGGTGTTGCCACTATTCCACTCGGCCGGGGTTACGGTTGAGAAAGCGAGGGACTTCTGGGAAGCGTTCGAAGACACCACGAGGGATCTTCCTGACCGTTCTCGACTGCTAGTGTTCCGCCAGAAGATCAAGGGAAGTGAGGCCGAGCGGTGGTGGAACAACTCGAGCATCAAGACGTTCGAGACGTTGAAGATCCGTTTCCATAACCACTTCTTAAGCCGAACGGCTGACGAACTGTGGGAACGGTTGCACTCAACTAAGCGTGCTCGAGGAGAGTCCATTGAAGAATGGGGAGATCGCGTGTCTGACCTCTGTGACTCCCTGGACTATCCTGACCCGAGGATGAGGTACCAGCTCTTCCGCCGGGGTATCAACAACCGCCGTATGCAGGCGATTTTGGACTCGAGCCCCGCCTGTGCTATCCCTGAAGCGTGTGAGTGGCTTATGGCCAAGGACATGTACCGTCCTGCCGAAGAAGACGAGGATTTCGACGATGGAACACCTGCGAAGAACGGTTCCAAGTCCGAACAGTCCAGTCTGCTCCTGCCTGTGCTGGATCAAGTGAACGCTCTGGCTCAAGAGGTGAGGACCTTCGTGAAGGGTGAAAAGGAGTGGAGGAACAAGGTGAATAACCAGTTGCAGGCTCCTCGCCCGAACGCTTACCAGGCACCGTCTACTGTGGCCGCGATCCCGCCGCAGGCTCCGCCCGTGCGTCCGAGTCCACCGCAGCAGCAAGGGAACGGTCGTCAGTTTCGAGGAATACGAATGAAAGAGGACAGTCGTGCTCAGGACGGAGCTCCGATCTGTGGGCGTTGTCACTTCCTGGGGCACGGTCGTGAGACTTGTCGGCGACGGTCCATGACGTGTCGCCGTTGTAACCAATTCGGCCACGTCATGGCTGAGTGTGAGCAACCGTCCAACTCGAGCTACTACTCGAGCGAGAGACGCCACTGTGCTTTCTGCGACGACAACGGCCACTCGACTAACCAGTGTCCTGCTATCGCGAGGCTGCGTGCCTTGGACGCTCAGCAGAACGCTGCGGCGAGCCAGGCCGAACCTCGTCTCTGAAGACGGCAAGAGGAAGGGGAAGGGAAAGCCACTCCTTCCTCTGGCCCGAAGAACGGCTCGGAGGGTGATCGCGGGCGCTTATCGATTGAGAAGCGTGTCGAGGTCACCGTCCCTAGAGAAGTGGCGGAGAGAGAGAGTGAGAACGGAACGGGGTCGACATCGGCGAGAGCAGCCAGGAAATGGTTACTGCCGCCGAAGGAGACAAAGCGTGAGAAGGAAACGAGAACGGTTGGAGCCGGCGTGGAGGCCAAGAAAACGGTCGAGCTCGTCGCTGTCCAAGAAGAAATGATCGAGAAAGGAGTAAATGAGGAACCAAGAACGGAGGGGTCGGACGTGCCTGTGGCTGTGACGGTCGCCCCTGAGGAAGCTGTGAACAAGGTAGCCGTGGAGGTCGAGCCTCCCGTCGTAGCTACTGATGCAACGCGAGAAGAAAGAGCTGGAGAACCCGTGTGCGAGACTCCGGTCCAGAACGGAACGGACGAGTCGAGTAGCGTGGGGAGTATTGGAGCCCCGAAGGAAGGGATGAGACAGAAGGAGTACCAGCGCTTGTTCACGGACGAAGAGCTCGACGCGATGGAAGCGAGCCCTCCGGGACAGGAAGGAACGGTCTTAGCGGGTCAAGAGATAGCGGTCGAGCAAGAAGAATACGACAAGGAATTGGAAGACCGTCTATTTCCATTAGATGAAGTGGAGCTCCTGAAGCGCGTGAAGAAGAACGCTGAGGCGCAAAAGGAACCGTCCCTCGAAGACATGGCGAAGCATTTGAACCTGCCGGTGGAAGTACTAGAACGGACGAAGGAAGCGTCTCCGGTTGAGATGTCGTCTCCTGAATATTGGCAAGAATGGTTTCAGAGCACGCTAGAGAGTTCCGAGGAGGCGAAGAGAGCTAACCGAGACTTCAAAACCGTCGGACCGAGAGCCATGCAAAGCGTACCTGGAGCTACGGATGTTGTGTACGAAGATTTTGGAATGTCGAAGAAAAGGATTAAAGACGAGGAAGACCAGCTAGAACGGAAGGATAAAGAGGCCGCGTTAGCATCGGAGGCTGAGGTGATGGCGAGTATAAGCGTTCCGCGGAATCGTGAGAGCCTCGCTGCGCCATCGGTCTCCCCGGAAATGACTACCGAAGAGATCGATCCGTCCGTGGTGAGGTCTATTGCCCGGGCGACTGTGTACGAGATGCTGAAGGACTACAAGGACGGTGAATTGGAGACGGTCAGACTGAAAGAACGGACGCCGGACCGAGAAGAAACGATTAAGACACCTCCGGTGCGTGACAAAATGCCGCTGGTAGACTGGGCACTGTTCCGTCAGCGAGCGAGCTGCCTTGCTGGGAAGCTGGCGCTCCCGAGCTGCTACTGGGACCGTCTCTCGAAGTGGACTGAGCGATACTACGTTGAGAACGCTCCGAACATCTGGGACAAGCTGTGGGACCGCGCGGGCCGAACTCGGGCGTCTCACTCTTGTCGACGAAAGCGTCGGGATAGGAAGAGAGTACGCTTTGACTGTTCTGCTTTGTATGTCGACCGTGCTGAAGCCGTGGGTGGCCTGGAGATGAACCCGGAGGACGACGAGGACGTCTCGCACTACGTGAATGTTGTGGGTCCGCTACGTCACCGACCGGAACGGAAAGAGAAACACGGTCTAGTCAAAGTAGTCACGGTTAACCTACCTAACGGTTTTGGCATGCGGGCTGACGAAGAAGACGAGTGCGACTTTCCTGAGGTTGTAAAGGGTGGGCGACGCGTCGTCTGTGCCGTGGGGAGCTTTGAGGCTCTTTCGGGAGGGATGATTGACTGCCTGCCTTCTCGAATGCTAGCCGACACCGGCGCTACTCTGAGTCTGGTGGACACCAAGGTGTTGAAACGGTTGGGTCGGGCCAAGGAACCCTTGAAGCCCTACGATGGTCTGGTACGGAGTTCTTCGGGACACCGTCTGCGCATCCGTGGCTGGATGGTCTTGCCGATCCGCCTGGGCTCGTTGGAGATCTCGATGAGCTTGTTGGTGGCCGACCAGTTACACTGCGACGCTATCCTGGGCGTGGACGCTCTGGGAGCTTTCGGAGCGGTGATTGATGTAGCCGAACGGACGATGACTTTGACGAACACTCAGGAGGTACTGCCGCTAGGAGTAACCGTGGTGCAAGAAACCTACATGGCCGCGATGGCTGTCTCGGTACGGCTTCCGCCGCGTGGGCAAGCCCTGGTAATGACAAACGTGATCGGTGAGGCCGCTGACGACGCCACTGTGTTGGTGGAGGGCTCTCTGGGTCTGCCTCCGACGCTTTGCGTGGCACGCACGCTATGCACGGTCCAAAAGGGCCAAGTGATCGTCGAAGTCTGTAATGCGTCCACGGACGAATACTGGATCAAGAAGGGGACCGTAGTGGCCTCTACAGCCGTAATTACCGAGTCGGCGTTCGCGTCTTCCCCTCCGCCTGAAGGAAAAAGCCCTGAGAACGGAAAGCAGGCCGCTGAGAACGCAGAGGGCCAGCCTGAAGCCGTCCGGTCGGTCTCTGAAGAACGGAAAGAGCGTACCGAAGAGAACGTGAAGGCCGCGAAGCCCGAAATCCCGCCGGACAAGGGTGCTGAAGCTGACTTTTCGGACTCTAAGTTGTCGGGAGAACAGAAGGCTTTGTTCCAGGATGAACTGAACGATTTTAGTGACCTGTTCGTGGAGTCGTCGAAGAAACCAGGCCGAACGGATCTGCTGAAGTTTGAGATCGACACGGGGGATAGCCGTCCAATCAAGCAGCAACCGTACCGTGTCTCCGGCGCTGAGGGTGAAGTTATGGAAGCAGAAGTGGATGAGTACCTTGAGTTGGGGCTGATCCGTCCGTCTAATAGCCCCTGGGCGAGTCCGGTCCTCATGATCCGGAAGCCGGACGGCGGAATTCGGTTCTGTATAGACTACCGTCGCCTGAACGCCGTAACCGTGAAAGATTGCTATCCGATGCCCTTGATTGACGACATTCTAGACGTCTTAGGGGACGCTCGTCTGTTCTCGACTATGGACATCGCGTCCGGCTACTGGAACGTGCCGATGCACGAGAATAGTGTGGCTAAGACTGCGTTCACGTGCAAGTACGGTCTGTTCGAGTGGTTGGTGATGCCATTTGGCCTCTGTAACGCTGTGCCAGCTTTCGAACGGTTAATGGAGACCGTTCTTGTGGACTTAAAATGGCGCGTGTGTCTCGAGTACCTGGACGATTGTGTCATTTTCAGCAAGGACTTCCCCTCGCATCTGATCCGCGTTCGACAAGTGCTGACGCGTTTCCGGCAAGCGGGCTTTAAGTTAAAGATGAAGAAGTGTCATTGGGGGCGCAGTCAAGTAGCGTTCCTCGGCCATATTGTGACGCCCTCGGGCATCTTGCCGAACCCTGAGAAAGTCAAGGCGGTGATGAACGTGCGGAGGCCGTGTGATGTGCATGAGATACGATCGTTCCTCGGTCTAACCAGCTACTTCCGCCGTTATATCCCGGGCTATGCGTTGATTTCTGCTCCGCTGGAACGGTTGAAGGTGAAGGAAGCTCCGTTCTTCTGGAACGAGGACTGTGAGAGCGCTTTTCAACAGCTGAAGCGTGCTCTGATGAAACCACCGATCCTAGTCTACCCTGATATGAAGAAACGGTTCAAACTCTACGTGGACTCGTCACGCTACGCCGTGGGAGCGTGCCTCATGCAGGAATCTGAGGGCCGCGACCGTGTAGTTGCCTACGCGAGCAAATTGCTAACAGGGTCGCAAAAGAACTGGATCACGAACCAAGACGGCATCTCCGAGATTGAGTGCTGGGGCGTGGTCTGGGCGACGCGCAAGTTCCGCTGTTACCTCGACAAACGCGAGTTTGATGTGTTCACGGACCACCAGGCGTTGACGTGGGTCTTTAGTGCGGGTAACCGTACTGGGAACGCCAAGCTGGCACGGTGGGCTATGGAGTTGTCTAATCTACAGTTCAAAATCCATCATAAACCGGGTACAACTATGGGGCACGTAGACGGCTTGTCACGGTTACCTATGGAAAGCGTGAACGCTTCGACGATGGCTGATCTCCTGAACCCGGAACGCTCTGAAGAGAACGGCGTTCCGTTTTCAGTCGGGGAGCCCTCGGAGACCGTGCCTGGACCCGAGATCGCCGGACCAGATTCTGAAGGAGGAGGCGATAGTGACAGCGAGCCTGAGCTCGAGGACGACGACGAGCTGGAATTGGAGTGCGCTACGGAGTCTACGGAGGTGGAAACTGGAGAGGCTTCAGCTACGCCTGTGGCGCCCTCGTCGGTTGACGTGTTCGGGTTGGATTCAGAACTGTTCCTGGCCGAGCAAAAGGAGGTGACATGGATCCGGGCGCTCGTAGCGCTGCTACAGGACGGTGCAGTGCCCCTGGATCCGTTCCTACGGAGGCGTCTTGTGCAGATGGCACCCAAGCATTGCGTCGTGAACGGCCTGCTGATGCGGACCGTCCACTTGCCGGCCAATGTTGGCCCCGCTCGCTCAGTGACCGTCCCTGTGGTTCCGCTTCCGTTCGTGAACACAGTGTTGCACTTCTGTCACCGTGACCTGCTTTCTTCACACCTGGGGCTGACGAAGACGTTAGAGAAGGTTAGGCGTCACGCGTACTGGCCTGGATGGCGTAAAGACGTTGCTGAGTACCTGCGTGATTGTATGAAGTGTGGCGGAGGAAAAGGACCTAGACCGTGGACGTCTGGCCGAATGCAGAGGATGCCGATCGCCGATCTGACGGGGCCGTTCTCGCTTTTGGTAGTGGACGCTGTGGGACCGTTACCTGAAACCGAACGAGGGAACAAGTATATCCTTGTCTTTGTGGACTACTTCACGAGGTGGGCTGAGGCGTTCGCTGTCGGAGCTTTGGACTCGATCACCTTCGTGAACGCTATGGTGAACGGTGTGGTGTCTCGTCACGGAGTGCCTTCACGGTTGCTCAGTGACAACGGTCGCAATTTCACGTCGGACGTTGCCAAGTCTTTCTATCAGACTCTCGAAATTAAGAAGCTGTTCGGGGCCGCCTACCACCCTCAGACTCAGGGGTTAGTAGAACGCTTCAACGGAACGCTCATCGGAATGCTAAGGATGCATGTGGACGAAGCACAGTCCGACTGGGATGTGTATTTACCGCGCGTTCTGTTCGCGTACCGTACGGCCTACCATGAAGCCCTAGGAGACACTCCCTTCTTCTCGCTGTACGGCCGTGATCCGGTGCTCCCGTTGGACGTGGCGTTCCTGAATCTAGGCAAGAAGTGGAAGAGCAATGAGGTGGCACAGTATCGACGAGAACTGTACCGTTCCCTGAAAGACTCAAGACATCTCGTAGAACGACAACTAGTGAAAGCGCAAGACCGTCATGAACAAAGACTACGGAACCAAGTAGAAGTGCAGTTCGAAGTGGGTGACCCGGTCTGGGTTTACCAGTTCTTCAGAGCAAAGCGTGGCGAGAAACGGACGAAGAAACTGGCGTTCTCCTGGCACGGTCCTTACCGTGTCATAGGCAAAGTCGGGGAGAACGCCTACCGCATTGAGATCCCTTCGCATCCCGATAAGATCGTGACGATCAACGTCAACCGGTTGAAAAAGTTTCGGGGGCGATGGACCCGGCCCTACATGGATGAAGTACCGGATGGAGTAGCTGAGAACGGAGAAGAAGTCGAAGACGGTCCCCTGGATGAAACGGACCTGCCCGCTTCGAGCTTCACAGAACGGTTGACCGTCGGGCGAGACGATGTGGCTATCTCCGGCACGGACGCTCCGCTACTGGACGTGGTCGCCAAGCGGGTGGTGAACCGTGCTGCGGAGTATCTGGCTCTGTCTGCTAATTATGAGACTTTCTGGTTGCCGAGGTCGGCTTTAATGTCTGCCTACTCGGAATTAGTGAACGCTTTCGAACGATCGGAACGGATGAAAAGAGGACTTCCTGTATTACGACGGAGTGCCAGGTTAGCAGACGCCAATGAAGGCGCGGAAGATGATGACTTGCTGCTGGTGTAATTTTCACCGAAGTGCTTCCTGAAAAGATTGAAACGATTAAGATAAGATGGAATACGGTCAAAATGGAACTTTCAGGAACGGTACGGTGGACGCAGCAAGTGTGCGTATTGAATTTGAATTATTTTTTTGTTAAACGACTACTTTGGAACGGAACGCTTGAAGAAACTAGAAACGCCAAAAAGAAGATAACGCGTTCCGAAGTTGACTGGCCACACTTCACGAAGCCTTGCCCTGATTCTTGTCGCGACCCTTGTCGTGGCTTTTGCCGCTGGACTTGTCTTCGCTGGGGCCGGGTGTCTTGAGACTTGGGCTGGAACCTGGAGTGGCCGCTGCTTCCTTGTCCGCCTTGTCGTTGGCGCTGGAATCAGCTTCTTCCTCTTCGTCGTCTTCGTCTGAGCTCTCGTAGCGGCTGCCCTTGGGGGTCTTGTCACTGGGGGTCTTGTCTCCGGGCTTGTTGTCCGGCTCGGCGTCACTGGACTCGTCCTCGCTGGCTTCAGACTCGGTCAGCCCCGTGGACACCCGCTTCTTCTTCTGGGCAGCCTTGGGTGTCGGACTGACCGAAGTCCTGCGACTTGTGGGAGGACGGATAGTCGGGAGACCGTCGACTTCGTAATCCGAGTCGTCCTCGCCCTTCTCGGTGTCCTGGAACGGCTTCTGGTTGAACACGGCTACAGGCTTGTCATTCACCAGCAACTGTTCCACTTCGTCGATAGTCGCTTGCAGGTCTTCACTGGCCAGCAGCTTCTTCCAGTCGCCGCGGTTGGTGTTACCCACCCAGTTGAGGTACGGAGGGTCGCTACCTTGCACGTCGAGCACGACTCGAGCCAAGGCACGGTTCGACAAACGCAGGTGTTCCGGGTGCGCAGGGTCGAGGGCGTGCGTCTGCTCCAGAAGCTCCGGGATGGACGCATAACCGTCCTCGTCGACGCGACTTGGGTCCAAGATGCGCCCGATGATCACCTTGTAACGGCTCGGGTTGGTGCGTAGAACGGTTGCGAGGTCCTTCTGGGCAGGAACGTCGTCCTCAGCCTGGTCCGCCTTGGCCGCCTTGGCGCTGGCCGAGTGCTTGGCCGCTTTTCCTCCGAGCCACATCAAGTTGTCGTGTGCTCCCTTCTCGATCAGACGAAGGAAGCCGTAGTATCCGAAGAGCTCGACGTTCCGACTCAGGAACTGGATCCGCGCCACGATGGCGTTCAACTTCTGCTTGCGGCGCTCGTTCGCCTTGGTGGTCGGCGCGTACATGCGCGCAGTCCAGGAAGACAGAGCGAAACTGCATCACGAGTCGGTAGTGTGCCAGACAGAGGTCACGGTACACCATGGGGTCGTACCATGCCCGCTGACCGCTCCAACGGTACGCTAGGCGAACGACAACCGTTCCCAACTCGGCGGCCGCTTGCTCCAGCTGCTCAAGGTCGGCGCGAAGCTTCGGGGAGACGTGAGCCGGCAGGTTCTGCAGGATGGAGGGAGCCCGGCGCAGCTGACGCTGCTTCTTCGTGGCGGGACCGGTTGCTTTGGAGCCTCCTCGAGAGCTGGGCCGCTTCCCGTGATACGGGGAGGCGATAAACGAGAAAAGAGGGTGCGCGGGGACTACGCCGCGCACTGACGCGTCTGGATGAGGAACGACGACGACGGTCTGACCCAGGACCGGCGGCAGCTCGTCGTCCTCCGCGAGCACGGACACTACCAACGCGTCGAGGGCCTCGAGCCCCACCGACGCGTCGTTGGCGGCGAGAATGGGGCGAATGCGGTCCCAGAGCGCGACTTGGGCCCTTAGAATTGCGTGCTCGTCGTCATCGTCTGCGTCCAGACGAGCACGCAACTCCTTGGCGATGGTGGTGGCCGTCGAGGCCGTCGTTGAACGGGTGCGTGGCTTGGCCATGGTGCGGGGAGCAGGCGGCGAGAGCGAGGTGTGTCCAGCGCAGGAAATTGGCAAATGAGAGGAAAAATGGCAACGGTGGGCGAGAAGTTGCCGTTGATGGGGTATGACCTTGAAGTTTGGTCAGTCAGCCCCCATCTGTCTACCGGATCGGTTCTCTCGGAACGGTCGACCGTTCCTCTGGTCCTCTTCTTCAAAGAAAGCGACCAACCCACTTGCAAGCCAAGAGGTGATGTATCGGGATGAAAGAGACCGTGGGTAAAAGTGACTCGTGATGTCTACGGTCTACCTCGGCCGGACGGTTGAACTACTGAGCGCTCTTGACGGCGGAAGACTAGGACGCCGTTGGCTTTCGGTGAAGACGGCTCATTTTTGATTTGGGACGGTGCCCGTCATGGAGGCAGTGACTAGTGTTCTGCTGTGGAGCCTGGACGGCTCGATCTCTCTCGTAGCGGACGGTGCCCGTCATGGAGGCAGTGACTAGTGTTCTGCTGTGGAGCCTGGACGGCTCGATCTCTCTCGTAGCGACCGGTGGGCGTTCGCTCTTGGTCATTGGCACTGGTGGCTAGTGCTCACGGTGTTTGCTACCGTATGGACGGTCACCGCCCCTCTCCGTGGGTTGGTGGGGCGACTGCTGCTAACTACGAGCTCGTTCGTCTACAGGTGGACCGAGATCACCAAGGCGTGTCTACACCGTTACCGCAAGTACGTTCGCAAGCCTGAGATGTTGGAGCGACCGTGGTACTCTCGCTGGCACAAGTCGGCCGAAGCGTTGATTGGCACGCCCATGGTGGTGCTAGTTGCCCGGAAGGAACACCTCGACGGACTTGGACGGCTACTCTACAAGTGGTTGGACGCTCAGGACGCGTGGTGGTGCGTCTTCCTGCCTGACACCGTGGAGACGGCATACTGGACGTCCGCCCACTACTGGGAAGGCCTACACGTCGAGTCAGCGAGAACGGCGGACCGTGCCGGAATCCTCGCCTGGACGGTTTGGGCGGTGCTCACGGTGAGCTTGTACGCTCTGAGCGTCTGTGTACTGTTCGTCTATGAAACTGTGGAAGGCATCTGCCAAGGGTGGCTGGGCGTTCTAGGCGTCCTAAGTGTGGTGAACTTCGCCTTCAGTGTCGACGAGGGACTGGTGATCACGGAGGGTGTAGCTTTGAACGGAACGGTCGTGAACGCGAGCGTGTGTGTGCTGCTGGTTGGCTGTGCCAGCCGTCTGTGGCACCTCTTCGAGACCGAGGAGCCTTCGCCGCTGGACAAGGTTAGCGATCGGTACAAGGAATGGCAGCTGGCTATGGAAGAGCAAGAACAAGCAGAACGGCTCGCGGACGCCTTCTGGCGCATGGACGGTGGGACTGGGCGCGCGCCTGCGGGTTCTGCTGCCGCCGTACTAGCTGCAAACGCAGACCGTCGCGCTCTGAGAGAGTCGAGAGCCCGACAGCGTGCGCGCTGGGAGAGTGCTCGTGCCGAGGAGTTTGCCAAGGCCGAAGCTGCTAAGGAAGAGGCTCGGCGAGGACGCCGAGGTGTCGTCGGGGAGGATGTCCCGAGTGAGAACGGTCCGTACCGTTCCAGCGGTATCCGTCCTCGCTCGGGGTCGCCCGGGGAACAGCTGTTTGAAGCTGAACCCCGTATGGGGCAACGGGTCGTGAGAACGGGCATCTGATTTGACTTCGTCCCTGTATGGGACGACCCCGGGTGGAATCCCATTGGCGGCCCTACGCTGCCACTTACGAATCTCGCGTGCAAGGAGGATCGGGAGAGCCCGCCGCTCGGGGACGGATGACAGCACACGAGGGAGACAAGGGAGGACAAGCGGGTGCCGGTAGGGCGCCAGGAGGGGTGAAGACGGATGCATGGAGCGGACGACGAGCGAAGCGTGCGACTCGCGTCATCAAGTGGGCGCGGGAGCGTGCTACAAGAGGCCAAGGGCGCTAGGAAGACAAAGAAAAAGGTTGGTTAGTCGTGAATTTACTCTATACGTAACAAGTTGCTTTATTCTTTAAGGTAGCTTGCTAGCGTGCATCTTGGTTTGCCTACAAGCCTCTGGCCTCAACTCCCATACAGCGCACGGAACGGTCCCCCCTAGGGAACGGTTCGCGACACGACGTTCGTGAGAGCGAAATCGACGCACGGGAAAGAAGCATGCCTCACAGGACTGTTTCGGAGGGCCAGGCCCCAAACATCATGGATTTAGCTTTCATTGTTTAAGTTTCCAGCTAGCCCAGAGGCCTCCAAAACGTCTGCAACGACCAAGAACTCTCACTTCTCTGACGACCTCATGAAGTGCTCAAACCCCGACTGCTCCTACGCCGACCTAACGACGATCAGGGAAGGATGGGACGTGACGTGACTCGGTTTCTACTGGTTCGCCGAAATTGAGTTGTTGTCTGGCGCGTGGATGCAGTCTGTGAGCAAGTGAACATCCTCTACTGGTTTCGCGATGTCGGCCGAGTACACTTTCCGTCTACCGCGGCTTTGGCACGCGTTTGGTGCCCAACGCGTTTCAAGAGCGTGTCTTCTCTACTGGAGGATTCTTGATGAGTAACCTTCGGACGAGAACGGACAACCAGCGCGCAGAAATGCAGGTGCTTCTCAAGCATAACCGAGCGGAGGTCCGTCGTATGGAGCGCGAGAGGGGCGGTCATCGGGAAGTCGACCCCGAAACTACTAGGGTCATGGATCAGGAAGTCGACCACCGAAACTACTAGGAAATACTATCTTCTACTATATTAATATTACTATAGTAGCGGAGATCTCTCAAGTAATACTAATATTACTGTAGTAGTTCAGTCGCTTCGCCTTGGGTATTAATATAGTAGTTCAGACGAAAATTAAAGTACTGTCAATCCCTGGCCGTTGCACTTCTGGATATCGCTAGTATCTCGCTAGTAACTCACTAGTACTATTAGATCGCTTGTTGAGTTATTGTCTCTTTCGTCCATTTTGCCCTCAGATTTAAGGTCCTACGTAGGAGTAGCGGTCCTACGTAAGACCTCCTAAAGGAGAGTCTGATAGTAATTAAATTTAGCATGTCGTATGTTGCAAGAGTCGAAAAGGGAAGATGGGTGAGCACCAGCTCTTTCGTAGGAGTAAATGGCCGGCGAAAAATGGCCATTCGGACCTTAATTGCTTAAAGGTACCCTTTAGCCCAAAGGTGAGCCCTTACGTAGGACCTCAGACACAAGGGTAAATCCCAGCCATCTGCATCGCAAATCCTACCAAGTGCCCTAACCCCTCCTGCTTAGGACCTACTTTTTGTAGTCCGATTGGCCATTTGATCAGAAAGGCACAATACTAGTTACTATAGTAGTAGTAGAATCAAAATCAGCCGAACTACTAGTTACTATAGTAATAGTAATAGTACTATAGTACTATCTTTTACTAGCGCCGTGAGTTACTACCAAGCCCTGGTCACGAGGCTTGCAAATCGTTTTAACTTGATTAAAGTATACTAGCCTAAGGGGGGGGGGGCTGACTTATCGCACCCGCTATACATCCTTCGTGAAAACAGTATCCCCCTATATACCTCGCTTGTATAAATACCAGCCAGTTGTGCAAGTTGGCTAGCTACTTTCTCCTGATTGGTGAGCACATTTATAATTCTAAGCACGCAGACTTGGATGCCTGCCGTGCTTTTCGTCATTGCGCAAGGCTACTAGAAGAACATTTAGTACTGAGAGCTGCTTATCGTATGTGGCACAAATTATTAACCAATCGACCGATGCATCGTGCCGTTGCACTTGCGCTCACCGTTGCTGCTTACCTCTGCTGCGTCCGAATGGTTAAAATGCTTTCTTAAAAGTGGTCTTTTGAAGAGAACCTTTATTTGCGTTATCAACTAACAATAGGCGGGTTATCTTCTTCAGTACTGCGTTCGAGTTTCCCAGATACGTAGAAAGCAGCGAGGCGATGTACCCCCCCCCCCCTACCAATCTTGTCTGTGGATACGGGCCGCATTCATCTTAAGCCCCGACGTCGTCTTCGACTCCAGGAATTTCGCGTACGCTTGAGAGAGATGTCCTGTCGCATATTCTTCTACATCGGCAACGGACTTTTCATATTTTTTCCAGCGCCGGAACACCTTGAAGCGGAAATCCAAATCATCCTTCATTTTTGAAAGCTTCAGCCCATAGAACATGTTATTCCCACCAAGTCTCTCTTCCTCGTCGTGTTCGGTTGGATGGCGTCGAAGAAAACTCTTGTCCTCGCCAGAGAGAACACGCGAGGAGTGAACAACGTCCACGTTCAACACACTGGCCTGATCGGCATTTGACACTGCTGTGCCACTTGCAAGGAGGACGGTCGCAAGAACCACAAGGGTCATGTTGAAGAGACGCATGACTGGCTGGGTCTTGAGGCCGGAGGAAAATTGCGGAATGAGAAATGCGGCAGTTGTATTATAGCCGCCGCGGTGGAGTATGGGCTTGGGGTCGGCGTGTGGTTTCTGGTCTCTTGTACGCACCAGAAGGTGCAGCAGGAGCATGTCCGTTTATGTATTACAGCCCCCACCCTTATGTTTCCCCCGTCAAGTTTCTGGAGCTATCATAAATTTTGCATGTTGGTTTGTGAGTGCGGACAGGATGCACTACGGACCAAAGATTTGGGTGTTGACGAAAATGCAGTTGCCTCTATCCTCGACCGGCTTGATATTTAAAGCTCCTACGACGCTGAATATACCCTGAACGCCGAATACACATGAATAGTCAAACTCCAAGTATCATAATCTTTTCATAGCTAGCAGAACGAAAAGTCCTTTAACTAGTTAATCAAAGTATTTCCATTCCAGGATGTACTACGGAGAGAGGATAGATCATCGAGGCAACTGTGAAGTGACAAACACGTATTGACTTCGAGCATATTTGTTAAGAGTTCTATGGTACAGTAGGTTGAGGGCTGTGTCAGAAATAGACAACAGCTGGCCTAAAAAGAATGTAACTTACCAGGATTTTCTTACTGGCAAATTACAGGAAGAAAAAACTGTCAGCTTAATGTGCTGCTTAACAAGGGTTTTTTGCAAAACGCGGAGTTATTAGAATGTTTTTTGCAAAAGCAACTGATTGTTACAAAATGGGGAGTTCTTTCCGAAATTATGTGTTGCCCTTTGACAGATGCCCAAAGAGGCCTCAGAGAGACCGTTTGCAACCGAAGCGAAGCGGAGGTCTGCAATGGTCGGCGCGTGGGCCGGGTAGTTGCCCTGTCAAGGAGTTACAATCTATCTATCGACGCCTTGCCCGCCATGAGCGAAGCGAAATTGGCGGTGCAAACGAGGAGCTCACGAGCTCGATCATCCATTCTGGCGAACACCTTGCTTGCACTTGACGAAGGGCATCGTCTCGTTGGGCATGATATACACACCTGCGAATGTCACGCTGCCGCCGCTAATGTGTGTGTCGCTACAGTTGACAGTCAAGGCAACATATAATTTGGGAGAGAACTCCGCGTTTTTCAAAAAGCCCGCTTCACGTAGGTTAGCATGTTCTCTGGATATGTATATACAGAGTTTTAGGGGCGATCGAGATTCTCGATTCGAGAACCGTCAGAGATTCTGTAATAAAGATATAATATAATTGGAGGCCTGTATTACATACAATACATAGGTGGGTCAGAACCAGCTATCTGGATTATGACATTGCTGTATCATCGCTTGATTATCCATGTTCATGTCACTATTTATTTCCTAATGTAGCTTCTTCGTGCGACTTTGTCAATCTTTTATCTAGTGATCCGATGTTGGCCAGGTCATCTGTGCTTGGCGGCGATCTTGATTCTCCTTTGGCCTCAGTGGTCCACCCCAAAATTATTGGTGCTGGTTTTGGGACTGGTACTGGTTTTAGGAAATCAGCCGGTGACTGGTACTGGTTTTGGGGAAAACCTTTGGTTTTGCTGGCGCCCCATCTCGTTTTGATTTCACCCTATATGGTGTTTGTTGGCACCCCGGTCTCGAAGTTTTTGCACTGCTGCATCACATTGTGCATGATGCACATCGATATCGTGAAGATTACGATACGCATTGAGACCGGGAATGTTACTTTTCGTTTTAAAGTGAGGTGTTATTACAGTCGTTTAGGTTGGCTAACGAGTCGTTAGTAAAGACCAAGAAAAGCGGGAAGATTACGTGTACACGCTGCCTCACGAAACTACATGTACATCGTGAGTCACGATGTAGCTCCGCTGTACATGTATCTAATGCAGTCATCTAGTAGCACCGCATCAATTTGCAGTCGACTCTCCAGTAGCGATGATACAGCAGTGACATAATAGAAGAAACTGAATCTCGAGGTCGGTTCGACGCGTGTACACGTAATCTTCCCAGTCTCGATGCAAACCGTAATCTTCACGATCTCGATGTGCATCATGCACAATGTGATGCAGCAGTGCACTGTGGTACTGTACAATTCTATTGCCGCGACTGCTGTCACATACGATTTCAAGATAAAGTACGAGTATGTGACCAGTTGTGACTCGAGTTTCAGTCACATACTGTCACATACTGCGTAATTTAAGCTGGCATTCCGTTTTGGAAGGCACCCATTGGGTGCCTTCCAAAACCCATATAAAACCGTTTGATCAGTTTAACCCGTAATTTATTTTAAATTACCGGAGCGTTTAATGCGACCCCTGACGGTTGCCGGAAGACGACCTTCGGGTATAGTGAAGCTCAGTCGCTATTTTAATCATGTTGCTACTTAAGAGTCGCATTAGAATTGTTTGATCCGACCAAAAAGTGGTCTCACCAGGGATTGACAGTAGTTTGTTTTGGATTACTATCCATATTAATGGAGCGATTCCCGCAGCCGTTTCGGATGTAACAGATCCCAGACCCAGGAAGAAACGTTCAGAAAAGAGGCTGGAACAAACGTCTGAGCCAATCAGAAGTCTGTGCGAGGGGGTACCCCCCTCGCAGTGCGAGGGGGGTACGCGCAGGGGTTCATATTCGCTGGTGATATGCATTGATATGTTGATATGACCTGATACAATATTCGTATCATGTATCATGTGATACCGCACCAGGACCAGGATCAGGATCATTGATCCAGCAGCACACACAGAATGATCTCGAGTGATCCCGTATTAGATACCGAACAGAAGGTTTTGGTTTATAACGAGCCTGGAAAAAGAGCTAGCAGATCATGTTGTTTTGGTCAGGCCTTCATAAGACGCACGACGACCAACTTACTGGGTTACATTTGGAAGCAGAGCATCGCCTTGATAATTGTGTTTTACCTTAGTTTCAGGGAAGTTTTCACAAATGTTATCTGTAAAAAAAAGGATTGTAACGAAAACAAGTTTCGTTTATTGACCTGTGTGGGCTTCCGGAACAAAGCTCGGTGACGCCTACCGGTATTGAATACAGGTATCAAATATTTGATATGATATTGATACCGCAGTAACCGCAGATATGGATCATGTGATCTTAGCCCCATGCAATTTTGTAAGTAGTAACGTATCAAAGATATCATCAAATTTGCCGATGATATGAACCCCTGGGTACGCGAGGCTCGCACAGCGCTATTAAAATGATGCCGCAAACTACTATAGTAATTATTAGTTTGGGATGGAGCGAAACTAATATTACTATAGTAACTAGTAGATCAGATCGGAGGCCACATATTAATAGTGACTACTAGTGCGTGCCTGAAGAAATCCAGGGGCGGATGGCAATCTGCAAGGGATGGGCAGTCTGGTTCGACCGCTTTCTAGCTTACTTCGACGCATTTGAAGCATTTTCTGGTTTGATAGAATGGCAGGGCGTGGGTCTTGACAACGTTCGCAAGAGCGAAATCGTCGCACGAGCAAGAAACTTGCCTCAGAGGACTGTTTCGGAGGCCAGACCCCGAAGATTCTCATTCTTCAAGTTTCCGGCTAACCCAGAAGCCCCGAAACCGCAACGACCAAGAACTCACCCTTCTCTGAGTCAGAGTCTGACGTCCTCATGAAGTGCGCAAATCCCGACTCCTCCTACGCCGAGCTAACGACGTCCGACCCTTGTGTCGTCGACAAGTGACCCGTCGCACTGCATCCATCAGGGAAGGATGGGATGACCAAGGATGACTTGACTCGATTTCTACCGGTTCACCGCAATGGAGTTGTTTTCTGGCGCGTGGAGGCAGTCTGCGGGGAAGCGAACATCCTCCACTCGTTTCGCGATATCGGCCGAGTACAATTTCCTTCTATCGCTGCTTTGACACGCGTTTGGTTGGGGCGGAGTCCATTCAACGCGTTCCAAGAGCGTGTCTTCTCTACGGGATGATTCGTGATAAGTAACCTTCGGACGAGAACGGACAACCAGCGCGCAGAAATGCAGGTGCTTCTCAAGCATAATTGAGCGGAGGTGGAGCGCGAGAGGGTCATGGATCAGGTAGTCGACCACCGAAACTACTAGAAAATACTATCCTCTACTATATTAATATTACTATAGTAGCGGGGATCTCTGAATTAATACTAATATTACTGTAGTAGTTTACTCACCTCTGCTCGGGTATTAATATAGTAATTCAGACGAAAATCAAACTACAGTCAAACCTGTTTATATGATCCTCCCTATTTGAGCCTTGCCATTTATTTGATACAAGCTTTGTTGCTACCAAATATTTTACTTGGTTTTTGTATAACCGCTGCTTATATGTATACAAGGTATATGAGTCACATTTTTGAGGACCAAATTAGGTCTAACCTGTTTATTTGATTCACACTGTTCACGACCACACACTCTCCAAAGCCCCCTCTGCTCAACACCCAACGCCCAACAGCAACGTTTGACTTTGGCTTTCTGCTGCAACGCCACTGGTTCCGACAAGCTCGACCCAATTGTCATTGGTACGGCCAAAAACCCGAGGTGCTTTTTAAAAAAAGGGAGCGGCAATTAAAGGTAAACCTATACTGTACAAGTCCTCCAAGAACGCCTGGATGACATCCGTCATTTTTGACGAATGGCTACATCACTTCAACATGAGAATGGCGGCGTCCAATCGCAAGGTTTTTCTTCTAGTCGACAACGCTTCATGCCACAAGATTCTACGAAACCTGACTCATGTGACCGTCCACTTCCTCCCTCCTAACATGACATCCGCTGTCCAACCGCTTGATGCAGGTAAATATTTCATCGGTATTGTGGTAAGACCAACTCTTTTACAATTTGTTTTTATTTAGGTATCATCCGGTCGTTCAAGGCTCGGTACCGAAAGTATTTTGTGCGGTGGTGTTTGGATGCGCTTGAAGCTAACATTACACGCAAGCTCAACGTACTTGAAGCTGTCCAATTCTCTATAGATGCATGCTTGGGCTGGTGTGACGCCAACGACAATTACAAATTGCTGGGTTAAAACTCGCATTTTGGGCGAAACGATGCTGGGAAGGGTCCGCGCTGACACGAATTACATTGAGGCGGTATCCGGCAATGATATGGAGGAGTTGACAGCGATTTTATTGAAGTGGGAGGGCGCTGTGAGCGCTAGTGAGTATCTGGAAGTGGATGAGGCCGTGCCTGTGCACGAGCCAGCTCTGATAGTGGATGCAGTAGCAGAAAGTGATGCAGTTTTGCAGGACGAGCAGGAGGAAGAGGAGGAAGACCAGGAACCCACAATTCAACCTGCCACCGCTCTGAGACACTGCATGGAGCTGTCTGCATTTCTGCTTCAATGCGGAGAGCAGACTGATAGAGAACGAAGAGCTTTACAGACCGTGACCGCTTTGGTTCGGGAGACTACAGTGAAGGCAAAGCGGCAGCGAACTATGCACGATTTCTTTACGTGCACCACATAATTTGTTTAACTGAGTCAATTTTATATGAGTCATTATTGTAGATGGCCACCAACAGGGCCTCATATAAACAGGTTTGACTGTACTGTCAATCCCTGGAGACCACTTTTTGGTCGGATCAAACAATTCTAATGCGACTCTTACGTAGCAACGTGATTAAAATTGCGACTGAACTTCATTATACCCGAAGGTCGCGTTCCGGCAACCGCCTGGGGTCGCATTAAACGCTCCGGTAATTTAAAATAAATTACGGATTAAACGGATCAAACGGTTTTATATGGGTTTTGGAAGGCACCCAATGGGTACTGCCACACAATGCGTCATTTAACTGAGGAGTCCATTGTGTACGACCACACAGTTTTGCTACATGTGCCTGCAGGCTGCAGGGCTGCAGTGCAGCTCCACAGCAGGCAATGATATCAAACCGACTACCACGGAGACCACCTCCCTTTACCATACGTGCATGCCGTACATCACTCAGACCAACGCCACTGACAAGCAGCTTGTGGACATCAAGCACTTCAACTGCTCGGCCATCTGCCCGCAGGAGATTCACAACACGGCGGCTTGGTCATCGCCGACTCGGTACTCGATCAGGGCCTTGTCCGTGGGCTCGGTCGAGTCCAACTCGACCTCGACATCTTCGAGCAGCGGCAGCGGCGCGTCTGGCCAGCGCGGCGTTGGCAGTGTCCCGCTTTGTGCAGTGACAGCACTGCAGTCATGTACGTACGAGCAAAGTGATGTTTCAATAGTGGTAGGGAAGAGGACAGAGTTGGAAGAGCAGACGCTATCATGTTGATACGTGCATTATTACATCTAAATACTGCATGATAGCTAGAGCATTCGCTACGTAAAACAACTTAGCGTGGGCATCAATGATCTTGTGTCGTTCCGGTTTTCGCAGAATGCTGCCTAATTGCCACCATCACCACCTTCAACTGCTTACTCATCTCTCCGAATTACATCTCATTCCTCCATCGCAGAATTCAACAAGGAGCACGTTTTGAGCTCATGCATGGAGTACTGCAGTGTCTCTGGGATTTTGCCATGACCGCGACCACGATCATGCCGAGGCCCTGCATAGCGAATATACAGTGGTTGTCATGATGCCACGGTACTTGGGCAACACAAGCTCGCTTTCACATCGCTGTGAATACTGATGGCTGTGAATATCTATATGATATGGTATTGACACAATGCCGTTGCTTAACCGATTACGAGAGGCAAAAATATCTTCAGGTCCCTCGTCAAAGTGTGTAACTTTGGCTTCTTGATACTGGTCGTATTTTCGGTCGCAACCACGAAATACTAAAACCCAGACCCGAGACAGTACCAGTACACCGGTCGGTTGCTGTAGATGATCGAAACTACATGTACCCAAACTTACTCGTACTGTCAGGCTGTGTCGCCTCGTTGTTTTCGGCGCTGTTGTGCGCTCAATGATAAAACCTCCGTGGTATGATATGAATATGCGTGAACAGTCACTTCCCACAACCACCAATAGGGGTAGTCAATGTCTGCAGCAGCAACTAATTTCTTTTTTTAGCTCGAGCACGACAAATTGTTTTTGACCAATAACGTGCAGAGAGCTTTGGCCACCCCATTCACTCAAAGCAGCAACAGATCAAGAGTTTTTAGCGCCCTGGAGAGAGGCCACGCTTAACGGCGCGCCAGAAGGCACTGCGAGGGCCGCGCGCATCTGTAGGCACACGGAGAGAGCAGCCATCATGCGCTGCATGCTACTAGCATGATGCTAGACGAAGAAGCCTCGCGTGAAGACGACACAGATCTCCAGTACGCGAGAGTACGCTGCAGAGTACGCGAGAGTACTTGTGACGCGGTATTTCAGCCGTCCCTCGTCATACATACGTCGCGAAGATCACTTGCTTTGCGATACCGATCTTTTAAGTTGTATAGCAGCGCTTGCTGCACACAGTTTGCGCGAGCGAAGCCTCGTCGTCGAATGACATTAGTTGGCTTGCTAGACATGCCCGATGATAGCGCTGCTAGACAGGCCCAATGAATGCGCTGTTCGCAGCTGCTGTTGCTACACGTGACAAGGGCGGAGGCCTCGTTGGTCACCACGCGACGACATGTCTTCAGCTTGCACGTTGCCATCGTGGTGATGGCAACATGTATGTGAAGCTCGAATCTTTGGATAAAAAAGTCGAGCTGTTGCTGCCGCTCGAGCTGAATGGTTTTTTGTTCCGATGGCGATTTTTTTTTCTGGCCAATCGCAGACCAGGAAAAAAATCTGACTTGCTGAATCGGAAAAAAGTGAGCTGCTGCTGCAGACATTGACTACCCCTAATGGAGGCCGAAACAAAAAAGCTGTTGTTTGTGGTTTGTGGGATAGCTCTTTCCCACATCCCACCAACCACATCCAACCGTCGTCTCGAAACTTTCGATTGATAGTAACGGGATTTTCTTCCTAAACTACTATAGTAGAATGGATGAGCCCAGATCAATTCTACTATTCTAATATTAGCCAAATCGAGCGATCCAGAATACTATATTAATAGTACTATAGTAATCTAGATTACTATTGTAGCCATGTCGACCACCGGATGTCCTCCATGTCGACCACCGGATATCCTCGATGATGATCATCATGCGCTGTTGCTCTCTAGCTCCATGTGACGGATCTCCTTCTCGTTGTGCTTCAACAGCACCTGCATCTCAGCGCGCAAGTTATCCGTCCTCGTACGAAGGCTGTTCATCACGAACCCTCCCGTCGAGAAAACACGCTCTTGAGAAGCGT
The DNA here is from genome assembly GCA_033557925.1 of Phytophthora x cambivora. NCBI lineage: Eukaryota > Oomycota > Peronosporomycetes > Peronosporales > Peronosporaceae > Phytophthora > Phytophthora x cambivora. The sequence goes on along the minus strand of JAUCEB010000024.1, from coordinate 275,581 downwards.
TTGACGGAGCTCTCCCCAACCAGATCCGCGCAAGGGCGGCAATGGAACGAAATCGCCCACTGGCGGACTCACGGAACCAGCACAGGATGTCTACATGTTCGCAGACAGCTTCCACGCGCCAGCAGACAACTCCATTGCGCCGAAACAGCATGAGAGGCGTAAAGTCGTCCTTGGACTTGTTCTCGTCTGCCGAGTAACGGCACGCCACCGAGACCCAGTCCACCGTGTACTCCAGCCACTCGTCCACCACTTTGTCCGCTTGAGCATGCTGGATCGTCTTCGAAGTGGTGGTGGGCTTGGTTACCGCGATCGGAGCTCCGCAAATGACCTTGTCGTCGTCCACGGATGGAACAAGATCGAAGTTGGGTGAGCTGACATCGGCAGCTTCTTCGTCACCACCACACGAGCCTGCATTGAGCTTGCAGTAGACTTCACGATGCGCATCGCGAGCGAGTCGGAAGGAGACTTTTGACTTGTCGAGCTGCTGGAAGATTGCAGAATGAGCCCAAACAGAACGCTGCGATTTGTAGCCTCCAATCGCTCACTACAGAGAGCTAGTAGACCGGTCCCGTGCGACGAACCGCGTCCGCAGGACGCGTGCGCCTCCGAGCAGCGAATTCGCTTCCTCCATGGAACCGAGCAAGCTCCAACCTGTGTATGTCGTCCCCCTGCGTTAGCCAAAATGCCTCTAGTAATCAGATAGTACTAATATTAGCCGGAAAAATATAATATCTACTATAGTATAATTAAATCAGCTGAGAAAAATCTAATATTACTATAGTAAAATAATATTATTTTACCGGTAATATTTAAAAAAAATCTACTACGGTACTATCTACTATCAATCCCTGCTCGAAAGGTGCCTAGTACTACCCATGTATCTAAAAGACCCAGAACCCATATCTTCTATCTTTTGCCATGCGAGACTTCTCCGTCGCCTTGCCATGGAAGGAATCGTTCGCTCAGGGACTGCGGGGGGTTGTCGACGTTCGGTACTCGGACGTACAAGAGCTTAAGCAGAAGAAGGTGGAGACACAACAGCCACATGGAAGCAAAGGGGTGAACGTAGGAGTCCTCGTCGACCTCCTCCAGGAGAAGCTCCGGCCTATGGCGGAGAAGGACGGCGGCCTTCGCGTCGTGGAAGCCATTTATCTTTACGGCACTAAGCTGCAGAGTGATCGTCTGCTCCAGTCCATTGTTCCAGAAACGCCTGATGGCTGTCCGCGTCTTGAAGCAAAAACGCACTTTGTATGCCGATCCAACGGTGACTTGGTCCTCACCATCAAGTCCCTGACCGGAAAAATTGCCATATTTTGCGCCATGCCCTCGGACTCTATCGACGATATCAAGCAGAGTATCCAAGATAAGTGGGAGATTCCGATCGACCAACAACGACTTATATGCGCTGGCATGCAGCTGCAAGACGGTCGCGTCCTCTCCGACTATAAGATCAAAACTGGCAGTGAGCTGCTCGTACTCCTCAGGCTTCGTGGGGGTGGAGGGCCGCGTCCCCCACGAAAGGTTTTTGTTGACGTGTCCGACAATTCCAACTTGACGGAACAATCGCTTTCGAACGAGGGCCCGGATTGGCGCGTGTGCGATGAAGGACTCAACATTGAAGGGGAATGCGAGAACAGCGAGTGTGAAGCGTTTGGACAAATGGTGATCTATCAGTATGGCTTCGATTCGTTCAACCTCATGGGAGACAGAGACGTGGAATGCCCGAAGTGCTATGAAACGTTTACCCCGATCACCTGCGGGTTTTACAAGTGCGTGTGGAAGTTCGAGGGCGTGCGCTCAAGTGATGGCTATTTCATCAGCTCGCCCTGGCAAAATGCAGGCGGAAGCAAGTATCATCGCTTCGATTCGGATGAAAACAGTGGCTCTGTGGAATGGAATAGTCTCCTAATTGTGGTCAAATCAAGACGCGAGTCAACTGCCGTGAAGATTCCTGCCACCGCGCGCTCCATGATTGTACGCAAGGACAACGTGTGCTCTATTTGCTGGTCACGATTTGGCTCGACTGCTAAACGGACCATGTCCACTTCCAAATGCGGTCATTCTTTCCACCGTGAATGCATCAACAAGTGGTCTGAGTGGTGCAGCGGCCATGATGCTCTTCCAAGCTGTCCACTATGTCGTCAGGCGACGTAAAGAAACTCATCCTTTTCCAATGACCATTTCTTGTCGTGTCCTTAGGGTAGTATTCTGGTTTTCGTCGTCGCTGGCCTATCGTTACAAACGTGGAATTCGTCAGAGCATCCGTGCCTGCACTCGCATCGAATCTTCTTGATCTACTTTCAAAGAAACAAGTGTGACCCCATGTGTTGTTCCCCTCCATTTTCTGCTTGAAGAATACCCACTGCTGTTCACCTGCCTTCGCGTGGTAGCGACACTTGCTTCGGGTATCGTTGACATGATCTGAATCAAACGTCTAATTTATTCATCTATTTACCGCTGCAGCCTACTCTTGCTGCTGCACTCACCTGTACTCACACTCTTAAACCTCCACCGCAGCGAGATACGAGATCGTGGCAAGCACATCAGGGTACGTGATCTCCGTGGGGGACTTCTGCCAGTCGAGGGGGAACGTCTCGAGCAAGAAGAAGGTCGACACGAACGAGGTCTTGGAATAGTTGCCGTTCAGTCCACCCAAGCCTCGCAGCAAGAGAGCCGACTCGGCACCACCGATAAATGCTGGAGTGGAGCTGTAGTCAAACTCCGGGTTGTTTTTCTGCCCGTAGGCGACGCGAGAAGCTCGGATCTTGGCGACATCGGTCACGTCGATCTGGCCATCGGCTCCGTAGGAGAGCATATTGGTAACCAGACTAAGCGTCGCGAAGGCCGGGTCCTCACCGAAGTACGCATCCGAGCGCGCCAGCGACGCGTCGTGCTCAATCGGGTCGTTGTGTTTGGACAAGTCGTTCAGGTCGAACTGTGCTGGGGTGAGCGTGCGAATGACGGCGGCCAAATCCTCGGCGATGTTGAACTTGTCTCGCGCAGCCGCCAGCGCCATCTTCACCGTGATGTTCTTGCCGTCGCGGGGGAGGTATCCGTGGTTGGCGAGTGTATTCAGGGCAGGGCACGGCGAACGACGGAACGGTGCCAGGTCGCCCGGCCTACCGGATGTCATGGGAAACGGGGGTCGGAAGTACACACCAGAAGGCGTAGCTGCAGCCACAGCCAGCACAGCCTCTTCAGCGGCGGTGTATCCTTGGACCACCCCGAACGCGGTGGCGACAAACGAGAGGGTGGCGAGCCAGGAGACCATCGTGGGAATAAGTCCGTGAAGAGCTGATGCTTCCACCGAGGAATGTGCGCTTGGGTTGTTGTTGGTAAATTGGACAATGAAACTTAAGTGATATAGTCGAGTTACCCCATCGTCTTATTCACGACCATCTTGACTCCAGTCGTCCTCACGATTGTTGAAGTTGTATTATGTGTGCCACACCACCATTAATAAATGCATCTTCTATTAGCCAATCACGGATGGAGCTGCTGGACGCCATCGAGGAGCTGGAGCGGCCGGCGGACGCAGCCCCGGACTTTGTCGAGCGCCAAGTGCTGTTCGTGCAGCAGAAGTTGCGCGACTTATGGTGCAGGAAGCGCGGCAGCGGCGGCGATATCCCCAGCGTCCCGTTCTATTGGGTCTTCTCCAAGTTGTTGCGCCTCATTGAGGAGTATCCGGACGGTCTCACGGAGGCGGTCGTGGTCACGGAATTGGCTAAAGTACTCAAACAAAAGGAGGCTGGAGATGCCGAGCAGGGGGTAGGGAACCAGAGGAAAAAGAGGAAAATTCGAGATGCAGAGGACATGGGCGAGTTACTGGCGGAGGGGGAGCAGGAGGCGCTGCAGGCCAAAGTCACGGGCTATGGGAACCACAGACTCACGATTGAGATGGAGAACGCTAAGGACGTCACGGCTCATATGTGAGAATTGCTGTGGTAGTTTTAGGAAATTTTGAGTTTGTTATTGCTATTTTTACTGATATGAGGGTACTGTAGGTATCTGCATCAGAGATTTCGGACGTGCGTCGACTACTTGCATCGGCATCTGCAGTACGAATCCAGTAGGTGAGCGGAGTATAGGGAGGTGTGGAGGGTGGGAGGTTTTACATGTAGGTACTTATGTTTTTTTTTCTTTTGGATGGTGGTGTAGTGTAGCGACGTTTCCGTTCCAGACTGGGAGAGATGTGGCGTTCACGAATGCCAAGCTGTTGGAGAGGAAGGAGATTGACACAGCGGGTGATAGCAGCAGAGCCAAGTTTACGCTATTGCCGACCGGGTTTTTGACGGCTCGACTGGATGAACAGCGACCGCTGGATCGGAGGTTGTTGGCGGACTCGATTAATTTGAGTCGGGTGGATCAACTGGTTGGAGGAGCTCAAGACCCTGCCGTGATCCAGCAGTTGATGTTGAAAGCGAAGGTGCTCGATATTGGCGCGATCAGACCGTGCCAGACACCGCTGTATGTTCATCGACAAGTGATTTTATTGGGAGAGGTTGACCAGACCAATGTCCGACTCCCTGCGGGAACTACGGCGAACACGCAGCGCACACTGATGCAAGGCTTGCACTTGATGGTCCTTTGGGATGATCAAGTGGCGCTCAGTCGGCTTTTCCGTGTTGGAGACACACTCTCCATATTTCACCCGTTCGTACACGTATGCGCCCCACATGACGGCGAGATTCAGCATATTTTGAACGAGTACTCGTCGCAGCAGCGATTGGTATACTACTTCGAGTACGGCAGTGCTACCGTGCTCTTTTGCAAGCCGTGCCGAGTCGCCACAGTCAAGAACCCAACCAACACACCGGCAATACAGCAAGGACTTGCTGAGGTGGAGCGACCTCTATCCAGACTTGAAGATATCAAGGCAGGTTGGCACAATTTCTCGCTTTATGCCCACGTCCGAAGTATCAAGGTTTCACACGGCATCCCGCTGCTGGCAGCTTTCTTTTACGCATACTACGACCCCAAGACCAACCAGCCGGGGGCTATGAACGCGAAGCTGCAGCCTCCACCGCCGTTGGATCGTACAATTGTGTCGAAATACTATCTGGTTGTGATGCTGCAAGTGTACATCGCGTCATCCAAAACGTTGCTGACGATCGAGATAACGGGCGAGAATGCGTTGGCTGCACTGCGGCTTCTTCCGGGACAAAGCGTTTTCTTGGATGGTTTAGTGGCGATCGACATGAAGTCGAAGCCAGTGCGTCGTTTCCGAGAGCGAGGACTGATGCCGTCTGCGTCAGCGCCTACAACTCAGGTCGAGTTTGCATTTCCGACGAAAGCCTACTCGGCCTCTTCGTCTTCTGGAGTTGTGGTGCTGTGCTCGGATTGGGAAAGTATCTTCGGGAAGCAGTCTCTCTTCAGCACCAGTTCAAAACTTACAGTGGTGAATACGACCCCGGGTCTCATGAACGCTACATTCGATCGGTCTACAGCACCCCCCGGTGTCGCAGCTCAGGCGCTTACGATGGCCGAAATGACGGTGACTGCAGCCGGCTGGCTGATTCCGAGCGACGGTCTCGGCGTGCAAGGTTTCACGATCGACACGAGCTGCGAGAAGGGCCACTCCACGACGTGCGCACACAAGTCGTGCTATCGCCCGCTTGAGATGGTGACGATGCTGCAAACTACAACAACCGGACCGCCCAAGTGGAAGTGCTCGTTCTGCCAGGAAGTGTTCTTCGGAATGGAAGACACCGTTCAGACGTACCGGCGCCTGGCCGTGACGCTCGAGAACGGGCGGTCCCAGACCGCGCCGCTGCTGGTTTTGTGCCAAGGCGAGACTGTGGAGAGCTTGCTGGATCTCCCCGCCGAGGACTACGTCCAACTGCCTCTAGCACAGAAGCGCCGAGCTCTCGAGCGCGTGACAGACAGCGCGTTCCGCCTGGTGCTGTCTCGATGCGAGCCGCTCCCCGTGTCGACGCCAACGACGCCATCTCCGTCCTCGCCTCAGAGTCTCGAGACCGCGTCCTGTATCCAAACCCGGATAGACATCGTGCAGCCCGTGGACGCATTTGCTTCCGCTCACCACCTACTCACTGCACTGCAACACCAGCACCAGCAGAGTCTGTAGCCATCTTGCTTCAACATCATGGCTACGTTTTATCTTACAAGAGAAAGTACAATCCAACTCAGAATTGTGGTACAATGTACCACTTACACCGGTACGCTGCACCACTTTCTACCAAAACCTGCTCCTCTCCCCCTCACAACGTCTTCAGCAGCGTCATACGCACGTACAGTCTCCGCAGCTCCATGGCGTCTCCTCCCGACGCCGCGCCGCAGCCGCAGGAGGCTCTGCGCCGCATCCTGACGCGCCAAGCCATGCGCCTGTGGGCCTCCAAGGCCGCGCAGGAGCGCGCGCACCTGGCCGAGCGTCTGCTGCAGCTCTTCTCGTCCTCCGGCCAGACTGCTGACGCCTCCACCGCCGCGGACCTGGCCGCGCGCCCCATCACGCGCCGCCCGGGCGTGGAGGAGGTCAAGAACTGCGTCCTCTCCAGCGTGTCCCCGTGTCTGCCGCCGCAGTGCGACGCCTTGCGCGGGGAGATCTGGCAGGTGCTGCTCAACGTGTACAGACGCAACCAGCACGGCTCGGCGGCGCAGGAGTTCGACCGCATGCTGCAGCGACTGGGCAAGCTGCCGCGCGACCCGCTGCTGTGTGACGAGTGCGGGGACGTGGCCGAGATCCTCGAGCCAACAGACGCCAAGGCGCGCGAGCGCGTGCAGCAGGAGCTCGAGGTGCTGCTCATGTGGTTCCTCACCACCAAGAGCGTGGCCTACTCGACGGGCATGGCGCGCGTGGTGGCGCCCTTCTTCCTGCTCAAGATGCCGCTGCCCACCATCTACGACTGCTTCTACCAGTACTGCGCGCACTTCCTGCCGCACTTTGTGGTGGCCGACAGCCTCTTCGCGGACGCGCCGGGACTCGGCGGGGGGCTCGGCAGCAACAGGGGAAGCAGCAGCAGCATGGACGAGGCCTACGCGGCTTCTCGCTCGTCCGGACTGCAGAGATCCAGCTCCATGGACTCGACGTCGTCTCTGGCTGAGGAGAGCAAGCGCCGCGCGGACGAGGAGGAGGCGCAGGCGCTGCGCCGCGAGCGCCAGCAGTTGGTGGAGCAGTTGCTGAGCTACCACGCCCCGCAGCTGGCGCATTTGTTGAACCAGTGGTGCGGCAACGAGTGGAGCGTGGCTGGCAAGCTCTTCGCCGCCGACTTCTTGCTGGGACACCTGTACCAAGTGGTGCCTCCCGCCGCCTTCGTGCACGTGATGGACCAATACTTGCTGACGGGAGACTCGCTGTTTGGACTCTTCTTTGTCATCGCCGCGCTCATTCAACGCGAGGACGAGCTCACGAGCTGCGGCTCGACGGAACAGGTGCAGGAGCAGGTTCGCACTACATTCGCCGCGACGGCGTTCGAGGACCAAGAAAACGTGCGCTTCCTGTGTCTGCTGGCTTCTCGGCTGCGCAGCAAGACGCCCAAGACGTACAAGTGCTCCCAGCGCGAGGCGACGGCCGAAATCAGGTGCTCGTCGCGTCAGGCCATCGAGATCGCCTATGGGTCGGGCGCCGGGATGGCCGCCAAGATGGTGCGGGCCCAGTCCAACAACGGCAGTTTGAGTGGCCCGCCCTCGTCGGGGAGTTTGAGCGGACCGCCGAGCTCAGATCGAAAGTCCACGGCGGAAGCTGCGGTGGATATGTCTCAATGGGTGATGAAGGAATCGCGCTCGATTGCGGGGAAGATCTTCTGGTACCATACTCAGACAGGAAAAACCCAGTGGGAGCACCCGGCGGAGAAGCACGACCCCCCTTCAGCTTACTTTGCACTACCTGTCAGTGTCGAGGAAGTCGGCCCACAGCTCATGGGTGGAGGTGACAAGTTGAGTGACCAGCAACAGACTGGAACGAGCAGCCTTCGCTTCTTTGTTGTCGACTGTCGCGGCTTGCGCAGCTCCGAGGACCTGAAGAGCGGTCGTATTCCTGTGGCCTACACGCTGGACCCTTCGGTATTCGACTCGCCGGAGCTGATCGCAAAGAGTATGGAGGCGTTCAACCCGATGAAGTCTCAAGTCCACGTGGTGCTGGTGGGCCATGGAGTTGGCATCCCACCGGAGCTCGTGACCTCGGAGGATGTGAAGACCAGCATTCGGGATGCTGTCCGTTTGGATACTGATTGCTTGAATCAGGCAGCACTTTTCTTCCAGAAGCGCGGATTCCGCTTCGTCAGTACGCTTGATGGTGGGTACTCATCGTGGCACGCGTTCATGCGTGATCGCGCGGGATCCTCGCCTCAAGAGCTATTAAATCACGTTGCGGGCGAGTGTGTGTACTGCCGCTATGACACGATCCTGCGTACTGGAGAGGATCCACTGAAGCAGAAGTCGAAACAAAAGAAGCCGCGACGAAAGAAAGCGATGCCTACGATGACTTCAATGCCTGTGAATGGTGGAGAGGGTGACGCGAGTATCATCTCCACAAGCGAGATCAACCGTGCGAGCAGCACTAGCGTCGGCAGTAACACAGGTGGGTCTACATTGGGGAGACGTCAGTTGTCACTTTCTCGATCCTCAATTACATCAATGCGAAGCAAGCTTTCGGAAGTTTCGATCCCGAAGAAGTGGGGGTGGAGGCGGCGGTCATCTACCAACACGAGCCAGCAGAACGATAGTGGGTCGTCTTCCGAGGCAGCCACTGTAGAAGATGGAGGCAGCGACCACGGATCGTCCACAGATGATCTTGAAGAGAAACAAGATGAAGCTACTCACGAGATGTTGCGTGCCGCGCTTGAGGAGCCCGAAGACCCGAATGTGACAGCAGGCGCTGATGGAGCGGATACTACGAAGGATTCCAAGTTTGTGGGCGTCTTCACGATAGACTATAGCGACGACGAAGACGAGGACAACAACGAGGAATCTACAATTGATAACGGAGGCGCTGAAAGCGTACCAAAGAGCGCGGAGCCCGAAACTGCCCATGCGGTGGTTGGGAGCGATGCAGACCCAACTGCGTCGGCATGAACATCGACCAATGTGGCAAGCGAAGTTTTATGAAGAAACTGAAACGTTCGTACGCGCTAAGTGGGTAGGTAGGTTAGCTCGTGGATGACAACGAGGTGAATCGTCCGGCTTTCACGAGTTGTTCATTAGCTAGCACGTTGGTGGGCAGCAGGTGTGTAAAAAATCAATCAGTTGTGTTGGGCGTTCGTACATGTTAGTGCTTGCTTTATGTGGGTACTGCACGGGGGAACGCCACAGCTGAGAAGTTCTCAGCTGTGGCGTTCTCAGTGAGAACTCCGCGTGCTCCTAGTTTCCTCGCTGATAGACTACTGACAGCATTATGTTACAACGTTGACTTTATTCATCCGAGCCTATCTACACAACGACCTACATGTAGTCTCGGTGGTGACCAAGATCAAAACAAAACTTCAGTGGCTTGCTTACAACTGCACCGCGTTGATGTACGAGACTGTAGCGAGTACATCAGGGTACGTGATCGGCGTGGGGGACTTCCTCCAGTCCAAGGGGAATGTCTCGTACAAGAAGAAGGTCGACACGAACGAAGTCTTGGAGCAGTTACCATTTTCACCACCCATTGCTCGAAGCAGAAGAGCGGCCTCTGCGTGGGCGAGGAACGCAGGGGTGGCACTGAAGTCGAACTCGGGGTTGTATTGCTGACCGTAGGCGACGCGGTTAGCTTGAATTGTGGCCACATCGGTCACGTCGATGCGTCCATCGAGGCCGTAGCTCAGTACGTCGTTAATGAGGCTGGGAGTGACGAAGGCCGGGTCCTCGCCGCAGTACGCGTCCGAACGCGCCATCGATGCGTCGTGCTCGATGGGGTTGTTGTGCTTGGACAGGTCGTTGAGATCGAAGCGCCCCGGGGTCAAAGTCCCGATGACACCCGCCAGATCCTCGGCGATGTTGAACTTGTCCCGAATAGCAGCCAGCGCCATCTTCACCGTGATGTTCTTGCCGTCGCGCGGGAGGTATCCGTGGTTGGCGAGGGTGTTCAGGCCTGGGCATGGCGAGCGACGGAACGGAGTAGTGGCGCTGGGTCTTCCGGACGTCATGGATCTCGGAGGCCGGTAGTACACACCAACCGGCATCGCTGCGGCCGTGGCCAGCGCGAGGTTATCAGTGGTGCTGTAGCCTTGGACGACCCCGAAGGCGGAGGCAACAAGGGAGAGGGTGGTGATCCAGGACACCATGCTGAAACGAGACGGTGGCAATTGGGGCGATGCTAACGAAGTTGTCGGACAATTGTAGAATGAGATCGTGAGGGCCCCACTCGGGTATTATACTGCGTGAAGCAGTTAGTAGTAGGCTACAGTACTTGGGCAGCATATGCCTTCGCCCTTTAAGGTATACCGTATTTCGCATGTAGAGAGCTGCATGCCATGTTCACCAGGTGTCAGTAACCTTTAAAATGTGATATTCACAAAAAGTATTATTTTAGTGAGGAACGCCAACATTGTAGCAACGACACATTGCAAGAGAAGCAGAGTACAACGCTTTCTCTACGATGCAATCCAATGTGCTGTCATCTGAAGAGTGAAAGCTGCTGGAGCTCTGAATTTTACGATACTACTGTACGACTAGGTAGAACTAGAAGTCGCATTTCCTGAAGGCATTTTTTAGTTTGCGCGCTAAGAGTTTCCGAATTCTGCGCAATCCACCGGGTCTTACGAGGACGCCCAGGTGGCGACAGATTGCTTCATACCAACGTATTTGTCACTTCTCATGCTGGTCTTCGAGCCATCACGCTCCTATTTTAATAGGAGCGTCATCTTTTAAAAAAGATCACAACACTGCGGAAGGGGGCACCAGAAATACGACAAAATGTGTAAATTCCTCGACAATAATATAATCTTGGCCGAAAGCTTAGTCTGGTGGCGGTCATTTCAATCGAGCGCGGAGCTACTCATCGGATGCGAGCTTTCGTGGAAAGCTGAATGGCGCGGCTGCAGTAACTAGTGTTGAGCCGTGCATCTCTCAACATGCGATGCATTGGTAGGTACGGTGCCCATTGATACGCGGCACTGATTGGGCAAAATAGAGGTGCATCTCTTATGCGGGTGCAGCTCTCTACATGCGAAATACGCAGGCATCAACAAACTAGGCGTTTGTTACATAAACCATCCATACTGCCTAAATAGAGATTTTGCGGAGACCTTGTTGAAAGCGATGGCTACAAACTAAGTGACAGTGTTTTTATGATTTTCTGCGGCACCAATGCAGTAGTTGCATAGCTATTTTCACTATTAAACATGCTTTGCCCCACTCTAACCTCTAGAAGTCACTCCAAAGCCCCTTCCCAATCACTCCCCAGCTCTTCGTCCCCCTGACGACTGCAATATGGCCTGTAGTCGACCAACTCGTACTTCCCGCGGCACGCTAAACATCCGCAATGTCAGCGATACTTACCTGGACAATAACCCAGAGAAAAAGCAGTGTACTCAATGGCAATACTTATACGCCGCTATGAAATGGAGCTAAGGATTCAACCTGGAAGCCAGACCATACCGGTGTGGCAGTTGATGCACTTACAAGTTTTGTGCCCGTTTTGGTCACGAATAGAACGAGATTCAGGCATTAAAAACGTAGAATGACCACAAGCGCGAAGGTTTATAAGACACTTGTCGTCTCGTTAATTAAGACTATGGTTGATCGAGTCTTACATGTAGCACTTCATGTCCTGAAATCAATCCTAGAGTGACGATGACTTCCCGTCGTCAAGCGATATCACGCACCACATGCACGACATGGAGCTGAACGCGCTCAGGTGTTTCAGCCTCAAGAGTGGTGCTGTCCAGCCTGTCCACCCCCAACAGTGCCAGCGCTAACGTCGCGTCCAGCAAGCCCAGCAACGCATATCTCGGCGTGAATGACCGTGCCAAGACCGCGCTGCTGTCGATTCACTAGCCAGCGTGAAGGTCGTGTTCTTAACTTACTTATCATAATAGTACGATTTATTGTATAGGAAGAGCCCGCCTGGGGTGTGGGCAGTGAGGCCGTAGACTTGGCGAGGAAAGCCTTCGGTGCAGTGCGACTTCAGCATCCTCCGACACATTCGGAACAAGCACCACACGAGACTCACCAGCTTCTCTATGGAAGACAAATGCACGTGACGCAGTTTTTCGATCTGGTGTCGCTGGCCGAGTCGTTTGTTTTGACTGCAAACGTCTAAGGCTGCCAGTGCTAGTGAGTCACTGGTAGTGATTCCTCGTTTTGAACATGTGAATCTCCGACACCATACTTTATTCTATATACTTTCCATAGTGCCTAATTAGAGATTTCCAAACTGCCCAGTTGTAGCCTAATAAGGATATAGGCACAATATCCTAATTTGTTGATGCCTGGAAATACGGTACTAAGACGGTGCCAGCCCGGCTGAGTCGTCCTCGCTCGTCAGCCACAGTTCGTGTCAGGTGGTCTAAGATGGCAGGCAGTCTATAGTCTGCAGTCTATAAGGCGCGGCCAATCCTCACTTGCAGTGAATAGAGAGAACCGGGCAGGATTGACTTCAACTTACCAGTATGTAATGCTGTAATGGGCCATCGGGGACACCAACTGATGGTCTGACCCAACGGCAGAGCCTCCTTGAAAAAAATGCCCGGCTTGGCTCTTATTCAAAGATTGGGGTTTTGCCTGCGCCCTATAGACATTCGACGGTATCTTAGGCCACTTGACACGATCTTAAAACCCGAACAAGGTAAGTGGTAACTCAACCAGGCGAATGACCCGCGAGTGAATTTCTCCAGTGTCCTCATTTTCCAGTTCTCTGTCAACTAAATTATAGCCCAGTTAACCAGCAGTTGACCCCTTCTCGATCGCCGCCACACGAATATGGTCTCCTGGTTCGCCACCCTCTCACTCGTCGCTACCGCCTTCGGAGTGGCCCAAGGACTCACTGCAGCTGAAGACGCAGCGCTTGCCATCGCTGCAGCTAAACCCGTGGGCGAGTATTACCGACCCCCGGTGGCCATGACGTCCGGAAAGCCAGGTACCACGACTCCATTCCGTCGCTCACCGTGTCCTGGCCTGAACACGCTCGCCAACGATGGGTACCTCCCGCGTGATGGCAAGAACATCACGATCCAGGTGGTGATGGCGGTTATGAAGGACAAGTTCAACATCGCCGATGACCTGGCCGCAGTCATGGGAACTCTATCTCCGGCTGTGTTCGATCTCAACGACTTGTCCAAGCACAACGATCCGATTGAGCATGACGCTTCACAGGCACGCTCGGATTCGTACTTCGGCGAGGACCCGGCCTTCGTCACGCCCAACCTCATTAACGACGTCCTGAGCTATGGAGCTGACGGCCAGATCGACGTGAATGATGTGGCCAAGATCCAATCGGCTCGTATTGCTTACGGCCAGCAGTACAATCCTACGTTCGACTTCAGTGCCACACCAGCGTTCATCGCTCGTGCCGAGGCGTCTCTCTTCCTACGAGCTTTTGGCGGACAAAATGGAAACTCATGCAAGACCTCGTTCGCGTCGACCTTCTTCGTGCACGAGCAATTCCCCTCGGACTGGAAGAAGTCCCCGACGCCGATCAAGTTAGCTGACGCTCTTGCTACGATCTCATATCTTGCCGTATCGGAGTTGTGAAGAGATTGAGGTAGTGACCAAGAGGAGTAAAGCTGTAGATAAGGTAAAATAATAGTAATGTTTCGTTCACCAGTTGCTGGTCCCTGCTTCGGATCAAACTGATAAGGATGATCAGTTTTCCGATAGGTGGTAAGACTCTACGGTATAGACGAGCTATAGTTAGGACTTTTAAGTGGCAGCGAGAGAGGTCTCACTTTGCTTTCTGCATTCCGGACCCGCCTCACCACGCCCTCGAGTTTGTCTACGCAAAGCCAACTCAATACAAAGCAAATTGCCCCCTCAAGATCTGGACGCGTGAGGAAATTGGTCTTGCTGCACGCATAAAAATGTGAAATTTTCATCCCCATGGTCTGTCTGCCTGCTCGAAATTTTATCAGAATATCCAACGATCATGTGCGATTAAGGTTTTACCGATTGAGGACCTTATGAGGCGAGAGAGTTTGTGTAGATCTTCGATCCATTTCAACATAAATGCACTAATAACGTTTCCCTTGTAGACAAAGTTGTGGTGGTCGGGCATCTTGTACAGTATCACTCACGCCGCCGTTGGCCTCGAATCATCAAGCGCGACTGTCGAAGTGGACATACGTGTAGCATCTTGGACAGGATGGTGAGGGTCGGAGGGGCGTTGTCGTGAAACATCGCAGCAGTAACCGACCGACTTCAAGTTAACCCCCGAAGTCACGGCCATTTAGCTGACGTGTTTGCTGATCAAATGCTGCACGTTCGTCGTTCGATTGCAGCTTTCGGGAGGTCCAGACAACAGCTCAAGTGTCGATGCAACTCCAGTGGTGGGTGTCATCCAGGACAAAATCCAGGCAACGGCGCATGCCGGCGCAAACATGTCGTCGAGTGAGACCACTGGAATAGCGCGGCGTTTTGGTGGTCCAAGGACCCGAGACGATAAATTCAAGCTGCCACCTTCATGCAGCCGACGGAACTTTCTCACTGCAGCTGCCAAACTCTCAGCAGAGTCCGAGTTCCTGACTATCAGCTACCTCCCCACTGCCGCGGCCACCTTGAACCAGGTGCAGCTCGCTACATTGATGCGCCTCGCAAGTAGAGACGGAGGGAATATGCAACGCCTGAACAGGTCCACTATGGGCTTCAAGTTCACTTGCGGTCCATGACTGACAAGGCTGATCGCCCCCAGTGCAAATGCACTCGTCCCCCGAAGGTCAACCAAGTCGTGTCGTGCGCCGTGACCAGTCAGGCATCTGAGCGAGTACTGTATGCAGCAAAGGAATCTCAATCACCGCAGTCTCAGCCTCGTTGTCATTCCTCAATTTGCTCGCTCGAGTGAATTACCCGTCGACTTGCATCCACCTCAAGCTCCGCATCCAGCCACCGTCATGGTCTCCGTCACTGCGTCTTTTTCCTTCGTTGTCGCCTCCTTTGGCGTGGTGTACGGCTACACTGAGGCTGAGGCCGAGGCTGCTCTCGCCGAGGCTGCAGCGCTGTCCGAGGGCGAGTATTACCGCCCGCCGGCCCACCTGACCTCGGGTGCTGTGAACGCCACCACCCCGTTCCGTCGCTCTCCTTGCCCCGCGATGAACACGCTGGCCAACCACGGATACCTCCCGCGCGACGGCAAGAACATCACAGTGGATCAGGCTCTGGCCGTGGTCATGGAGAAATTCAACATCGCACAGGACCTGGCGGCTGTCATGGGCAGCCTGTCGCCGGATCTGTTCGACATGAACGACTTGTCCAAGCACAACGACAAAGTGGAGCACGACGCGTCGCTGGCCCGCATCGACTCGTACTTCGGCGAGGACCCGTACGTCATCACTCCCGATCTCATCAACGACGTTCTGAACTACGGACTGGACGGCTCGGTTGATGTCACGGACGTGGCCACGATCCGTGCCGCTCGGGTGGCGTGGGGTAAGGAGCACAACCCGGAGTTCGACTTTGGCGCGACGCCCGCGTTCATCGCCGGAGCTGAGTCCGCTCTGTTCCTGCGTGGATTCGGCGGTAGCAACGGCAACTCGACGGCCACTACGTTCGTTGCCACCTTCTTCCTACAGGAAATGTTCCCTGAGGGCTGGACCAAGCCGGACACGTCGGTCTCGTACGACGACGCTATCGCCACGATCTCGTACCTAGATGCTGTCAAGGCCTAAAGCGAAAATGCGTAAACCAACCAAATACACCATCCAGACTGGATCGACAACTCCCAGCAATTGCCTGGAAAATGTCATCGCAGCTTCCTCTCCGCAGACACAAAGTCGGCAAAACCCAAAGACGAATGGCATACAGTCACGCTACATATCAGGACAGTAAATAAGTCTCACTACATATCAGGCTTCTATAGGACAGTAAATAATACTCAAATAGAAGGCCACTGAATCACCGTAAGGCGAAAATGCGTGAGGGGACAACAGTAAAACGTTTGACAGTTGCAATGTTTTCAATATTGCGGTTCCTGTTTTAAGCGCAATACCATAGCAGCAAGAGCACTCGGGCTCGCGCAATACAAACCAATACATTTTTTCCAACCACTACTTCAGATGCTTTAGATGCTGCAGTCGACGTGTGCAGGTACGAGCGGATGTGATGTATCGCTGACGCCTGGCGAGGTCATGAACCTAATGAAAGCACAGGTGGCTACAGGCGCCGATATTTTCTCGTTCTCATGGACCAACGACTTCAACACGCAGACGCAGACAAATACGTCTACGATAGCCCGGAGATTCTGATCGTCGTGGCAGCAGGAAACAGCGGCGAAAGTGGCTACTACATTATCAACAGTCCGTCAGCGGCCAAGAACGTCATGTCGGTCGGTGCTAGTCTCAACTCCGCGGCATCCTTTCTCTTCGACCCCCTGCCAATCAGTACTATCAGCCACCGAATCAACTACTTTGTTTGTGGATCCAGAAAAACTTTCAACGAAATCGAAACAAGCTGCCGAACAATCTCTATTGGAGAGCTAGAAAGAGCTTTAGTAAACGTCGCTATTAAGCTACTGCTTTGGCAGAAGCGACGAAACCCCTGTTTCGTTCACCACCTCCCAGCGAGTATGCTCCACATGTCGTTATAGTTGCCGATTAGTCAATTCTAAGGCCAATCGCCACAGCCTCCTTTCTGAGCCACTCGCGGTATTTCCCTTCCTCAATCCTCATCGCCTTCAGTTTTTCAGCTTTAAGAAGCTTTTTCGGACTGAGCTTCTTCAAAAGATCCGAAAAAGAGAAGCCTCTCCCTATGGCCTCGCGCTCAGTAGATATCATTTGGCTGGAAGATCAAGACCACCGTCACTAAGTCAAAACCCACACAACGGCTCATCCAGGCTGGAATAAAAAACGTAGTATTTCCTTTTTATATGTTTTCTACCCCTCATTATGAGCTTAACTGGACCGGGCTTTTTGTCGGGTTTCACAATATGTTATGTTCATATATTCATTCCAGGGCCGAATGTGGGTCGCCAAGTATTTCACCTTCGTTTTGATCGTTCTCCACGCCAAAAAGCATGGACAATTCGGTCGGCCGAAGCACACGAATATAGTCACTATAATAGAATTTGGAAACAAAGATTAGAGAGTTCAGGAATAGAATTCGGAAACAAAGATTGGAGAGTTCAGTATGGGCGGTTTGACCGGCAGAAGTACAAGAATATAGCCACTGGAGCTCAGTATGGGCATGCCACACTACGATTTCATACCGGCATGGCCAATTTTGACGAAGAGCGTACGATACGGGCTTGGATTTGAATGGAAATGGAAACCCGGTTGGTCTGCACCCAGAGCATCAATTCTTTGTCAGGTGGAGCGCTCGAGACCGGAAATTGTTGTCTGCATGCGCAGTTAGACCTTCTAACTTAGAAGTACTACACTTTCAGCTCATTTTGCGTGAGCTTTGGCTCGCGCATGTTCTTTTCGCCCAGCTGACGCTTGTCCATTTTGGCGAGGTTGCTTGTGCGAAGCGTGGGAGTCTTGGAGGGATCAATCTGCAGTAACTATCCGTGCCAGACGTATTTCGGACCGGGTCATATTTCGGACCACTTGCCTCACATGTCAATAAGCAAAATGGTGTTGAGGATTTCGTGAGAATCTCGCTCCCTTCTGAATGTGATAAATGATAACTGGTTGAGCTGGTCTATTCTCCCCTGGTACTTGAGTAATCATTTGCAGGAACGAAAACCTTACATGTACCGGTACATGTACCGCACCCATGGACCGCATCATCATCACTGCATCATCATCACTGCTTCCTCACTGCGTGCCGCGTCAACAAGCGGACTTCATAATCGCACCAATGACTGGAGCTGTGGAGCTGAAGGGTGCTGCCACAGGTTACACCCCGCATTGTTGGCAAGTGTTTTTAAGGAATTTGTCTAACTGCTAGATGAGTCATACGAGGGTGATGGCACTTCTGAGGTGCATTTTGACTTCTGACCTCGCTGCTCGGGCGATTCAGTTAATGACTTTGGAATTGTATGTATCGATTCAGCAACCCGGGTTTTTTAAAAACCCGAGCGGTTTGCTAAATTTAAAAATTTAGCCGTAATTCACAATAGCAGTTCCGACCCGGACATCGACTGACGATCTCAATAGAATTTACCCAATTGTAAAACCGTTCCAGTATTAGTAATACAGGCATCAACAAATTAGGATATTGTGCCTATATCCTTGTTAGGCTACAACTGGGCAGTTTGGAAATCTCTAATTAGGCACTATGAAAAGTATATAGAATAAAGTATGGTGTCGAAGATTCACATGTTCAAACGAGGAATCACTACTAGTGATTCACTAGCACCGGCAGCCTTAGACCTTTGCAGTCGAAAGAGACGCGACACCAGATCGAAAAACTGCGTCGCGTGCATTTTGCCTTCCATAGAGAAGCTGGTGAGACTTGTGGGGTGCTTGTTCCGAATGTGGCGGAGGATGCTGAAGTCGCACTGCACCGAGGGCTTTCCTCGCCAAGTCCACGGGCCTCTCCATCCTCCACGGGCCTCTCCATCCTGCTTGCCTCACTGCTCACACCCCAGGCGGGCTCTTCCAATACAATAAATCCTACTATTACGATAAGTAAGTTAAGGAAACGCCTCGTGTAGTGTATCCATCACGCTGGCTGGCGAATCGGCAGCAGCGCGGTCTTGGCACGGTCGTTCACGCCGGGATAAGCGTAGCTGGGCTTGCTGGACGCGACGTTGGCGCTGCCACTGTTGGGTGTGGACAGGTTGGACAACACCACCCTTGAGGCTGAAACACCTCAACGCGTTCAGCTCCATGTCGTGCATGTGGCGCTTGACGGCGGGAAGTCACCGCCACTCTAGGCTTGATTTAAGGACATGAAGTGCTACATGTAAGACTCGATCAACCATAGTCTTAATTAATGAGACGACGAGTGTCTTATAAACCTTCGCGCTTGAAGTCTTTCTACGTTTTTTACAGGTCATTCGATGCCTGAATCTCGTTCTATATTCGTGACCAAAACGAGCACAAAACTTGTAAGTAGCTTCGGCAACCGCACCGGTACTATAATAATAATACCTGGCAGCCAGACTGGCTGCCAGGTTGAATCCTTAGCTCCATTTCACGGCGGCGCATAAGGCATTCTCATTGAGTACACTGCTTTTTCTTTGGGTTATTGTCCAGGTGAGTATCGTTGACATTGTGAATGTTTAGTGTGCCGCGGGAAGTACTAGTTGGTCGACTACAGGCCATATTGCAGTCGTCGGAGGCTGGGGTGGGAGGAGTGATTGGGAAGGGGTTTTGGAGTGACTTCTAGAGGTTAGAGCGGCGCAAAACATGTTTAATAGTGAAAATAGCGATGCAACTACTGCATTGGTGCCGAAGAAAAGCATAAAAACACTGTCACTTAGTTTGAAGCCATCGCTTTCAACAAGGTCTCCGCAAAATCTCTATTTAGGCAGTATGGATGATTTATGTAACACACGCCTAGTTTGTTGATGCCTGAGTATTACGGTGTCTAATTTCTGGTATCTATGTTTACTGCACTAGCAGCAGTGATGCTGTCCCCGACTGAGTGTGGCATTAGTCTTGCTAGTGAAACCGATTTCCCCTCTTTATACACGTGATTTATAGCCGCCCGGATAGGGTGACGCAGCGTCACTGACGTTTTAGCACCTTTTGCCTTGGACACTGCGGGGCGCTCACTTTGCGCAGCGTTTATGCCCTCCGGATTAAGGTATGCACAGGTGATTCTCCAGTCGGGAACAACATTCACTCTCAAGTTGAGAGTCTCAACCTGCGAATTTCATCGCCATGATGATTCAAGGAAAGATGGAAATTACCGACTCTATCGATACCGGCATTCGGAAATCCCAATTTCAATAAAAGAACTTGTGTTATACATTCCTTGGATACTTGGTACTTGTATGCAGCCTTATGGTTCATAAAGCAGGGGTAAACACCGACTCCAAGAAAGTATCTGGTGTGCCCATGATCCATGCGATGGAAAGCCCGAGGTCAGTTCAGTTTCAATTTCGCCACTGCCTGCGAACCATGAATCTGCGCTCCCTACTGCTCACTGTTATTGCCTCCGCTACGATCAGCGGCGTGGGGGCTGCCACCATCAACCACGACCAAGTGCAGCCGTTCCCGCAGCTTACGCCGGTCACCGTGTCCGAGAAGTCCGCCGTCAAATTCAAGCCGAGTCTCATCATCCAAGACGGGTGTCATCCGTATCCTGCTGTCAATGCCGCGGGTGAGACGAGTGGAGGGTTGAAAGGAACTGGGAAAGCGGACGGGCAATGCAAGGGGTCAGGTCTAGGCTCGCAAGTGTATGGCCGAGCCGTGTGGCACAAGGATCTCTGGGCCATTATGTATGCGTGGTATTTTCCAAAAGACATGTACTACGACGGAGCGAATGGCCTGAGGGGTCACCGACACAACTGGATTAGCGCCGTTGTGTGGCTTGACAACCCTGCCTTCGAGAAGCCCAAGATACTCGCCGTGTCAACTTCTGTCGAGAACGGAGAGTATGCTACTCTTAAGGACGGCCCACCAGCATGCAGCCGCAGCTCGTGTGATCCACCTTTCACTGACTATATCAACGTCACCAGTCCCATGCTCGCGTACGAAGTTGGCATAGCTCGGAGTAGCTCGCCGGCCCTGACTACTGAGCGGTTTGGTGAACTCCAGGACCTCGTCATGTGGGAGCAATTGACAGAAGCAGCGCGTGGCGCTCTGAGCGATGCTGACTTTGGAGAGAAGGCCAAGGTCCCGTTCATTGATGCCAACTTCAACAACAACCTCGAGGCGTCCCGCCCTTTCCTTTAAATGTTACTCTACATTGCTTTGCATTTCTCAGGAGGATGGCAAATTGAGGGGTTCGAGAAATACATGTATTTCTTTAAGCGAGATCGTAATGAAACTGGACGAAAGACGAAAACTGCACAACAATTCAAACGAGCTAAATGAACGTATCTGCCGTACCAACAACGCAAAAAATGTTCTGCGGAAAATCAACTTGCACGACGTGCACCGCTTTGGCCGTAGACCTTCGTACCATTCGCTGAACGGGCGAGCCGAAGCCAGGGACGCCCGTCAAAGCGCTATCCCTATAATAAATTATTACTAAGTAGTATCATCGAAGAGCTGAAAGTGTCGTCGATGAAGGGGACCTTGGCGGTCTCTTCTACTTCTTTTTGTTTCAGTGAGGTACATTGTTGTCACTTAGCTTCTAAGCCGCTAGCATCTACGAAATTTGTTTTAGTTTTTGTTTGTTTCAGTGAGGTACCATTGTTGTCACTTAGCGGCTTAGAAGCTAAGTGACAACAATGTACCTCACTGAAACAAACAAAAACTAAAACAAATTTCGTAGATGCTAGTGTTTAGTAGATGACGAGCACTCAGTTCCGACGAGTGGTAATACGTGTACTGAATGAAGGAAATAACTGGGTTGTCTGCGTGGATTCGCTGCGTTTACGTGGCTTCATTTTGCTAAGCATATCTCCGATATTATCCCCAACTCACCCCTTGTGACTGTAGATACTAAAGTCTAGCCGTGTTAGACAGTGTTCATTTCACAGTCAATTTAGCTGGAGTGGGCGGTACTCGATCCACTAGCTCGCGTTCAATTCGGCTCTTGCGGAGTTCCAACTCGCGAAGTGAGACGCCTGTGGCGACAAATGGGATTAGCTCGTTTAATGAATATTACACAAAGTTAGAAGCATTTACATGAAGTAGCGAGTGAAGCTGCGTCAGAAGTCGAACGAGAGTGCTATGGAGTTCTTCTACAGGCGGAATGAGGCTGCAGGCAAGGCTGGTATTCGCTACAAGAAGGGCGAGAAGGATTCTGCTCACCACATCAAGCGTTATACCTGAGACCAACAGCTCAAGGCCATCCTGCGCAACACGAGATTCCACAGTCCGGATGACCTCGAGTACGTCTTGCAGCAGGATGAGAACCTGAACCTCATTCTTCAATTTGCGTCGCAGCGATCAAGACGAACGGAGGGCCAATCAGGGCGGTCCAGGCGATAGAGCCGACCGCCACTGGATTCTGGTCGATCAGAGGCGACGGTTATCATCGCATCGCTCTCTGATTGGCCACGATTGGACGTGGACCCTCCCTTGGGAGCCAGTCGTTCCTGCAGCGAGAGTGCTGGTGTACACGGCGCACGCTGGTGAGGGCCGGCGAGCCTTGGCTGGCACAGCCATCGAGTGGCGTCCGAGACCCGGGCTGCAGTCTGCGCGAGAGCGTAATGCGGGGTGGGGAGACCTGACGGCCGGACGCCTGGCCACACAGGCCAGAGCGATGGCCACTTGACAGCTCCCAAGTGACAATGGATACCAAGCTGATCTGTCTGCGTGGCTGCATGCTACTACGTATTGCGATGTGGGATGGGACCTGCTCGCCGGACGCCTGGACGCTTGGGCCATTGCCATGTCCATCTAACAGCTCACGGGTGACACCGTGGACTAATCTGACTTGTCTGCGCTGCTGCGTGCGGCAGCGTATAGCGGCACCCGTCAGCCGGAAGGTGGGGTCTGTGGGGGGCCCACGATAGCTTTAGGTGTAGAGTCATCGCACCGTTTCCCGTAAGAAACCAGTCCATGGGTGACGTCCATGGTCCCGACTGGTCGTTATTGCCCTCACGGGCTTCGTGCGGTCATGACTAGTCACCTGATCGTTGGGCGTGCTACTACGCACACCATCCACAGTTTTCGTAGTGACGCGCGAGAGGATACTGTCAGTCAAAGTGGTCTGTGCTACCTGTAGCTGACTGCGACAGGTTGGTCCTGTAATGGTACAACCGCGGTGCGGCGGGGTGAAGAAAATCGCAGTGGAGAGATGGATTCGGCATGTCTCGGGGAGGCGACCTTGAGTCGCCACATACAGCGCTGGTGGAGCGCTTGCTGGTGGCCTGCAGCACATTGGTATTGGGGAACGCAACCGACCTTGAAATTGCAGTGGAGAAGCTTTAGGCTTCGGAGGACTAGGACCGCGTTGCTGTCCACGGGCACTATCGACAGAAGTCAAGTGGACCGTTTCACCATTCGGCGGGGCGTCAAGAATTCCTAGCTTGGCGTTGACGGTGTATTGTTGGTCGTTGCCTACTCTAGGTTTAACCCACCGGCGACCGCTCTTATCCCGATTTTGCAGGGATAAGATTAATATAGAAATTTGTATACTGGCGGGATAGGGTAAGCGAGGTCCCCAGCGGCCTGCCCCGACTCTTCGGGTTCCACCGGCTGTCAATCTCATTGGTCAGAGTTATCCAATCAAAGCTTGGATACGGCCGTAATATTAAGCTCTGTCGAGATTTCGATCGAAAAAACCTTGGCGTAATTCGCAGGATAATGCGAACATTCGCTAAGTGAGTGAATTGTTCTGAGCTGAATATCGCGGTTGATGGACGTGCTCGGTAATCGCGGTGACACTATCCCAGGGCAAGCACGGCACGGCACATGAGGGACGCCTTCTACTGCAACGACGAGACGCACGAGGCACAACCGAAAGCAGAACAACTCAATCTCGGTACGCTGCTCACTCTAGCCAGCCTGTTGCTGACGTGTTTCTCGACTGCAGGCGATGCGAGCGCTGTCGGCACAAGCCCCCCCATTCCATCGGCAATACACCCGCCTGACTTCCTCCTTCCTCTTCGCCATGCAGGGCTACGGCTACACGCAGTACAAGGCGCACTCGCCGCACCACCAGCGCAGCGGCGAACTTCCCCAGCTCTACTACAAATCACTGAACCACGGCACCAATGGCGGCGGCTTCAAAGGCCCGGCGTGCATGAACTCCAGCAGCACGTGAACCCGAACAGCATGCTGGCCCAGCACCAGGCCCGACGCCGCAACAGGGGGACTTCGACTACGAGCCCATCAGCACCCAGGCAAATACTACGCGCTGTCGCCCAAGGCCTATCGATACAACTGGGGCGGCTCTCGGAGCCGCTCTGTTGGGCTGCGGTCATACGTCAGCCCACACGGACAAACGTTCGCGTGAGGCGCCCTACATGAAGGAGAAGAAGCGCGTGTTCAAGTTAAACGATGGCATCAACCATCACAAGACCCTGCAGGACGAGACCGGACGATCAAGCAGTCCGTAGTGTGATCTCGAATCAGAGTGCGGAGCGCGCCTAAAAGCAGGCGGATCGCCGAGGACCAAAATGGTGGTGGCTAAGGCGGTGACGTCAGCGATGAGGGCTATAATACCCAATGGTGCTGCCAGAACAGGCTCTCACTGCAACAGCAGCCTTTGCAGGCGGATGCAGTGAATATGTGTTTTAGTGTAAGGATCTAGTATAACATGAAATGAAGGCATTCCATAGAATCGAGCGACAGTCAAAATCAACCTGTCAAAAGTCGCGGTCGCTCCTCAGTGGTACAGTACACATCGTGTGGGGGGAGATCTTCTCCGAGAAGATCATGGCCGACGCAAGTATGTACACCGACGACACGGCGGCCGACAGCAGCAGCACTGTGGGCGGCAGCAGCAGCGATGACGACGAACGCTCGAACCAACAGGAGCTCACAGCGCGAGGGCGCTCCGAGAGGCAAGAGCAGCTCAGCGATCAAGATACCGACTTAGACAAATCCTCCTACTTTGTTCTCTCGGACCCTAAGTACACCTACGAGGCTGTCCCGGTGCGCATGAATGTTCTACTTGTGGTGTCTGTTTGATATCTAACCGTCCTGCTTGCATACAACAGGCTTTCACGCCGGATGTCAACCGAACAGCGTCAAACAACAAGAAAATTTATGGCAAGCCGAAGTCTGTTGGGGAGGTACGTGCACGTATCGTTGGTGTTTCAGTGGGCGTCACGATGGCTCAATTCCGATGAATGCCTAGACGTTGGAGAGATTTCAATGGCACCAGGGGTTCCTTGACTTTCACACCCTCCAGCCAGTACGCAAACCTTCACGCGACCGGGTGGGTATACGAATTACTTGAGTTCTGTGGCGTAGTCTAACGAATGGTATTATGCAACAGGTTTACGAGCCTAGATTCAGGTCTAGCACCCATGTAGACGCATTTCTAGCCGCCCTTCCGCTCTACGAGATGTATGCGCAGTTTCAGAATGACGAAGACTCGAGTCACATCTACGCGTGGTTGCAAGCGTCCCTGAAAGCCTCGAAGGTATTTACCGCGTTCTGTGGTGCCAGATGTACTCCTAACGCTAACGTGCCATTGACCTCTGTGTAGATAACGCTGACTATGGTAAAGCGTCGACAGCGCCTGTGCGAGTGGGTTATTGAACGCTTAGACGCTTTTCTCGATTCCCATGTTGAACACCATATCGCCATGGAGGCAGATGAATCGTACGACCAGAATGCTATCCGGGATCATACCAAGGAGGGTTTTTTCCAAAGAGCTCGAGTATAAAGCTCGAGTCCAGGAAGCCGCTGCGCTTGAGTGGCTTGCTGTCTGGACGTATCAAACCGAGGTGATGTTTCCTCGTCTTGGGGTATCGTTGAGACGCTAGTACGTCGGAAAGTGCTTAGCCCACCTTCACAGAAGCATACATATTTTGTTAGCGATGTTGAGATGCAATGAAGAAGCCCATGCCTACATATATTCCGTCATCGCTTTCTTATTGTAGCATAGATCTCAGCTTGGCCGCTGTCGATGCCAAGGTTGGCTTCGCTCTCCCTCACAGGCGTATTTGTATTAAAGTTTGTATGGCAGAAGTCAAGATTGACTTCGCAGTGAAACATAGATCTCAACGTTGACAACCAGCTTGGTGCCAAGGTTGGCTTCGCTCTCCCTAACAGGCGTATTTGTATTAAAGTTTGTATGGCAGAAGTCAAGATTGACTTCGCAGTGAAACATAGATCTCAACGTTGACAACCAGCTTGACCGCCGTCGAGTCAAAGCTGGCTTCGCTTTCACTTACAGGCGTATTTTGTCAAGATCGACTTCACAGTGACACCTAATTATCCGACTCATTCTGCTGCTCGGCCCCGGTGAGCGTACATTCCACCGCGCCGAGCAGCTCCGCCAGCACTTCCGCCACGGCCTCTCGCTCGCTCTCATCCGGGGGCCTCTCAGTCGCAGTTACTCCTTCTTCATCCTGTCCTGCTGCATCTGCGCCTGGCCGCTCTGGCTGATGCACTTGTACCTCTACGTTTCGCGTGACACTTGGAACCGGTAACTGCGAAGATGACACCGAAGCAGCCCCATCGGCATTCTGAACATCGGTCTCGTATTGCCTTGGCGGTACAGCATCCGAGGAAGCTGTGTCCATCGTTTCCGCGCGTAACTCCTCCTTCGACCGACGCATTCGGATCCGTCCGAACTTTTCAGAGTGCGGAATTTGATCTCCGTTCTTCCATTTCGAGTGCCAAATGTTAAAGCACGATACAGAATTACCATCGGATACATGTCGCGCCTTGGAACACAAAAACAGTCTTCCTCGATCAGTGGAGCACTGCTTGCATTAATGACGCGTTGTGCCGGGAGGTCGATTCGATCCAGGACTGCCAGCACCACGCAGTACCGAACAAACCTTGCACACGCGAAACTTGAACTTGCCCTTCGCTGTCTTGTCCGTCGACACTATCAATTGATGCTTCGAGCTTGCTAGCGAGTACGCCGTCGAAACTGGTGTCTGGTTAGTTCTTGGCTCCACCTCGGTAACAGCGGCTTCGGCGACTGGCACCGTTTCCAGGAAGTCATCATCTCCGAGAGCGAGTAGCTCCTCGTGTAGCTGAATGAGAAAATCCGCGTGTGAAAGAGGTTATTCCCCCACCGACTTCGCGTACTCACGATGGGTGATAAAAGCGTTAATAACAGCTATGTCGAGAAGCCCGTAGAAAAGAGTCTTGTAGTATTTCTTCGGTCGCATGACCATTTGAATGGAGTACCTAGTCAAAAGCATTTTCGGCGTAAGTAATGGGCGGCAGAACCGCAACAGAGCAACACGTACCTTTGCAGACGTAACTGGTCGTGACTGTCAACACCCCCCATGTACTTGTTGTACAATACCACAAACTCCGGACACGGAATGTTTGCCTGTGAGCCGTCCTTTTGCTTCCTCCGCACAATCGCACGTCTAGCGGAGGACCCAGTCGCCACAAAGTAGCACATTTTCGAGTCAACCCACCGCGTCGAGTACATTTGACGATTCGTATTGTTCCGAGCAAGAATGTATGAGCCGCGCGGCATCGCTCTCGAAGCTGATTTTTTGTCGGTCTTCAAGTCTTCAGGGAAGCCAAGACGCGTCGTAGCAACCGTCCCGATATTGTAGTACCCCATGTCCATCAAACGAAACCCCAACGTCACCGAAGAATACTCGCGATCAGTGATGATGATTCGCTTCTTGGATCGATCCACCCGACGCTGTTCCCACAAGGCTTTAAGGTTTCGAACCACAGCAGCTGGTCCACTTCTGGTGTCAACAAATTGACTGTTTTGTTTCTTACCGCAATAAACCTCGAACCTGAGCATGAATCCACAGCGTTCAGATACCGACTATATAAAATAGCGCAAATGAGCATACCTGGAGCAGTAGTGGGTATTCCCGCAACACACAGCGAACAGCTTGGTGCCGTACTTGTGCGGCTTATTCTTCAGGAAAACTCGTATTCTGTTCCGTGAACTTCTTGAAGGGATAACCATCTCGTCGAATGCAACCCAGCGCCCTAGTTCCATTCCACCCTTGAAAGTAGTCTGTAACTTGTTTATAACGTTGCGAATCTTCCATGCCCGGTCCGTCTTAGCCTGCGGAGCCTGGTTGCTCGTAAAGTGGAGAAATCTAGCGAAGGACGTGTTAGTGGGCCCTTTATTAAAATAACGTGGAAGTCACAGTACCTGTTAATCTCCTTGAAACGCTTGCGAACCATAAATCGCGACCAAGTTTCAGCTGGGATCGCTCCACGGGCTCGCGTCTTCCAATGATCTTCCAGTCGAGACTTGATCGGGCAAATAGCCCTGGATATTACTAGGGCCAGAAAATGCATGATCTCCGCGGCAAGTACGTCTTTGAACGCGTCCAGCTCCTTCTTCTTTGCTTGAAACATTTCCTTGCGTTTGTGGATGTCGGCCGTCTTCTTTTCAATGGACAACTTCGCCTGTCGAAGTCTTTCCGGTCGTGTCTGACGCTCGTAACGATTAGTTTCCTCGGCAATCTCCGTCCAGAGAGTCTTCGGCATGTAGTAAAAAAAAAAATCAGAAGGTTTCATCGTTTTCGCTGCCTCTATAGCCGAGGCAGTAAGTTGAGGAGGGTCCGTAAACACATCCGTAGCGCCGGACAGGTCCGAGTCATCCCGTTCGTCGGTTACCGGTAGCAACTCCCAACCATTGCCAGACATGCCTCGAAGCATTTCATCTGTTATGTAGTCCTGGGGGCCGGCAACCGCACGAATTTCCTCTGCTGTTTCGACACTAAAACTTTCGTTTCCGGTATCACCCGCAATATAAAGCTCATCTACAAACTCATCTTCAGAATCGTCGTAGGCACTCTCGCCAGAACAGCCATCCGATTCCAGCACCTCGTGATCGGCATCAATACCCACGTTCACTTCATCAGCAAGCATGTCCGCACGTCTTTTCGATTTCTTCCCATATACTTGACTCGTGGGAGACGAAAGAGTACGTCGATTTTACGAGGGCGTTGCGGTTGTTTCTGCTGTCTGCCGGGGCGATTTTCTTTTTCTGGGAGCCTTGCCTGACCCTCTGGAATCTGCTCACGGTACTGGCGTAGCGTCCGCATCCGCATTGTTTGAGATCCCGTCACCCCGAGGATCAACACCACCACCTGCATTTGAGATCGCCTCTTCCTCGGTAGTGTCAGGAAAGTAATCCGAGTAATCGTACTCGTAGTCATTTTCGGTTCGATCATCGGTTTGCCGGCTCTCGGTAGCCACATTGTCAGCATCATTGGTTACCACTCCATTGTTTTTACGGAATCGATGCTCTGCTTGCTTGGCGAGCTGTAGATCCACCGCTGGGTTTCTCGTTCTCATCGGTATCTTTCCGAGGGCTGTCATGACCTACCGTCCCGGTAGCATCGGTGACTTCAGCTGGAGCTGAGTTTTCGAGCATAGCTTGACGTGCTGCTTTCTGGCGACGTCTAAACTTCTCCAATTGGTCAGGGCAGTTCAGATTGGAGGTAGGCTCCCAGCTCGTTTGGGAATATCCCTTCCATTTCACCTCAAAGTAAGACAAGCCAAAACGAAAAGTTTCACGAAGATTTTTTTCCACTTGGTACACTTCCTCCAAACCTGGGCACCATTATTACAGTTAGTACATTTTCCTCTAAACCAAC
Organism: Phytophthora x cambivora; assembly: GCA_033557925.1. Classification (NCBI taxonomy): domain Eukaryota; phylum Oomycota; class Peronosporomycetes; order Peronosporales; family Peronosporaceae; genus Phytophthora; species Phytophthora x cambivora. Next base: position 246,270 of record JAUCEB010000024.1, on the reverse strand, counting down.
ATAAGATCATGTGACAAACACGTGCTGTTTGTTACCTTCAGAACCCTCTTGGTGTTTTGCAAGGATTTTAGCCGTCACGTGGCTACCTCGGTCAGGCAAGTCCGCTTTTCGGGTTGCTTTTTTCTTCAACGCGCGTGCCTCTTGAAGTTGTGCCGCCTTGAACTTGTTGAGGAGCTCAGGACAATGCAGATTTGATTCCGGCTCCCACGACGTCTCGTCGTAACCCTTCCACTTCACATGGTACTTGGGCTCTCCACGCACGAACTTCATCTCGATTATCTTCTCGACTTCAAACTCGTCGTCTTCGGCATTATGAACGTCTACTATAAGATCGCTACGACGCTTTGCTAGTGAAAGATGCGATTTGCTTACCAGATGCCTCGGAGTTCACTGTCCTCGCTGCTTTTCTTCGCGCCTTCCGGGGCGGCTGGGCGTCGGGCACGCTGCCTACTCGGCGCTTCTAAAAGCTTCTGTGACATCTCGACGAGTGACGGTGGAGGGGCGCCTACCATGACAGGGGGGGGGGGGGCAAAAGGCGCACTTCTTGCATCCGGATAGGTGGGCATTGTTGACCTTGATCATACAACTATACCGATATTAAAATTCGAATCTACACACATCCGGATACGAAGCACGACAGAGCAAATCGTATACTTGTAATATCTCAATGTTGAGTTGCAAGTATACTTGTAATATCTCGATGTTGAGTTGCAAGTATACTTGTAATATCTCGATGTTGAGTTGCAAGTGCCAATGTTGACATGTCAGTGGGCGCGCTCGCCCGCTTTGTCGCTGGCTTGTCCGTCGCCTTTGCAGCTTTCTTGCTCCTCGTCATGGGCGCCTGGCGAGCAGCACCGCCAGCAGTTCCCTCGCTCTCTGCAGCCTGAGACCGCTTCGCCATCAGCACTTTGGTGCAGTCAAGGTTCTTTGAGAAAGTGATCCTACAGTTGAAATAAATTGATGTGGACCAATTCGATTTAGAATCAAGAGGACTCTAAGTCAACGTTGACTTCGTATAAGTCGTTGTTGAGATGGCTTCAGTAACAAGTGTCTAAGCCAGCGTAGACACGTTCCAAGTCGTAGTCGACTTGGTGACTCAATGAGAGATGCACGAGTAGATGCACATGGATATATTTACAAAAAGATGCAGAAGTGGCGCCAACACAAGAGTTGATACGTCAAATTACAGATTTACTGAAGCTACCCCTCACCACTTCGGCATTGCCGGAGCACGTTAGCGATCACGCATAAACTCTTCCAGCGTGATGATGTATTCGCGCGGCATATCGACGGTGGTCAGCTCGTTATCGATGTGCAGCTCATCGACAAAGTCCACCTCGTCGTCGGGGCGCGGCTCCTCCGGTGCGTTGCGTCTCCAGGTGTTGAAGTACTCCATGAAAGTGTGGCGAAGTGGTTCCGCGAAATTTGCAGATCGCGGTAGTCCTCTTGCACACGGCGCCCGAACTGCCGACTAACGGAGGGGGTACTCCGATCTTCCGTGAAGTGTGTTGATCCTCACCTTGTGTACCCGTCGGAGGGCTGGATCGCTCTTCGGTGATCTCGGAAGACGCGCTTGTGTCGAGTCTTGAACTGTCTGACAGACAGCGGGAACGTGGGGCAGCAGCGGGGATACTTCTACTCGCTGCGCCGATGTAGGGTCGAGTCGTAGATCTTGGGTTGTCGAGATCGAGACTCGCAGGCCAGCGTTGATCTGGGCCTGGGGTTGCCTTGGGGTCGGTATGTGACCTTCTTTTGCCTTTCCTTGCTTGCCGCTTCCTTTAGCGGTGGGTCGTAGATGAGAGTTGACGGACGCTGGGCCAAGCTATCCTGGCGTCCGGGGTGATTCGATCTTGGAGGGGTTCGTCGACTTGCGTAGCGTCGGGTGGGCCAAAGTATATCCCGTGCCCGGTAGTGCGAAGGCGAAGACCACTTGTGATGTAGAAGGAAAAATCAACTCTGTTTAATGTGTTAGCATTTGCCCTACAACCTGCTTACCTTCTCCTGTGCTCCTTGTGTCCACCGACTGCTCTCCCGGTCTTGGCGAGTTCTCATTGGCTCCCTTGGTCGTTTGCCGCCTTACTGACTCTCTGCCGGATGCTTACGTCGCACGTGGAGCCAAGATTCAGAGCTTATCTTCAAGATCGGCGTCATCCCCGTCAAGACCGATGTCGTCGATTTACACCGAATATGCCGGGGACCGGACTGCTGACACTTGGATATTGCTCCTCCGGTCTTGGCATCACTGTGGGAGGGCCTTGACAGCCCTTGCGAGGTGTTGCACTCCTTGATCGGAGAGACAGGTCGAAAATTCTCGATCTTGCTCCACCACAGTCGTCCCCTGCATGAGCGAACGCCGCACAACGGCCTTCGTCTCGCTGCAGAATTCGAGCATCCACGTTTGTCGACCTTGTTCTCCGTTGGGTTCGAGATGCACACAGCGCATGCCCACGTCGCAGTGCCCTCCTTGGCGTGACCTTCGCAAAGATCCGCCGATTTCACCGATCCACACCATGATGACTCTTGGATCGATCTCGTACATGCATATACACCTCCAATCTTCCTGACATGCAGCCATCCCGCACGTCTTCACCACCACCACTCGCGGAGTGACCCATTCACCCGCGATCCTTACTTGCAGCCATCCTGCAAGCCCTTCATCACACCACTCGCGGAGTGACCAACTCACCCGCGATCGTCACCACTACTGCTCTTCGTGGGACTGCATAACACCGAACCGGTGTCGATTGACTTGCTCCCGTAGATAGTCATGCAGCAATGCTCCACAATTGAGATCGACTTCGTCAACCCAACTGGGTTCGTCGTACCCCTTCCAGTGCACCAAGAATTCTCGTAGCGTACGTCCATAGCGTGTTCGTCGCCCAGATCGCATATCCACGACGCGCTCCACCTCATACTCGTCATCAGCCAGATCCACGCCCCAGCTATCCTCAGGGAGCAGAGCCTCGTCAAAATCGAATCGATCTTGATCTGGAGTCAGGAGTTGGACGCTTGGGCGATCTGGGAAGTTGCGCACCGGCTTCAGCTTGGAGACATGCACGATAGGGAATAAGCGGTACTCCGTGCCGGCAATCTCCAGACGTGCTGCGTGGGCGCCAACCACTTCTGCCACTCTAAATGGACCATGCCACATGTGCGCCAGTTTGCGTGCGTAGCCTTCCTTGACCCTGTCTAGGTATAGCCACACCTGCATTCCGACTTCGATCTTGCGAGACTGTACCTCTTCGTTATGTCGATCTGCTCGACTCTGAATCGCTTCACGCAATCTTCCATTGACTTGTTCTCGAGCTTCCTGGTAATGCCTCTGTACGTGGTATCTCCATCTCCGTGGTTCGCAGTCGCGTCGGCGCGTCGATCCAAGGGGAACCATCGCTTCCAAAGTGCTACGCGGGTCCCACCCGTGTACCAAGTAAAAAGGTGTGTCTCCGCGCACTCGATCTTGGGCTGTGTTGAGTGCGAACGTTAATCGTTCCGCGTACTCATCCCAATCGCGCTGGTTGATGTCAGAGACATACATCTTCAAGGCTCGAGTCAAAGTCTGCACCATCCGTTCCGCTGTACCATTAGCCTGCGGCCGATAAGCCATCGTCGCACGTTGTTTCTGACCGACGATCTTGCTGAACGATCTGAAGAAATCCGACATGAACCCAGGTTCTCGATCGTGCCTGATTGCCTCACTCGCGCCAAATCGACGAAACACGCATTCCTCGTAGTTCTCCGCAATAGTCTGGGCGGTTCGAGACGCACTGGCCTTTGCAATTGCATATCCAGTGAAGAGGTCGACCCAGATCAGCAACTCCGTGTTGCCCTTGTACGACTTGGGCAATGATGGAATGTGGTCCATAGCAATGATCTGGAACGGATAAGTAGCCTGGAGATTCCCAGGCGACTCTCCATCCATGGTCGGCCTTCCCTTTCCTGTCTCGCAGTCCACACAGCGGCTGACATAGCGCTGTACACTTTGATACAGACCGCGCCAGTGAAAATGGGCTCGGAGTCGTTGGTATGTCCTTCCGATGCCTTGGTGTCCACCTTCCAGGCTCGCATGATAGTGGTGCAGAAAATCGCGTTGCAGAGTCTCTGGAATCACAAGTCGTGTCATCAGATCGCGATCTTCATTGGTCTGTTTCGACGGTGGACAGTAAAACAGCAATCCGGCTTCATCCACCTCGTAATCTTCGGCGATCTTGGCACACGACTTGGCTTCTGCCGCGGTAAGATCTTGCACGTCCCCAAGGAGATACTTCTTTAGATCGACGATCCACTTCTCTTCGTTCTGGGCTCGACCAATTCGCTCCATTCGCAGACGTTGCACGAGTGCCTCTTGTAGTGCTTCTGGGTTCAACCGCCGCCGTTGTCTCGTTATCGCTGCGATCTTGACCACGGTTGTACGCGTGCGTGGTACCAACAACTCATCCAGTCGATTGAGAGTCGCCAGATCGTCTCGCTCAGCGTCTGACAGAACCACCGCTCCATCCTCTCGTTGCAATGCTGCACCTGCTAGTCGGTCTGCGCTCTGGTTCCAGTCTCTTTTCACGTGGAGGAATGCGTGATTCGGCCAAGATCGCAACCGCTCCATGGCTTTCTGGCGCAGCAGCTTCAAACTCGGGGCCTTACATTCGATCTCCCCGCGCATCTGCCGGATCACCAGATTTGAGTCTCCACAGAGAATGAGCCGCCCCCTATCTAAATTAGACAGGAGATCGAAACAGAGCAGCAACCCGTGATACTCCGCTTCGTTTGCCGTGAGATCGGTCTTGTACTTTGAAGCGGCCGAGATCACCGTCCATTCTGGCAAACTCCATACGACCGCACTGAACGCGCCCCCACTGCGCTTGACACGCGCCGACCCATCGAAACTCACCACTAACAGCTTTTCGTCGAGTTCCACCGTAGGAGGCAGCATGGTGATCGCCTGTCGGGGTTGCTTCCTGGGCGCGATCGATGTCAGGATCGCATCGACTTCTTCTCGAGGCGTAATGCTCGCAGCCATCACTCCTAAGATCTCGTCTTCACCCTTGGTACATTTCACGATCTCCAGTGTCCATCCCGAGAGTAATGCTGCCCATCTACCCAGCCGACCTTGCAGCCCAGAGGAGTTCACTAACCACGCTAAGGTCGAGTGACGCGTCAGCACTTTGATCGACCTTGTCACGAGCTGCGTATAGCAGACATCCAGTACCCTTAGTAGGGCCAGTACCTCTTTGTCCACAACGCCATAGTTGATCTCATTCGGCTTGAGCGTGCGGCTGGTAAATGTCACTGGCTGGTATACTCCATCGTGATCTTGCATCAGCGCTGCTGAGATTGCCCACTTGCTGGCATACACCACCACCACCGGTCTTCGATCTGGATCAAAATGCCGGAGAATCGGCGCTCTTACGAGCTTATCCTTCAAAACCGTAAATGCCGTCATCGCTCGAGACCATTTGTCTTCACAACCAGGCTGATTGTCATCGTCCCCAGTCAGATTGACATCGGGATTGATCTTAGACCTTCTGGTCGCCTCGAAAAAATCCGCCTCTCGGAGTTCATACAGGATCGAGGCGTAGATCGCGAAGTCCTCGATGAATCTGCTGTAGTAATTGAGGCTGCCCAAGAAGGATTGCATGGATCTCAAGGAGGTCGGGAACGGTAGATTAACCAGGGACGCCAAGTCCTTGGGCTGCGCTTCCATACCGTCTCCAGACACCCGGTGTCCCAGGTAGTCGACCTTCTTCATGCCCCAGAAGGATTTGACCACACTGATGGACAAATTCCACTCATCACATGCGTCCAGCAGCTTGTCGACCTTCTCGCACAGATTCTCCCACGATCCAGCAGTGACCAGTATGTCATCGATATAAGATCGACGACCCAAGACAGAAGTACGCTTTTCCGTCTCTGGTTCACCTTCCTTGAATACATCGACCGGACTCCGTTCGTTCTTGGCCTGTTGATCTTGCTTGTTTGTGATCCTCATGAAGCCATACAGTGCGTTGTCAATGAGTCGCTGGTATATCTGCGGCGCGTTCTTCAAACCGAAGGGCATCCGATTCCACTCAAAAAGTCCGAAAGGCGTGATGAATGCCGAGATCATACGGGCTCGATCCGTCATTGAGACAACCCAGAATCCGCTGGCCATGTCCAGCGAGCAGTACCAAAGCACTTTGTCGAGATCGTCGAGAAGATCGTTGATCAACGGCATGGGATATACCATCAGTCGTGTCAAACTGTTGATCAGCCGGTAATCGATACAGAGTCTGATGTCGACCCCATTCTTCTTGATGATCACCACGATTGGTGATGCCCAAGGCGACGTCGAGTTCTGGATAATCCTGGCAGACAAGAGTCCCTTGAGCAGCTGAGATAGCTTCTCGCGGAACTGCGGGGCCACTTTGCGGACGCGTTGGGCGACAGGCTTGGCGTTACCCACGTCGATATCGCAGATCGCCCCCCTTGCCGCTGGTGGCAAGGCATTCCCCTTGCCGATCAGTAGATGTCGTCGGCGCCAGATGATCTTTCGCAACCTGTCGATCTCTTCTGGGTCGATTTCGCCAGGGTTACCCACTTGGATGTCTTCGATCGTGATGTCTTCGGTCGTGGTTGTGACCTCAGGGAGCATCGCAAGCTGACCCTCGACGTCTTCGGCGTAGAGATCGCCACCTTCCTTTATACAGACTTGCTCGTCTCCGACGTCTTCGATCTTGACTTCCTCAGTCATGGCAGTGGCTTCAGAAGGCTTCGAGACCTGACCTTTGGCATCTTTGGCGTCGAGATCGCTTCCATCCTTGACACCAACCTGTTTGCCGCCAGCATCTTCGACCTTGATCTTAGCAGCGACCTCCGGAAGCTGCGTCCACTGACCTTCAGCATCTTCGGCGTCAAGATTGCCGCCATCCGTGACACCGCCCTGCTGACCTTCGGCATCTCCGGTGTCGAGATCGTTGCCGTCCGTGACATCAACCTGTTCACCGCCAGCGTCCCCGATCTTGATCTCCTGGATCGTGGCGGTGTCTTCCGGAAGCTGCGTCTGTTGACCTTCGGCATCTTTGATATCGAGATCACCGCTGCCCTTGGCGCATCCCTTTATGCCGCCAGCCCCCTCGCTCTTGATCCTCTTGGCCGTGGCCGCACCCTCTGGAAGCTGCGTCTGCTGACTTGTGGCGTCCTCTGCATGGGGTTCACCTCTCTGCATGACACACACTTGTCCATGGCCAACGTCCTCCGCCCCCAAGTCAAGGTCGGCCGCTCTCGAGTGCGTGTCTAGACCTTGATCGTTGTTGGCTGCATGTCTACGCGTCCCCGTACCGTCGCCCAAACCAGTCGTGCGACATTGATTACGTTCCGTGCGACATTGATTACGTCCCACATCAGATCTTGTCCCATCGCGTCGATCTTGGTCAGACATCTGTATTTCCAGAAATCGGGTGGCACCGACCGATCCTGTCGTATCGTGGCCCCGTTCTTCAACAGGAAAGGCGTCAACTGCCGCCACACAATGGTCTCTCCTATCTGCATGCAAGGCAGATTCACCACACGTCTCATTCGCGACGGGTCGCGTGTCGCGACTGTTCGGTAAATGTTTACGCATCCCCGAATCATCGCCCATCTCAGGCATGCGACATTGATTACGTTCCCCAACCGGCCTTGTCCCATCACGTCGATCTTGGTCAGAAATCTGATTTGCGCCTGTCCCATCACGTCGATCTTGGTCAGGCGTCCCAAGTCGCGTCGTTTCTACCAGTCGATCTTGGTCGTCGAACTGATTTACCAGATTTTTGGTGACACAGACTGGGACGGCCCGGTCGCAGACTGGACCTTCGACGTTGCAGATTCCGACTGTCGCCGATCGAGGGGCCTTCCCATTGGCCGACGGGGTCGCGTCCGCACACGTTCCATCCACGACAGTCCTCACGTCGCAAGCATAGGCTTCGACGGTGTTCTGGGCCTGGTTGCACTTCGAGACCGCCGTTTTCTCCGCAGTCCGTCCTGGAGGGCGCCTCAAGATCGCGGTGGGCATTGTGTACTGTGGTCGCTCGACTGCAGGTCCATCTTCATCCGTAGTTGTCCGGACTTCATCGTCTCCGTCGGCGGTCGCTTGGTAAGCCAAGTTTTGCCACTCAGCGTACCGGCGCGACCCAACCGAGACATACCCAGGTACGCGTGGCACACGATCTCCCTCGAGCCAGATTGCGACTCGTAAATCTCGGTGAAGCACCAATTTTCGATCGCTCACATTGGTGAGAAGCAAGAATCGTGTTGCGCCTGGACCAGCAGTCACGGTAGGTACCCATCGATCTCCACGTGTGACCCAAAGCTTCTGTTGGGCTGACTTGTTCCTTTGCAGCGTCACCTCCGCCGATTTTCCGACGTCGATCTGGCAATGTTGGTTGAGAAATACTTGTGCCACCTTGTCACCGTACATCGGACGTCGCCCCGCAAGCTGGATTCGGACTTCATCTGGCAAGCAGATCGATCCATCAGCTAGATCGAGGCGGATACCAGCGGGGACCATAAAGTCCATACCGAGAATCAAGTCCTGACCGCCGGTCGGAGGGCCAACCCACACGTCGAAGAAGTAAACCAACGATCCAGCAAGCGTGATCTTGAGACGGGTACGTCCTATCGCCGTGTATGGTGATTCTCCCACTCCCTCACACTCCAATGTTTGACTGTTGTCCACGTAGCACCCTACCTTACGAGCAAAGGCGATGTCCAAAATAGACACCTCGGCGCCACTGTCAAACAACAAAGTTGCCTTTTCATTGTTGATCTTCCCCACAGCTTTCGCTTGCTTGAACTTCTTGTCAGGAACGTGGTATTTCCAGTAACCACGCGATTCACCTGACGCGATCTCCAAAGCCATCTTCACGTCCAATCTGGAATAATCATCAGTCGTGTGAAGACTTGATACGGAGGCGGTAGGTTTTCCATGTAGATCACGTGTATTGTCGATCAGCTTGCTTACTGTCACTTCCGACTGCTTCTCGATGTATGCATAAATGCAGAACCTAGAACGCTCGGCTCGTACCGGATTCAACCCCGGCGAGCGTCCTAGTTTAACATCTTCTCCACTGACTCTGGCAACATACCTCCATGCTTGGTAGGGTTGTACCACTGGCGAATCAAGTTGTAAAATTCTTCCATGGGGCACTCGCCAGCGTCGTGGATCTCACCGCATGCCTTGCAGACGAAGAGGCATCGGTCTGACGGGTGGCCCCTCTTCCCACACTTCTCACATGTCAATCTTTTCCAACACCCAAGATCATCGTGCTTGCGGGACCCACAGTGCGAGCACCTCTTGGAAGGCGCCCCCATGTTGACCGATCTGGGGTTTTGTCCGAGGTCGCGATCCTGGTGTAAACCGCTTCGATCTTGATCAGACTGACGTCGGTCTGGCGATCCTCCGTGATTTTCGGCTGCAGCGACGTACACGCGACGAAGACATCCATCATCGTCAGATTCCTCCGACTCGATCTCGGATTCGCTGCTGTCGGCGTGCACCTGAACTGCACGCACTGCATGGGCACCAGCAGCCGCGGGAGGCTTTGGACGGGGCTTGACGGAACCATACACAGTCTTGCTCTGCCGTGCCTTGGAACGCTGACGAGATCGCAGAACCTCTTCCAGTGTGTCCGCGTCCGGGACGCGTAACAAGGCAAGCTGGTCTGCCAGATCACGATCATCAAGCGTCTCGATGAAGTGGTCCACGTGCTCTCGTCGTACTGCCGACGGGCCGTCCTTGACCTGAATGCGAGCGCGAAGTCCTGCAACGTTGAGACGGTGCAAGTACTCGAGAGGTGACTCGTCAGATCGCTTCCGGGCATGGTAGTATTGCCGTGCCACAGAGACACCTCGACCGCAGTATTGAACTTGGAAGCTCTGGAATAAATCCTTCCAGGTGCTGCGGGTTGTGCGGCTGAGTTGGCGATACCAATTCCGGGCCGGCCCCGTGAGAAGATCGCCAAAGACCAAACACTTCTCCTCATCAGACGCTTGGTCACGGATGAATGCCGATTTCACCTTCCCAACCCAAGATCGGGCTCGATCTTCGTCGCCATCTTTTCCAGAGAATTCCTTCAGTTCTGACATGGCCGACACGCGAAGACGCGAGGCCCCGGTTGATGTTTTAGCCGCAGGTGTCGTCGCCGTTGTCGTTGCAATCGCTGCACGAGCTGGTTGACCAAGATCAAGATCGTCAGGATCGTATTCTCCTGGCGGAGGGAACCGAGTTGGTGATTCAACCGACTCCATTTCCACGTCTTGATCTCCAGTCAGGATCGGCTTCAAGCGCGCATGGGGCACCCGCTGCTCCTTCAAGAATCGTTCCATAGCCGACTGGAAGAAGGACTCAAGCTTCTCCGGCGAGTGAGTCTTCGGGTCGACGACTGCGATCTTGGTACTTCCAGTTGACGAAGTTGCCGCTCGTTTGGCTCGATCTCGCAGCATGGCTGCCCCCGACGGACCCAGCGTCATACGAGGACTATCACCGGCGCTGTCGGAGTCTACCTCTTCAGTGGCAGACACATACGGGGACGACATTGCTGTCTGATCCCCGGGACTGGGCGCCGGCGTCGATCTCGCTTGTGTTGTTGTTGGCCTTGCCGATTTCGGTGTTAGCGACGTCGGGTGCTCCTGTGGACCGGCGTCCTCACCCACCAGTGGCTTCAGAAGCGCGAACAGACTCTGGCTGGTGTGTTCGATCTCACTGAGTTCGAGGTCAAAGAGAGCTCCAGTCGCGAACGATCCCGCCACTATGTCTGCTTCCTTGAGCAGGCGTAGCAGTGCCTTCGCTGCGTCCAGCTTGTTCGATCCAGGTGACGGCCTCGATACGGGGCCCCGGAGGTCTCCAACAATTTTCGGTCGAAGAATCTGCATTCCAACGTCTTCGATCAAAAAGGCATACAACTCCTTCTTGTAGTACGCCACCGCCAACTCGTCCTCGATCTTCTTCAGCGTAAGATCAGCACAGTCGTCGGCATCGGAGTCTGGTGCCTTCATCTTCTTCCGCGAGGACTTCGATCTCGACGACTTCTTCTTGGCTGTCGATTTTGCACCAAGCGGTTGGGTGGACGAATGAACTCCGGCTTGCGCCGGCGGACTTTCGTCCGGCGGGTCTAGATGCGTATCTAGACCCGCGGGGGTCCCCGAAGGGACCTGGGGAGGTGGTCGAGGTTTTTCTTCCAGGTCTGTTGCCGGACCTTCCTCAGTTCCGTCGGTGGAGCCCCTCCCAAAGCCCCGCCGCTCCGCGGATCGATCTTGTTTCAGCGGCGTCAACGGCGATCCGATTTCCGTCGACGCATCATTCCCTTGTCCAAACTCTTCTTGCGCATCCTCTTGAAGGGACTCACGGTGAAATCCCGAGTCACTCAAAGATCCGGGCACGCGCACCATTGTGGCGAAGTGGTTCCGCGAAATTTGCAGATCGCGGTAGTCCTCTTGCACACGGCGCCCGAACTGCCGACTAACGGAGGGGGTACTCCGATCTTCCGTGAAGTGTGTTGATCCTCACCTTGTGTACCCGTCGGAGGGCTGGATCGCTCTTCGGTGATCTCGGAAGACGCGCTTGTGTCGAGTCTTGAACTGTCTGACAGACAGCGGGAACGTGGGGCAGCAGCGGGGATACTTCTACTCGCTGCGCCGATGTAGGGTCGAGTCGTAGATCTTGGGTTGTCGAGATCGAGACTCGCAGGCCAGCGTTGATCTGGGCCTGGGGTTGCCTTGGGGTCGGTATGTGACCTTCTTTTGCCTTTCCTTGCTTGCCGCTTCCTTTAGCGGTGGGTCGTAGATGAGAGTTGACGGACGCTGGGCCAAGCTATCCTGGCGTCCGGGGTGATTCGATCTTGGAGGGGTTCGTCGACTTGCGTAGCGTCGGGTGGGCCAAAGTATATCCCGTGCCCGGTAGTGCGAAGGCGAAGACCACTTGTGATGTAGAAGGAAAAATCAACTCTGTTTAATGTGTTAGCATTTGCCCTACAACCTGCTTACCTTCTCCTGTGCTCCTTGTGTCCACCGACTGCTCTCCCGGTCTTGGCGAGTTCTCATTGGCTCCCTTGGTCGTTTGCCGCCTTACTGACTCTCTGCCGGATGCTTACGTCGCACGTGGAGCCAAGATTCAGAGCTTATCTTCAAGATCGGCGTCATCCCCGTCAAGACCGATGTCGTCGATTTACACCGAATATGCCGGGGACCGGACTGCTGACACTTGGATATTGCTCCTCCGGTCTTGGCATCACTGTGGGAGGGCCTTGACAGCCCTTGCGAGGTGTTGCACTCCTTGATCGGAGAGACAGGTCGAAAATTCTCGATCTTGCTCCACCACAAAAGTGCGACCAGGGATAGCGTGGCCAACACGATTAGCTCGTTCCAAGAGCTGTGTTGCTTCCGTTATAGCCACGGGGGCATTCGAACGAAGCAACCGCAAGCATGTCCGAGGGAATGTGCAGATCCAGATAGCGCTCAATATCATCCATCCGAAGGTTGCAGTTGTCGACGATAACGACATCCACGCCACGGTCGGGGCTGCGACACAGGAGTTCTCTGCATTGTTCGTAGCAGCTTCGATGCGCCTCCCACAGCCGACTTGCGTCGAACACATAGGATCCTCCGCGCTGGAAGAAGAGGTCAACTGAGCAAACCGATGCCCGGAAATCAACCGTTGCTGCAAAACGAGCGACCTCTTGAGCAAACGTTGTCTTGCCACTGCCCGGGAGGCCTCTCATGATCACGAAGAGCCGAGGCGGGTACTGCATATTCGCGCGGCGGTCCTCCCAGTACGCCCGGTAGTCGTCAACGATTTGTCGGGCTTTGAACTCCATTTCTCACACGTCGAGTGTCGTCGAACCTGAAAATTGACGACTGGGTCTGCTACGGTTCTAACGGGCAAGTCCGGGAAAGGAAGACGGCATTTCTTAGAACTTTCACGTCCAAGATTCCGCTTCTGATGTTGACCACACCATATCACCGAACATAAGTCAACATTGACCTGGGATAGTCAACATCGACATCTTGGCCGGACCAGTTCCGCTCCTGGACGATCTCAGCGGCGTGGGCGACCGTCGGCAAGCATTCCGGTGAGCCCGGCCACAGCGACACGGCGAGCGTAGCGGTAGTGGGGACAACGAGAGCAGCACGACGAGCATGGCGGCGGCCGGCACAGCGAGAGCAGCACGACGAGCATGGCGGCGCCCGGCACAGCGAGAGCAGCACGACGAGCATGGCGGCGGCCGGAACAGCGAGAGCAGCACGACGAGCACAGCGGCCGGCATGGGCGACAGCAGCACGGCGAGCATAGCGGCGGCATGGGCGACCGTCGGCAAGCATTCCGGCGAGCCCGGCCACAGCGGCACGGCGAGCGTAGCGGTAGTGGGGACAACGAGAGCAGCATGACGAGCATGGCGGCGGCCGGCACAGCGAGAGCAGCACGACGAGCATGGCGGCGCCCGGCACAGCGAGAGCAGCACGGCGAGCATAGCGGCGGCCAGAGTAAGGATCAGCAGCTTGGTGGCGACCTAAGCGGCGACGGTCGATGCGAGCCGGGCGACGGCATAGTTGGGGAAGCGCGCTGGAGCAGTAGCTGGCGATTTCGGAAATGAGATTTGGGATCGAGCGCGCGGAAACGATCTTCTGGCACGGATCGCAGCGCGAGCGTGATTGGCCGCGAAATGGCTGGCCAATTACACGTTGCAAATTCAAACGACGGGGGTGCTGATTGGCGTAGATACCGGAGCGAACCCACGGGCGAAAATATGCGTGTTGCGCGAACTCAAAGCGCAAGTTGGAAAAGCGCGCGAAAAGCTGTGTGTTGCGCGAAGCTTGATGGCTGAAGCCAGGCTGATATATGGATACCACTTCGTGTGACCTTTGGATTGAGCCAATGCTGATTGGCTTATTAGCTTCAACTTCAACCCTCGATAAGCACTCCGAATTATAGTAGTTCTTGATTTAGTGACTACCTAGTACGAGGGCATTTCTTTTGCAGTTCTATAGTAACTTACTTTTGCAAGTTCTTCTGCAACAAAAATGATGGCAAACAGTGCCTGAACGCCGCTCGCCTCGCTACCTAGGCCAGTGTGGTGTCCTCACAAAACGCGGTACCCGTAGATATGAAATACCAACCAATGCGTGCGCACGGTTTCTATAGGTGAGCGCTGATCTTGTCCGTCGAAAAAGCTCTGCTTCTGGGTGGTCAAAAGCTCACGAGACAGCACACTAATTCCCTCATGTTCCTCGACAACACTGATACAAATAGACGCCAGTGACTTCAGCGAGGAATACGCCACGCTAGCTAAGGTTGGTGACCCCCCCTCCTTTATTTTACTGCAATTTACTACGTATAGGAGCCCACACACCGGTTGACCTCCCGTGCCGCGCCACCACGGCTCCCGGCTGGGAGCAGCGACCCGCGGTGGAGCGGCACTGGTGGTTGGGCCGGCCAAGTCACCACTGGCATCTCCATGCAGCCCCCAAAGCTCCCTGGAGCGCCATTGCCAACGGACGCGAATTACCCTCGACTTTCGCCATACCACTGATACTGTAATGGGGCCAGGATTGGCCAGTGACCTTTTCAAGGAAAAGAGATGTTCTCTAGTGTGGACCACACTGACTGGGTGTCACCCACTATGATGGGTACGGTGTACCAGTGACCCTTATACAGAGCGTTCACGGTAGACCTTCCCAAGGTACTGAGTTAAGTTAGCTCGGTCGTACTTGGGACGAAGACGCACGGGAGCCAACCGCTGAGGAAGATCGCCATTTAAACAGGGATTCAGTATGCAGATAGAAAGTAGTAGATAGAACCTTTAGAGTGTTATTAATACAAGACAGTTTAACTCTAACCTTCAGTTGTACAAGTCTCCTTAATACTTGGTATTAGTAGGAGACCGATAAGGCAGGGCCTTTTGTACCAAGAGCAACAGAGACGCCAGGCGTCTGTTGTGGTTAGCGTGTTACGCTTCCTCTAAGCTACGGTGCGTGTGGCCCCCGTCACACCTGGTAGCACTCGTAGTCAATCCCGCGACCGACGCGGATCTCTACAATCAGGGTCTCTTTGAGTATGGAAGACTCAGGGAGTCGGCTGCCGGCGCGGCAGGACTTTCCTCACCTCTCCGATGCCCACTGGGCTACGCTGGAGAAGATGGTCAGCGTGCTAGGCGAGGCAGCCTTCGCTGGATTCCCCAACCTTCCTGCCGAACAGCAAAGGGCGCGCGTGGAACGCTTCGACAAATACGAGTCGTCGCTGATTGCTCACGTGAGCGCTGCTGCGCAGGAAGCCGCTCGTGCGACGATGCGAGCTGAGGCACAGAGTGCGGCACAAGCGTCCGCCACGAACACGGCCTCATTCGCTGCGCGTCCAACCACGACGAAGCCCGTCAAGATGTCGGTACCGACGTTCGACGGCAAAGACTCAGACAGTCTTGTGTTCTGGGTCCGCGAGATCGAGATCGCGCTAAGCGCTGGTCAGATCTACGACGCGCGGGCTCAAGTGGCGTTTGCGCTATCCAACCTTGGAGGGCGCGCCCGCGCATGGGCTATGGCCCGTGAAACGGCGACTCCGGGGTATTTCACCTCGTGGTCGTTCATGGAACAGGAGCTACGCTCCACATTCCTCCTTGCCAATGTGGCATACCGCCACCGCTCCAGTTTCTTGCGATGCAAGCAAGGCAAGCGATCGCTTCAAGACTACGTCATGGAGCTCCACAACCTCGAAGCCGCTATGGCCGGCGCACCCCTCTCTGAGGACGTCAAGGTGACTGTCTTCATGGACGGCGTTCGTACGGGTCCGGTTCGGACGGAGCTCTTCCGGCGTCAGCCGAAGACCTTCAATGAGGCGGTCCACATTGCTATGCTGGAGGACCACTGCGTGCGCTCAGCGCAAGGGCACACGCCTCATGTTGAGGCCAGTGAGGGTCCCACCCCGATGGAGATCTCCCTTGCCGAGTCGGCACGCTCCCAGAAGACGCAACGGGCGAGTGGTCGCTGTTTCGGTTGTAACCAACCTGGTCACTTCTGTCGAAACTGCCCCACCAACCCTTGGAAGGCGCCACGCGACAAGAAGTACGCGGCGCGTCCGGCTCTTAATAGCCTCGAGGCGACAGAGTCGGAAAACAGCGACTCCCAGTAGGGGCGGGACGCCCTGCTGGGAGACTTCGCTCCTCTACGAGGAAGGTGAATCCCTCACCTGCCTCTCCAAAGGAGCAAGTCCCTGGGACGACACTTCTGTGTCTCTCCGTGGCCGCCGCGCGGTCTAACCTCGTGGTCGTCACTGCCAGCGTGAAAGGGTACCCCGAACCGATGACGGTCCTGATCGATTCAGGAGCGTCGTTTAACTTTGCGACGAAAGCCAGTGTGGCTAGGAACAGTGCATTGTATGCTAGTGCTTTAGAAGCTTCTAAGAGTAATACCAATGTATCTGTTCGCTTAGCGACTGGTTCCATCGTGTCTACACGCAAGGTTACGGTACCCCTAAGCGTGAAGTTTGACGACTTCAATTCGGTCGAACCGTTCATTGTCTTGGACATGGATGATCGGTACGATCTTATCCTCGGCATGCCTTGGCTTGCTAAGCACGAGCCTGGCGTAGTCGCACTATTGGTGCCAGCCACAACCCCCTCGCGGACAGAGCCCTGGCGGGTCATGTCCCCTCCTCTTCCCGAGACGGGTTTGTGCATGAGCACCGTGTGCCACGCGGCGAACGGCAGTTTGCCGGCACTTCAGAAGTGTTGGAATTGCCCATGGCATTGCCTCCACGAGCGCGGGAGCTCGAGGTAGGTGGTGGAGAAGATCCGCAGGATCCTAGTACCTCTCTGGGTAGAGAACAGGATTCTGCAGTTGGCAATCGAGTTGCACTTGCCCCAGGGGCAGTGAAGACTCAAGGCGCGGACGCTGCAGCAGCTCGCGCAGGAAGGGGTGGTAGCGTCCGAGCTCCCCCTACGCAAGGCGTGGTGGCTGGTTCAGCCTACGTCGAGAAAGGCGCTGGAGTTGTGGCTCGCGCAAACAAGAGTGGTCGAGTCGGAACTCCCACTACGCAAGGCGTTGTAGCTGGTTCAGCTCGCGCGACAGAAGGCGCTAGAGCTGGTGCTCGCGCAATCACGAGTGGTCGAGTAGGGGCTCCCACTTTCAAGGACAACAAGAGTGACAAGGTCACGAGCACGCCCAAGACAGAGGCGTCTAGCCGCGATGCGGATACCGCGGCTGAGGACAAGGTTCCTCAAGTAGTCGACGTCTTCACAGGCGAACCCAAGGTGGGGGAGGTGTTGACTCCGTTACCCACAGTAGCAGAGCTACTTGAGCTCGAGGAGCTTTCGTATGTCGAGTTCATGGACTCTCTCAAGGCGGGAGAGTTGGCAGAAGTGGTTCTCCTTCGCCCGGAAGGCAGCTCGTTGGAGCTCAACTCCTCGTCGGTCATGGACCCCGAGGTGTTGGAAGACGAACGAACCTCTAAGAGAGAGAGATTTAAGCTACCGGAACCCGTACACCAGGGCTTAAGCCCACCTCTGGTGCAGGTGCTGGTAGCTATCCGACCCATTTCTGGGACCGGGTTCCGGACCCCGTCATTACACTTTGGGGATTTTCGGCACGTAGGGCCTCCAGCCCACCCAACTATCACACAGCCCTTTTTATGGGTGCGGGTTGGCAGGGCGGCCACTCCTATGGGGGTGGTTGCTCGTCCACGAGATTGCCTATCTCCGGCTTAAGGTGAAAGATCCGCACTCGGCGGTATCGATCCCTGTGCCTCCCGGTCTCAATGTCAGGGTGTGACCACTGGCCCACTGAGGTCGGTACGAACCTCTAAGAGGCAGACGCGGTATGGCGCTGCCAATTTGAAGGACCCCTCGGATCCGTATTACGGCCTTCTGAAGGAGTTTTCGGATGTCGTGAGCGACGACCCCCCTTCGGTCCTTCCTCCGGACAGGGGTGTGAGGCGTGCGATTGATCTCGTGCCAGGTACTAAGTACTGTACCACGCGGCAGTGGCCGCTTCCGAAGGAACAGGTCGACGTCATCGACGCCTTCTTTGCGGCAAAGCACGCCGCTGGTATGGTGCGCGAGTCTAAGTCGCCACATTCGTCACCGACGTTCTGTGTGCGCAAGCCCAATGGGAAGTGGCGCATGGTGCACGCCTTCAACAAGTTCAACGCGGCAACCATTCCGGCGTCGGCGCCTATTCCTAGGAAGGATGTGTTGCAGAACAACATGGCTGGTTGCACGATCTTTAGTGCACTCGACATGGTCGACGGCTACTATCAGCTGCTGATGCGTGAGTCGGACATTCCGCTTACTGCTGTGAGCACTCCCAGCGGGATGTTGTGGGAGTGGTTGGTCATGCCCCAGGGGCTGTCCAACGCACCCGCCACCTTCAACAGGCTCGTAACGCAGCTCTTCAGGCCGATGCGGCAGTTCGTACAGACGTACTTCGACGACATCTTCGTGCACAGTCGTGCGTCAGAAGGGAAGACGGCCGTCGAAGCCCATCTTGGCCACCTCCGTGAGGTTCTCTTGTGCATGCGCGAAAATCGCCTCTATGCGAACATCATCAAGTGTATCTTCGGAGCCGAAGAAATTCCTTTTTTGGGCTGCTTCCTTGGGAAGGACGGTGTCCGTGCGGACCCGGAGAAGGTGTGTGCCATTGCACAGTGGCCGGTGCCCGTCTCGCAGAAGGACCTGCGTAAATGGCTCGGCCTGGCCAACTACTTGCACAAGTATAGTGCCAATTACGCCGAGATGGCAAGGCCACTAACGAATCTTCTCAAGAAGGATGCGGTGTGGTCATGGACCTCTGAGGCTCAACAGGCTTTTGAAGCCATCAAGGGTAGCCTTCAGAGCGCTCCGATCCTGGCGCTTCCTGATGAGGAGCGCCCCTTTAGCGTGGTATGCGATGCATCTGACTTTGCCATCGGCTGTGCCCTGCTGCAGGTGGATGCCGAAGGCAGGGAAAGGGTGGTGTCTTTCCAATCTCGCCAATTGAAGGCGGCAGAAAAGAACTACCCTGTCCACGACAAAGAGCTCTTGGCGATGAAATACGCCTTGGTCAAGTTTCGGGTACACCTGTTAGGTCAAAAACCCTTTGTGATCTACACAGATCATGCCTCGTTGAGGACGGCGACGTCGTCGCCTCACCTCTCTCAGCGCATGGCGCGGTGGCTCTCATTCTTCGCTGAATATAACTTCACGGTGGAGTACAAACCGGGAAAGCAGAATGTCCTAGCGGACGCGCTCTCCCGGCGGCCAGATTACGAGTTGGCACATCTGGCCTACCTCGAGTCACTATGAGCTTATTCGCGAGGCGTATGCCGAAGATGGCGACCTTGTAGGTCTAGTGGAGGCACTGAGTGCTCCAAACAAGGCCGTCGAGCTCACGGTGCGGCAACGTTCACGTCTGCACCGCTACTCGGTAGCCGAGGGCTTACTCTACTACCAAGTAGACGGGGGCGACGAGCCTCGCATTGTCGTTCCGAACGACGAGGATCTACGTCATCGTGTCCTCTACGAGGCTCATGACACGCCGCTTAGCGGTCATCTTGGGCGGGAGAAGACGTACACGTCTGTGGCCCGCAACTTCTGGTGGCCCCACATGTACAAATGGGTACGTAAGTACGTACAGACATGTGAGACGTGTCAGCGCGTCAAGCCTGCGCCCTCGGCGTCAGCTCCTTTGATGAGCTTGCCGGTGCCGGCGGATTGCTGGCGCTCTGTGAGCATGGACTTCATCTTCGAGCTTCCGGCCGACACGCGTGGCCACACTGGCATATTGGTCTTTGTGTGCCGCCTTAGTAAGATGGTGCGGCTGGCCGCTGTGCGGAAGAGTGTGACTGCGCCTCAGGCGGCTCAGCTCTTTGTGGACAATGTCTTTCGTAACCACGGCCTCCCCGAGGCATTCGTGAGTGACAGGGACCCAAGGTTCGTGTCCCACTTTTGGCAACACCTTTTCCGCCTGCTAGGCACGAGGTTAGATATGTCCACAGCAGACCATCCTCAGACCGATGGTCAGACTGAGCGGGTGAACAGGGTTCTGGAAGACATTCTTCGTAGTGTCTGCGCAGCAGAGCCCACGAAGTGGAGTGCGCTTCTTCCACAAGTGGAGTTTGCGCTCAACAATGCTGTGCATTCGTCCACGGGCTTCACTCCGTTCTATGTGAACGGCCTGCGACACCCGCGTACGCCGCTGACGTTACCCCCAGTCTCGGGTTTGGGTGGGGGAGAGGCTAATGCCGAAGACCCAAGGGGCCTTAAAGGCCTACGAACGTCCGTCAAACGGAATCTGCTCTCGTTTATCGAGACTGGTGAAGCTGTCAGACAGCGCGTTCGTGACACCATGGCGGCCGCTCTAGACACTCAGAAGGAACACAGTGATCGCCAAGGGCGTAAGAACACGCAAGTGTTTCAGTTGGGAGACCAAGTCTTATTAAATGCCAAAAACCTTCCTACTCAGGCGGTCTCCGCTGTAGGCAGCACCAAGCTGCGACCTCGCTTCGTGGGACCGTTCACGGTCATCGGGGTCCACGGCCACGCCTACACGTTGGATCTACCATCATCCATGGCTACGCACCCGACGTTCTACGTTGGCTTGCTCAAGCCCTATCGCCCGGCGGAGGCTGTTGAGCCTGAGGAGCCGACTGCGTCGCAGAATACTTCTGAAAGGCACTCGCCATCATCCGGACGAGCTCTTCCGATGGAAGCTGGGCAGGAGCAGGGGCAGGAGCCGGAGCCGGAGATGGATCGGGAGCACGAGCCGCTACGCGGCGAGCCTCTCGCCTCTCCAAGTAGCCCACACGGTCGTACAGATCCCGGATCCAGGCGACATGCCTCTCCAGGTCCTGGCGTACCCGCTCGTCGTTCTCCTCGCCTTGCGAACATCGGCCACGCAATCGGTCAATATCACCACCAAGCTGCCGAGGCAGACCCAGGACGCGGTCCCGCAGACAGTCCAAGTCCTCTCGGACATCCTGGAGTTTCCCCAGGCGGGCCTCCGCATCTTGGACACGAGCGCGGGCCTCCGCATCTTGGACACGAGATCTCGGTCCGCTGACCATCCAGCAGTCGCTGACAGGACTCCACACCGGAGAGAAGACTCTCCAGGTCAGAACGAGAGCCAGTCGAACGACGCTGAGCGTCTTGGTCAGACACTACTGCCGCCGCGGGCTCCACCGCCTCTGCTTGGTAATGAGGGCGTCCTCTACTACCATGTTGAGAGGCTACTGAAGCGCCGCGGGCGTAGCGGTCAGTACCAGTACCTGGTGAAGTGGCGTGGCTACCCGAGTAGTCATAACTCGTGGGAGCCTGGGGCTCGCCTCGAGGAGGACTGCGCCGACCTCGTGGCCGCTTTTGAGCGTGACCACGGACCTGGTCGGCGCTGACAGGGCCAAGAACACTCTTAGGCTCTATCGCCTGCGACTGCCAAGACTTCTGAATCTTCTGCAGCACCTCCTCGAGGATGACGCCCGGCATGGGCTTGTGGCGATCAAAGTATCGGTTCGACCACGTGCGGTCAGCGATCATCTTCGCCATGCGAAATCGAAGACGACGCTGAGCCAGCCAATCGATCCGATAAGGGGAGCTCAAAAACTCAGGCCTGGGATAACCCAAGTGGTCCAACCACCCCTCAAACTCAGTCTCATTCCTTTGGCGAGCGAGACCGGTGTCCGCCAGGAGCACGACCGGACATTTGTCGCACTGCGGCGCGCCTGGGCCAGGCATGCGACTCTGACGCAGGTGTTCGCGGTACTCGCTCCAAGTCCAGTATCGCAGTGCGAGTAACTGGTCCCGGGTACGAGGGGCGTGGGTCTCGCGATCCCGCTTGGTGCCCACCGCCTGAGAGGCCTCCTGACGCGTACGATCGGCCAGGTGTTGCCGATTCTCGGGCTGAAGCAGCTCAGGAGGGACTCCCTCATCAACACCAGCGTTGGTAATGACCTGGGGCTCTGCCACCTCAGCGGGCGGGTCGTCTCGGCGAGACTTGGACTCCTCCAAGAGTCGGGCGCGTTCCACCGCCACCACAGTCTTCGGAGACATCGGGCTCCCCGGGTGGAGAACCCGTTGGGCATCAGTGATCCGTGGCGGTGACCACTCAACCTCACCGTCCTCTTGGTTAATGTCGGGTCCCGACTCCTCGTAGTCCACTTCCAAGGATGGATGCGGCGACGGACTACGCCCCGGAGGGGAAGTGGGCGCGTCATTAGCGGAAGCCGCATTGTCCTTCGTGGACGCCTGAGCTCCAGGAGCAGGTGAGCCAGCGCCACTGACATACCCAGGGTTCGGGATGTCCGTGTCGGACGAGTCGCTGGATACCTCCTCATAGGGGCCAGGTAGCCGCACATCCGTGCGCTTGGGCGGCAACTTCAAGGCCTTCGGGCTCTCCTTCGGGGTGTCTGGCTTCTTGGGCAGCTGCTTAGCAGCGGGCTTCTTCGCTGCGGGCTTCTTCGAGGCAGGCTTCGACGAAGCGGTCACCTTCTTCGCCTTCCGTGTGAGCTTCGGCGAAGCAGGCGCCTTCGCCTTCGCCTTCGGCTTCGCCCTCGCCTTCGCTTTGCCCGCTGCGGCCTTGGGCTTCTTGGAAGCGGGCAGCGCCTTCGCTCCTTCCGCCTCCTTCGCGCGCTTCGAGGAAGCCAGGGTCTCCTTCGCCTCCTCCGTATCATTCGCAGGCTTCTTGGAAGCCGACGCGGCCTTCGCCACCTCCGGATCGCCCGAGTGCTTCTTGGAAGCAGGCGCCGGAGGCTTCTCCTCCATGTCGCTTGAGGTGGCCGTGTCGGCGGGGGTCTTGATGGGGCCTCCGGCCCGGAGGGTGTCCTGGGCGGGCCGCACGATGATCCGGGTCTCCGTCGCCATGCCCGGTGGGCGTCGTGGCGCGCGCGTGTGCTCGATTGAGCGTGAATTGCAGAATGAGCCTGTGCTCGCGTTTCGCTGGATTCCCCACTGGGAAAGGTGCTTCCCGTTTGGGTGAGGGAGGGTGTAATGGGGCCAGGATTGGCCAGTGACCTTTTCAAGGAAAATATATGTTCTCTAGTGTGGACCACACTGACTGGGTGTCACCCACTATGATGGGTACGGTGTACCAGTGACCCTTATACAGAGCGTTCACGGTAGTGATCCCTATATAGAGGGTTCACGGTAGACCTTCCCAAGGTACTGAGTTAACTTAGCTCGGTCGTACTTAGGACGAAGACGCACGGGAGCCAACCGCTGAGGAAGATCGCCATTTAAACAGGGATTCAGTATGCAGATAGAAAGCAGTAGATAGAACCTTTAGAGTGTTATTAATACAAGACAGTTTAACTCTAACATTCAGTTGTACAAGTCTCCTTAATACTTGGTATTAGTAGGAGACCGATAAGGCAGGGCCTTTTGTACCAAGAGCAACAGAGACGCCAGGCGTCTGTTGTGGTTAGCGTGTTACGCTTCCTCTAAGCTACGGTGCGTGTGGCCCCCGTCACAGATACCAGCCACCCTCGGACCGCAGAACGCACCTCACCGGGCGAGGCGGCGACCCGCGGTGGAGCGGCACTGGTGGTTGGGCCGGCCAAGTCACCACTGGCATCTCCATGCAGCCCCCAAAGCTCCCTGGAGCGCCATTGCCAACGGACGCGAATTACCCTCGACTTTCGCCATACCACCGATACCAGCCACCCTCCGACCGCAGAACTTACCTCACTGGGCGAGGCGGCGAGCCGCGGTGGCGCGGCACAGGAGGTCAACCGGTGTGTGGGCTCCTATATGTAGTAAATTGCAGTAAAATAAAGGAGGGGGGGGGTCACCAACCTTAGCTAGCGCGGCGTATTCCTCGCTGAAGTCACTGGCGTCTATTCGTATCAGTGTTGTCGAGGAACAGGAGGGAATTAGTGTGCTGTCTCGTGAGCTTTTGACCACCCAGAAGCAGAGCTTTTTCGACGGACAAGATCAGCGCTCACCTATAGAAACCGTGCGCACGCATTGGTTGGTATTTCATATCTACGGGTACCGCGTTTTGTGAGGACACCACACTGGCCTAGGTAGCGAGGCGAGCGGCGTTCAGGCACTGTTTGCCATCATTTCTGTTGGAGAAGAACTTGCAAAAGTAAGTTACTATAGAACTGCAAAAGAAATGCCCTCGTACTAGGTAGTCACTAAATCAAGAACTACTATAATTCGGAGTGCTTATCGAGGGTTGGAGTTGAAGCTAATAAGCCAATCAGCATTGGCTCAATCCAAAGGTCACACGAAGTGGTATCCATATATCAGCCTGGCTTCAGCCATCAAGCTTCGCGCAACACACAGCTTTTCGCGCGCTTTTCCAACTTGCGCTTTGAGTTCGCGCAACACGCAGATTTTCGCCCGTGGGTTCGCTCCGGTATCTACGCCAATCAGCGCCCCCGTCGTTTGAATTTGCGACGTGTAATTGGCCAGCCATTTCGCGGCCAATCACGCTCGCGCTGCGATCCGTGCCAGAAGATCGTTTCCGCGCGCTCAATCCCAAATCTCATTTCCGAAATCGCCAGCTACTGCTCCAGCGCGCTTCCCCAACTATGCCGTCGCCCGGCTCGCATCGACCGTCGCCGCCTAGGCCGCCACCAAGCTGCTGATCCTTACTCTGGCCGCCGCTATGCTCGCCGTGCTGCTCTCGCTGTGCCGGGCGCCGCCATGCTCGTCGTGCTGCTCTCGCTGTGCCGGCCGCCGCCATGCTCGTCATGCTGCTCTCGTTGTCCCCACTACCGCTACGCTCGCCGTGCCGCTGTGGCCGGGCTCGCCGGAATGCTTGCGGCGTCGCCCATGCCGCCGCTATGCTCTCCGTGCTGCTGTCGCCCATGCCGGCCGGTGTGCTCGTCGTGCTGCTCTCGCTGGTCCGGCCGCCGCCATGCTCGTCGTGCTGCTCTCGCTGTGCCGGGCGCCGCCATGCTCGTCGTGCTGCTCTCGCTGTGCCGGCCGCCGCCATGCTCGTCATGCTGCTGTCGCCCATACCGGCCGCCGCCATGCTTGTCGTGCTGCTCTCGCTGTGCCGGCCGCCGCCATGCTAGTCATGCTGCTCTCGTTGTCCCCACTACCGCTACGCTCGCCGTGCCGCTGTGGCCGGGCTCACCGGAATGCTTGCCGACGGTCGCCCACGCCGCTGAGATCGTCCAGGAGCGGAACTGGTCCGGCCAAGATGTCGATGTTGACTATCCCAGGTCAATGTTGACTTATGTTCGGTGATATGGTGTGGTCAACATCAGAAGCGGAATCTTGGACGTGAAAGTTCTAAGAAATGCCGTCTTCCTTTCCCGGACTTGCCCGTTAGAACCGTAGCAGACCCAGTCGTCAATTTTCAGGTTCGACGACACTCGACGTGTGAGAAATGGAGTTCAAAGCCCGACAAATCGTTGACGACTACCGGGCGTACTGGGAGGACCGCCGCGCGAATATGCAGTACCCGCCTCGGCTCTTCGTGATCATGAGAGGCCTCCCGGGCAGTGGCAAGACAACGTTTGCTCAAGAGGTCGCTCGTTTTGCAGCAACGGTTGATTTCCGGGCATCGGTTTGCTCAGCTGACCTCTTCTTCCAGCGCGGAGGATCCTATGTGTTCGACGCAAGTCGGCTTTGGGAGGCGCATCGAAGCTGCTACGAACAATGCAGAGAACTCCTGTGTCGCAGCCCCGACCGTGGCGTGGATGTCGTTATCGTCGACAACTGCAACCTTCGGATGGATGATATTGAGCGCTATCTGGATCTGCACATTCCCTCGGACATGCTTGCGGTTGCTTCGTTCGAATGCCCCCGTGGCTATAACGGAAGCAACACAGCTCTTGGAACGAGCTAATCGTGTTGGCCACGCTATCCCTGGTCGCACTTTCATGGAGTACTTCAACACCTGGAGACGCAACGCACCGGAGGAGCCGCGCCCCGACGACGAGGTGGACTTTGTCGATGAGCTGCACATCGATAACGAGCTGACCACCGTCGATATGCCGCGCGAATACATCATCACGCTGGAAGAGTTTATGCGTGATCGCTAACGTGCTCCGGCAATGCCGAAGTGGTGAGGGGTAGCTTCAGTAAATCTGTAATTTGACGTATCAACTCTTGTGTTGGCGCCACTTTTGCATCTTTTTGTAAATATATCCATGTGCATCTACTCGTGCATCTCTCATTGAGTCACCAAGTCGACTACGACTTGGAACGTGTCTACGCTGGCTTAGACACTTGTTACTGAAGTCATCTCAACAACGACTTATACCAAGTCAACGTTGACTTAGAGTCCTCTTGATTCTAAATCGAATTGGTCCACATCAATTTATTTCAACTGTAGGATCACTTTCTCAAAGAACCTTGACTGCACCAAAGTGCTGATGGCGAAGCGGTCTCAGGCTGCAGAGAGCGAGGGAACTGCTGGCGGTGCTGCTCGCCAGGCGCCCATGACGAGGAGCAAGAAAGCTGCAAAGGCGACGGACAAGCCAGCGACAAAGCGGGCGAGCGCGCCCACTGACAAGTCAGCAAACGCTGCCAAGACCACGCCTGCCACCGGCAATGGCAAGCAGAAGAGGAAGAAGGGGGAGGGGCGAGACACTTCGCCAAGCCCCCGTAAGCAGAGGAAGACTGCCAAGAAGACTGGCGAAGGATCCCACGGGGCGACGCGCGAGTTGGGCGCCGCGAGTGCATCGGAGGACAAGGCGACGACCCGCGATGAAGAGACGACTCCCCTGGTACCCAAGCACGCGCTCCGGTCCACGTGCTTGGCTCTACAAAAGAAGATGGCATACGAAAAGGGCGAGCACCGGCAAGGCCCATGGCGCAACGCAGGTGATTACTACAAGATGGCAGACTACCAGAAGCGTCTGTGGGCGGAGAAATACACAGCTGCTAGGAACAGCGGCAACGACTTGGACTACGAGGCTTTGAGCACGTCGAGACAATTCAAGCAGTTCAACGACAACCCAAAAGAGCTGCAGCGTCACGAGCCTGCGCTGCTGAAAGAGTTCTACGAGGTTTACTTAGCGGACCAAGCCCTGAAAGCAGACGCACACGCGCAGACCGCTGGATCGGGTTCGTCGAAGCTATCGCAACGTGGCGGAGCCGAGCACCTGGCGATCGAACAATGCGACATCCACGCGGCTCAGCAGCTTACCGCAGCCAGAAACCTAGCATCGCTAGCGTCAGAACAAGCTCCAGGGCCTCCAATCTCGCAGACACCCGTGGCCGTGCAGGAGGAAGGTGCCCCAGCTCGGAGCCTGCAAACCCACCCTTTGCGAGGGGGGTATGCGCATCTTGAAAAAACCGTTTCGCAAGCACTGCAGCAGTTCCGAGAGAAGCAGGATGAAGAGAAGCAGAAAGGGGCTCGACAGCTGGAGGAGGAACAAGCACGCTCAAGGAAATTAGAGGAGCAGTTAGCCGCCGCTGAGAAGGAGCTGGCCGAACTCAGGAATGATGGCAGTGGTGATGGCAGTGGTGACGACAAATGTACCGTGATAGTGCATGAGTGGAAGAAGACGGCTACAAAACTATCCGAGGAGAAGGCGATTTCAAGTGGCTTGCGCAAGAAACTTGCCCAGGTGGAAACTGAGTTGAATTTGTCGAAGCAATCCGTCACCTCGCAGGCAGACAAGCTACTTAAGGCGCAGGCTAGCCATGCTAAGAAACTCCAGGATGTGCACGAAGACATGAACAACCTCACGAGAGAGGTGGACAAGCGCAAGAAAAAACTGGAGGACCGGGAGAACGATGTGGCTTCGCGAGAGAAGAATATGGAGAACAAGGAGGAAGAACTACAAGTCAAAGCCGAGGAGCTGCAATCTCATGAGGCCAAGCTCAAAGAGGAGGGCCGGCGTCTCCAGAACATAACGCGTCGCCTGCAATGGGAGCGGGAGCAGTCGGACGCGGATAAAAAGAAACGAGAGAAGCCGAGTCGAGAGAAGCAACAAGGAGACCGAATATCGCCGAGGGAGGCGAAGATTATGATTGAAATGAAGCGCCAGACCCGGCTCCTGGAAGAGCAGTTCAAGAACAACGGGTGCCCAGCTGCGTGTAAAGAGCTCGAAGTCAACCACAACCGGATCAAGGAAGAGAGGGCGGCGATGCAAGCAGAACGGGATGGAGTGAGAACGCAGTTGGAATCGATGAAGGCTGCGCTAGAGGCGGTGAAAACGGAGAACAGCGGATTGGAAGACACCATCGCGAGGCTAGAGCTGTACTTGAGTATGTTCAAGCATAGCGCGGTGACCGAGAAAGCTATCGAAGAGTTCACGGAATGGAACGCCGTCATCCGAGATGGTAAGCCGCTTGAGTTTCTGCTTCAGTATGGTTTGACATTGTATTGACTTTCATTGTCTCTGAACTGAAAAAATGTAGGTAACCTGAGCACAATGCAGAAGAAGCGCGAGTTCATTCTAGGCAAAATGAAGGAGGCGTTTGGATCGAACACGGCGGATGCTGAAGAGTTCAAGGCGTTTGCGGTCGAGTTCTGGGGGAAACGAAATGAGTTGGTTCACGACAAGACAGGTACCGTCATTCGCTCGATGGACCACAACAGATTCGTGTGTGTATGCGCGAAGATTATGGATGTATTGGCTGCGTTTGAGAGTGCCATCCGGCTGTAGTTGTGTGTACTGCTGCGTAACGATGAATGAATACACATTTCCAAGTCACCGATGACTTCGAGCGAGTCAACTTTGACTCGAATACGCTTGTTTTATTGATCGCGAAGTCAACATGGACTTAAACCAAGTCGACATTGACTCAAACGTACTAGTTTCAGTAATAGTGAAGTCAACGTCGACTCTGAACGAGTCTACATTGACTCAAACGCACTAGTTTCAGTAATAGTGAAGTCAACGTCGACTCTGAACGAGTCTACATTGACTCGGTCGACAGCGACCCAGCGTTGACTTACAAATCCAAAAAAATAAACTCGGTTTCAGTATGAACACCCAAAGGGTCGTTTTACTTGAGTTTGTATAGACAGTATCCGAAGTGAAAAATGGCCGACTTTTCAGATGAAGAGGATCGCCAACTCGTTCAGCTCGCGGCGGTGTACGAGCAAGCGTGAAAACGAATCGAGTGGGTGTCAGTGGAGAAAGACATGAGGCCGTCAACATGGAGCGCAACCAAACTGCAACAGCGAATCAAGACGCTCAAGAGACGATATGGCAATAACGTGCTGAGTTTCCCCCCGCGCTATTTCCGCCCGCCACCACACCGAGCAGGACTGCATTTGGAAGCCAAAGCCGCGTCTACTCTACGGTTTTCGCCTTCACCACATACCATTTCGATCCTATCACCGCAAGAAATCTACAACGCCACTGAAGGACTATTCTGCCTACTCACCAGGCGTGATGTGCGCGCGAGTGAACGTCAGCTAAATACCGGGGAGATTACAATGGCTGGGGTGTCCATGCTGATCGAAGAAGCGAATATTCAAGTGAATGACGTGTTTTTGGATGCTGGATCCGGCGTGGGAAATGTTCTCGCTCAAATCGCTCAGCAAACGCAAGCATTTCGTGTGGTTGGTATTGAGATCCAACGTGACCTGGCCGCTAGAGGTATGGAGCTGATTGCGTCTAGGGCATCGCGCTTTCCACACTTGCTCAAGATCAGCGTCGTCACCACAGACATCCGCAATATTGCTGAAGGCAGCGATACTGTTATCAGTGCTGATCCAGACTCGAAGTTGGCTCAACCCAGCTCCTTTATCAGCTCCGCCACCCTTTTATTTTGACACGACACTGTGTTCGAAGCAGATGTGGTTTTAGCAATGCGTGCTTTGTGCATGAAGCTACCTCATCTACGTCTGGTGGCGCTAGCAACACGAGTGTGTCCGCGGCATCGTAATACGTGCCGAAATTCGTTTTGCAAGCAGTGGAAGTTAATGAAAACAATTCAGGTTCCGATGAATTACAGCAGCTCCCTTCGGGATTTACACCTGTACGCAGCTGAACCAAGATGGTCAATGCAGTAACTACGATCATTACTCTAACATTGCCGCCGAGGGTCAAACCAACAACTATGTATTAATTGCATGAAAATCAATCACAACTCTAATCAACTTCGACCTGCAGTTGAGTTTGACAGCGTAATGAAGCCGCTGTCGCCCATGAGCTGTCATACGAGGTCTAGAGTACCCAATACAAGATGAAGTGTTCGTAGCGGACGAGCTTACTCGAGTCGACGTACGGCATCGTGGGCTCCGTAGCTGACCATGAAGTCTCCATGCTTCAAGCCGCCGTTGTATCTGTCGTTCTTGGAGTCTTGCCACACCCCGCTGTTGTATCTGTCGTTCTTGGAGTCTTGCCACACCCCACTGTCCCTGTCGTGCTGTTGGCGTCCTCCCTGCCGCTTGTTTCCACCGTCGTGCCTTCGGCATCGCGCTCGGACATTCGCTGTGGAGTCGACTCGCGTTAGGGTGAAGTGTCAGTACCCGCACGGTTTCAGCGGTGGGGGCACGTAGCTTAGGTGGGCGCAGATGCGCAAGATCGCCTCCTTGCTCAACTCCTGCCGGGTGTAGCCGGTGAACAGCTCGTTCTGAATGTAATACGCCTGTCGACAACAACAACACCAGCATGAGCCCCTAGATATGAACGCCAAAGTTGCCAAGACGCCGCCTTACCTTGTGGGGGTTGAAGATGGTGTCCAGCTCGCACACCTACCGAGTCCACAACATCTCTCAGCGTCAGCCTCCCTTCTGCTAAAGCTCCAATAGCCCTGACGTCTCACGTACATTGCCGAAGTAGCGGTCGGGCTCCTCCGCGAACAGGAGCGTCCAGGTCTCGATCGAAATAACTCGGCCTTCGCAGTGGCACCGACAGAGCCGTAGTCGTAGCTCCGCGACCAGCGTACCTCGCGTGTGTGAAGGCATCTATAGAAGGCAATCAGACAAGGGAAAAGAAAATTAACATTAGTGAGCGGTGCATCCTGTCAACTCAGAATTTTACCATAGCGGAGAAGCGCTAAACCTTCGCGGGCACCTGGCAATCCGCGGATGTAAATGCCAGTGCGGTGGCCAATGGTGGCGCGGAAGCCCGGCACCCATGCCCATCCACCTTTCAAGGTGACAAATCCGCAAACAGATCGCATTGGTCAAAACGCTCTCGGCGGGACCTTGAAGAGTCGCAGTTACCCTAACCACCTGTATGGCTTGAACCGGCACTTTCCACCGAGGTTTTTCTTATCCCAGAAAAATCAGGATAACGGTCGCCGGTGGGTTAATGGGCTCAATATAATCTCAGCCTTGAAATGAAATGAGGATGAGAACCTGGGTCAGGATGGAGGCTCCGACACTCCGCCACCCCGAACAAGGGAATTCAGGGCGGATAACATCCCGCCTAGACGTTTCAAGCCGGGACGACAAGGTCGTGCATACATTGGTCGGCGTGGTGGCGAGTCCGAAAGCGAAGTTGAGGGACGCGTGCAAGACGAGGAAGATGATTCAGATGAAGCCCCTCCAGAACCACGAAGTTCAGGACGGGGAAGGCAGGAAGCCGCCAGTCCCGTGTGTGCCGACTCGAAGTGTGCCCACCCAGGATGTGACAACAGAACAAGAGATCCGTAAAACCGTGTTTCGCGTGATGGAACATTATGGGTGGAGGCCACCTCCCCAAGCTGACTATCGCCCAGGCTGGCAGTCGCCTCGCCCGGGATGGCAGTCTCCTCGTCCAGACAACCCAAACAAGAAGTTGGAGTGATGTGAAGTGCGACAAGTGCAAACGGACGGGACATCCAACGCATGCACGCAGAGTTCCTCCGTGCAACCACTGTGGAGATTCCCATGACGGCCAGTGTGCGGACCTTGAAGCCCTCCAAGCAGTGAAGACTCTCGCTCGCCAAGGCATGCTAAAAGACCTGCCTGCTCACATCCTCAAGAAATTGCTGGGTGGGGAAGCCAATCAAGGGAAGTCGTTAAACGAGTAAGCCCGCTGGACAGGGGTCCAGAATGCGCCGGGCTGAAGAATCCCCAACGATTGTGTGTCTTAGTATATGTCGGACCAGAGCTGAGAAAGAAGACGGATGATAACCAACAATGCATGACTTCTATTCGAGATACGTCTACCGAGCCTGGAGGATGTGACCCTGAGAGGACCCTTCCAAGACTAGATAGCCAAGACGTTCCGACCGAAATGGAGTTAAGTCCCGGTCAACGTTATGACTGGTGGGCGGATCATGAACAAGAAGACAGTCGCGAGGTGGCATCGGTACACAGAGCAGTAAATGACCTTCGAGTACAAATCTTTCTGAACACTGGTGCGTCTGGAAGTATGGTCAGTTTGAACATTGCGCGTAGGCTCAAGCTGAAGCTCCAGATGCTACCAGAACGGATTAAGGTGTCCGGTTTGGGAGGAGTCCCGACGTACATCACTGCAAGTGCGAGAGTCAAGAGCACGCTTGGAGTGCGAGTGGTTTACATAATTAATGTCTGGATAACGAATATCGTCGAAGATGTGGAAGTGCTTCTAGGAATGAACTTCATGTATGCCGCTGGAGTCGATTGTGTGTACGAGAGGGACTTGTTCAACTACCAGACGAAGAAGCTATTCTGATGTGTGGAAGAACGTCCCATCAACTTCTGGGGTTGGATTTACCTGTGCTGCCTAAACGCGATCTCTACTTGAACCCGGGTGAACATGCTGTGATCCGCATCGAATATGGTCAGAGCAGCCCTCAGCGGGATGTGGTCTGGACAGGGCAAAAAGATCGCTGGGTCACCCAGATCATCTATGCAGCACAGTCATGGGCAACAGATATCAAGGTCGTCAACATTTCCAACCGGATGTTGTGGATTGACATGAGAACTCCAATCGCACGAATAGTGGAGTTTGGGAGTTTTCCTCGTTTCGGAAGATTTGTCCGTCCAGGATGCCCGAAGTATAAGGAGTGGCAACAACTCATCTATGAGATCGCGCCGTCTCCTGAAGTAAGGAAACGTGAGCGTGAACTTGAAGAGCTCAGATAAGAACAAGAGCCACCTTTACCCAGTATGAGTAACCATCCAAAATCATATTACGACCCCGCCCGGGAACCACACCGGCTAGAATTGTCCAACTACAAGATCAGACCAAGCAGGTTCACTCGATGAATACGGAGTACCCGACTAAGGTCGTCTTGTGAGTGCAGACGGCGTCTTGGGAAGTCGATGTGAGGGTAGGAAGTAGATCCGAAAGTGAGTTTGATTTAGTTAGTAGTTTCTGCCTTGCTCTACTAGCTCTATCCTACCTCTGCTGTAGCCTCGGTGAACACCACATGTAACGGAAACAAATCTTGTAATGGAAACGGATGATGTGCGTCAAATCCGTTTACGTTACAGTCGTAATCACGGTTCTCGTCCAATCAGCGCACACCGTCCCTGCATTAACCATACCAATCATCACTGATCAGCCAATCACATTGCACGATTTGCTCCACTTCAACTGCAATCTCCCGTGACACGCGCCGGCACGCGCAAGCCGTGTGCCTTGCGGTCGGGGCCCAGCGTAGTAGACAGCGAAGTGCAATCACAACAGGTCGTACACAGTGTGGCTACCCAGACGACGGAACTAGTAGACGCCGGCGTCCAGGTGGATGTTATCCAAGAGACCAAGGAGGTGAAGGTGCTAAAAGTGAGTGTGGTCGAGATCAATGAGATAGCTTCGAATGAATCGGAGCCGGACGTCAAGCTGGACCCCGAACCCCGCCCCGAGTTTCTAGAATGTCAGGTCCAGGAAGCCGAGGAGATGGACCTCCCAAGTTGCGCCTGGTCATCCACCCCTATCCAGTAGTTGGAAGAAGAGTATATCCGATGCATGAGAGTCAGTCAACAAGACCTAGATCTGGAACCAGCGGTATACATCCAGGAAGGCAGTGAGCTGTTATCGCAGTTGCGCGACGAACTCGCTATGTTGCCCGAGCTGAAAGATCTCAGCCCTGAGTGCGACATCTACAAAGCCGATGTCGGTGTCCCCAGCCGGCTACTACTGCGGAAGAGAAGAAGTTGTGGTCCATCCTGGCTTATCATCGGAATATATTCCTGGGCGATGGCAACGCAGCACCTGCCCCGGACAGGGGCGTAGTGCGTGACCTGGATGTAGGTGGCGCTAAACCTGTTGCCCAACGTCCAATATCCATTGCTCCTGACATCATACGGAAGGTCTACGAGCTGATCAAGAAGCGGTTGGAAACTGGACTGGTTGAGATTTCTGTCTGCTTGGGCATCTCCGATCCGGTGAACATGACACACATGGACTTTGTGAGTCATTTGTGGAGGCCAGACCGACGACGTTAACATGATACTAGCACCTTGTTTTGCTGCTTAAGAAGCTCTGTCGGTGTCACTGCAGCAGTGTTCACGCGGGCACCAGTTTGTAGGGCGTAGTTTAACGCGTCGACCTTGATCACCGCAGCTGTTGAATCGAGTTCAAGACGTAATGAGCCGCCATGGCATACGATGTGCAGTGTTGTAGACTGCGCTGTCGCAGTATATCCGGACACGACTCCGTACGCCCATTCATCGATACCTTCGGCTGATGTCCGCGGAAAGGCTACTGGGTGCGCGATGTATGAGCCCGGCCAGTACTCACGTTCATGGGCGGGCACCGCCCGGTGGCGAAACGTGTCAACAGGAAGAGACAGGAGCTTCCTTTCTTCAATTTTCTCTTGTTCAACTTGTTCTTCGTCTTCTTCATCGACAGGCCCGACAATCTTCACCGTTGCTGTAGTGTCGGCAATGGCGACGAGTTCAACGTACTGAAAATCAGTGAGCTGGCTGACGTGTGTCGGCCCAACAAAGGCCAGATCACCGGGAGAAGGAATCGCCATCTTGAGGGGAGGGGAGGAGGGGGGGGGGTGAAGAGTCGACTTTATCCGCGCAGAGAGAAACCTGAAGTGAGGTCTAACTCCTTCTCTGCCTAGCTAGCACTATCGCGATCTAAAAGTAGAGCTCCGCACCATCGCAGTTTGGAAAAGTCTTCAAATGGTAGTATCCACTAACAGGATACTCCTCCCTTCCGTGGCATTCTCATAGGGCTATCAGTGCAGCTTGCTGCAAGGGTTCGCGTCATTCATCCAGCCTCTGAATTAGATGTAATTAGATATTGGCGTTAGATGTAATAACACCTTTGCCAATTCAAGTTGGCAGCAGTATAAGGCAAAGCCGAGTGTCCCGTAATTAGAAATTTTATATTTTTCAAAAATTGAAATATTTAGATTTAGTGTAAAACAACGCGGATTTAGTCCAGAGCTAACGTCTATGGGGCTCCCTGCCGTGACAGATAGCGCGCAGTGGCGCCGTTGACAAGGCGCATGTGGATGTAAGGCATGCATGTTTCCTCCGGTGTAAAGCTCCGACGTTCAGACTTCCCGCCGTACGGCATGTTTATCAACTCGGCGTAGCTCA
The DNA here is from genome assembly GCA_033557925.1 of Phytophthora x cambivora. Lineage (NCBI taxonomy): Eukaryota > Oomycota > Peronosporomycetes > Peronosporales > Peronosporaceae > Phytophthora > Phytophthora x cambivora. The sequence goes on along the minus strand of JAUCEB010000024.1, from coordinate 210,975 downwards.
GGGCTGGAAGAACTGCGCAGGACGCTCCAGTCGGCGAGCATTATCGCCGCCCTGCCAGGTCGACGCAACAGGCTCGCGCGGAGGTCACAGTGGTGTGTGGCGGCGGTGGCGGGGGGGGGGGGGGTATCCGTGGAGTTTGTATCGCCACCGGGACCGCAGTTGTCGAGGTGCTGGGGTGTCGTGGGCCTACCGCTGCTCAAGCTTCCTTTATCGCCCGCTCCCAAGCCTAGCGGCGGCTATGATAAAGCTCCCTACGCATTCATCAAACACATGTAGCATTACAGTGCTTAGTACCTTTATATCACAGCAATGTTATTAACCAAACGTACCTGCGATCGGGTTACGCATGGGCCACATGTAGCACGGGCTCAAGGGTGCGGCCCTCCGTCGGCCGTAGGAGGGCACGTTGTACACGACGATGGCGATGGTCTTGACGAGGCAGGCGCAGCCAAGGAGTCCAACGTCACCCTTCCTTGTGGCCGGCAACGCGCTTGCGGCTGCACCCCGAAGGGTCTGACCGCCTGAAGCTCTTCTCTTTTGCGGCAAAAGACCGTTCGCCCTCCACTAAATTTACATTGCTTTAAATACAAAATTTTGAAAATAATTTCTGAAATTTCGATGTTAATTCACCTACTTCAGTCCGCTTTGCCTTACACTGCTGCTAACTTGGATTGGCAAAGGTGTAGATGTTTGCGAACTTAAAGTAGCTACGCACCTTGCCAAACCCACGCATGCCGTTCGCGAAGGTGCCCACTGGTCCCTTGAATGGGAAGCTATGCGGAAACTAACGCGACTGGCGTCCATCTCGGTGTTCAGCTCCTTCCTCTCGGGATCCATCGGCGCGGCGGCTTCTTCGAGTAGTGGTGGTACAGCATGGTGCCCAACCTGCTCGGGGAGTACAAGTCGTAGCTGTCCATCCAGTAGATGCCCCAGATCCAGGCGTGTGGAAGGCGACCAAGACCTTTCGCTGAGTGTAGCACTTGGTGAACGAGTAGCCGCCACACCATAGCGCTGAGATTGCGGCATGCAGATACGGAAGGAGACGCGCTCGTCAAGCACCTAGACACCATTTCGTAGGACAAGATCGCCGGCCTCAACATCCCAACGGGCCCACAGAGTGCTCATCAAACCGATGCATCTGAGTACGAGATCAAAAGAAACGCACGCTTGTCAAATCTTCTTCGTCAATATATATTTAATATATTGCCGAAGAAAGGAAGCGCAGTCGCAATAAATTCTCCCGTTGTTCAGAAATATATATTAATAGTGCTGTAATGCATGGAATTATAAGTCGCTCCAAGTCCAGCAGCCCTTACATCAGCGAATCCAGCAGCTTCTATCCTAGCTAACCCTATATATACATTCCATCCAAGATTGGGGGGGGGGGTTAAGGACATAGCGAGATAAGATCATCGTACTTCTAGGTGCTTTCTCAAATAACATCGTATTGGTAGATGTTCTTAAAGTCATACCCATGAGGGACACTAGAGAACTGTAGATTCTGGAGCTATTTTTGGCCTGGAGTTATCTCCCGATGCTCCGAAAAGTTACTCCGGTTGGTACCATATAGAACTGTAGTTTCTGGAGGATTGGACCAGGACTTGAGCAAGTACGCGTTACAAATTCTTACAGGTTCTTCATTCTGCTTTATTTTTCAATGCATTTCGACGTCAAGATCAAGGAGCTCACGCTTCTGCTGGCCGCTATGCTGGCGCTCGGCACGGACACGGACGAAGCTTTGCAGTACCTGATGCTCTTCGTCTGTACGCGCATCATCTGTGACCGTGTGCCCGTCCGCCGTCGTCACTTCCGCTTGACAGACGACCCCCTTGCGTTGTGTCGTGTCCAGCGCGGAAGCGATGATTTCTGGGGCCGCGGTGCTGGTCGCCGTCGCCGCTGTGAAGGGCTTCTTGCCACTCGCAGATGCCTTGGTACTGCCAACCCGTATGGCAGTAGGAGCGATCGCTGCAGAAGATGCATCCGCGCACTTCTTCGGAGGTGCCTGCACCGTTGCGGAAGCTTGCTCTGCAGTCCGCTTCTTGCTGGTGGTCTTCTTCTTTGCTCGTAGTCCAGCCACACGAGGCTTCTGATTTGCGTCGCCAGCGCGATAGCGCAGAAGGGCCGAGGGGCCGGGGTCCCACGGCCGCCGGTCGACTTGTCTTCCATCGTACTAGGGCGGAAGAATCCGGGCAAACCTAGGCTTCAACTTGCAGACTGCTATAAAATCGTGAGTGTTTCTGGCAAGTTGCTCCTTGGAGTTACGCGCACCCCCAATAACTCCTTGGAGCATCGATTTTGGAGCTAAAGGTTACGTTTTATAGTTTGTATTCATACAAGTACGAATTTTAACTCCGTAACCCTCAAATAGCTCCAGAAACTACAGTTCTCTACTACGGCAAATCGCAGGCCCCAGAACCCCTGTTTAACGACGCGACCTAGCCCATGTCAGGTTCGCAGACCGGGCAGAACGCAGCGAAACGTATGTTACTGGAGCGATTCCCGCAGCCAAAACCCTAGTCCTAGATCCCAGACCCAGGAAGAAACGTGCAGAAAAGGGGCTGGATCAAACGTCTGAGCCAATCACAAGTCTGTGCGAGGGGGGTACCCCCCTCGCACAGACTATTTTGGGAATCTCAGACTTGTCACAGACTGCTGCGGGAATCGCTCCACTGACCGTAAAGAAGGTAAAGTGAGGGCCGCCAAAAACGTCAAAAGCAAGTCACCAGCAATCTCACCGTAATGGAGCTTCGCCCAATAAAAATCGACAAGGTGTTACACTACGATTTCATGCCGGCATGACCAACGTTGACGAAGAGCCTACGATACGGGCTTGGATTTGAATGGAAATGGAAACCCGGTTGATTTGCACACGGAGGATCGATTCTTCGTCAGGTGGAGCGCTTGAGATCGGAAATTGTTGTCTGTTTGGGGCCTTAACAGTGAGAAGTGAATGTGGCACCACACTTTCAGCCCATTTTGCGTGAGCTTTGGCTCGCGCATATTCTTTTCGGTCAGGCTTTTGGGCGAGGTTACTTGTGCAAAGCGTTGGAGTCTTGGAGGGCATGATCGGGATCAATCTACAGTGAGCTTACCTTTCCGTGCGAGTAGTGTTGTACAACCGGCAAAACTGTTTGAGCTGCTAAACCGGTTTAATCTGGTTTTGCAGATAAACCCACGGATAAATCTGACAAAGCTAATCGGCGTGTAATTTTGGAATTAATGTGTGGTCATATTCGTAATAGCTGGGTCATATATGTATTTTTCCCTGACGCACGTCAAGCACTTCATCCATTACTCCTCATTCCGCATTCCTCGTTCCGCACTCGAGCTGCTCGCTCTTGCTGCACCCGAAGGACGCCGGGGCTGGGGGTTGGTTACGAGATAGGAAGGGGTCCTGAGAGGTTAAGGTATGGCTAATATGGTGTCATCGATGTAGCTACGATGAGAGTGTTGTGATTGCACTTCGCTGTCTATTACGCTGGACCCCGACCACAAGGCACACGGCTTGCGCGTGCCGGCGCGTGCCACGGGAGATTGCAGTTGAAGTGGAACAAATCGTGCAATGTGATTGGTTGATCAGTGATGATTGGTATGGTTAATGCAGGGACGGTGTGCGCTGATTGGACGAGAACCGTGATTATGACTGTACCGTAAACGGATTTGATGCACATCTTCCGTTTCCGTTACAAGATTTGTTTCCGTTACATGTGGTGCTCACCGAGGCTACAGCAGAGGCAGGAGAGAGCTAGTAGAGCAAGACAGAAACTACTAAATTAATCAAACTCACTTTCGGATCTACTTCCTACCTCTCACATCGACTTCCCAAGACGCCGTCTGCATTCACAAGAGGTTATGAGCCCAAGCTACGCTTACACCGTCAAACCCGTCGAAGACAACTACTTTCACTGGGAGTTCAACATGAGGATAAAGCTCTCGCGCAAAGGACTGCTGGCCCACATCATCAAGCCAGAGTTCGTCGCGCTGAGTGACCACTCCACGGTGCAGTGGAAGACCGACGATCTGAAGGCTCTTGGTGTGATCGCAGGAGACGGGAGTCTCACATACCAAGTCTACATTCGTGGGGCGACAACTGCTGCTGACTCGTGGCGCATGCTCGAGGAGCAGTTCAACCGGAACACGCTCAAGAACCGACTCATCGTCACCGAGAAGTTGCACAACTTCAAGATGGAGTCCGGTACGCGGTTCGCGGTGCATGTGGACCAGTTCAAGGAGATCGTCCTCCATATGGAGACGATTGGTGAGCCTCTGGATGAGACCCGACAGCTCGTGTTGCTGCTCGGTAGTCTGACGGATAAGTACCGGATGATCAGTACCGTACTCGAGAACACGCCGAACATGACGTTGGCGTATGCGATCCAAGCTCTCTCCAGTGTTGATACCTCGGATGAATTGTCATCAGCTCAACAGAAGGCTTTCGTGGCGAAGAAGAGCTACGACAAGCGTGGGTTCAACGGCGAGTACTTCTACTGCAAGAATACTGGGCACAAGGAAACGGAGTGCCGCAAGAAGAAGGCCGACGAGGAACGCGGGCAAGTCGCGAAGGAGACGTCCGACTACGCGTTCACGGCTACGAGTGGGATGGACAAGTCTGAATGGCTAGTCGACTCCGGTGCAAGCTCGCCCATGACCAGCGTCCGGGAGAAGTTCGTGTCCATGAAGGAGCTGAAGACGCCAGTCCGCATCACGATCGCGGATGGCAGGAAGATCGACGCAGTTGCAATGGGCACCGACGGATTGAGGCTGATGGACGGGACGTCTGTCACGCTGTCGGATGTTCTGTACATCCCTGAAGTAGAAGGAAACCTCATCTCGGTGGCGAAGCTGGCTGAGAAGGACGTCGTCGCGCAGTTCAGCAAGGACAAGTGTGTCTTTCGCTATGGTGATGCTACCATCATGGAGGCCAAGCGCTGTGGAAACGTCTACAAGTTGAAGACAGTGGGGGACGAGGGGTGTCATGCGGCGACGATATCTCGTAAGGAGCCATGGGCAGTCGTGCACGCCCGTCTCGGCCACATCCCGTACAAGCGCTATGAACAGCTACTGACCATGGCCGATGGAGTTCCTCGCATCGCAGATCCACCAAGTGACCACGTGTGTGCCGGCTGCTGAATGGGCAAGATGCGAGAAGACAAATTCTCTCGCAACCCGGAAAAGACCGTCAAGCGTGCTGGAGTCCTCGACCTTATCCACTCGGACGTCATGGGTCCAATGCAGACGAAGACACCTGGTGGCTGTTACGCTGTCACGTTCATCGACGATTTCTCACGTCACGTCACGGTGTACTTCATGAAGAAGAAAGCGGAAGTCTTGGAGAAGTTCAAGATGTTCAAGGCCGACATGGAAAACGCAACAGGGCGCAAGAACAAGCGCATCCGCTCAGACAACCGCGGTGAATACACGGGTCGACTCTTCAAAGAGTACCTGTCCAAGCAAGGCATTCGTCATGAGAAGACAGTGGCGTACACGCCTCAGCAGAATGGACTGGCTGAGCGCATGAACCGGAGCCTCGTGGAGATGGCTCGTTGCTTGCTCTACCACGAGGGCATTGACAAGAAGTGGTGGGCTGAAGCAGTCAACACGTCGGCATGGATCATCAACAGGATTCCCAACACCGTGGCTGTGAAGACGCCCTACGAGATCGTGTACCAGAAGAAACCTCAGCTCAAGAACCTGAAGGTGTTCGGTGCACTCGGCTATGGGCACATCCCGGACGAGAAGCGCCGCAAGCTCGACGCCAAGGCGTTCAAGTGCCGCTTCTTGGGCTACGAGGATGGTGTCAAGGGATACCGCGTCCTGAACGTGGAAACTGGCCAAGTGAAGATTGTGCGTACGGTGAAGTTCATAGCGACCACTAGCACGGGCGACTTCATGACTGAGGTCGAAGGCGACGACAAAGATGAAGATGTTGCCGCGCCCCATGCTACTGCTCTGAGTCATGGACAGTCGCAGACACTCACCATCTTCAATGATGAGGTGGTACCACTTCAACGTGAGGTGACCACAGAGACTGCAATCGTCCCTGCACCTTCTCACTCCATGATTACTCGCTCACGTACCCAGCACATTGAGGAGACCACGGATCCTGAAGAAGCGGAAGGACGCAAGAAGCAGTTTGTGGCTCCCTCCGCTATTGGAACCAAGCGACAGAAGCTGAGTCAGGCTCGCGTCAAGCCAAGTGACGAGCTGCTCGCTATTGAAGGGGGCCAGCTGATGGCCTCAACGGAGGAGGTCCCGAAGACGTATGCTGAGGCAACGACACGTCAAGACCAAGATGAATGGAATAAGGCAATTGCAAGTGAACTGAAGTCACTCATTGTCAACAAGACCTGGAAGCTGGTACCCAAGCCAGCACACCAGCGCCCGATCGGTTGCCGCTGGATGTTCGCGTTGAAGCGAGACGAAAAGGGACACGTCGTTCGATAGGGGTACTCGCAACGCAACGGCATCGCTTACGAAGAAACGTTTTCGCCGGTACCTCAACTCGGTTCGCGCCATGCTGGCGAAATGCGGTGCGGAAGGAATTGAGATTGAGCAGTGCGATGTCGACACAGCGTTCCGGTACGGGAAGCTGAATGACGAGATTTACATGGAGTTACCCGAAGGTCTCAGGGAGCTACTGGAATTGGCCGAAGCTCAAGGCGAGGACGACGTCGTCTACATGCTGCTCCATATTTTGACTGGACACGGTGGTGCTCCTGTGGTGTGGCGCTTGACGTTCCAGAAGACTGTCGCTCTGAGTTCAACCGAAGCCAAATACATGGCGCTGAGTGACTGTGTCAAGGAGTGCGTCTGGATGCGACGCCTGCTTAAGGACATTGGTGCTGAGCAAGTGGGGGCTACGGTGATCTACGAGGACAACCAAGGCGCGATGGCTTTGGCGAAGAACGTCGGTTACCAAGCTCCCACCAAGCACATCGACATTCGCTACCACTTCATTCGAGAGAAGGTGGTGAGCAACGAAGTGGAGCTGGAGTACGTGGATACCAAGAACCAGCTCGCCGACTTCATGACCAAGGGTCTACCGTCGAGGACGCTACGCTACTTGATGATGCGGAGCAAGGTTGGTCCCAAGCTCGAGACATCGAACTGAGTGGGGTATTGCATTTCGCTGTCTACTACGCTGGGCCCCGACCGCAAGGCACACGGCTTGCGCGTGCCGGCGCGTGCCACGGGAGATTGCAGTTGAAGTGGAACAAATCGTGCAATGTGATTGGCTGATCAGTGATGATTGGTATGGTTAATGCAGGGACGGTGTGCGCTGATTGGACGAGAACCGTGATTATGACTGTAACGTAAACGGATTTGATGCACATCATCCGTTTCCGTTACAAGTTTTGATTCCGTTACATGTGGTGTTCACCGAGGCTGCAGCAGAGGTAGGAGAGGGCTAGTAGAGCAAGACAGAAACTACTACTGTAACTAAATCAAACTCACTTTCGGATCTACTTCCTACCCCTCACATCGACTTCCCAAGACGCCACCTGCACTTACAAGAGGGAGGGCGACCGAGATCGAGTGTGTGGACACATTTTGTAGGGGAGAAGAACGAAGCGAGCAAGAGGTGCAAGGAAGTGATCACCAACGCAAAGGTGGAGAAGCTGTAGAGGCACATACGCAAGAACTGCGGAAGCTGGTCAGCGAGGGAGAGGAGTGTGTACGTCGACACTGCTGCTCAGCGCAGCCAACGCTCAGGCCCTCGGGTCAGTTTTGATTCTGCTACAGCGTCGAGCGCTGGTGATGACGGTAGCAGCAGTGAATCAACGTCGATGACCCGAGTGGAGTTTAACAAGTTCGTCGCCAACTACATCTACGCCTCTGGGTAAAACCTGGCTTCCGCTGGGCTGAAGGTGCTGTCGCGCCAACTAGTGTCTGGACGTCTGTTGTTTGAAGCCGCTGACGTAGAAGCGGGGCATCTCGTGGGAGACATGGAATATGTTCCCTATATAGTGCTGGTCATCGATGGCTGTACGTCGGTGAGCCACTGGAAGAGAGAACGAAGACTCCTCTCCACCCTTCGAGCCCGACAACGGTTCTCAGGAGTAGTCTAACCTGCATGGATTTCGTATTAATTAAATAAAAAAACATCGATACATCGTGCGTTTTTGCTTCCCTTCGTGTCTGCTGCACTTGCCTTGCTGTTGTAATGCTGCCATCACACCTACGGTGTGCTATCCTCCTCTGGTCAATTTTAGGCTTCCGGTGGTTTTTGCCGTGGATTAAACCGGATTAAATTGATTAATCCAAAAATTAAAACTGGTTTTGCCGCGGCAAAACCAACACTCCGTGCGATACATATTTAAGACCAGGACATATTTCCTCACATGTCAATAAGCAAAATAGTGTGGAGGATTTCGTGAGAATCTCGTTCCCTTCTGAATAAATGATAACTAATTGAGCTGGCCGATTCTCCTCTGGTACTTGAGTTATCATTTGCAGGAAGGAAAACCTTACATGCACATGTACATGTATCGACCCATGGACCGCATCGTCATCACTGCATCATCATCTTTGCGTGCCACGTCAACAAGCGGACTTCATAATCGCACAAATGACTGGTGCTGTGGAGATGGACCCACAGGGCACGCCCCGCATTGTTAAGCAAGTGTTTTTAAGGAATGTTTCTAACTGCTCGATGAGCTCACTCGAGCAAGCAAACGTCATACATGACTTTCGAATTGTATGTGATCGATTCAGCGAACCCGCTCGGGGTTAGCCGCAAGTCAGTTCCGAACATCCGACTGACGATCTCCATAGAATTTCCCGATTGCAAAACCGTTCCAGTATTACGGTGTCCGTGGTCAAATTTCTGGTATATATGTTTACTGCACTAGCAGTGATGCTGTCCCCGACTGAGTGTTGCATAAGCCTAGCTAGTGTAACCGATTATCCCTCCTTATACATGCGACCTATTTACATCCGGATAAGGGGGACACCCTTTTGCCTTGGATACTGCGATGCTGAACTCACTTTGCGCAGCGTTTATGCCGTCCGGATTAAGGTATACACGGGTGATTCTCCAGTCGGGAATCTCAAGTTTAGTCTCTACATTGTTAGGGGTGCGAGTTTCACCGCCATGATGATTCAGGGAAAGATGGAAATTTCCGACTCTATCGATACCGGCATTCGTCACTGGTGGGAAATCCCAATTTCAATAAAAGAACTTGCGTTATACATTCCTTGGATACTTGGTACTTGTATGCAGCCTTATGGTTCATAGAGCAGGGCTAAACACCGACTCCAAGAAAGTATCTGGTCTACCCATGATCCATGCGATGGAAAGCGCGAGGTCGGTTCAGTTTCAATTTTGCCACCGCCTGCGAACCATGAATCTGCGCTCCCTACTGCTCACTGTTGTTGCCTCCGCTACGCTCAGCGGTGTGGGTGCTGCCACCATCAACCACGACCAAGTGCAGCCGTTCCCGCAGCTTACGCCGGTCACCCTGTCCGAGAAGTCCGCCGTCAAATTCAAGCCGAGTCTCATCATAACATACGGGTGCCATCCATACCCTGCTGTCAATGCCGCGGGTGAGACGAGTGGAGGGTTGAAAGGGACTGGGCCAATCGACGGAAAATGCAAGGGGTCGGGTCTGGGCTCGCAAGTGTATGGTCGAGCTGTCTGGCACAAGGATCTCTGGGCCATCATGTACGCGTGGTATTTTCCCAAGGAGATGTACGAACAACTTAACGGCGTGAAGGGCCACCGACACAGTTGGGCTAGCGCCGTTGTATGGCTTGACAACCCTGCCTTCGAGAAGCCCAAGATACTCGCCCTGTCAACTTCGCTCACGAACGGAGAATATAGTACTCTTAAGGACGGTCCACCAGCATGCGGTCGCTGGTCGTGTGATCCACCTTTCAACGACTATATCAACGGTACCAGTCCCATGTTCGCATACGGAGTTGGCACAGATGAGGGCAGCTGGCTGACCCGGACCACTGGGAGGATTGGTGAACTCCAGGATCTCGTCATGTGGGAGCAATTGACGGAAGAAGCGCGTAGTGCTCTAAGCGAAACCGACTTTGGAGAGAAGGCCAAGGTCCCGTTCATCGATGCCAACTTCGACACGAACCTCGAGGCGTCTCGCCCCTTCTTGTGAGAAAACAAAGTTGGTCGAAATGCATTCTTCACCTTGGTAGAGCATTAGGTACGCGAAAGGAATGATAAAAATTCTTGTTGCTGATCATTCTCGATTTTAGCCATAGTAAATCTTGTTTGCACAGCAACGACGAAGTTGCATACTACGTATATAAGAGAAAAATACAGCACTTGTGCTTGGTCTTTCAAACATGCAGATAGGCTTTCCTCAGCCAAACCAAGCTTCTTCGCATCATCGGACAAGCGTGTCGTGTTTCAAGCGCTGCTGTTAAGCTTTGGTTTGCATTATTGGTAGTGAATAAACAAACGAATAGCGTGGCATTTTGGTGCTCGAGACTATCAATCCAAAGACAGAGCGAGTTCGCCGATTGCATCTCGGACTTGCAATGCTAATTATGGACTAACTATAGCTGTTTTTGTTGTTTTCGGGTGCAGTTCGGCCGACAAACCACGCTGCAAGAGGTCAAGATGCCTGCTTCCTCGACATCCTCCCTCGCTTCACGGTAGCTACATGGAATATGAGAGAGACGAACGCATGAATGCATACTGATGTGATGTTGCCGGCAGATCATCCAGCAGCAAAAGTAGGTGTCGAAGCGTGCACAAAGGTATGATGTGATGTCGTTCACTGCTGCCAAAACCGACAAGCGTCTTACCTGCTATTGTTCTATTTGACTCGTATGTAGGCCACATGCTGCTTGCTGAAAGCGACTTCGACGAGGTAGGTGGACCGGGAAAAAAGTTTTTGCAAGTTGCATATTTCTATGACATTGTTGAACTGGGTGTTAGGCTCGCTCTGTGACCTCTTCGGCAAGTTCACGGAGTTCTACCTCAACTCGTTCTAGCGGTGGGGTCACTGGAGCCGCCTCAGATTCACTCGCTACGTCATGTACGTGCCTTTAACTTCGTGTAGTATTTATTGAACGAGCTAATCCCATTTGTCGCCACAGGCGTCTCACTTCGCGACTTGGAACTCCGCAAGAGCCAAATTGAGCGCGAGCTACTACGAGTTCAGCACGAATTGCAGCTACGAGAATCACAGCACGCGGCGGCTCGAGTGCCGCCCAGTCCAGCTCAAATGGGGACAACTCTATTGAAATGAACACTTGTCTAGCACGGCTAGACTTTAGTATCTACAGCCACAAGCGGTGAGTTGGAGATAATATCAGAGGTAGCAACATGGAGGCACAGCGAATCCACGCAAACAACTCAGTTCCGTCCTTCATTTGGTACTTTGTACACGTATTACGGAGCGTACGGTCCGTTGTCCATCAACCAAAGCAAACTTTTCTTTGGTCTGGTGGATTGTATACATCGAGTTGCACTGGATTCGACGTGATCACCTCAAGGATGCATTTTATACCAGGGCCTGGCACTGCATAGTACTGTAGTACTACTGATCTTTGCAAAATTTCATATACCAGGTACTAAAAAAGTGCTCTTACCGGTACCGGTATCGGATACACTAGCAAGGCTAATTCAACACCCAGTCGGGGACACCATCACTGCTACTGTACATGTAGTGAAGATACATGTAGTACTAGGAATTAGACTATTGTACAGACACCGTAATACTACGTAATACTGCCGTTTTGCGCTGCCTGGCGGCGGTGTTGCGTACAATCGGGAAATTCTATGAAATTGAATTTGTTCTCAGTCGATGTCTGGGTCAGAACTGCTACACCTCAGAAGTGAATAAACCATTATTGAAAGTACCTCGTGATCGATACATGTATGACGTTTGCGCGCTCGAAAGTAAGTTGCGAAGTGATAGACCTATTTGCTTACGTGCCCTGTGGCAGCACCCTCCGGCTCTACATGTACAGCATCAGTCATTGATGCGATTATGAAGTCTGCTTGTTGACGCGGCACGCAGAGTACGATGCAGCGATAATGATGCGGTCCAAGGGTGCCGGTACCTGCACATATACATACATGTATTACATATTATGTATGCACACCATTTCAAGGTCAAACTGAGAGAAGTCGTGGTTCAAATTGAGAGCCAAAATCGATTCGGGAAAATGACTAAATCGGTATGAATTTGCAAATTAAATGCCAAAGCGGTATATGTTGTGACTGGATCGGTATGAAGTTAACAGATGGGATATTTTCAATTCTGTATGTTTGTTTTACCAAAAATAATGACCAGACCGGTATGTAGGAAATAGTTTTAAGGAGTAGTGAGCATCCAACACTCAAGCTCTTCCCTATCATACTACACCACCGCCGCCAACAACAATAGCGACACCACCGCCAAAACCAACACGGGGTGGTGATGGTGGTGGTGGTGGCAGTGCTGTTGCTGATGTTGTTCTTGTAGACAATGGAATTGAGGCCCTCAATTTGAGGGAACTGCATGTACAGTACCGTACCGCCATATCAATTCATACAAGCGATATCCTCGAAAGAGCATTCAAGATCCACCAAAATGCTGCCAACTGGCTGCAAAAGAATATGAAGGTTACGCCGAAGAGCCTGTTGAAAACATCCTGTATATTATACGACGGCCAGTGCGAGGATAGCAGGCAACTACAAAGTACAGCATTCGTCTTTCATTATTAGCTACGTGTACCGAGATGGTCTGTGCAAGTGCGGCATCGCGGATGCTGAGCGAGAATGCGCATTTATCGACCCGCATAGATTACCGTACTGCCATAATTGCAACTCTGGAAAGCTGAACAGCGTTTCGTATTACTTTGATGAAGTCTATTAGGGTTAAGTGACCAAATATTAATACATGTACGCTTAGGTATTCACGGGTGTAGCATTGCGCCTTCCGATAGACCAAGAAATCAGCGCGGATGCAGTGACCAAACCACCACTTCCAAAGTGTGTGTGTCCACGAAAACACGAACAAAGCGGACCAGGAGCAACGCAGAGGAGGCAGCTAGGACCACGTACAGATGTGGAGGGTGCAAGCTAGTTTGTGGGCTTCTAAAAGGCGCAGAACTGATATCGCTAATGATTTACTAGTGACTCGATCGGTATGCGAAATTTCATGGCAGCACATGCTCACATTCACGGGGTAGGGATAGACGCTGCATACCGATTTGGCATTTAATTTGCAAATTCATACCGATTTGGTCATTTTCCCAAATCGATTCCAACACAACGTATGTTACCTAGGTATGCACATAGGTCCTGATCTTAATTGCTGACCTTGTATAATAATATGGTACATCCCTTGGATATTTGGTATCATACTTGTATGCAAAAAGAGCAGACTTGTGGTTCATAGAGCAGGTGCTAAATACTGACTCCAAGAAAATATCTGGTGTGTTCATGATTCATGCGATGGAAAGCCCGAGGTCAGCTCAGTTTCAATTTCGCCACCGCCTGCTAACCATGAATCTGCGCTCCCTACTGGTCACTGTTATTGTCTCCGCTACGCTCAGCGGTGTGGGTGCTGCCACCATCAACCACGACCAAGTGCAGCCGTTCCCGCAGCTTACGCCGGCCACCGTGTCCGAGAAGTCTGCCGTCAAATTCAAGCCAAGTCTCATCATCCAAGGCGGGTGTCATCCGTACCCTGCTGTCAATGCCGCGGGTGAGACGAGTGGAGGGTTGAAAGGAACTGGGAAACCGGACGGACAATGCAAGGGGTCGGGTCTGGGCTCGCAAGTGTATGGCCGAGCTGTCTGGCACAAGGATCTATGGGCCATTATGTATTCCTGGTATTTTCCCAAGGACATGTACTACGGAGTGTTTGGCCTGAAGGGTCACAGACACAACTGGATTAGTGCCGTTGTGTGGCTTGACAACCCTGCCTTCGAGAAGCCCAAGATACTCGCCCTGTCAACTTCTGTCGAGAACGGAGAGTATGTTACTCTTAAGGACGGCCCACCAGCATGCGGCCGCTGGTCGTGTGATCCACCTTTCACTGACTATATCAACGTCACCAGCCCCTGTTACGAAACGGGTCTGGTTCGTGCGTGTGCGCGCTTCCTCGAGTCTTCGCGCACCGCCACCAGATAGGAAGACAAAAGCCAAGTATGTAAATGCAAATACACAACTTGTTACAGCTCTTTGTCTTCTTCCTCTTTCTCTTCTGCACTTGACCTTGCTAAATTCAGACTGAGCTCCTACTCATGCAGGGCCGACAGCAGCAGCGCTGCCAGCCACTCACACTACTTCAACACCTTTCTGCATCTCCGCAGCTTCTCATCCTTCGACATGTATGCGACCTTGCTGTCGTTCCTTGCGACGTCTTTGCCTCCGTTGCACCAAATGACGGTGACCGGAGCCGAATCGCAACACGCCCTCTCCGACGCTTGCGCCGGAACACCTCACATTAGATCCTCCGCGACCTCCGTGTCCTTGGCGTCCTCATTGTCTTTCTTAGTCTCCCCCGGGCACTGCGCTCTACGATGTCCGGCTTGGTGACATCCAAAGCATCGACCCTCTTGCAAGTCGGTGGTCTTCACCGAACGTGCTTCTTGCACACCTGGGTTCTTCGGCTTGCTGTCGCCCTCGCCCTCTTGCAACACCGTGTCGCACTTGTTGTAGCTCTCCATGCGCAGGATCTGGTCCTTCACCTTCTCCGGAGAGTTCATCTTCTTCGACCCGCTCTCCATCATCCCCTTCAGCCTGTCGAAGCGCACATCCGGAGGCAACGACTGCACCAACATTTGTATGAAGATTGGCCCCCTGACGTCTGCATTCAGGGCCGCCAACTGCGCCTTGATCGTGAACATCTTGTCCACATGCTGGCCGACGTCCTCGCCCGCCTTGCACTTCGTCGTCTGCAAGCGGTTGAACAGGATGATCTCCTGGTTCACCCGAGTCGCAGCATTAGTCTTCCCCTCGTAGTAGTCCTCGAGATACTTCCACATCTCGGTCCCGGTGTTCTTCATCATGACCAACTGGCCCAACTCCATGGACAGCGACCCCATGATGATCAACTTGATCTTTGCCTGAATCGCATCGAACTCCCCCTGGTCCTTAGTGTCCACGTCCGTCTTCTTGCCCGTGACGAAGTCCACCACGTCCTTTTCCTCGAACGCAATCATCATCATAGCCTTGTAGTAGACCCACGACTGCCCGCGCCAACCAACCGGCCGACCGTTCTTGTTGAGCTCTACCTTGTCCGTCATGGTCTCCAACCACAACTCCTTCACTACGACCACTCAGTCTCCAGTCTCGAACTGGTCTCCGAGCGTCTACTTCTCGAACTTGCTCTCCAGCGACTTGCTGGTCTCCAAGCTCGTCTTCAGAACCAGCTCTCCGGCGTTCCACACGGTCTCCCAGTTCTTGTAGTACTTGCTCTCCGGCGTTCCGCCGGTCTCCAAGTACTTGTTCAGTCCCCACTTGCTCTCCGGTTATGCCACCGGTCTCCAAGTGTTCGGAGTCTTCCTTCAGCAGTTGCAGCACTGCTCTCCGGTGTTCCACCGGTCTCCAAGTGATGCTGTATGCGTTTAGTCCTTCACGGGCCTTGGGCTCATAACCCTGTTACGAAACGGGTCTGGTTCGTGCGTGTGCGCGCTTCCTCGAGTCTTCGCGCACCGCCACCAGATAGGAAGACAAAAGCCAAGTATGTAAATGCAAATACACAACTTGTTACAGCTCTTTGTCTTCTTCCTCTTTCTCTTCTGCACTTGACCTTGCTAAATTCAGACTGAGCTCCTACTCATGCAGGGCCGACAGCAGCAGCGCTGCCAGCCACTCACACTACTTCAACACCTTTCTGCATCTCCGCAGCTTCTCATCCTTCGACATGTATGCGACCTTGCTGTCGTTCCTTGCGACGTCTTTGCCTCCGTTGCACCAAATGACGGTGACCGGAGCCGAATCGCAACAGCCCCATGCTCAAGTACGGAGTTGGCAAAGCTCAGGGTGACTCGCCGGCCCTGACTACTGAGAGGTTTGGTGAATTCCAGGACCTCGTCATGTGGGAGCAATTGACAGAAGCAGCGCGTGGCGCTCTAAGCGATGCCGACTTTGGAGAGAAGGCCAAGGTCCCGTTCATTGATGCCAACTTCAAGAATAATCTCGAGGCGTCCCGCCCTTTCCTTCAAATGTAACTCTATGAAATACATTGCTTTGCATTTCTCAGGAGGATGACAAATTGAGAGGTTCGAGAAATAAGTTACATGTATTTCACCAGTTTTATTGAGCGAGATCGTAATGAAACTTGACGAAAGACGAAAACTGCACATCCAAAGAGCTACAATGAACGTCTCTGCCTTATCAACAACGCTAAAATTGTTCTGCGGAAAATCAACTTGCACGACGTGCACCGCTTTGGCCGTAGACCTTCGGGCAAGCCGAAGCCAGGGACGCCCGTCAAAGCGGTACCCCTATAATAAGTTATCATCGTTACATCGAAGAGCTGAAAGTGTCGTCGATGAAGGGGACCTTGGCGGTCTCTTCTACTTTTTTGTTTCAGTGAGATACACTGCTGTCACTTAGCGGCTTAGAAGCCAAGTGACAATTGTCACCTCACTGAAACAAACAAATACAAAAACCAGATTTCGTAGATGCTAGAGTTTGCTCGATGATCAGGTGCATCGAACACTCAGTTCCGACGAGTGGTAATACGTGTACTGAGTGAAGGACATAACTGGGTTGTCTGCGTGGATTCGCTGCGTCTACGTGGCTCCATGTTGCTAAGCTTACTTCCGATATTATCTCCAACTCACCGCTTGTGACCATAGTTCATTTCAATCGAGTTGTCCCCATTTGAGCTGGAGTGGGTGGTACTCGAGCCGCCGCGTGCTGCGATTCTCGTAGCTGCAATTCGTGCTGAACTCGCACTAGCTCGCGCTCAATTTGGCTCTTGCGGAGTTCCAAGTTACGAAGAGAGACGCCTTTGGCGACGAATGGGATTAGTTCGTTTAATAAGGTACTAAAAAAGTTAGAAGCACTTACATGAAGTAGCGAGTGAAGCTGAGACGGCTCCGGTGACCCTGCCGCCAGAAAGAGTCGAGGTAGAACTCCGTGAACTTGCCGAAGAGGTCACAGAGCGAGTCTAAAAAACCAGGTTAACCCGCCATCAACAATCGTGGAGAAATTTGCAGCTTGCAAAAACTTCTTTTCCGGTCCACGTACCTCGTCGAAGTCGCTTTCAGCACGTAAAAGTAGCGTGTAACCTACATATGTGTCAAAGAGAGCAATGGCAGGTAAGACGCTTGCCGGTTCTGGCATCAGTGAGCGACACCATTGTGCACGCTTCGACATCTACTTTTGCTACTGGAGGATCTGCCAGCAACATCACGTCAGTGTGCTTTGATGGGTTCGTCCCTCTCATATACTATGTAGCTACCGTGAAGCGTGGGAAGGTGTCGAGGAAGCAGGCATCTTGACCTCTTGCAGCGTGGTTTGCCGACCGAACTGCACCTGAAAACAACAAAAACAGCTATGTTAGTCCATAATTAGCATGGCAAGTCGGACATGTAATTGGCAAACTCGCTCCTGTCTTTGGATTGATCGTCTCCAGCCTTTGGACCACCAAAATCCCGCGCTGTTCACCCTTGGGATTTGTTCATATACTACCAATGCCAACCGAAGCTCAACGAGAAGTAGAACAATGCTTGAAATCACGAGGCGCTTTTGTCTGATATCGCGAAGAAGATGGATTTGGCTGAGGAAATGCTATCTGTACCCCCGAAAGGCCAAGCACAAGTGTTGTATTCTTCTCTTATGCATGTCGTCGTTGCTGTGCTCACAACATTAACTATCACCGAGGTGATCCTTGGAAATGGCCACCTTCTCTGTCTCTTCCCTAAACGCGTCTCTCTTCGTAACTTGGAACTCCGAAAGAGCCAAATTGAACGCGAGCTAGTGCGAGTTCAGCACGAATGGCAGCTACGAGAATCACAGCACGCGGCGGCTGGAGTAACGCCCACTCTAGCTCAAACGGGGATAGCTCAATCGAAATGAACACTAGCAGACGTCTAGACTTTAGTATCTACAATCACAAGCGGTGAGTTGGAGATAATATCGGAGGTAAGCTTAGCAACATGGAGCCACGTCGAAGCAGCGAATCCACGCAGACAACCCAGTTCCGTCCTTCATTTAGTACTTAGTACACGTATTACCGCTCGTCGGAACTGAGTATTCGCTTAACCTGATCACCGTCTCTGAAATTAGAGGGCTTGCACAAACGATAACGAAAACTGTTTTCCGTTTTTGTTTTTTCAGTGAGGTCCAGCTGCAGAGACCGCCAAGGTCCCGGGCGTTCATCGACGCCACCTTCAACGCCAACGTGGACTAATGAAACAAAATACTCCAGTTTGAAATTCCTCAAATATTTCTCCACCATACTAAACTTTGACTGCAAAGCAACGACGACATGCATGACGAACCAGAAGAGTGCAAGCGTTAGATACCCGACGACCACCCGTTCCCCAGCCCAGCTTGGCCGCGAGAAGTTGGTACCGAGGATGTCAACGCTCAAAACGTTCTGTGGCAAATCGGACAACTTGGCTGCGTATTGTTGTGCTTGCACGACGCGGCCCACTTCTGAGAGCACTCACGGTGGAAACTGTGGCCGCAGAGCGTCGTAGTCAAGCGCTTGACGGGTGAACCGAAGGCAGACCAACAGATGGAGCACGTGTCATCTTCGCTGACACCAATGGACTCCGTCGAAAGCATCAACATCGCAGCCACCGCTTCAGTTGGCGGTTTAGTCGTGATCACGAGGCTCGCCCATTCAACGGACCCATTGTTTTCATCGGCATCAAATCGGTGGTAGACATACCCTCGAGCCTCTTTCCACGGCGAGCTGGTACACATACCAGTGTTCGCCTTCACGCCCTCAAATCGCCAGCAACAGTCGTACAAACCACATGTGATAGGTTTCACGGTGGTCTTGCAGATCGGGCACCGGACATTGTCGTCTCGAATGAGGTTGAACACCTCAAACTTCTTCCGGTCGATGATCATACGACGGAAAGCGCGACAGTCGAGATTCAAGCACCGCCCTTCAATGTTGAGTCCTTTGCTGCAGTGGCGCCACTCTGGAGCGTTAGGGGAAAAGTTAATTGCAGTAAGGATCGACCCATCCGACACGTCTGCAAAGGTGCGAGGCGGAATCATGTTCCCCGTAAAGCTACCGAGAACCCTCGCTGACAAATACAGTGTACTTTCGTTCCGGATGTTGTAGAATGAAAGTGGGAGGTCGCCTCGTAGTTGCTTGCCAGCGTACGTAAGCCGTTGGTCTTCAGGTGGGATGCCTTCTTTGGCCTCAATTCTCGCCTTGATGTAACCCACAGTGTCCGTGGAAGTACACTCAATGGTAGCCGTTTTTCTAGATAGCGTCCGGAAAAATACCATCATAGCGACCCCTTTCGTCCAGATTCTCATCGTGGCAAGAAGCCGCGGACTACTCCCCATCAGATCAGGAATAATATACTCCAAGCGATAGCTGCTTCTCACCCGCACGCCATGCAGCAGGATCTGCTTCACCTCGCGGATGACGTTCGTCTGTGACGTCTCTTCTCCAACTATCTTGTTGACAAGCGCGATGAAATCGTGCACGGAGGCGTCCTCGAGTCGGGTGTTGGTGAAATCAGAGGCGCTAATCTCCACTACACCACTTAGACCTTGTCGATGCTCGTCCCGCCATGCTACTGGAATAGCAAGCGCCATCTTGACACCAACAACGATGCTTGTTGCGAGTCTTGTTCGGGTCTTGAAGGGATGCAGCAAATTGCAGAATGAGGTAATGGGGACTGGGCAGTGCTTCCTAAAAATATATGGCAATTTCCATATATGCCATATTTTATGGCGCATAATGTATTTCCCTGTTTTGAGATAGCACCTTCCATAACGTATGTATTACTTCTAGTAAGATACAGCAAAAACGACATCGACCGACAAAGTGGAGCATTTTCCTGGTTAAAAAAACCCCGGACCACGTTGGGTGTAGGTGGAATGTACAGGACCATTGTACATGTATACCTAATACTATAAGTGTGAGGTGATGCATTATGTATTTTATGCTGGTTGGGATAACATAATGTATTTTCATATCTTTGCTTTTCCAAGGCATTATGTATTTTGGTGTATTTCCTCCCTACATATAAATAATATTGTAGGAAGCACTGGGACTGGGAGCTCTGGAAGCTACCGTTGGTGTTGTGGACGTCAAGTTTCGCGGAAAAGCACGGCCTGTTAACGGCTCTGGGAGGATGCGGCAGTTAAAAGGATGTCAGTCGGTGAGTAGAACCGTATGAGTTGAAGCTTCGAGCGAGTGTTACGACGAGAGAGCACTGGCACCCGTCATTAATTAGATCGTACATGTCTGATGGGGCATCGCTCTGGGACTGAGCGCACGGACTGTTGTTCTTCAACCGTAAGCAAACTTTTCTTTGACCTGATGTATTCATCGAGTTGCACTGGAGGCGACGTGTTCACCTCGAGGTTGCATTTTATACCAGACAGGTATATATACCAGTCAGGTATACTGATCTATACACAAAGATTTTCGGTCAGGCGTCGGCTTTCTCGAAGGTAATACTGAAGCTAGCTCGGCAGAGCGTAAACTGTAAAATAGGCACTCGACTTGGAGAAGACTGACCGTCGAGAGCAGCTCCTTCTCTGTCTCTTCCCAGCAACGGTCTTTGAGGTTATGATGATCTCGTGGTTGCGGCTGCCAAAAGATCGATGGAACCCATGACAACGTTTCTGTTTATCAGTGTCGGGGTTGGCATTTCGATACTTTCGCGTTAAGCTCACGACAAATCCCCGTCAACAACTGTAGAATTCAGCGTCACCAGTCTCCGAAATTGGCCACGCAATATTGGTTGCTCATTATCCAGTGGATATTAGCCTTAGCATGCGGCTTGGTGCTGAGCCCCACGAAGTGGCAGTGCACGTCCGCAGAGTCGACACCCTAGAATTTGTCGCGAGTTGGTTGATGCCGCCTTCTTGGCAGGCGTGGTCGAGCCCCAGCGCGGTGTTGGCGCCGTTGGCAACAGCGGTCGTTGCTACTCGTGTTCCACGCACCAAACCGCAGTCGAAGGTCGCGAAGTCTGTATCGGATGAACACTGGCTCTGACAAAATTCCTGGCTGTTGATTGGACCGATTCCCTTGGGCTATTTTCGTACAGATTTCGTGTCTAAAAAATCGTGTACAGATCTCGTACACGCTTGCAGTCTAAATGTATATTCCAGGAGCCACTTTCAAATTGAAGTGACCCTCACCCACGCACGTCAATAGCACTCCCTGGCAAGCCCCACCACTCAGCAGCGATCATGGTGCCTGCAAGCAAGCGCTGCGGGCCCACAGGGCCGCAAGGCTACAGCGGTTCTGATACTATGGCGCTGCTAACTACCATCAATGAACCACGTGGCCCGCCATTTGTTCAATGAGCGTCTTGCGGCAGTCGAGGGTCGTGACACTATCACGGCCTTCGACTGCGTAACTATGATACGTTCTAATGCCGGTGTCACCGAGTGGGAAGACGCCGCCCCGTCACCCGTGTTATAGCGGTTGAAATTAGACAAATACCACAACGTGACTGTGGAGGACGAGGCCAGCTTAAACGCAGCGTTTTTTCCTGGCAGGAGACATAAGCAGTCTGATGAGGGCGCATTTACAGGGATCTAGAGTTCCGTGGCAAATCCACCCTCAGCAGACTGCTTCTGTCTCGCTGACACCGCTTGCGGGTGGCCTCGCACCTCGCCGGCATTGCGGTGGCAGCGCTCGTAGACGCGTCGATGAACTCGTCTTCGTCGTCCGCACTATGCTTGCCGATGTTAGCAGCCCCAATGATCAATGCAGGAGGGAGAGAGCAATATTCACCATTCTAGCCATACCATCTACACATCTAGAAATCTGTCGGAGGGGGGGGGGGGGGGGGGGGGGGGTGGCGACAGAAGTGAAATATGTCGAGTCGAGAGCTGTCTAGAAATTGCCGTTTTATGGAATTCTGTACGAAATCTGTACAAAATGGCCGCGACAGATCCAACGGGAATCGGTCCATTAAGAAAAGAAAAAAAGTGTTTTGGATTTTACGATCCCTCTCGTGACGACGTTGAATTGTGAATTCCGGCTAAATTTAGAAACCCCGAGCGGTTCACTGAATCTCCCACATATAATTCGCAAGTTAGTACAGTAGCTGAATCGCCCGAGCACTGCTCGGCGAGCAGGCGAGCATTCACATGCCATGGTTAACAGTTGTACTTATTAACCCTAAAAGTAGGTGGTAGAACTACTTGCGATGCGCAAGTTGGTCCGCAGAGTGGATAGCAATAGCCACTGCTAAGTGACCGTAGAGATGAATACGTCGAGAGTAAGTTAGTGGTGACGAAGGCTGCTCTCTGCAGCAGAGCGTATATTTCTGAATGAAATCTCCCTGTCTTGCTGCGCTGTTGTGCCTGTTGATCAACTACCTTTTCCTTCTCTCACCTTTGTCACACACGTCTCGTCCCAGCTAGCAAAACCCGTTTGGGGAAAAAGCTAACTCTTCCAGTACGTCAACCTGGGGATCAGTACATCGCAACAGCCCCACCTACAGATCGACATGGTTGTGCGGTCTCTTCTCAAATTCACTCAGCGGTAATAGACCCATCTCTGTGCGATGCTTTTCAAAAGCCGGCCTTGCCAGTGGCTTTGTGAAAGCATCAGCAACGTTATCCGCACCGGCCACTCGTTCCACGTCAATCTGCTTCAGCTCGATACGTTCACGCACGAAATGGTGGCGTACGTCGATGTGTTTTGTCCGATTGTGGAATTGGGGGTTCTTAGCTAACTTCTTCGCACTCTCGTTGTCAACGTACACCTCAGAAGGGTTTCGCTGCTGCACTTTCAGTTCCTTTAGCATCTGGCGTAGATGGACCACTTCTTGCACTAACAGACTTAGTGCCATATACTCAGCCTCTGTTGTGTGCAGGGCAACAGTTTTCTCGGTTTGACTGCTCCATGAGATAGTGCTTCCACAAAATTTGGTCAGGTATCCTGCTACAGACTTGCGATCATCAGTGCGGTTTGCAAAGTCAGCATCAGCAAAAGCTTCCAGGTGGTTATCGAGTCTCCCGTTCACCCACTCAATGCCGCCCAGCCTCAAGCCCCAATCCAAGGTTTCCTTCAAATAGCGTAGACCACGCTTTGCTGCTCTCCAGTGAAGCACGCCCGGATTTTCAAGAAATTGGCTGCATTCGCGAACCAGATACGCAAAGTCAGGCCGTGTGCCCAGCATTAGGTACATTAAACTCCCAATAACAGCACGGTACGGCTTCGTCTTCATGAGAGCTTTTTCATCTGCATCCGTAGGACACATGACCTTCGACAGTTTCAAATCGGCAGTACCAGGAGTCTTGCAGCCATTACACTTGCTCATCTGAAACCGCTCTAATACAGTCATTGCATACTTGCGCTGACTCACAAACACAGTCCGCTCCTGGCGATTGCGAGTGATCTCCCAGCCAAGAATATAATGCAGCTCTCCCAAATCCTTCATCTTAAACCGAGCACTGAGCATGTCTTTTAACATCTGAATGATCACCATGTTTGGCGCGAACAGGATCAAGTCATCCACATAGATCGGAATGAACACCAGCCACCCATCGATGACCTTCACAGCAACACACGGCTCGCTGCTCAGAAAGCCGAAACCCTGATCCTCCAAGTATGACTTCAGCAAGCGGAACCACACACGTGGTGCTTGCTTCAAGCCATACAGGCTTTTCCGTAGTAGACATACCCAATCCTCTTTTCCTTTCACAACGTAGCCCTCAGGCTGCTCCATAAAGACCTCCACGTCAATGTCTCCGTTTAGGAAAGCCGTGGTTACATCCATTTGATGTGCCTCGTAATCCCACACAGCAGCTAGTGTCAGTAGGATACGCAGTGTTTCTAGTCGCACTACCGGTGAATACACTTCCAGGTAGTCAACACCGTATGTCTGCATGAACCCCTTTATGACGAGCCTAGCTTTAAACCGCTCGATCTCGCCGCTGGACATGTACTTCACTCGGAATATCCAGCGGTTCCGCAGCACATTCATGCGCTTTTGTCGGGGCACGAGCACCCAGGTGCCATTTTCCATCAAGGCACAATATTCATCATCTGCAGCACGTTTCCACTGCATAGCTTGCTCTCCCCCGAAAGCTTCATCAAGTGTGTCCGGTTCAGTAATGATGCTCACCGCTAAACAGCAGTAATCCTGAAACCAGTCGAGTGCCTTTTCTTTGGCCATCGCACGCTGAAGCTCTTCACGAGCTTTGGCCCACTCAACCGAGCCGGAACAAACGGCATCCTCCTCTGGATTGGTGTTCGAATAGGCGACGTGGATATAGTCGCCGAACCACGATGGCGGTTTGCTTACACGTCCGCTCCGTGTCACCGGACAGACCTCCGTGCATGCACCTTCCGAAGCCACGTATTCCCGCAAGCCTCGCTTCGTGGAAGCCGTCAAGCCTTCCTTCGAGGAAGCATCACGAGCACTTGGCATCTCCGAATCCGTGGTCATTATCCCACGTACTGTCGGAATAGAAGGCCGCTCTCGGGCTGGCAACTCATCACTTGACCGCTTGTCATCACAACTTTGACGAGGTTGCACTTCTACAGCCGGTGCCTTGCGCCGCCCGCTGCGTCTTTTCTTCTTTGCGCCGCGCGCAGGCATATCGCCATTTGTGTTGAGCTTACCTCGCAGGTAGTCAACTTGCAGATGTTCATTGTGGTCTTCAGCGCCGCGCGCCACCACTGTGCTTGGTGCACTTTGATTCTGCTTTCGTCTTTTCTTCTGATGAGGTTGTGCATCTTCTGAGATGTCACTAGGACGACCTCGCTTTTCGCCTTTCATCCCATCCTGTGTTGCTTCTTCGGAGCCTGAATGGGCCTCGGCCCCACCTGTCCGGGCACTATCATCCTGTCCATCTGCCCCACCTGCCCGGGCATTACCCGGTTGGTTGCCGGCCCCACCGGTTTGTGAGGCAGCGTTGGCCCCGTCAGCTCTATCACAATCAGCTTCTTCCAACAATGACGGGATGCTCTCCATAGCATTTGTATTCACACCCAAATACTGCGTAGTTGGCACCGTCGACATGTCTTGGTTTCGGCTGATGAGAACACGTCCCGGCTTATTCTCGTAAAAGACGGCAGTATGGCTGTAAAAGGATTTATTGGTTTCACTGTCCAGCAAGCGATATCCTCTCTGCTCTCGGGAGTAGCCAACAAAAATCGCTTCACGAGCCTTTGATTCCATCTTCTTCCGCTCAACTTTATCGACGTAAGCCAGAACAGCACATCCAAACGTCCGCAGGCGCGAATAAGACGGGGTCTCTCGATACCATACCGCGTAAGGCACTTGCATACCTTTCGTGGCATTGGGTACGATATTCACGTAGAATGCTGCCGTGACGGCAGCTTCTGCCCACAGCTCCCCCTGCAGCCGAAAATGCACTAACAGGCAGCGCATTCGCTCTGTGACGGTTCTTATCATGCGCTCCGCGACGCCGTTTTGCTCAGGTGTGTGTTTCACCGTAAGCGAGCACTCTATTCCATAGTGCTTCTTGCAGCGATTTCCAAGTGCAAGCAACTCCTTCGCATTATCACATCGCAGTTTTTTCATTCTCACTTTAAGTTGAGTCTTGACATGTTCATACAGGAGCTCAAATTTGCCATACACATCGGAGCGCTCCTTCATCAGATACAGTGTCGCAAACCGACTTGCTTCGTCCACGAAGAGAACAAAGTAACGATTTCCTGAGTAAGATGCAACAGCGTACGGTCCCCACACATCCACATGCGCAAATTCACCTACAAGCCACTCCCCGGGTGCACTGACTGGGTGAAAACTTTTCCGCGTCAGCTTCCCCTTCACACATGATTCACAGTGAAACTTGTCATCAACTCGCAAGTCCACGTTCGTCAACGGCCAGTCCGCATGCCGAAACAGAGCATTAAAGACATTTTGACCTGGGTGGCCCAGTCTTGCATGCCACAGGCTCAAGCTTTGCTCCGTAGGACAGGTCGACATCATTGCAGAGTCGGGTGGGCTTTCCAACTGGAGATGATATAGGTTTGTTTCATCAATACGTGCCGTTGTCGATCCACACTCCAACTTCACCATAGCAAAGTCATCGTCGTCAAAGTGAATGCGAACACGTTGGTCTGGGGGCAATGTGGTCTTAACTTGTCTCCGCACTGAGAACAAGCTGCACTGAAGTTCAGGTACATAGCGTGTATCATGTAGCAGCAGCGTGCGTAATCCACCAGACGTGCTCAACACCTTTCGCACAGTTCCAACTCCTGCTACGTTCACCCAATTGTCTCCACCAACTCTCACCGTTGCACTCAGAGGTGTGAACGAGATAAAGTCAACTTTCTGGTTTGTGAGATGATTTGTGCATCCCGAATCCAAATACCATCTTCCACGAGCTAGATTATCCATGTCTCCAACAATAAAATCACGAGCAACATAAGCGCCATCATGCTCTTCTTTGTAATAGTTGCCCTGTGAACCACCGTCCTTAGTACTACCATGCGACTCATCTCCCGTCTTGGTACGCTTCGCAGCTTGGTCAGCGCCCTGGTTGCCAGTCGGTGGTCGCTTGCCTAGATACGGGCAGTCTCGAACTTGATGTCCTTGTTCGTCGCAGTGAAAACAACTCCCTCGACTTGACTGCTGTCCACCACGACCTTGTCCATGTTCTTGACTTCTCTCAGCACCTCCACCACGTCCGTGGCCTCTGCCAGCACCTCTGCCACGTCCACCGAATCCTCTTCCTCCAGGTCCACCACGACCTCGACCACGTCCACGCCCGCGTCCTCGCCCACGACCACGACCCCCACCTGACATGTAGGCTTTATCTTCGTCGTCAGTTTTACCACCTTCAACTTTGCGTCCTTGTCGGCGATCGTAAGCCACCTCCAAAGCATGTTCCAACTGGTCATAGTTCGGAGGGTCATTGGGGTCTTGTGGCGTGTGACTAGCAAGAAACGTCTCTACCACGTTATCATACTCATGCGGCAGCGACCCGATCACAAGGGCTGGTTTCTCATAATCATCGAGTGGTTTGCCGAGTACTGCAATGCGTTCCATAAGTCGGCGAACCTCACCCAAGTGATCCGACATATTACCCTTCGGGTCCAGGCGCAGGCGACGCAAATTAGTCATCTCTTCTGCATACTTAAAGTAGGTCTTGCCGACAAATCGCTTCTTCAATCTCTCCATGACGCGAAATGGTGTAGGCTCGTATTTCACTGTTTTCATGATCTTGTCCGTCATTCCATCGTAAAGAATCTCTTTCGTCCGGCTTGAGTTCTTCTTCCACTTTCCGTGTTCCTCAGACTCTTTAGTCTCATCGGGCTCGTCCACCTCTTTCTCGCAGTATTGCCACAGCTCCTTTCTCTCTAGCTTCAATTTCATCCGCTCCAGCCAGACCTCGAAGTCCTTCCCATCGAACGGCGGATGCTTCGACTCCTTCTTATCTTTGGCGCTCATGGTTCACGACTAGCTACCCAGTTGCGCCTTGGGCTCATAACCACTTGCGATGCGCAAGTTGGTCCGCAGAGTGGATAGCAATAGCCACTGCTAAGTGACCGTAGAGATGAATACGTCGAGAGTAAGTTAGTGGTGACGAAGGCTGCTCTCTGCAGCAGAGCGTATATTTCTGAATGAAATCTCCCTGTCTTGCTGCGCTGTTGTGCCTGTTGATCAACTACCTTTTCCTTCTCTCACCTTTGTCACACACGTCTCGTCCCAGCTAGCAAAACCCGTTTGGGGAAAAAGCTAACTCTTCCAGTACGTCAACCTGGGGATCAGTACATCGCAACAGAACTTGTATAGGCGGGATGGAAAAACTTTAACTATTATTGTGAATTCCGGCTAGATTTAGACATTCCGATCGGTTCGCTGAATCGCCCACATACAATTTCCAAGTCATTAGCTGAATCGCCGGCAGGCGATGACATGGCTTCACTCGTACTTAGTTGAACTCGTATACGCCAGAGTGTACGCGGGGCGATTGGCGGCCGATCGATTCTGTCAATCGGCCGGCCAAATTTTGAGTAGAACCCACAATAATAGCTAAAGGACTTTTCGTTCTGCTAGCTATGAAGAGATTATGATACTATACGCGGGGCGATTGACCGGAGATTGGGCTCAGTCGACTCCGGCCAGTTTGGAGGGGAACTCACAATACCGTATTGAAAAGCCACAGTCCCATGCAGTTCGGGTATTTACTGTACTTCCACCGTGATGATTCAGGGAAAGATGGGAAACACAACATGATTGGTCACGTTCAGTGTGCGCAATCAAGTAGCTTTTTTCCTACCCGTGACTCATGTTGCGGTTGCACTTCGCTGTCTACAAGACTGGGTCGACCTCGAGGCACACGGCCTGCGCGTGGCTGGCGCGTGCCTCTAGGGCCCACAGTTGAAGTGAGACGAATGGTGCGATCTGATTGGCTGGGTTGGATGTGCCCGCCTATCCAAGTGTGTCCGTTGCATTGGAACGTGTCCGTTGCAGTGCACTGTGATTGGCTGATGGCTCGTGCCGTCCCAATCAAGTGTGTCCGTTGCAATAAAGCGTGTCCGTTGCAATAGTTAACTGAAGACAAACGAGGGAGATAGTAGAGATACTGCATGAGTAGGAAGAAGCTAGCAGGACAAAGACATCTAACTCAAATGAATTCACTTTTGGATTTCCTTTCTACCCCTCACATCGACTCCCCGGCGACGTCTGCACTTTCAAGAGGTTATGAGCCCAAGCTACGCTGACACCGTCAAGCTCGTCGAAGACAACTACTTCCACTGGGAGTTCAACATGAGGATGAAGCTCTCGCGGAAGGGACTGCTGGCCCACATCATCAAGCCAGATTTCGACGCGCTGAGTGACCGCTCCACGGTTCAATGGAAGACCAACGATCTGAAGGCCCTTGGTGTGATCGCAGGAGACGTGAGTCTCACATACCAAGTCTACATCCGTGGAGCGACAACTGCTGCTGACTCGTGGCGAATGCTCGAGGAGCAGTTCAACCGGAACACGCTGAAGAACCGACTCATCGTCACCAAGAAGTTGCACAACTTCAAGATGGAGTCCGGTACGCGGTTCGCGGTGCATGTGGACCAGTTCAAGGAGATCGTGCTCCAGATGGAGACGATTGGTGAGCCTCTGGATGAGACCCGACAGCTCGTGTTGCTGCTCGGTAGTCTGACGGATGAGTACCGGATGATCAGTACCGTACTCGAGAACACGCCGAACATGACGTTGGCGTATGCGATCCAAGCTCTCTCCGGTGTTGATGCCTCGGATGAATCGTCATCGGCTCAACAGAAGGCTTTCGTGGCGAAGAAGAGCTACGACAAGCGTGGGTTCAACGGCAAGTGCTTCTACTGCAAGAAGACAGGGCACAAGGCAACGGAGTGCCGCAAGAAGAAGGCCGACGAGGAACGCGGACAAGTCGCGAGGGAGACCTCCGACTACGCGTTCACGGCTACGAGTGCGATGGGCAAGACTGAATGGCTCGTCGACTCCGGTGCAAGCTCGCACATGACCAGCGTCCGGGACAAGTTCGTGTCCATGAAGGAGCTGAAGACGCCAGTCCGCATCACGATCGCGGATGGCAAGAAGATCGACGCAGTTGCAATTGGCACCGTCGGGATGAAGCTGATGGACGGGACGTCTGTCACGCTGTCGGATGTTTTGTACATCCCTGAAGTTGAAGGAAGCCTCATCTCGGTGGCGAAGCTGGCCGAGAAGGACGTCGTCGCGCAGTTCAGCAAGGACAAGTGTGTCTTTCGCTATGGCGATGCTACCGTCATGGAGGCCAAGCGCTGTGGAAACGTCTACAAGTTGAAGACAGTGGGGGACGAGGTGTGTCATGCGGCGACGACATCTCGTAAGGAGCCATGGGCAGTTGTACACGCCCGTCTCGGCCACATCCCGTTCAAGCGCTATGAACAGCTACTGACCATGGCCGATGGTGTTCCTCGCATCGCAGATACGCCAAGTGATCACGTGTGTGCCGGCTGCTGCATGGGCAAGATGCGAGAAGACAACTTCTCTCGCAACCCGGAAAAGGCCGTCAAGAGTGCTGGAGTCCTCGACCTCATCCACTCGGACGTCATGGGCCCGATGCAGACGAAGACGCCAGGTGGCTGTACGTACGCTGTCACGTTCATCGACGATTTCTCACGTCACGTCACGGTGTACTTCATGAAGAAGAAAGCGGAAGTCTTGGAGAAGTTCAAGATGTTCAAGGCCGACATGGAAAACGCTACTGGGCGCAAGATCTAGCGCCTCCGCTCGGACAACGGCGGGGAATACACGGGTCGACTCTTCAAAGAGTACCTGTCCAAGCAAGGCATTCGTCATGAAAAGACAGTGCCGTACACGCCTCAGCAGAATGGACTGGCTGAGCGCATGAACCGGAGCCTCGTGGAGATGGCTCGTTGCATGCTCTACCACGAGGGCATCGACAAGAAGTGGTGGGCTGAAGCAGTCAACACGTCGGCGTGGATCATCAACAGGATTCCCAACACAGTGACTGTGAAGACGCCCTATGAGGTCGTGTACCAGAAGAAACCTCAGCTCAAGAACCTGAAGGTGTTCGGTGCGCTTGGCTATGGACACATTCCGGACGAGAAGCGCCGCAAGCTCGACGCCAAGGCGTTCAAGTGCCGCTTCTTGGGCTACGAGGATGGTGTCAAGGGATACCGCGTGCTGAACGTGGAAACTGGTCAAGTGAAGATTGTGCGTACGGTGAAGTTCATGGAGACCACTAGCACGGGCGACTTCATGACTGAGGTCGAAGGCGACGACAAAGATGAAGACGTTGCCGCGCCTCACGCTACTGCTCCGAGTCATGGACAGACGCAGACGCTCACGATCTTCAATGATGAGGTGGTGCCACTTCAACATGAGGTGACCACAGAGACTGCAATCGTCCCTGCACCTTCCCACTCCATGATTACTCGCTCGCGTACTCGGCACATTGAGGAGACCACGGATCCTGAGGAAGCGGAAGGACACAAGAAGCAGTTTGTTGCTCCATCCGCTATCGGAACCAAGCGCCAGAAGGAGAGCCAGGCTCGCGTCAAGCCAAGTGACGAGCTGCTCGCTATTGAAGGAGGCCAACTGATGGCTGCAACGGAGGAGGTCCCGAAGACGTACGCTGAGGCGACTACACGTCAAGACCAAGATGAATGGAAGAAGGCGATTGCAAGTGAGCTGGAGTCACTCGTCGCCAACAAGACCTGGAAGCTGGTACCCAAGCCAGCACATCAGCGCCCGATCGGTTGCCGCTGGGTGTTCGCGTTGAAGCGAGACGAAAAGGGACAAGTCGTTCGGTACAAGGCTCGTCTGGTGGCTAAGGGGTACTCGCAGCGTCACGGCATCGACTATGAAGAAACGTATTCGCCGGTTGCTTACCTCAACTCGGTTCGCGCCATGCTCGCGAAATGCGGCGCGGAAGGAATGGAGATTGAGCAGTGCGACGTCGACACAGCGTTTCTGTATGGCAAGCTGGAAGAAGAGATCTACATGGAGTTACCAGAAGGTCTCAGGGAGCTGCTGGACTTGGCAGAAGCCGAAGGAGAGGACGACGTCGTCTGCATGCTGCTCCAGAGTTTGTATGGACTCAAGCAGGCATCACGCGTTTGGAACGAGACGATCGACAAGCACCTCAAGAGTATGGGGTTCGAGCCTGCTGACGCCGACCCATGCGTCTACACGAGAGGCGAGGGTGATGATGAATGCATAGTGTGTCTCTACGTGGACGACATGCTGATCGCGTCACGACAGAGGGCAGTGATCGCGTCCGTGAAGGCCGGAATCGCAGAGAAGTTCCGGATCAAGGACTTGGGAAGAGCTCGATTCATTCTCGGCATCGAGATCGACTACAACATGGAGCGCAGAACGCTGGGTATCAGCCAGAAGGCTTACACTGAGTCGATCATCAAGAAGTTTGGTCAAGAGAACGCGAAGCCGTGCCTGACACCACTGGAACCAGGTGTGCAGTTGACCAAGGCTGATGAACCCCAAACTGAAGAGGACAAGGCCAAGATGAAGTCGAAGCCTTATCGGTCGCTCGTGGGAAGCCTGATGTACTTGGCGTGTGGAACCGCGACCTGACATTTCGGTTGCAGTTGCCAAGCTCAGCCGTTTTCTGGAGAACCCCGGTGAGAAGCACTGGGATGCTGGTATCAAGGTGGTACGCTACCTGTTGAAGACCAAGGATGTGGGCATCGTGTACGATGGCCTACTGGGAACGCAGCTTGAAGCCTACTCCGATGCGGACTGGGCCGGAAATAAGGACGACCGACGCTCGGTGAGCGGGATGCTACTGATGCTGTGTGGTGCGTCTGTGGTATGGCGCTCGACGTTCCAGAAGACCGTCGCTCTGAGTTCTACCGAAGCCGAATACATAGCGCTGAGTGACTGCGTCAAGGAGTGCGTCTGGATGCGACGCCTGCTTAAGGACATTGGTGCTGAGCAAGTGGGGGCTACGGTGATCTACGAGGACAACCAAGGAGCGATGGCTTTGGCGAAGAACGTCGGTTACCAAGCTCGCACCAAGCACATCGACATCCGCTACCACTTCATTCGAGAGAAGGTGGTGAGCAACGAAGTGGAGCTGGAATATGTGGACACCAAGAACCAGCTCGCCGACTTCATGACCAAGGGTCTATCGTCGAAGACGTTGCGCTACTTGATGATGCGGAGCAACGTTGGCCCCAAGCTCGAGACATCGAATTGAGTGGGGGTGTTGCGGTTGCACTTCGCTGTCTACAAGACTGGGTCGACCTCGAGGCACACGGCCTGCGCGTGGCTGGCGCGTGCCTCTAGGGCCCACAGTTGAAGTGAGACGAATGGTGCGATCTGATTGGCTGGGTTGGATGTGCCCGCCTATCCAAGTGTGTCCGTTGCATTGGAACGTGTCCGTTGCAGTGCACTGTGATTGGCTGATGGCTCGTGCCGTCCCAATCAAGTGTGTCCGTTGCAATAAAGCGTGTCCGTTGCAATAGTTAACTGAAGACAAACGAGGGAGATAGTAGAGATACTGCATGAGTAGGAAGAAGCTAGCAGGACAAAGACATCTAACTCAAATGAATTCACTTTTGGATTTCCTTTCTACCCCTCACATCGACTCCCCGGCGACGTCTGCACTTTCAAGAACTCATCACTGACTGGTGGAAGATCTCGTGACAATTTGTCATTGACAATACCGCGTCTCCGTCGGTCGTCTGCCTTCTGCTGCTGCTGCCTGCTTGTACATGTATACTGACTGTCATTGAACGGTGAGTACATGCCTTAGATACTTATAATACAGAGCTAGTACTATAATAATTAGAATATATATTCGTTGACGCACCTAGTACATGTATGCAGCCGCCTTATGGTTGATAGAGCGGGTGCGACTGATTCTCCAAGAATGTCTCTGGAGTGTCCGACGGATGGGGGCGTGCGTATATGTTGAAGTGCACCGCTGTTGCACGGTTCGGCACGCCATTCGGACCGTGGGAGCGGTTCATGTTGAACCGCCCCAGGATTGGCTGATCAACTTCGGTGGTTGTAGACCAACCGGAACTAGTAGGAGAGACCTGAAAGACAGAGTTAAGCGATCTAATCTACTCACTTCGGCATTTGCCTTCAACTACACCAACAGGTTAACAGCCGCAGCTCCATACGCTGCACAGACCAAGCACGCCTCGCACGACCGTCAAGATGACGACCAAGCGCGCCGAAGTCCTCCTTGGGAGTGGGAATTACTTCCACTGGGAGTACAACATGTGGATGACGCTGGCCCGCAAGGGTTTGCTTGCGCATGTGCAAGCGGTCAAGGTGGAGAGCGAGATCACGGAGGCGTGGCTCGTCAACGACGCCAAGGCGCTGGGCATCATCGCGCAGGGCGTTGAGCTCCAGCACCAGACCAAGATCCGTTCCGCCACGCGTGCCATCGAGGCATGGGGAACGCTCCGAGAGTTCTACAACCGTACCACACTCCACAACCGTGTCACGATGACACGCCGTCTCCATGAGTTCAAGATGGACGACGGGGCGTGCATGTCCAAGCATCTGGACGCCTTCGACGAGCTGGTGGTCGGTCTTCAGACCATGGGTGAGCCGGTCGACGAGGCACGGCAGCTCGTGGTGCTGTTGAGCAGCCTCCCGGTCGAGTTCGAGTTGATCTCGTCGATCATCGAGAACGCTAAGGACATTACTCTCATCGAAGTCAAGGAGAAGCTCTTGAAGGAGTACGAACGCTTGGAGAAGAAGGACACGACCACGGAACGCGCATTCAAGGTGAACGCCGGACGCTTCAAGGGCAGCAAGGGGAACGGTCGCAAGTGGAACGGTCCCAAGAAGAACGCTGGTGACTTCCGAGGCAAGTGTTTTAAGTGCAACCAGCCCGGACACATGAAGCGGGACTGCCCGGAACGGAACGCTGGAGGGGACGACGACGCGGTCTTTGCCGTGGGTATGGAACGCCTCGACGGGTGGCTGATCGACAGTGGTGCTACTGCCCACATGACCCCGCATCGTTCCGACCTTCTCGAGTACGAGGCTCTGGACACCGTCATGGAGGTCACAATTGCGGACGGCAAGAAGTTGACAGTGGCAGGTCGAGGAACGGTACGCTTGCTCGGTCTGGACCAGAATCGAATCAAGATGGTGGACGTTCTCCACATCCCGGGTCTCGACAGGCGTCTGCTGTCGGTGGGGAAGCTGGCGGAACGCGGTCTGAACGTTGAGTTCCAGCGTTCCTCGTGTGTCATCTGGGGGAACACTAGTGCTATTGCATTGGGCAAGAAGGTCGGCAAAGCGTACATGCTGGACTGCGACAAAGAAGAGGCACGGTTTGTCGAGTACGCTGGGGCTGACAGCCAGTGGGAGCTTTGGCACGCCCGCATGGGGCATCCCAACAAGGACGCTTTGGCCAAGACACAGCGTGCCACGAACGGTATCCCGGACGTGGGACAAGCGTTCCCGACTTTGTGTGGCGGATGCATGAAAGGGAAGCAGACGGTGGAAGCGTTCCCGAAACGGTCCAAAACGAAGACGTCGCGCGTTCTGGAGCTGGTCCACACGGATGTGATGGGACCGATGAAGTCAGCATCGAAGGGTGGTGCGAAGTACATCCTAACGTTTGTGGACGACTTCTCGCGATACGTGGTGGCCTACTTCTTGAAGAAAAAGAGCGAGGTGGCTTCCAAGCTGAAGGAGTTCATGAGATTCTACGAGAAGCAATGGGGGGAACGCCTCATGTGTCTCCGGTCGGACAACGGAACGGAGTTCGTGAACAAGGACGTGGCGAGGATCTGTACGCTGAACGGTATCATGCACCAGCGTACCGTACCGTATAGCCCTCAGCAGAACGGAGTGGCAGAACGAATGAACCGTACCATCATGGAGAAAGCTCGGAGTATGTTGCACTACAAGAGCGTTCCAACGGAATGGTGGGCGGAAGCGGTGAGTACGGCGGTGTACCTCATCAACCGTTCCACGAACACGCAACACACGAGTGTGACACCGTACGAACTGGGTTTCAAGGTGAAGCCTACGCTGGAGCACCTGCGCGTGTTCGGATCGCATGGGTACGCGCACATCGACAAGGCGAAGAGGACGAAGCTGGAACCCAAGAGCTTCAGGTGCATGTTCCTCGGGTACGCCGAGAACGTCAAGGGGTACCACGTATTCGACTTGGACGCTTCCAAGGTCAAGGTGACACGCTCTGTAAAGCTTGACGAGCGTGAGGTGGACGGTATCTACGAGATGCTGCCGGCCCGGAACGGAACGGTCATCCACGTCAGCGAGGACGCTCATGATGCAGTCACGCCTGCACCGGTGGAACGCCAGCCCGCAGTGGAGGAACCTATGGAAGGTGTTGAGAACGACGCGCCGGACGTAAGCATGGAGAGCGTGGAACCGGAGCAGGACCCTGCTCCACCACTGCTATTGGCAGAGGAACGACCCGCCCCCACTGGACTAGAGCTGGCACCGTACCGTGCCCCACCGACCGTGTTTGAAGACGATCGAGTGGTATTCCATCCTCCGGTCCACCGTTCCAGACGTGCTCGTGAGCCAGTGTTCCTTCTTGAAGATGGAACGGATGCTGAGGAAGAACGGAAGTCAGAAGGAAGTGATGGACCACCCTCCCCGAAGCGTGCCAGGATCGATGAAGACGGTCTTCTCGCAGAAGCCGTTCTCGCGTACGCTGCAAGTATTGGGGACGCAGTGGACATTCCGACGACGCACGCACAGGCAATGGCTAGTGACGACGCAGCGCAATGGCGCGAGGCCATGGATGCAGAGCTGCTCTCGCATGAACGGAACGGCACTTGGACACTGGTGCCACGAGGTACGGCCAACCGTACCATCGGCTGCAGGTGGGTCTTTGCCAAGAAGCGTGACCAGTACGGTCGCTACAAGGCACGGCTAGTGGCCAAGGGTTTCAAGCAGAAGTACGGCATTGACTTCTTTGAAACGTACTCTCCGGTGGCGAACATGAACTCGATCCGAGTCGTTCTCTCAGTATGCGCCGCCTATGAGTACCGGATGGAACAGTTGGACGCAGACACAGCGTTCCTCAACAGTGAATTGAAGGACCGTGTCTACATGGTGGTACCCTTTGGCATCGAGAACGCTAGGAACTATCAGTGCCAGCTGAACAAGGCCATTTACGGTTTGAAGCAAGCTGCAAGTGCCTGGAACAAGACCATCCATCGAGTATTCCTCGGGAACGGCTTCAAGAGTTGTGGCGCAGATCAATGCGTCTACGTCAAGCGTTCCAAGAACGGTTTCATCTACGTATGTCTCTATGTCGATGATATGATCATTGCGGCGAGGACAAGCGAGGATATCCGTGAGGTTAAGGACGCGCTGAAGAACGCCTTCAAGATGAAGGAGCTTGGACCGGCCAAGTTCATCTTGGGAATGGAGATCGACCACGACATGACGGCTGGAACGCTCAAAATCAAGCAGACACGATACATTGACGACGTGGTGGAACGCTTTGGGCAGGAGAACGCTAAGCCTGTGGACAACCCGTGCGCAGCTGGTCTCAAGTTGTCGAAGACGCAGTCGCCAGGAACGGATGCAGAGCAGAACGCAATGCGGTCGAAACCGTACCGTTCTCTGATTGGTTGCCTGCTGTACATCACGACATGTACGCGTCCGGATATCGCGTTCGTAGTCACGCAGCTTTCGCGTTTCCTGGAGAACCCCGGACAGCAACACTGGAACGCTGCAGTGCGTGTGCTACGCTACCTCAAGTCGACACGCCAACACGGAATCATCTACCAAGGTGGTACGCACAATGTGACGCTCAAGGCGTACTCGGACGCGGATTGGGGTACGAACATCGACCACAGGCGTTCCGTCTCGGGTGTCATGGTTATGATCGGGAACGCCCCTGTGGTGTTCAAGTCGAAGTTCCAGAGAACGGTTGCTCTCAGCTCGGCTGAAGCTGAGTACATGGCATTAAGCTTGTGCGTTCAAGAAGTGCTGTGGACGCGTGCGATGCTAACGGACATGGGAACGCTTCAGCGGAACGCTACAACAATCTGGGAAGACAACCAGGGCGCGATCGCTCTGGCGCATAACGCTGGCTACCACGCTCGGACGAAGCATGTGGATACCCACCATCACTTCATCAGAGAGAACGTGGAACGCGGAACGGTCAAGGTCGAGTACGTCGACACCAAGAACCAGTTGGCGGACATTCTAACCAAGGCTCTCGGAACCAAGACGCTGAAGTTCCTGCGCGACGGGAATGGCATCAAGGAGAAGGTCACCGTCCCATAGCGGGGAGTGGGAGTGTTGAAGTGCACCGCTGTTGCACGGTTCGGCACGCCATTCGGACCGTGGGAGCGGTTCATGTTGAACCGCCCCAGGATTGGCTGATCAACTTCGGTGGTTGTAGACCAACCGGAACTAGTAGGAGAGACCTGAAAGACAGAGTTAAGCGATCTAATCTACTCACTTCGGCATTTGCCTTCAACTACACCAACAGTATACGACGTTAACTTAAACCTATCATTTAGCATAGCTTATATCATAGGCTTTGAAAACAAACTGTAATTATGAGCAATTTAAGTGGTATTTTTGGGATTTTCAAGCACTAGGTATGACTGTGGGTCACAGTGCTACAGTCTGTGGCCAACGTATTTTTACGTTGGCTATGTTAAACTGCAAATTTCGCATTCTAACTATTATATGGGATATGCTAAATAATAGGTTTAAAGTTACCGTGACGCGGACCACAGAGTTCATAATGTACGACGGAAATCCCCAGCCCGAGCACAGCTCAGTTTAATTTTCGCCTCCCGCCTGCGAGCATCATGAACCTGCGCTTCCTACTGCTTGCTGTCATTGCCTCCAGTACACTCAGCTTTGTGGGGGCTGCCAGTATCGACCACGACAAAGTGCAGCCGTTCCCGCAGCCTGCGCCGGTCACCGTGTCCGAGAAGTCCGCCGTCAAGTTCAAGCCGAGTCTCATCATCCAAGACGCGTGCCAACCGTACCCTGCTGTCAATGCTGCGAGTGAGACGAGTGCGGGGTTGAAAGGAACTGGGAAAAACAGCGGGGCCTGCAAGGGGTCAGGTCTGGGCTCGCAAGTGTATGGTCGAGCTGTGTGGCACAAGGATCTCTGGGCCATTATGTACGCGTGGTATTTCCCCAAAGACTTTTACTCCGGAGCCTTCTTCAAGAAGGGTCACAGACACAATTGGATTAGCACTGTTGTGTGGCTTGACAACCCTGCCTTCGACAAACCGAAGATACTGGCCGTGTCAACATCGCTGCCAGACGGAAGCTATGCTATTGAGAAGAACGCCCCATCAACGTGCGCCCGCATTTCGTGTCCTCCACCTTTCAGCGAGCATATTAACCTTTCCAATCCCATGCTCGTGTATGGAATCTCCAAATCTGGAGGCACCTCGCTGGGCCTGACTACAGACAACGACGGTGAAATCCGCCCGCTATCTGAACACTATCCTCCATATGAAACGACTGACGCTTAGCGCGACAGGAAAACCCGCCAGGTCACTTAATGGTAAGGTATTGGCTAAAGAGAGGTTTGGTGATTTCCAGGACCTCGTCATGTGGGACCAATTGACGGACGCAGCGCGTGGCGCTCTAAATGATACCGACTTTGGAGAGAAGGCTAAGGTCCCGTTCATCGATGTCAACTTCGACACCAACCTAGAGACGGCTCGTCCCTTTTTGTAAAAAAAAGAAGTTCGACAAAATGCCTCTTCACTTGGGAAGAGCATTAAAATGACACGAAGAGTAATGCTACAATACTAAAAAATAGTTTACTCACCATTAGGGACGCGATGGCAGTTTGCCGGTACTGACGTTCTCGATTTTTTCTAGTCCTACATCAATGAAATTGAAGCTCAAACCTCTCCGAAAGTTACGATTCCGTTTTCATAATACAAAATATCTGAAATGTCAATTCCGAAAGTCCTCTACTTATTACTACGTAGTACCTCCGTTCGTGCATTTGAAAAAAAATTGCGCATAGCTCCGCCTCGTTATTTGAACGGAGGTACTACGTAGTATAGGGATAGCGTTTTAACGGGCTTTCGACTCACCTGTCAAGCGCTGGGTACGGGTACGAGGGTCTACCTACGGCCAAAGCGGTGCAAGTTGATTTCCCACAAAACGTTTTGAACGTTGCTACTGGTGACTGCAGAAATGTACATTTAGCATCTTTTGGTTTGTTGTGCGTTTTTCGTCGTTCATGCATCAGCACATCAAGTTTCCTTTCGATTTTGCTACTGGAGCAATACTTGTATTTAACTAACCCCTCAATTCGCCATCCTCCTGGGAATGCGTACTTCCAAGAGTAACATTTATTAAAGGAAAGGGCGGGCCGCCTCGAGGTTGGTGTTGAAGTTGGCATCAATGAACGGGGCCTTGACCTTCTCTCCAAACTCGGTTTCGCTGAGAGCGCCGCGCGCTGCTTCCGTCAATTGCTCCCACATGACGAGGTCCTGTAATTCACCAATCTTCCCCGTAGTCATGCCCAGCGTGGTGGCCGTAGATTTGCTAGTTCCGTACTCGAGCATTGGAGTGGTACCGTTGATAAAATCGGCGAAAGGAGGAGGGCACGACCAGCGGCCGCATGCTGGCGGAGCGTTCTTCAAAATAGCGTATTCTCCGTTCCCGATCGTAGTCGACACGGCGAGTACCTTCGGCTTCTCGAAGGCAGGGTTGTCAAGCCACACAACGGCGCCAACCCAATTGTGTCGGCGACCCTTAAGGCCGAAAACAGTGTGGTACATGTCCTTCGGAAAGTACCAGGCATACACGATGGCCCAGAGATCCTTGTGCCAAGCAGCTCGGCCGTACACTTGCGAGCCTAGACCTGACCCCTTGCAGTGTCCGTCGATTTTCCCCGTTCCTTTCAGTCCGCCACTCGTCTCACCCGCGGCATTGACAGCAGGGTAAGGATGACACGCGCCATCGATTTGGAGACTTGGCTTGAATTTGACGGCGGCCTTCTCGGACACGGTGACTGGCTGAGGCTGTGCAAACGGTTGTACCTTGTCGTGGTCGATACCGACTCCTTCGACAAACCCGAGCGCCCCAAAAACGGCAATTGCGGTGACAAGTAGTGAACGGAGGTTCATGGTTCGAAGGAAATTTTGAAACTGGGCTGAGCTCGGGCTTTCTATCGGATGAACCGTGGGCGCGCCGGAGACATTCTTGGAGAGTCGGTATGCAATACCCGCTGTACGAACCATAAGGTTGTTCTTGTTGCGTAGGAAGTACATGTACTGTATTCAAGGCATGACAATGCTTGCAATCTCAAAATCAGCATCCTCAATGCCCCCTGCAAGCCGACTGCTCCGAATGCGTGAAACATCCTACAGTAGCCATCCGGTCAAGAGTGCGCACAAGATCTAAACCGTACTTGGTCAAAGGACCTCGTGCCCTTCGCGGAGTGTCCCCCGTGAAGCCCGAAGTAACGAACTGAGAACGATCACGTCATGGTAGATGTGAAGAAACAAGTTTCTTCACAGGAAAATCCCGACCTATAATAAAGTCGGAGCGATGACACGTCGACTTGATTTCCATAGAATTTCCCGTCAGTTGTAGTGGTAAGAAATACAATACATGTACACAGCCTGATGCGTGTCATACGCGTTTCGGGCCCCGCTGGGCCTCGCCAATGGCTTCGTGATTGCGTGCAGTGATGAGTTATAACCTACCGATGGTACAGCGACGGATTCCCCAATTCTACAGCCTCCTCCAGTTGCAATGGTCCGACTGCACGGATAGCGTTATTTCCGTGTTACCCGCGGTAACGACACCACAACGTGCAGGACAACTGTACAGTCCCGGTTCACGCCATGTGCTGGTAGGTACATGTACATGGATTCTAGTTTGAGATTACAGGCATTGTCATGCCTGTGATACTTCGTAAGCAACACGAACAGTTTTACCGGTATGGTTCATAGAGCGGGTACTACTGAGAAAGTTTCTGGTGTGTCCATGGTTCATACCAGAGCTCGCAAACAGCATGCACCGGCTTACCCGGACCGTCCGGCAGATGGCCCCGGGTACCCGAATCCGCCCATGTGGATCTCATCTGAAGTTCGGGTACCCGGACCCGTCCGTAGATCCGAATCCGTACGGATACCCGAATAATTCGGGTATCCGTACGTTGGTGGATCCGCCCAAAGTTGCGGGTACACGCCCACCGTGAATATGATCATTTAGAAAAGTCTGTGCTTTAACCCCTTGGACGCGGGGGGTTGGAAATTGGTGTTATGCTGTTCTGAACAGCATAAGAACATCTTGGTTTCACTATGTATCTAATTCCGCAAAAGACGATCATCGTCGTCTCCCATATCTTGGATGCATGTGATTGGTCCACGTGTGAAAATGAACGAATTCGATTGGCCGATGAAACAGATGGATTGAAGTACCTCGAAGAGCCGGTCTAAATATTTTTAAAAAATATAATGTTGGTTCCCCTTTGCCGCCTTCCAACCAAGCCACTCATTCTTCTTTTTTCGCCGAGGGGGAGACAAGCTATAGCGTATTGCATCGATTTCAACGCCATTTGCCCACTCCTGCGCAAGGAAAAATGGTCGTTGAGTCCCGCTACGAAGCATCAAGCCCAGTACGTTGTGCCTTGTTGAGCTTATATATCATAACTATACTAATGTGTGTCCATGCAATCGTGGTTTCAGCTCCAATAACGCCAAACCCGGGTAAACTACGAAGAATGATAAGCGATGGGGGAGGGGGAATCGGGAAGACGAGCTACTGGCGTATATTCGCGCCGACAAGGATCTCTTCTGCCCGTTCAACATGTCAAGATTTGCGGTGCGCTCGCTCACCGGGAAACGCCAGTACGTATCTGCGAATTTGACGGCTGCATCACATTATTGGCAGCTAACCCTTACCATCTATTGCATTTTACTTCAAAGCACTACAGCTCCGGAAGCCCCTCCGCGTCCGAAACGGTAAGCGTGTGCTCCACGCACTGCATAAACGAGCAAACCACCGCAAGAAAAGCGCTGCAACAGTACCAGTACGTGATGCCATCGTAATGAGCTTTCATGAGAATGTCTTACTCACCCTATTGTTTGTATGAATAGCTGGCAATGGAGAAGCCCCCTTTCGACAAGCCGCGCCCGTAGCAGACGTCATTTTGGCAACCAAGAAACTTGTTCCTGAAGGTATATGATTTTAGCGGTATGCCGACATGTTGAAAAGTTGCTGACTGGGATTGCTTACTTGTTATAGATTATGCTGACATGATCACCACCCGTGATCATGATGATTCCGCTAGTGCTGGAGATGACACGGACAATGCTACAACGGAGGCAGAGCTGTGCGAGATCGACAGTCTTCAACGAGATCTGACCTTTTTCGAGTCGGATGGACGAATCCAAGCCAGAGCGTTCGCATACGTTCAAAGGTGGTATGTGTTTGTTTTGTGTATGCTGACATGTACAATGAATAACTATATTGTTATGCTGTCAAGGTCGTTCGAAGTGCTCAGCTCTTCTACTGTTTCTTGCCGAGCGTATTTAGTCTTCAACGAAGGACACATACGAACCCCAAATGGAAGCAAACCCTGGGCGCAAGGCTTCCAAAGATCAAGGACAAACAGTTTCAGGCACCGACAACGGAGAAGTAGAGCTGCAATACCGAGAAAGTTCGAGAAAATACAAAATGCTTCAATCCACGAATTTGTGCAATGTGTTGTATTGATACTCGCTGTGTGTGTGACAGATTCAATTAGGACAGCAAAGAACTATTTCATGGACTCGTTGATGAGGGGTTAGTGACTCTGAAAGAAGAAGGCCATACAGACGTCAGACTTTAGCTTCTTGCGAGACTCCACACGGAGGACGTCGAGTAGAAGGAATATTTTCAGTAGCAAAACCTTAGCTGATGTTGTGTAATACATGTCGACTGCTTTTGTGGGGTTACTACAATAATGAGCAGTGCAGCTACTGCACCCGTGGTGTAGCTGCACTACGTACGATCTCGTGCGGTCGATGCTTGGCAAAATAAGCGGCAGAGCAGCCCTCCGCTCTGATCTCGGCTGGCGAGCTGGTATTGGGCGTCCCGTTCGGCGCGGGGGCGTGCAGTAGCTAGGAGACGTCGTTGTCCAAGGTGTGATGGTCACTCATTACCAAATTTCCCGGTGTTGTTGTGCATCTTTCCCGCCTCCTTATGCCGCCTCTACTTCCCAACTCCAAATTTAAAAATATCGAGATTGCGTGACGTCGTGCAAGTAGTTGTGATTGGCTTAAATGAGATCCCCTCAGAACGTACCTCCTTTGCGGGAATTATTATCGGAGAGGTTAGCTACAATGTGCACGAAAAACGTCCAAATTTATACTGGAATAAAGTATTTATACTTTACGCCATACTATTTCTTATGCCGTCCGGGAGGGTTTAAGGGTTTTAGTATGCCGTCCATGTCACCCCTCCGCGTCCAAGGGGTTAAGCTATGTCTTACTCTAAGAGATCTGCATTCGAACGGTACACTAAGATGTCGTCAAGCATGGAAGGTCTCAGAGAACTCCACTTCTTGTTCAGCGTCATCCCTGCGCTCGAAAAATTACTCTCCGCCATAGCACTCGAGGCCGGAATGCACAGGATTGTACGCGCCACTATTGCTAAGTTTGGTAAAGACGCCTTCCCCATACTATGCCACCACTCCACCAGGTCCAGATTGTCTCTTTCCGCTCTCGATACATGCAGCTTCAATTAACTTTAGAACTCGGACTCGAACCGGGTACCCGAACCCATCCGAAGCTGCTTCACGTCTAATTCGGGTACCCGTACCCGTCCGAAAACCAAACGGACGGGTATGGACGGACGGGTACCCGGTTTTCGGGTACCCGTTGCGACCTCTGGTTCATACGATAGAGAGCTCGGGCTCAGCCCAGTTTCAATTTCGACCCCGCCTGAGGACCATGAACCTGCGCTCCTTACTCCTCACTGTTATTGCCTCCGCTACGCTC
The DNA here is from genome assembly GCA_033557925.1 of Phytophthora x cambivora. Classification (NCBI taxonomy): domain Eukaryota; phylum Oomycota; class Peronosporomycetes; order Peronosporales; family Peronosporaceae; genus Phytophthora; species Phytophthora x cambivora. The sequence goes on along the minus strand of JAUCEB010000024.1, from coordinate 166,462 downwards.
AGCTCTGTGGGGGCTGGCAAGATCAACCATGACAAAGTACAGCCGTTCCCGCAGCCTCAGCCAGTCACCGTTTCCGAGAAGGCCGCCGTCAAATTCAAGCCGAATCTCAAAGTCGCAGGCTCGTGTCGTCCATACCCTGCTGTCAATGCCGCGGGTGAGACGAGCGGCGGACTGCAAGCAAGTGGAGAACTGGACGGAGGCTGCCGGGGGTCAGCTCTGGGCTCCCAAGTGTACGGCCGAGCCGTGTGGCACAAGGATCTCTGGGCCATCATGTATGCCTGGTATTTTCCCAAGGACATGTACTACGACCCTTTAAGCGATGAGGGTCGCCAGTTGGGTCACCGCCACAATTGGGCTAGCACCGTTGTGTGGCTTGACAACCCTGCTCTCGAGAATCCGAAGATACTCGCCGTGTCAACTGCGATTGGGAACGGATCGTATGCTATACTGAAGAACGGTCCACAGCCGTGTAGCCGTCGATCATGTCCTCCCCCTTTCATTGATTACATCGACGGTACCAGCCCCACGATCGTGTACGCATCCGACATATACAAGAGTGGATCGGTGACCATGACGTATGAGTACTTTGGTGATTTCCAAGACCTCATCATGTGGGAGCAATTGACGGAAGAAGCACGTGGGGCTCTCAGCGAAACCGACTTTGGAGAGAACGTCAAGGTCCCGTTTATCGATGCCAATTTCAAGACCAACCTCGAGGCGTCTAGCCCTTCCCTTTGAATTTACTCTTTGAAGTATACTACAGTATTCCATTGCCCCGCATTCCCCAAGAGGGTGGCAATGTGAGGGCTAGAGAAATACTACTAGTATAAATACATGTATTGGTCCAGTTTTACTTGAGCGAAATCGTTATCAAACTCGATGCGCTTGCTGTTGCATTTTACGAAGCAAATCTCAATTTCACATTTACCAAAAGGTTCTTCCACTACAGTAGCTCAACGAGCACTTCAATTTCTAGCACGGTGAAGTATACGCTTCAGCACTTTCATACCGGTAGTTTCAACACGCGCTCTGAGAACAATGAATTGTCGGTCCGCCGTGTTTTTTTTTCTTTTGTTGCTGAAATAATGCGGTTTACTGGGCCAGTATACTGGCGTGAAAAAAATGAATGACGTAATGCGGGAAGCTCCTTTGACGTCCTGGCGGAGACTTGGTGTTTACTGAAAGAACAAAAGAAGAAAATGAAAAAGATGTAATCCAAGCAATCCAACGCGTGGCATCGCTTCCATTCGTTCGCACCTGATGCTTTGCTCCTATCATCGCTCCCATGAGCTCGACGCCGCCTCATTTCTCGATTTAAGCCCCAGCAGCCTCCACTTCTGTGCGGTACATGGGGCAACTCGGTCGAGTGCATGTAGTATCATTTTCGCTGCACCACCCCGACGACTTATCGATACAGCTACATTGGAAACTGTGGCCGCAATAAAAAAAGCCTGGTTCAGTCGAGCCAAACGTAGACCAGCACATGACTGCATGCTCAACTTGCTAGGCGACAGCTTCACCATGGTAAACGTAGCATTACAAGAACGCTATCCGACCAGCGCTACCCGTCCAACCCTCTAGTGTTGATTGCTCCGGTGAGCCTGCTCTACTGTAGATCGATTGAAAATCCCGTAGCGGTGTGATGCTGAATGTCATCCTTGGCGCCTGTGCCAAAGAATTTATTTTTTTATCCGCAATACAAGCCAATACTTAAGTACTACTACTACTACAGTATAGTACTACAAGAAGTACAGAGATTGCTTTTTTGGTGTTGCTTTCTGCTGCACTTGACACCGATGGACGAATCGTTCTCCAACATTACCGTACAGACACCGTGGAGAGCTTCAGCTTACAGCCACCGCTGCATAAGTACAGACAGCGGACCAAGAAATTCCAGTAAGCAACAATTCCACGATACAGATGCCGTACGCTTCAACGTACCACACACCGCTCGAGCAGATGCTTATGGTTTACAATAGGCACATGTAACGTTAGCTCCATTTACTATGTCTACTGTCGTACTTCTTCTACATCCTCTCGCTTCACGGTTGCTGCAATGCAGCAACCATTTCATGGGACTCGAGCACGACAAACGCTTGTACAAGTATATGCCACTGGCTGGGCGTATCTAGGCCCTGACGGCGCGCAGACTGTGGTGTGGCAGTCGGACATTGGGCGACGGGCTCAAACTGATGGACTTAAAGGAAGGGGCGAGTCACCTCGAGAGCTGCGTTGAATTTGGCGTCGATAAACGGAACATCGACCTTGTCTCCAAAGTCTGCATCACTCAGAGCGGCGCGCGCTTCTTCGGTTAACTGCTCCCACATGATGAGATCTTGAAGTTCGCCTGCACCTCTTGCCGCGGTCGGCCGCAGTGTGTGATACGAATACTCGTATGGATAATTGTAAGGTTCGTAGGAGAGCATGACACTCGTCCCGTTGAAATACTGATCGAAGCGTGGGTTACAAATACGAGAATTGCACGCTGGTGGTGCATCCTTCAAAATCAGATATCCTCCGCCCAAGTTCCAGGTTGAGACGGCGAGAACCTTCGGGTTTTCGATAGCAGGGTTGTCGAGCCAAACAACTGCGTTGACCCATTTGTGTCGCTGGCCCTTGGCGAATATGCCTCCATAGCCTTTGTCCTTCGGGAGGTACCACGCGTACATAATGGCCCAGAGATCCTTGTACCAGCCGGCTCGGCCGTACACCTGCGAGCCCAGACCTGACCCCTTGCAGTCTCCGTCGATTTTCCCACTTCCTTTCAACCCGCCGTTCGTCTCACCCGCGGCGTTGACAGCAGGGTACGGGTGACACCCGTCGATGATTTGGAGGCTTGGCTTGAATTTGACGGCGGCTTTCTCGGACATGGTGACCGGCTCGGGCTGTGCAAACGGCTGTACCTTGTCGTGGTCGATAGTGGCAGCCCCCACAGTGCTGAATGAGATAGCGGCGATAGCGGTGAATAGTAGTGAGCGCAAAATCATGGTCGAGCTTGCAGGGAGGCGATGAATTTGAAAGTGAGCCCTCTTCGGGTTACATGTACCGGAAATCAAGAGAGACAGTAGCACGCATCTTTCTCTGCATCTTGCATCGGGAAACGACTTGCCAAGTGGTATACGTGCATGAAGAGCGTGCCGAATCATGCATGAACTGACACATACTGTACATTATTAATTTGAGAGCCGTGCGATTTGCACGAAGAAGCTAGGGATGGACACGAATTAAGTAAAATACTGTACAGTGATCTCAGGAGTAATTACGCTACTGACTGCAAATACATCAAACTTTTCCCAACTGACCGCATTTATACTGATTGTGCCTTCGGTTACGAAGTGTTGGATACTGTTTCATGTATTCCATCCACTCAGACACCCAGCAATTCCATGTTGTAATTGGTCGTTATACTACATTTAATATGGCTCTACATGTAGCGTCCTAACATGTAAAGTGGGATATCCTTTCCAGTTATCTGTACATGTATACCGCCACATGTATTACATAAAATACGAAGAATGGACCGATTCCCGTAGGATCTGTTGCGGCCATTTTGAACAGATTTCGTACAGAATTCCATAAAACGGCCATTTCTAGACAACTCGAGTCCGCCGTCGACTCGACAGATTTCACTTCTGTCGGAGGGTACCCCCCCCCTCCGACAAATTTCTAGATGTGTAGATGGTATGGCTAGAATGGTGAATATTGCTCTTTCACTCTTGCAGTGGTCACTGGGGCTGTTGACACTGGCACGCATAGTGCGGACGGCGAAGACGAGTCATTGACGAGCCTACGAGCGCTGCCGCCGCAATGCCGGCGCGAGGCCACCCGCAAGCGGTGTCAGCGAGGCAGAAGCAGTCTGATGAGGGTGGATTTGCCACGGATCTCGAGATCCCTGTAAATGCGCCCTCGCCAGACTGCTTCTGCCTCCTGTGAGGAAATGACGCTGCGTTTAAGCCGGCCTCGTCCTCCAAAGTCACGTTGTGGGCCATTTGCAGAATTATTGGGCTGATTTCAACCGCTAGAACACGGGTGACGGGGCAGCGAGTCTTCCCACTCGGTAACACCGGCATGAGAACGTATATCACAACCCTCGACTGCCGCAAGACGCCCATTGCACAAATGTCGGACCCGATCCCATTCGTTCGAGCCACATGGTTCATTGATGATAGTTAGCAGCGCCATAGTATCGGAATCGCTGTAGCCTTGCGGTCCCTGTGGGACCGCAGCGCTTGCTCGCAGGTGCCATGATCGCTGCTGAGTGGCTGGGCATGCCAGGGAGTGCAATTGACGTGCGTGGGTGAGGGTCACTTCAACTTGAAAGTGGCTCCTCGGATCTGTACCGAATCTATACATTTAGACAGCAAGTGGCCTGCGGGCTGTACGAGATCTGTACACGAATTTTTAGACACGAAATCTGTACGAAAATAGCCCACGGGAATCGGTCCAATATATATGTACTGTATCTAAAGGCTGAGAAGTAGTACGGTCACTGGCAGTGGTCACTGACCAATAGAATAAAGAATCGAATTTCGTGGCATCGTCACTTTTATAGTACTGGTGCATGTACTGTACAGCACATGTATGAATATTGTGTATTACATGTTGAGATTACAGGCACTGGCATGCCTGGGATACTTCGTAAGCAACAAGAGCAGCCTTCTGCCATAAGTTATGGTTAATAGAGCGGGTATTACTGTTCGCCAAGAAAGTCTCTGGTGTGCCCATGGTTGATACGATAGAAAGCCCGAGCTCAGCTCAGTTCCAATTTTGCCACCCGTCTGAGAACCATGAACCTGCGCTCCCTATTCCTCACTGTTTTTGTATCCGCTACGCTCAGCTGTGTGTGGGCTGGCACCATCATTGATAGTAGATGCCTGACCATCAACCACGACAAAGTGCAGCCATTTCCGCAGCCTGCGCCGGTCACCGTGTCCGAGAAGGCCGCCGTCAACTCCAAGCCAAGTCTCCTAATTGATGGCGGGTGTCATCCATATCCTGCTGTCAATGCCGCGGGCGAGACGAGTGGTGGACTGAAAGGAACGGGAACAGTCGACGGAGACTGCAAGGGGTCAGGTCTGGGCTCACAAGTGTACGGCCGAGCTGCGTGGCACAAGGATCTCTGGGCCATCATGTATGCCTGGTACTTCCCGAAGGACATGTACTACAATGAATTCGGCTTTAAAGGTCGTCGACACAATTGGGTTAGCGCCGTTGTGTGGCTTGACAACCCTGCTTTCGAGAAGCCGAAGGTACTCGCTGTGTCAACTCCGAGCGGGAACGGAGAATACTCTATTGATAAGGACGCTCCGCCAGCGTGCGGCCGCTGGTCGTGTGCTCCTCCTTTCGCCGACTATATCAACGGTACCAGTCCAATGCTGGTGTACGGGGTTGGTGAAAATTCGGTTACCTCGCTGGGCCTGACTACTGAGAGGTTTGGCGAATTCCAGGACCTCGTCATGTGGGAGCAATTGACGGAAGCAGCGCGTGGCGCTCTCAGCGAGACCGACTTTGGAGACAAGGTCAAGGTCCCGTTTATCGATGTCAATTTCAAGACCAACCTCGAGGCGTCTCACCCTTTCCGTTAGATTACTCTTTGAAGTACATTGCCCGCATTTTCCAGGAGGGTGACAAAGTATGTTACTTTGTCACCTTTTAGTAAGGGGATTAGAGAAATAAATGTATTGCTCCAGTTAGACTTGCGAAGTCGTATTGAAACTCGATGTGCTATTGCATGACCATGGCTCGTTGTGCGTGACGTGACTCGGAAAATGGAGTACCGGTCAGATTCGAGAGCAGAAAAGTCAAGATGAAAGTTCTCTGAAATTTATTTTAGAGTATATCAGTGATCACATTTTCCGCTCACAAGCTATACTTGTCTAAGATCTGAAAAAAAGCACAATCAGCTCTCGCTCAAAAACTCACCTCCAAATTTAATAAGCCTCTAAGATCTAGCAAAACCACGTCAATTTTCGCTTCATACTCCTCTCATAAACCAGCTTCAATTTGTAGACTCTAGAGATTTCGACACTTGAATGACCACATCTCCCTTCAATAACTAATATATATATCTGTAACTAATAAAATATTTGGATGTTGCCTGTGGCGTGCTAGTTCAACATTCAGGCGACATCTCACAATTTCACTTTTAACTATGACAATAGGTCAGCCCGTTGCGAGCTGCAAAAAACAACTTTCCAAACGCAAAAAACTTTCCAAAAACGCGTCAAGATGCCGAGGGTTTCGGCCCGAGCAACGCGAAGAGCTCGCTCATTTGCGTCGGTGCCTCCAACCCACCCCGGTCACTCCCCTGTGCCCACCAAGTTGGCGGGCATAGGCGACCACCATCACTGCAGCTCCGACGCGTAGAGTGGCGTCGGCCGGCAACAAGCCGACCGCCAACAAGAACTACAGCGGCGGCAATAATGCGAACGCGAGCAATAAGAGCGCCAGCACGGTTGCCACCGCCAAGGGCATCAAGCCCAACGCGGACATGAACGCCAAGAGCACCACACTGTTCGCGCCGAACGATCTGACTGCGGGCATCGTGCAGCGCGCGGGCCAGATCCGCAAGACGTGCTTCGAGCGACCCCAAAAGTTGTACAAATTATTCGTCGCCAAGGGCGAGCAGGTGGTCCAGTGGATGCGTGGGACCGTGAACTCCAAGGCGCTCTCCTACATTCGCGAGATCCTGGAGACCCGGCAGACGCTACTCGTGCTACTCTTCGTGTCAACTGCGCTCACCAAGTACGGCGAGAAGGAGCTGACTCGGCACGACAGCCTCGGCGAGATTGACAGTGTTATTGGTGCGCGTTTCGGCACGACCAGCCTGCGCTCCAAGTAGCACGTGCCGCAGATGGTGGGTGTGAGCTTTGTGCTGCGGCTGATGCTGCGTCTCGCGCGAAAAGCGCGCGGCGTGCCAGCTCCTGCGTGAGATCCTGAGTCACGACGGGCCGTTGACGGCCACGCGCGACTCGTGCTGACGGATAATTACAAAACTGCCTAGCGACTAATGCCTTATGTCTTCTACTGCTTCCTGAGAGAATATGTATTCTTATACTTCTGCTATGAAAAAGGTAAATCGTGCTCTTGGTTCACACTGATTGTTGGCATCTAACGATACTCCGTGATGTTAAACGTTCCTTCAAGATCACACAAGATTTTTTCATACCAATTCATCCAAATTTATTGCCAAGTCGGGCTCATGCAGCTACAAAAAGATGCAGTACTGCGTGTCCTGTTCTCGTTTGTCAGCGGGAATTCCGCATTTGTCGCTGGTACTCAGCTTCCTTTCCGCGCATATCAAATGGACACCTACTACGTATGCACCCGGTAACCCCCCCCCCCCCGGTTTCTTCGAGTTCCGCATCCGGATTGGTGCATCTTCGAATGTTGTGACCTAGCTGGCCGCACTTGCTGTACCGATAGTCATTTCGTTTCACTGTACTGGGGGCCTTGACTTGCGTGCTAAAGAAGGCTGCAATTTCTTTGCTCTCGTTATCGTTTTCGAAGACTGCGGTCGTGGTTCCGGTGCGTTGACGATCCGGCACATTCACCTCTGTTATTTTTTCGTTTAGAACCTCTGTCGATATCCGTCGTCTCCTTTCTTCGTGAAAGAGAGCTTCCTGCTTGCCGGTACAGTGGAGGCGGTCGCACTTCATCTGTTGCTGCAATTTGCTGTGCAAGGGCAAGCGAATTGAAATCGAGTCGAATGCTTTGCGCATGTTCGGGACGGTGTATGCCTGGTGAAAAAAAAGAAGTTCACGTCGTATTCAGGCAGATCACCATGCTCCATCTTAGATCTCCAGAAAGCGACAGCCTGAATATGGCTGCAAGGCACCTTTAACTGTTCCGTAACAGTACATCGCGTGCAGGACCTACTAGTCATGTTGACCTCGTACAAATGCGCATTGCCTCATACACTGCGCGAGTCGAAGGCGTCAAAAACGTAGAAGAGAGGTGGATCTGCAGCAACTACATTATGTTGGCTAACGCGTTTTTTTTTCTTCATCAAACAGCCGCAGCGCGTGGGGGGGGGGGGGGGGGGTAATATCGCACACAGCGTCAGTCCACTCCTTGACCAACTTCTTACGCTTCTCGATCACATTGTGTGCACGCAGGCAGTACGCCTTCAATGAGCCGAGAACAAGTTTGTTGCGCACACGGTTCCACAACAAACCATTATTTTCTCCCTCAACGGCACTTGTTGTGCGACAGCCAAACCAATACAGAGGATTACCGTGCTTAGCAGTGTTGCCCCATGAATTGGTGAGCCAAGTTGAGTCATTTGGTGTAGGTTGCATATTGCCTACAACAGACCAGTCGGTAGGGTGAATCTGACGAAGGTAGCTCCACACGTGCTCTTCCACCAACTTATCTGCTACTACCTTCGTAATTCCTGTCGGGTATCGATTTGCAATATTTCAGATTACGAGGTCGAACCCTGCAGTTGTAGACGCGCTTTGCAGAGCTAGTATATCATCCTTGACACTCTGCACCTTCAGCTTCAGTGACTTGAATTTGTCCATTGTGTTGAAGCGTATGTGGACACAACAAAATTTAACTGTACTTCCAAGCCTATCTGATTCAGCACAGCCTGTGCACCTAGTTGCTTGCCACGGTCGCAAAATGTGGGTCGGTCGTGTAACTTCAAACCAGCAACAATGCAGTTACAGATGAACCAAGCGAAGTTGTCCACTGTCTCCTTGTGGACATACGCGACTGCAACAGGGGCACGTTCTGTTTGTCCCCATCTTTACCAATAAGCGAAAAACAAACTTCGTTGTACAAGGGATCCCCCATGTGAGTGCCGTCACACTCCCACACTGGAAGGGGATGATCCTGTATGTGCACGACACTGCCAAAAGATAAAAAAACCCGCGAAATAACCTCCCATGCGAATCTAATTGGCAGCAAACGCGAGAGCTAGAATTCATTTTCGCGAATTCCTTTAGAAAACTTGGCAAACACCCGTATTCGGCGACATGGTCAACTTTGTTATTAGCCTTAGCGCGCTGAATTGTCTTCATCATCATCATCACTGACTGCTTTTTCAGGTTTACACCGTGAATCATCTCCATGTTGTTCATCACACGCGCCAATGAAGTGCTGTGGCCTTCTACGATCGTCACAGCAAATCCAGGTTGTTCAAGCAAATATTCACTTCTCATCTCAGCAATACTACCACATAACTGGGCGTGCTGAAGGTTCATCTTACAAATGTACCACGCATTATCAGGTACATGTGATAGCTTGGTTTTTGTTTTTTTCCCGTTGTTTTTTGCTTGTGTCAGCAGAAATGGTTGATCCCCGCTTGCGTGAGAGAGTTATAGACCCCGAGCATCTACCTTCCACATCAGAACAGAGCCGTTTTTGTAGTTTCCGTGGCCCTTGGGGTGTCTGGTACATTTGTTGGTGTTGAAGGCATAACGCCTGATGAAAGAGCCTGCCAGCTCCAAGGTATCGAAGTGCATGAACAGTTCTGGAGCTTCATGCCCAAATGGAGTGACTAGATCGAATTTGCCGGGCACTGCTGCAGGGACGCTCATGGGGAACTGTTTCTTCTCTCAGGGAGAGACCAGCAGCAACTGCGGGGGGGGGGGGGGGGCTACAAGAATATCAGTGAGGGTTTAGATGCTCGATTTTATATTAGACGTTTGCAGCATCTAAACATATAGAGAACCATTTTGTCCAATCAAATTGTTTGTGGTCCCTTCAGATAAATGTTTCGTTCGTTGTGGTGCCCTAGGGATAAATATCCCCGAAAGTGTTTGTCGTTTTCGATATAAGCCACAGCTTAGCTCAGCAAATGATGCAAATCCTCTCTGTTAGCTGGGCCAGAAGAGGAAACATCCGTCCATTTCGCTGCACGCCTTTGTTTAACGGCGATCAGGAGGCTGTCCCATTGAGAGCAGTCGTGCTTTTCGTCTGCGCTGAAGCTGTGATACCTGGTCCCGCTCGCGTCCCTCCAGGGTGAGCTGATCGAGCTACAATGGCCCAGGTGGTCACAATACCGAAGAACCCTCGATTTAGTGACACCAAATACCGGTATTCCGAAATAATACCGATATCATGCGACTGCTATAACGCCGGTTTGCCGCAACATAATTTTCCTCTAGATGACTCTGAGCGAGAAGGCGGTAGCGCTAGTAGTGTGTAGCGACGCTATCACCGCGGCTGGAGCCGCGGATGTGGGCATCGAGAAGAAAGCTAAAGCGAATAAGCTCACAGCCAGACAGCTGCACTACGAAGGCCTCCTACGAGATTGTACGGGTGACGCGTGGTTCCGCGCAAACTTACGCTGCAGCAAGATCACTTTACAGCGTTTGGTGAACCTCCTAACTTCTTTTATTCTTCTTCTGGCGGATTTACCACCACAAGGAGAGCCTGCGCTGTCAGTGAACCGACTATCGGCTGCAACCACAGGAAGGGAGGAGACAGCGCCCGGAGACTGATCCAGGGCGTCTGCATCCGCCATATTTTCTTGACCGCTGCTAAAATCTTCTCCCCTGAAGAGCGCTTGTGATTGGGACCTGAAGAATCGCGAAACAAACAGCTCGCACATTTAACCATACGGGTTCGATTTACACCAAACCAGACGACGAAACAAAGACGCCATAGAGGTTATTATATGTAGCTTATGTATTTCAGATTGGATCGTGCTACAGCAAAAGAAAATCCACAGCACAAAATTGGTTTTTACACAGAAACTCAGCTACTTTTGGTGTATTTTCGGTAACGGATAAGGGCTTGAAGATGATCGGAGAGGGGGTAAATTATTACAGAAGGAGACAATTCGACCCAAATTTCCGACTTCACAGTGTAAATGCATTCGTTGCTCGCGCTTCCACACCAGGTGGCTAGGCAGTCTCGCACACAATTATTCTATGAGGCCTAGCATGTCTTCACAGCTGCCATATTGGATCAGCGAGGCGCTTTCTTCTTCCTAAAAGTGGATCTTTTGGGGATTTGAGGGCCATGACATCCATCCCCAGGAGGGATTTTCAGTTTATTTCGAAGTATATTGCGCTAAGCCAACTCCTTATAGATTTTTTTCCTGTTACATGGTATTTCCATTTTTAAATACTTCACTTTTACAGTTTAGCTTGAGCTACCTCCCCGCCGAGCGAAGCGAAGGGGCTTCTCACGTGTGCTCGGCTATTCACTGCGCAAAATGCCCCGCTTCTGGGGCTCTGCTTGGCTTGTACAGTAAAAGAAAGCCCAGGAACCATTCGGTTTATGGCAAGTATTCGGACGGAGCAAGCGGAACGCAACGAAGTGCAGTGAAGAGAAGTGCAGAGTAAGATCATGGAACCAGGACCAGCAGCACCGGCAGCCAAGAATACCTGCGGGAAGATAGCATCCGTTTCGGACGCGAGGACGAGCTACCTCCGGAACGCATTTAGTGAGATCATTTAGGAAGTGTTGCCGCCGTGTACAGACACACACACCTAGCAGCGTCAACGATCCAGCGATCGTCAGCCAGCAGGACGCTAGCTTGCTAGTCGGCACCAACATCGAGGACAGCTATCAGCAACATCCGGCCCAGGGTCGGAATCATCATCAACATCGACGCCACGGTACAGATACCGGGCAGCTCTCAATCACCACCGCGCGAGTACAGAAACTCAGAGGGAAACTGCAGTACCGACACCGGGTACTCTGGTCAACAACAGCAATCACTCGGTACAGACATCGTCGAGTTGGTCAGCTTACAAGCGCTAAGCGAATACCCGCACCCAATAGTACTTAAGGTACACACACCGAGTGTAGCAGTCAACAGCTCCACGTCGGTGCTTAGTTTCAAAGACTGCCGCTCAATCACATTCGGCCGGGATTATTCAGCATAAGCGTAGGAGGCAGCGCCCACATCAGCAACAACACTTCGGCATCGACGCCGAGCACTTCAACCTGGTACAGACGCCGAGGACAACTTTCAGCAACAGCCTGGCACAGAAGCCGGAATAAACATCAACACCACGATACAGAGGTGCTGCTTCGCTCTCAACTATCACCACATGCAGCTACGCCACTATATGGGGGCAGCGAGAACTCGACTCATCCTGCGGCTCCACCAACATCACTCACTGCTTGAAAACAGATAACTAGCAGTCAGCAACGCAACACTACAAGTGCCAAGTGTAGCAGTCAGCAACGGCAACCAGCACCGTGCCAGACACCACAGAAGCTCAACGGGACAGACAGCTACTGTAGCAAAAACAAACACCGAGTCAGCCGTCAGCAACATCAACACGACGTGAACACCGTCGTTCACAGAATCTCAGCAGAACCAACAGTTCTCTCAATGCCCAGGCATGCAACACCACATCAGAAAAGGAAGCATTGCGGTACAGACGCCGGAACTCACGTTCATCACACCGTTCGAGCACGGGTTCGGCGGTTCACAATAACAGCGCCAGTGCACTTGGGACTGCATCTAATACAGATATTAACCACCGGAACCAGCATGCAGCTACTACAAAACACAAGGCAGATGCCGAGTTCACGCTTGAGAACAACACTCATCTTCAGCATTATACCGATACCATTCAATCCACTGCCTAAGTACAGAAGATCACCAGACAATCCACAGCTTCAGTCGCATAGGCACTGTACCGAAGTCACTTGCAGATCCAGGGCGGAGCTACAAGACTGTGTGCACAACTCGGTACCAAGAATCGCTCAAGTCATGATTTAGAGAGCTTCATTCAGTACACAGATTACGTCGACGCTAGCATCTCAGCCATGCTACACCGCCGGTACCTGCCGCAGCACGACCGCCGCCTTCCAAGAATGCCCCCCAACAACTCGCTTTCTATCAGCACCCAAGCAAGCCAATTCCATCGATGATTCCTACGCAGAGAATGGCGCCGAAAGAGGCACCCCCGTCTCAGCAAGACTCCCTCCACGAAGCCTTCTAGCAGCGCTTCCCCGAACTCAACTTCAGCCGGATCTCGGCAAAGGCAAACGATTGGCAACTGCAACATCTCAGCTCCACACGACTCAGAGAGCAGACAATTTCAAGCAACTCCCAGTGGAGTAGCCACAGCTAATACCTACAAGATCTCAACTAGTGAGACCGAACATCAGTCAGCGAGCTCCACCACACGACCGATCCGCTACGATTATACCCTACCGAGGCCTACACAGCCACGAACTCGACTGTCACGGCCATCTCAGGCAACACACAGCTGGAAGGTCTTATAGCTGTTACAGTCCTCACGCGCGATCATACTGCGATGGCAACTCGAGCTGCCATCAGCATCCGCACCTGTACGGCGCATCAAATCTCCCCTGAAGTTCACTTGTGCCGACAACATCATACGAAAGCATCTCAGACACGGACTTGTCTGTCGAGCAGCTAGCAGAAAGCCAAGTTCAGCCGTTCAATCCAGTAGAATGCAGCCACGGCACCCGGCTATCCTTTCAAGGGTACGCGCCAATTCCGTGGCTCTATCTTCAACTTTGGGGCTAAGCCCCTCATTTGTCGCGGTGAACTCGATGATCAAGTCGAGAACTAAAACGTCAGAACCAGCGAATGTGTTTACAAAGCTATCAGAGACCACCTCAACGGATGGAAGACAAACTCAGATCACAAGCCTCAGCGCACAACATCATACGACAACGAATTCTCGCAACCCCAGTATTTTACGTGGAACGCACGCAGATCACCGGAGCAACCGGAGCTGTACATGTACCCGGATTCACGGGGCTCATCGAGCAACACATTTGGATTCGAGCCGTCTACTAATGGGGCTAGTCTTTCACACCCCTGCTTAGCGGTCCCGCTCAAGCCTCGGCTCATATTCCAAATGAACTACTCGATTGCCCCCTACGATGTCTCATTGAAGGAAATGGCGAGTATTCGGACGGAGCAAACGGAACGCAACGAAGTGCAGTGAAGAGAAGCGCAGGGTGAAGGATACTCGGGTTTCCGGCAGAGACAGAGTAAGATCATGGAACCAGGACCAGCAGCACCGGCAGCCAAGAATACCTGCGGGAAGATAGCATCCGTTTCGGACGCGAGGACGAGCTACCTCCGGAACGCATTTAGTGAGATCATTTAGGAAGTGTAGCCGCCGTGTACAGACACACACACCTAGCAGCGTCAACGATCCAGCGATCGTCAGCCAGCAGGACGCTAGCTTGCTACCCGCCCACCACATCCCACGGGGCTAGTCTTTCACAGCCCTGCTTAGCGGGCCCGCTCAAGCCTCGGCTCATATTCCAAATGAACTACTCGATTGCCCCCTACGATGTCTCATTGAAGGAAACTACCCAAATACCAAATTATACTGTAAATGAAAGCCCAGGAACCATTCGGTTTACATGCCAAATACCAAATATTTCCGACCAAAATTATAGCATTTCAGAACTTTCAACACATTTCAAGGTTCGAGGTCCCGTGCGCAAGCAAAGCGAGCGGGCCCAAGTTCTTTCAGCTAAAAGCTGAAAGCTACCAGTCTTGGCGGCGTTTCTTAGCGCGAGGTTTAACTCGTAGTGCTTTTACTGGGTCTTGCGACATTTTTGCGAAATCCTGAGGTGGCTACAAGTTGTTTTTAATGTAGTGTTGCAAACAGCTACTTGCATTCAGTATGGTGACACGTGCACAAGGGCCGCATGGGGCGACCCCTCGGAAAGTGTGATCGCTACCCATATTTGCATCCCGTATCACTCGAACATCTATCCACTTGTAGCCACCAACTTTGTGCGACTCTTCAGCAGATAAAGAGCTACATTGAGACCAACGGTCTCGACACGCACACCATGGTCATCGACGAGAGCATGGAGCCGTGGGTGGCTCCACAGAGGCGTCAGGACTCGCTCATCCACCAGCGCGAATGGGCCAAGCAGCTCAGCGAGACCCGCCGCATTAATGGACGAGCTGGGCCAAGATCTCGTCGGGCTGCGCATCGGCGGGCCACGCACGCCGCCGAGATCAAGCGCAAGGTGGTCGATCAACTCGATGGCGCTCGCCTTCGTGTACGCCATGGTTCAGGACGACGTCACCCTGCAGCAGACATGGGACGTGACTGTGGTGTAGCGGGATCCACAAAATCTGCGAGATCGCTAATCCAACTTACCAATTGCGCCCGAACACCGACTAGCGGAGGGGGTACTCCGATCTGCCGTGATGTGTGCTGAACTGGGTCACCTTGTGTACTCGTCGGTAGGGCTGGATCTTGCTCTTCTGGTGTCTTCCGAAGTGTCAATGCCTTGAAGTTGAGACAGTCTTGGCGAGACGCGGGGATGGGGTGGAGTGGCGTGGAAATCGTCACACAGCTCGCGGTTGTACTTCCAGATCAATTAGGCTTGCACTTGGATCTGGCGGCCTGGATCTGGATCGGGGCGTGGGGTTGCCTTTACGGGGTCTTTTTCTTTTGCGTTCCTTTACGTTCCTGTCCTTGCTATGCTTGCCGCGTCCTATAGCGGGATCTGTGGTTGTTGAGCGTCGAAGACCCGACCGGCCAAGCTGTGAACTCCGGTGGATCTGGGATCCGCACTTGAGGGTAGATCTCTAGATCTGGCCAATATATTATCCAGTCTTAACCAACACTAGATCTCTTACCGCTACCTCTTCTTCTTCTCGTAGGGCCAATGTAGTTCCCGTTTCCGAGCGAAGACGAAGGCGGTTGCGATGTCCAAGGCAAATTCGATACTGATTTATGCTTAAGTCCGATCCCATCCTATCTACCTATTCATCTATCCAGCTATCATCCCATCGATCCCTGCTGGCTCAGTAGCCTCCCTTTATCTCGGTTATGGCGTCATCCAGGCCTCTGGCACGTCGTCATCGCCGGATCCGCAGTACTGGATCTGGATAGATCTGATCCGGATCTGGGCTCCAGATTCAAATCTCTCCAATCCTCCCAGGCCTCTCGATCTGGACTGCGACCGCTTGGCCTTCGCCCGTTTTGGTCCTGTGATGATTGTGGGCCGTCTTTCTGCGGTGCACCGCTCCGTCCTTCGCACAAATCTAGTCAGGCCAGTGTCTCGGATTAGTGACCGGCCGGGTCCCAATCTCTCATTTGCCAGTCAACTTCGATCTCCAAATTGTTCGATCTTGCTTCTCCATAATCGCCTCCTGCTCGTAGTCGTTGTTACCCAACTGACATCACTGCGAGCACTTTCCATCACTCAGGAGTTGGCTCCGACGTTGTGTCATTCTTATTTGCGCATTCCGTCCCTTCGGTCCGTCAGCCCAAGGTTCCTGATGTCCTCCTCATCTTCTCCAGGATCGCCAAGTCGCCCTCCTACGGCTGAGACCGACGTTGACGAGCTCCGTCGTCTCAATTCCTTGCTGCGTGGACGTCTCGCGCGTGCGAACGCTGATCTCCAGACTGCTACATCTTCCCGAAGCGTGACGGCCTACGAACAGCATCGGCTTTCTCGCACTCTGCTCCGGCAGAACCACGACCTCCGGGCTATGGAGACTTTGTACATTACACAACAGTGAGAGGTGGGGCGTCTCCGCGCGGCGGTCGCCTCATTCCAAGAGCCAAGCGACTCGGGAGCCGCCCCCGATTCAGTTGTGGTTCGACTCAAGTCTCAAATCCGACAACACGAGGCAGAGTTCCGCAACCTCGAGTCGCGTTTTTCGATCAAGCTGTCTCAGAGCGCGACGTCCTCCAAGATCAGAGCGACCGTTTGGCCGAGGAGGTGCGGCTGGCGGGCGACGAGATCCAGCAACTCCAGGAGGATCGGAATGACTTGGATCGCGCACGCCAGAATGACGAGTATGAGCTGCTCCTCACGGAGACTAGTCTGGCCCGAGCCACCGAAGCTCTGCAACAGGCCGAGTCTCGGGCCGCAAGACCCGTCGAGACCTCGGGCGAGGCTTCCCCCGATCTTGATCGTCTAACCCAGGAACGCGATGCGGCTCTGGCTGCAGCCGTTGCGCTGGTGACCAGCTGGGCGCTGTGAACGAAGATCTTCAGGGGTACCAGCGCTCCTATCAGGAATTTTCGGCCGAATTAAATCGTCTTCGGGCCCTCCAAGCGGTCTCGACGGACAATTTGATTCGCACGGTTAGAGAGCGTGATACCGCGCGGGCCGATGCCGATCGCCTTCGTGGGGACGTCTCAGATCTCGGTACGTCGTCTTTTCCTCCTTCCAATCAGCTTCTCCTACTCTTTCGTCAAATGTGCTTTTTCGATACCTCTTGCAGATGCCAAATTGGCCACCGCCAAGAAAGCACAGGGAGTCCCAACCAAGCAGCTCGAAGATGCGAAACGCCGCCTCCATGATCTGGAACACTCGGTTCGAGTGCTACAGCGTGAGCGGGATGTCGCCCGTGACGCACGTGACCAGGCTCGGCGGGAACGCGACTTGCTCCAACGAGATCTCGATGCAGCGCGTGGAAGACTATCGGCGGTGGCTGCGGCCGTGGGGTCGACTGCGTCTGGTCCTGCGGCAGTGCTACATTATTTGCGCAACGTGCCGGTGGATCCACCCACCGAGAACCCTAATCCTCCCGTGGTCTTACAGGGCCAGGCTCCGTCGGGATCTAACGCTTCCCCTTCGCCTCCACGTCCTAAATGGTCTCGCAGTTCGCCAGTCCAGCTCCACGCCTCCTGCCAAGCGTCGCGTGGTTCGTCTTTCTCCGGGTGGTGAGGGCAACCGCGGATCTAGATCTTCGGAGGAGGGGAGTGGCTCCAGCCCCAAGATGACGGGCATTTGGCCGATGACGATCGAGGGGTCTCAGACGCCAGTGATGCTGACTCTGACGCTAGCTCCGACTTCCACGCCTCGGGCGCAAAAAGGATGTGGAAGCTGGATCTGGCAGCGACGAAGAGGAGGATGAAGATGCTGCCGAAGTAGCTGATGATCTCGCCCAGACTCTGCAAGCCGTTGCCCAGTCTCGCTCTGCTGAACGTCGGCGGCGACAGGCATCTCCTCGTCGTGGCCCCAGAGTAGCTGGATCCGGTGCGTCGCATGATGGGTCAGACGGTTTCGACTCTGATGCCGGTTCTGCTCCCTGATCTGCTCCGAACGCTGACTCTTCGGGGGGGGGGGGGGGGGGGGGGGGGGCACCGGCTTCGCCTCGCCGTCAGCCCGCTGGATCCCCCACTCCAGATCCGATGAGGCCCGTAGCCCCGTTCGTCCCAGAGGAGTTCTGCATCCCGGGACGGGCTCAAGCGCGTGCCATGATCCAACGTGAAATGGATCCGTGGTTGGCCGACCAGATCGCGGATGCGGCTATGGTTACAATGCTGATCAACGTGTTGTTTCCTGTTCTTCCGACTCGTCCCGGCTAGCTGTTCCCACGGATCGCCCCTACGGCTTGGCGTCAGTACACGCCTCGAGATTACTGCGTAGATTTGATCACGGAGGACAACGTGCAAGCCCTGTTGGACACCCGACCTTGGGAGGTTTTGGAACGAGCTAGCGACGCCGACGCACTCTCTTTCGAGGAAGATGTGGGAGGACGGCTCGGGGTCGCGATCCGGCGTTACCAGACCCATGAACCCGACTGACTGCAGTCGTATTGGGAAGCCACGCACTCATTCGTTATCACGCCGGCCATGATAGCAAACCACCCCTGGCTCGGCGTCTACAATAAAGAGCGCAACAATCGTCGTTCGCATGCCAGCACGTACTGGAGGGCGTTTCTGGAGATTTTCATCCTAGCGATGCGTGAGGGCTGGTGCGACCTGTATCTGTTGTTGGACCCCTTCTTCCCCCACTTCCCGAAACGCTCCGAGACCGTGACGTGGTATCCGGGCCTGGTGTCGCGTCAAGCGAACCTTCAGGACCCCAACCTCCACCGAGCTGAACCCACTGACCTTCTCGAAGCTTTGGACGAAGCCAATTCAGCAGATCCGTGGCGCAATCACTTCCATGATATGCCCGACCAACATCCAGCTCGCTCCATCGCTCACCTCGAACGCAAATTCTTCGGGGTTCAGGCTCAAGGCACTGAGTAACCTCCAGATCGGGATCCAGGCCCAGGGCGCCACGTAGTCTCCGGGTAGGCCTTCCCAGCCGTTCCTTTGCTGTTTCGCGTCTATAATCATCAATCCACCTTCGTTGAGTAGCCATCGTTCTTCTTTCCTTCAATTCGCTTTCCGACTTGTAGCTTGTCAACTCCGATCGCGATCTGGACTTTACGATCTAGCCGCCTCGCCCTTTCTTTCATTTCCATATGTAAACATTCACTTCTCTTTCCTCCGATCTGCACCCTCCCTGCAGATCCATCTTCTCCTTCTCACTCGGATACGACCAACTCGCCCCCGAGGTCTCCGTCTCGCTACTCCTCGTGAGACAGCATCACTCCGAACCGGTTTCGGTTAGTGTGGTTCCGTAGTAACTCATGTAGCAACGCTCCTCAATTGAGATCTGCTTCGGCAACCCATGGCGGATCTCCATATCCCCGCCAATGAACCAAGAACTCGCGGTAAATCCGGCCAAACCGAGTCCACTTCCCTGTCCTCATGTCCGTGATTTTCTCCACCTCGTACTCGTCCTCGTCAAGATCTCGGATCCAACTGTCCTCGGGGAGGAGAGCTTCATCGAGATCTACTCGCTCCGCTCCTTCACCGAGTAAATGAGCCGTAGGTCTATCCGGGAATGTTCTCACCAGCTTAAGTTTAGAGATATGCACTACGGGGGACAGCCGGTATTCGGTGCCAGCGGTTTCGATCCTGACGGCGTGCTCTCCGACTCTCTCCGTCACCCGGAAAGGCCCATGCCACAACTGTACGAGCTTCCTAGCGTAGCCTTCCTTCACTCGATCTAGATATAACCACACTTGAGAGCCGATCTCGATCTCGTGCGGTCGAACTTCCTCATTATGACGAGTTGCCCGATCTGAGATGGCCACTCTGATCCGCTCACCGACTTGTACTCTCGCCTGTTGGTAGTATCGCTGGATCTGGTACCTCCATCTCCGAGGTTCCCGATCTCGACTCGTGGTATTACCCACCGGTAAAGTCGCCTCCAGTGTAGATCTGGCATCCCACGCGTGTACCAAATAGAAAGGAGTTTCTCCTCGGATCCGATCTTGGGCCGTGTTGATCGCAAACGTAACTCTTTCGGCATATTCGTCCCATTCGCGTTGATCCAGTTCTTGCACATACATTTTGAGCGCGCGAGCGGTAGTCTGCACCATTCATTTGGCCGCCCCACTCGCTTGGGACCGATAAGCCATCGTAGCCCGTTGTCGCTGGCCCAGGATCTTGTTAAAGGATCCGAAGAAGTCAGCCATAAATCCGGGCTCACGACCGCCGGACCACTTCGCTGGCCCCAAATCTTCGGAACACGCACTCCTCACAAGACTCCGCGATTGTTTGCGCCGTCCTCGACGCGCTCGCCTTCGCGATTACATACCCCGTAAACAGATCTACCCAGATCAGTAACTCGGTGTTACCGTTGTGCGACTTGGGCTGCGAGGGGATGTGGTCCATCGCAATGATCTGGAATGAGTAAGTCGCCTGGATGTTACCTGGCGACTCTCCTTAGAGTGTGGGTCGCCCTTTTCCCGTCTCACAGTCCACACACTCTCCTACGTAGCGCTTTACGCTGCGGTAAAGCCCTCTCCAATGGAAATGATCTCGAATCCGATGATATATTCGTCCGATCGCCTGGTGTCCCCCTTCGAGACTAGAGTGGTAGTGATGCAGCACATCTTGCTGCAGCGTTTCAGGGACCACCAGCCGCATCAGCCCATCACGTTCTTCCGTCGTCCGTTTGGCGGACGGACAATAGAACAGCAGTCCGTCCAGATTTACAATATAGTCGGATCCAACGGCATTGTAGGACTTGATATCTTCAGGGGACAAATCATGCACGGTCCCGACCAGGTACTTCTTCAAGCCACCAATCCACACTTCTTCATCTTGGGCTTGCTTAATCCGCTCGACCCGCAGGCTCCTTACCACTTCCTCCTGGAGTACTGCGGGGCGGGATCCGGTTCCGCCGGTTGCTCTCGTAGCTACCGGGCAGATCTTAGCTGCAGGGTGCTCTTCTACCTCCTTTACTGCCAGGATCTCTTCAAGACGATTCAGCGTTACCAGATTCTCAAAATCGGAGTCTTCCTTTACTTCGACTCCAGCCTGGCGCTGTTAGGCAGCACCTGCTAGACTATCTGCGCTCCCGTTCCAGTCTCGCTTGACGTGGAGCAGCTCGTGATCTGGCTACGCCAACAAAACGATCCAATGCTTTCTGCCTTAATAACGTCAGGCCGAGAGCGTTGCAGTCGATTTCCCCCCGCACCTGTCGAATCACCAAATTAGAGTCGCCGCAAACCACCAGTCGCTGTTGGGTTTCTCGCTCCAGCAAATCCATACACATCAATAAACCTCGGTATTCGGCTTCGTTGACCGGCAGGCCATCTACGTACTCCGATCGGGCCCTTACTACTGTCCGTTCGGGCAATTTTCACAGGATCGCGCTATAAGCGCCTCCACCACGCTTGACACGAGCAGATCCGTCAAAGCTGAACACCCACAGACTTTCCCCAGGGTACACCGTGGGGATCGGAGCCTGGATTTTGCGTCGAGGTTCCTTTCGTGGTGCTATGGCGATCAATGCTTGATCTACCTCGGCTCTGGGGGTGATGATCGCTGCTATCGCCCCCCAGGATCTCGTCTTCACCTTTCGTGCACTTCACGATCTCGAGGGTCCAAGGGGATAGCAAAGCTGCCCACTGTCCGAGCCTTCCTTGTAGACCCGAGGATCTGAACAACCAAGCTAGGGTTGAGTAGCGGGCTAGCACCTTGATTTCGCGTCCTACCAATAGGTTGTGTCCCAGATCCAAGACGCGGAGTAAGACTAACACCTCCTTCTCCACGATCCCATAATTTAGTTTGTTTGACTTCAACGTACGGCTCGCGAACATAACCGGGTGGAACACAGTATCGTGCTCCTGCATCAGGGCCGCTGAGATCGCCCAATCGTTGCGTAGACGACCACTACTGGTTGCAGTTCTGGCTGGAAGTGACGTAAGATCGGTGTAGACGACACCTTCTCCTTCAGCTTGGCGAACGGCTTGTGAGCCCGGATCCAGCGCAAGTCAGCGTCAGCGGGGTTTCTTGCCCCGTCCAGGTCGTCGCCTGCTACCGCTGCTAGATCTTGAACTCGAGATCTGTTCTCGGGCTTGTTCATAGCCGCAAAATCCACCTCTCGTAGCTCGTACAACACTTCAGCGTAGTTAGCGGAATCTTCGATGAACTTACTGTAATAATTGAGGCTTCCCAAAAAAGATTGCATCGCCCGGAGCGAGCCCGGGAAAGGCAGATCCGTCAAAGCCAATAGATCCTTCGGGTTCGACTCCAGTTCGTGGCTTGACACTTTATGCCCGAGATATTCCACCTAACTCTTACCCCAGAAGCTCGTCACCACGCTAATGGATAGGTTCCACTCGTCGCACACGTCCAACAGACCTTCGACTCTACTGCAGAGGTGATCCCAGGATTCAGCAGTGATTCGAATATCGTCAATGTAAGATCTGCGTCCCAGCACCGACTTCTTCCCATCATATTTGAGCTCTGTAGGTATCAGGTCTGGGATCGTCTCCGGATCCGGCCGTTTCGACACTGGATCTCCCTCCAGTCTTGGGTCTGCGTGAAGCCGTACAGCGCGTTATAGCATCCGGTGATAGATCTGGGGGGGGGGGGGGGGCGTTCTTTAAGCCGAAAGGCATCCGGTTCCACTCGAACAGCCCAAAAGGGGTGATGAAGGCCGAGATCGCGCGGGCTCGGTCCGTCATCGTCACTACCCAGAATCCACTCGCCATGTCCAGCGAGCAGTACCATAGCACCTTGTCCAGATCCTCCAGTATGTCGTTGATCAGAGGCATCGGGTAGATCATCAGCCTCGTCAGACAGTTAACTAGCCGGTAGTCAATACAGAGCCTGATATCGATCCCGTTCTTTTGATGATCACCACCACAATTGGTGAGGCCCAGGGCGAGGTCGACATCTTTATGATCCGAGCTCCGAGCAACCCCTTGATTAGATCTGAGAAGCTTCTCACGGAACTGAGGGGCTACCTTGCGCACCCGTTGTGCAACGGGCTTTGTGTCTCCCACATCGATGTCACAGACAATTCCCCTCGCCGCGGGGGGCAGCGCGTTGGCCTTTCCGATGAGCAGATGTCGCCGCCTCCAGATCAATCGTCGGAGCCGATCTATCTCCTTGGCCGTATTGACTGCAGGATCTCCCACTTGGATGTCCTCAAGCGTCACATCCTCCGTCGATTGCGTCACTTCAGGTAGTACCGCCATCTCAATCTCCATTTCTTCGGCTCTGAGGTCGCCTCCTTCATGATAGCACACCTGTTCATCTTCCAGCGGGTCAGTGGCTTCCGTGGCTGCCCTTTCGTGAGTCGGATCCGACGGCGTCCCCTCCGGAGCTGGCTTTTCTACCCCCTTCGGATCTTCCAGCGTAGTACCAGTACCTTCCGAGGTTCCCTGGTAACCCAGATCTTCCGCCGCCTTCTCCTCGACCGACTCATCCAGATCTGAACTGGGAGCCAGCTTGGGATCATCAGACTGGAGAGTCGGAGCTGGGCCATCCGGCCCGGCTTCCGGATCCTATCCTTCAACGGCTACTTGTAGGGTAAGACGACTCTTCGTTCTCCTGATCTCGGGTCGCCGCCTTGGCCGGGCTTACGTAAGATGGCTCGTGGAGTTGGGTAGATCGCCCACCCAGATGTCGAACAGGTATACCAAATACCCTGCCAGTGTGATCTTGATCCGCGTTTTTCGAGCAGTCGAGTACACCGTCTCTCCGCTGCCAGATTTCGGGCCTGTAATTTTCGACAGTGATGTCCCCGAGCACCGAGAAAAGTGGATCATGGTGCTTGATCCAGTCGGCCAACGCGAACGAGATGGTGCTCTATGCGTAGCCTATTGAGTCACTAAGCACTTGGCGTAGGGTATGCCCCTCGGGGCGTTCTCCTTGATCCAGTTCGGCCTCGAACGTGCGGTGAACTCGGACGAGATTTATTTTTCAGCGGCGGTCAGGACATTTTTCTTCATTGATATCGAATCGAATATTGGACGTATTGTGATGGAACTAAGACCTATCGATGCGTCTGAGCACGCTGCAGCGAATGCCACTTGTTTTGTGTTGTTTAGATGAGTAGCAGAGGCAGGAGTCTAAATTTCGTGGTGACCAGTCTTCATTGCAATCTGCCGGTACAATACGATCGGGAACGGAGAATCTCATTTTGATAAGGACGATCCACTAGCATGCGGCCGCTGGGGTTGTGATCCTCCTTTCACCGACTATATCAACGGTACCAGTCCAATGCTGGTGTTCGGGGTTCGCGAAAATACGGCAACCTTGCTGGGCCTGACTACTGAGAGGTTTGGCGAATTCCAGGACCTCGTCATGTGGGAACAATTGACGGAAGCAGCGCGTGGCGCTCTCAGTGAAACCGACTTTGGAGAGAAGGCCAAGGTCCCGTTCATCGATGCCAACTTCAAGACCAACCTCGAGGCGTCCCGCCCTTTCCGTTAGATGTTACTCTTTGAGGTATACTACAGAAATTCATTGCCCCACATTCCCCAAGATGATGGCAATGTCAAGGATAGAGAAATACTACTACCGGTAGTATGAATACATGTATTGGTCCAGTTTTACTTGAGCGAAATCGTTCTCAAACTCGCTGCGTTTGCTGTTGCATTTTCGAAGCAAATCTTAATTTAACATTTACCAAAAGGCTCTTCCACTACAGTAGCCCAAAGAGTACTTCACTTTCTTACACGTTGAAGTATCCGCTTCAGCACTTTCATACCGGTGTAGTTTCAACACACGCTCTGAGAACAATGAATTGTCGGTCCGCCGTGGTTCTTTCCTTTTGCTGCTGAAATCATGCGGTTATACTGGGCCAGTACAGACAACGACTTCTTGCGCGATTGCCCGTCAATCGCGCAAGGAAATTTCAAGTAGAACTCACAATACTACATTTAATATACCTAACATGTAAAGTTGGAGATTCCCTTTCCAGATATTTGTACAGGTATAAACCGCCACATGTATTACTTTAATGAAATTTATTTCAGAGCTAAGGAGGGATCCGAGTGGACGTCTTATTCCTCATAAAAACTATGACCTGGTAATTTATGGGTTTTAGATGATATAAGTTTATAGAGGTGTAGTAATAAAACCATGTAAGTACTCTACAGTTACTTTCATGAATAATAATACCCTCCGAATATGATAAATTACTGGGATGTTGCTTGTAACGTCCACCTCGTCTAGGTACGAGTTTTGGAGGTTGCGCGAAGGGATCATTGGTTGTGCCCACAAGAAATCTTCCGATCCGGGGCTCTTCCTAATTCGAACTAGTTGTCCACACCTGTAGCCAATAGACTAATTTCAATATTTTTTAGTTTTACTAAGATAGCAAGTACTGATAAGGTATGCTGCTACTTCGTTTACATGGTGCGTCCCTCCACCAAAGGGCATTTAGCTTAAGCACTGGTTTGGGACTGTACTTGCATTTGAAATACAGGTGACTGGCACGATGCAGATGCTCCTCTTGGTCAATGGTATGTGAGCATGAATCGCATCTTATCAAATGTGGTGCTTTATTATCGTCAAACGAAAAAAAGACGTTTTAATGTACGAAGAAATGTAAAACCACTGGCAACGAACAATACAACTTTCCAAAATTCAGAGCTTCTTCGTGCGAAGCGCGATTTTGTACAGGTATACCGCCACATGTACTTTAATAGATAAAATATATTGCTGTACTAAGAACATATATGTATCTATAGGCTGAGAAGTCACTGGCAGTGACCATTGGTCACTTGGTCACTGACCAATAGAATAAAGAATCGAATTTCGTGGCATCGTTACTATGAATAGTACTTCAACAGTACATATTAATAATAAATACCAGGTAATACATGTAAAGTACATGTACTGTACTTCAAGTATTATGTATCACATCATGTATATTTTACATGGCTGCTGGTTATGAGATTACAGGCGTTGTCATGCCTGGGATATATCGTAAGCAACAAGAGCAGCCTTCAGCCATAAGTTATCGTTCATAGAGCGGGTACAGTACTGTATTACTGCTCGCCGTACTGTATCTGATGTGGCTATGGTAGATACGATAGAAAGCCCGAGCTCAGCTCAGTTTCAATTTTGCTACCCCTCTGAGAACCATGAACCTGCGCTCCCTATTCTTCACTGTTGTTGCCTCCACTACACTCAGCTGTGTGTGGGCTGGAAGCATCGGCCACGACAAAGTGCAGCCGTTTCCGCAGCCTGCGCCGGTCACCGTGTCCGAGAAGGCCGCCGTTAACTCCAAGCCAAGTCTCATAATCGATGGCGGGTGCCATCCATACCCTGCTGTCAATGCCGCGGGTGAGACGAGTGGCGGACTGAAAGGAACGGGGAAAATCGACGGACACTGCAAAGGGTCAGGCCTGGGCTCGCAAGTGTACGGCCGATCTGCTTGGCACAAGGATCTCTGGGCCATCATGTATGCCTGGTACTTCCCGAAGGACATGTACTACAGCGTTTTCGGCCTAAAAGGTCGCCGACACAATTGGGTTAGCGCCGTGGTGTGGCTTGACAACCCTGCTTTCGAGAAGCCGAAGGTACTCGCCGTGTCGACTACGATCGGGAACGGAGATTATCATATTGATAAGGACGATCCACCAGCATGCGGCCGCTGGGGTTGTGATCCTCCTTTCGCCGACTATATCAACGGTACCAGTCCAAGGCTGGTGTTCGGGGTTCGCGAAAATACGGCAACCTTGCTGGGCCTGACTACTGAGAGGTTTGGCGAATTCCAGGACCTCGTCATGTGTGTAGTGTTCCCGGGTCTGAAGTCACGAAACTTCTAAGACAGTCGATGCGGGGACCAACCCGCACGGAAATAGGGTCAAGTGTATTGATGTGTAGGTCACTTGACTAAATGAAAAGTGAGAGGCGTGTGAGATCGTGAGTCTGGTAGTCACCAGCTCGTTCTCACCAAGACGCGCTCCCAGAGGTTCGGTCTGGCGTGAGCAGAGGCCACCTGCTTACGACGCAGCCCTGAAAATATACAACATGCAGTTGACCATACTAAATCCTTATGCAGCTCAGTCAGGCACTTCGTTGCCTTTCCGAGATATACAGGGGTGCACCCATTGTCCACGTCTTGCAGCCGTCGGACACATCTGGGTCCACCTGTGATCAACACAGAGACTTCGTTCGGCGACTAGCTTCTCACCAGTCGCCAGAACCGAATGTCCGTAGACTTGCCTCGCTCAGCAGCTGCTGTAGCTGCGGCAACCAAGCTGAATACCTGGCGCCCACTACACAGCCCTCCAAGCTTGGTTTGCCGCTCATTCGCTCGGTCTCCGCCTCACTAGCCTGCTCCACCACAACACTAGCGACGCTGGTCCTGGTCCTTGCGATGACGAGAGGAACGGGTCGACTTGCCACGAGGAATCTTCACGACTCCTGTAGCTGTAGTTGTTGATCTCGTTTGGCGTCCTACAGGTCCAGCTGACCCAGTCACAGACTGCTCCAAATCTGCTGGCTGACCTTCGCCAGTCACGACTCTCTGCTGTCCCTCTGGCTCACGCGCAGATCTGCGTCGGCGTTTTCCGACACTCCGCTGTCCATCAGGCACACTCGCAGATTGGCGTCGTCGTTTGCTAGACTGCCGGCGTCTTGCCGGTCCCGAGGAGTCCATCGGCTCTCCCGTTGGTCTAGCCGTAGTCGTCGTAGTGGTTGAAGCAGCCGGTTGCTCACTCTGCCCACCACCTTCTTGCAGCTTCCTCCAGAACTCGTTGAGCCTTTGGTCGTCAGCTTGCTGGACGTAGTTGTCCACCAGAATGCGAATCTCCTTCGCGAGGTCAGTCAGGGGCTCGTACGAATCTTCAATAGATTGTAGGCCCTTCCACCCAACCTGAATCTCATAGTCTCCAATCTCGGCACTCCACCGATGACTCTTCAACTTGTCGACAGCTAGCACGATGCCCTGAGCCGATACATGCTCGAGCAACTCGTCGGTCACCTCTAGGCTGTCGTCCGCATACATCTTCAGTCTCGAGGCGTGCACGTCCGCAGCATCCCCCGTCACCAAGTGCTGCACTCGAAACGAATGGGTGTCTGCCCGCGTCACACGATACGGCCCTACCCACGTCACTTGCAACTTATTGCCATGCTTCTCGTCTACCCGAGAGCGTAACACGAAATCGCCCACCGTGAAGTTCACTAAGTTCTCCCCACGCTCCTTCTTCCTGTTAAGTAGCCGTTGCTTCAGCCGCTGGTCCTCAACAGCACGATGCATGGCTTGTATACTTTCACGTAGCTGAGCGAGGTACCCATCGATCTCCTCTGACTCTGGGACCGATTGCAACTCCTGCTTCTCGGGCAGGTAGAACTCACGGAGAGGTGTCGGATTCTGCAGACCGGTGAACAGCTCCGTAGGCGAGTGGTTCCCCAGCGATGGCACCGCTGTGTGGTTCAAGCTCGCTTGTACCATCGGGACCAAATATACCCAGTCCTTGTAGCTCACCTTGTAGGCCAGTATCATTGCTCGGATGACTTGCAAGATGTCGCGATTCACTCGCTCCACCGACCCGTTTATCCATGGACAGTAGGCTGGTGTAAATTCCTGCTGCGTGCGCAGTCGACGACTCAGCTCAGCCACCACTTCATTCTTGAAGTGAGTGCCTTGGTCCGACACCCACTGTGGCGGTATGCCAAACCGCGCGTGCCATGCCAGCAGCGCTTCGGTCGTCACTCTGCTATCAGCCGTATCCGCTACCACCAACTCGCAGTAGTGCGTAGCATGATCCTTAAGTACAAGTAGGTACTTGCTGTCTGCATAGCTAGCTCCCATAAAGAGAAAGTCAAAATGCAAAACTTCATTGCGTGTGTTGCAGTCGATCACTTCGCCCCAGGGCCTGGGGATAATCCTCCCCCCTCGACAATGCAAACACAGCAAGCAGTCCTTCACGAACTTCGCCACTGTCTCCTTCAAATGGTCAATCACGAAAAGCCGTTGGAGGTGGTTGAGCATGGCCTTCTGCCCCCGGTGTCCTTGGCTTCCACAGTGTGCCACAATGCACAGCCTCTGGATCAACTCGGTTGCTTCCACTGGCACCCAGATTCGTCCTCCCACCTTGATCAGACCATCCGCAGTGGTTTCTGCTCCCCCCGGTGCTTGATACTGTCTCTGAATCGCCATCAGCTCCTCGAGTGTAGGCCAGACGAAGGTCTCGTCATCGAGAGGTCGAAGTCGTGGCCTGCTCGACGGCATTGGCACGCTCGGCGTCTGTTGTCGACGCACTGCCTTGATTCTTTTCAGAGTCGCTACAGGGGCGTGATTCCCAGCCCAGCGGGATATCATGTCGGCCCAAACGTTGTCCGGACCGGGTACGTGCTCCACAACATATCGAAAGTTCATCAACTTCATCGCCCACCTGAGCAGCTTGCCCTTTATGTGTATCTTCACACTTTCATGCGGCGCGAAAACGTGAATCAAGTTTCTATGATCACAGAACATTCGAAATGGCTGAGGTCGCAGCAACAGATAGTCCATCTTCTCACAGGCGATAACAATCGGTAGCGCCTCCTTCTCAATGACAGTCCAGTTCAACTGGCTGCCAGTGAAGGTGCCACTCATACACTGGATGGGTTGGTGTTGCTGCTCGATGGCTGGGCGCTGCGGGTCATAGTCTTTGACTTGAGTGATGATCGCAGCCCAGCCGACGTCCGACGCATCCGTGAACAAACACGTCGTAGCGTTATCATCCGGGAAGGCGAGTGTCGCCGAGTTCGCCAACATCTCCTTCACCGTGTCGAAAGCTGCTCGTTCCTCCCTGTTCAACTTGATCTCGATCCCAGCCGCTGCACGGCGAGTGCGCTTGGTACTGGCCAAAGCTTGATCAAGACGGTGTTGCAGGGGCGCAACTTGGCGTGCGAAATCCACGATGCTCTCACGCATCCAGTTGATCGCACAAACAAACTGCTGGAGTTCCCCAGCAGTAGTCGGATATGGTAGTGAACGTAATGTGTCAATCCTTGTCGGATCGTGACGAACTCCATGCTCATCAATCAATCGTCCGCACCACTTCACTTCTCTCTGATAGAGACTCGACTTTTTCACGCTCAGTTTTAATCCAAACTGATTGAGCAGCGCAAACAGCTCACCGAGCTTCTGCAGGTACACCTCAATGTCGTTGGCGTACAGCAGCAAGTCATCAATCCAGATCAGCAAGTGCTTATAGAGGAGGCTTGCGAAGCACTCCTCCATCGTCTTCTGGAAATGGATGGCAGCGTCAGCACATCCCTGAGGTACACGGCGAGGAGTGAAGATCTTCTCGTCGGTCATGTAGGACATGAACTCTTGACCAAGTTCGTTAAAATCCCGTAAGAATTGTCGAATATGCGGAGGATATTTGCGGGGCTTACACTTCGTCGGGCGAGCCCCGTCCTTCAAACGCACTTCGAGTGGTGGTACATTAGCCGGAGGGTCATCACGCAACTCCAGGCGCCACACGTCGTACGCGTGAGAAATAGTGCGCAGTGTTTCCACATGCTCCAACGGAAACCTGTTCTCCACTGCGCGATCGATCAGCCGCTCCACAGCCGCGAAGATGTCATCACTTCCACTCGGCACTGACCCATCGATCTTGACAGGCATTTCATCAGCCTCCAAGTCTATCGGATCGCCACTAGTCTCATCCTCACTCCGCGTAGCGAGCTGCTGCAATTGACGATCCACGTCAATGCCCAGCGACGTGAGTAGGTCGTTGCCAATGATGAATTCACCATCGTCGACGTCCACCACCAGGACATCAACTGCAGCCATCGGCTCGACCAGGCCCACAGCCGTGTGAATCATCACGTGAATCTTGGCCTTGTACTTGGCCGTCACCGTTGTAGAACCAAAGGTCTGATTCAAAATCGGCTCCTCCAACTCCACTGCAACCACACTGGGGTCCAAGGCCTTCAACTCGTTCCAATGCGAGTGACCAATCACGGCAATACGGCAGCTCCAGCTTGCCGTTCAGCGTCACCACACGATCAGGAGATGGCAGCAGCTCTCCAAGCCGCTTCAACTTCGCTTTCTTATTGCGCGCGTTCTTAATCTTCGTCCAAAACTCCTCCTTGTCCTTCCGAGAGGCAGTCGGACACTCACGCAGCCAATGCATTTCTTGGCATTTCGGACAGGGTCCTGGCGGAGGCTTCGACGAACTGGGTGGCTTCGACTTCCTGTCAGTCTTGGCCCCGCTCGCCGACGCCATTGAACTCGCTGTCGTCGACACCACTGGCGTCTTCTCTTCCCAACGCCTTTTGGGCTTTGCCGACTGATTGGGCTTAGGCTTTTCCTTGCCTTGGCCAGTCGCATCACGCTTCTGCAGGCGCAGGCGCTGATGCTGTCGCTCGAACTCCGTCGCCTTCTCCAGAATGAGCCTGAACAACGCCCTTGGGTCCTTCGCAGCTTCAATGTGAGTGAAGCGGACGCATTGCTTCACTTCGTCCTTCAGCGACTTCGGCCACAGGCTCGAAACCAGTCGCTTGCACTTCTCCTTCGTGCCCGCGACTCCACTGAAGCACTCCGTCAAACCGTTGTCCTCGACGATGGTGTTGAAGTTCTTGTAGTAGTCCATGAGGCGCGCGTTCACATCACTCTCGTCCTTCTTCATGCGAAGCTCCTTCTTGAACAACTCTTTGATGTCCGGCAGCGTCGCGTTCTTTATAGTGCTCACGATGTGCTCAATCTCAGCAGTCAACATGCCTTCAGTAGCGTCGGCCGGCTCCACGTTCAGCTGCAGCTGACAGAAACCCTCCAGAAGACGGGGCTCGAACGAGTCACGAATTGACTGCACCACCGCGGCGTAGTCCTCACCAGTCACGCGGCAGCGCGCTTGCATCTTCGACTCGTAGTCACGTCGATCCCGCTTCCACTTCACCAACGCCTCATGAGAGACTGACTCGATCATGGGCGGCAGAATCGGAGTGAAGAGAGGGACGGTACCAGTTGGTCCGTCCGTGCCCGCGGCGCGCATCATCTTGCACCACCAGCTGGGTCCTCTTAAGTCCACCGACGATTACGCAGATCAGGTCCTGCTTGGTCGTCGGATCTTGAAATGTCTTCAGTCCACTGTGTGTCGCAGTCGGTAGTTGACAGCGTCGCAGCAGTGGTAATACTACTAAAGAATTCTTTGTAGTGTTCCTGGGTCTGAAGTCACGAAACTTCTAAGACAGTCGATGCGGGGACCAACCCGCACGGAAATAGGGTCAAGTGTATTGATGTGTAGGTCACTTGACTAAATGAAAAGTGAGAGGCGTGTGAGATCGTGAGTCTGGTAGTCACCAGCTCGTTCTCACCAAGACGCGCTCCCAGAGGTTCGGTCTGGCGTGAGCAGAGGCCACCTGCTCACGACGCAGCCCTGAAAATATACAACATGCAGTTGACCATACTAAATCCTTGTGCAGCTCAGTCAGGCACTTCGTTGCCTTTCCGAGATATACAGGGGTGCACCCATTGTCCACGTCTTGCAGCCGTCGGACACATCTGGGTCCACCTGTGATCAACACAGAGACTTCGTTCGGCGACTAGCTTCTCACCAGTCGCCAGAACCGAATGTCCGTAGACTTGCCTCGCTCAGCAGCTGCTGTAGCTGCGGCAACCAAGCTGAATACCTGGCGCCCACTACAATGTGGGAACAATTGACGGAAGCAGCGCGTGGCGCTCTCAGTGAAACCGACTTTGGAGAGAAGGCCAAGGTCCCGTTCATCGATGCCAACTTCAAGACCAACCTCGAGGCGTCCCGCCCTTTCCGTTAGATGTTACTCTTTGAGGTATACTACAGAAATTCATTGCCCCACATTCCCCAAGATGATGGCAATGTCAAGGATAGAGAAATACTACTACCGGTAGTATGAATACATGTATTGGTCCAGTTTTACTTGAGCGAAATCGTTCTCAAACTCGCTGCGTTTGCTGTTGCATTTTCGAAGCAAATCTTAATTTAACATTTACCAAAAGGCTCTTCCACTACAGTAGCCCAAAGAGCACTTCACTTTCTTGCACGTTGAAGTATCCGCTTCAGCACTTTCATACCGGTGTAGTTTCAACACACGCTCTGAGAACAATGAATTGTCGGTCCGCCGTGGTTCTTTCCTTTTGCTGCTGAAATCATGCGGTTATACTGGGCCAGTACAGACAACGACTTCTTGCGCGATTGCCCGTCAATCGCGCAAGGAAATTTCAAGTAGAACTCACAATTCTACATTTAATATACCTAACATGTAAAGTTGGAGATTCCCTTTCCAGATATTTGTACAGGTATAAACCGCCACATGTATTACTTTAATGAAATTTATTTCAGAGCTAAGGAGGGATCCGAGTGGACGTCTTATTCCTCATAAAAACTATGACCTGGTAATTTATGGGTTTTAGATGATATAAGTTTATAGAGGTGTAGTAATAAAACCATGTAAGTACTCTACAGTTACTTTCATGAATAATAATACCCTCCGAATATGATAAATTACTGGGATGTTGCTTGTAACGTCCACCTCGTCTAGGTACGAGTTTTGGAGGTTGCGCGAAGGGATCATTGGTTGTGCCCACAAGAAATCTTCCGATCCGGGGCTCTTCCTAATTCGAACTAGTTGTGAGGGACCGCCTTCAACACTGTAAGAATGGACTTCAGCACTGAAACACATAGACATCGACACTGAGGGTTAGGTGGGTCGCGAGCACTGAATGGCGCGTTCGCTAACACTGTATTAGAAGTCTTCAACACTTAAAGCGTGTCAGAAGAGGTTCAAGTTAATTAAAACCCATGCAGTGTATTCAGTATTTCATTCCAGGTGCATCGTTCTCTTCTCCAGCCTAATGCACCTTGCCGTATCGCCCCTGGGCCGCCACATGTACTTTAATAGATAACAAAGCCGCGACTTCGCACGGAACAGCTCTGGATTTACAAAAAACACTAATATCATTGTAGGCGAGAGTACATGTATACAGGTCGAAGAAATAGAAACGATAAAACCTATCTCGTAGAAGTGATAATGAAAAGGCGACGGATGGGCTGTAGCGCGCCGATCAGATCTGGGGTATGTTAATTGTCCAAGATTGATGTTAGTTTGAATGTTGCCTGATAGGGTGATGACTTAGGCTATTAGTATTATACACTGTACTGTACTAATGTTTAAAAGTATTAGATCATATTTAAATGGATAATAAACAGTGGCTTGCAGTATAAGATATTATCTGCGGTCGGCAAGAGAGAGGATAGTAATATCTGATTCGTCAATTCTGTCCGAACGCTTTCGAGGCGTGACGTGGGAGCGCCAGCGTAGCACTTTGATACCCCCCCCCCCCCCCCCCGCGTCGGTCGAAAAACACTGCCTACCGGAAAGTCGCACAAGCAACTTTGACGATCAAAGGAGGAACGGTGAGGTGCGCCACAACCATGGTCATGCTTGTTAATTACTCACTAATATAGTAATGCTGCTCTACAGGCTTGGATGGGCTAACTGCTGGTAAATTCGTCAATAGATTATTACTATACTAGTTTGGCCGAGAATAATTCTAGCATTGATTCCTGAATCAGGAATCCTGATACGGTAATAGTAATGTATTCTGCAAATGATAAGGCGTAATACAAACTATCCAGGATAGTACGATAGTATTATTAATAATTATAGTATAGTACTATTACTACAGTTTCTACTATTTGGAGAGCTGTCAACACAGCAATTATATTAGTGCGAATATCTCGAGTGAACTTGCCTTCTTTCGACCCATAGAGATGGCCAGTCTGCACACGCGGGTCTGTCTGAAGTATATCCGTAGTAGCTGACGATGGAGTGCAAAGGCGAGGAGGCCTGAAAAAGTATGCCCATGACACTACAGTACAGTATACATGTAGTATTTTGGATCAAGCTATGAATATTTTCGATCTTTATTTGATGTGCGAATACCCCCCAATGGGGGGGTTCACACTGCCGCTTAGCCTATAACGCAGCCGTTTTTAAGCGAGTGTTCACACTAATCCTATACCGATTTTCATGTTATACTATTAAATTTGGGAGAAACTGCAATATTCTTTTTAAAAATTGTTGGTTGAGATTTCATTCTGTCGTCGTCGAGGGAGAGCCCATGCGAGCCCGGTGTCGACCCAGTGATATTAGTGCGAGGGCCCGAGCGCTGCAACTTGGTGGACAGCATGTAGCCCAGTAGTACGTGGTTGTCCCCACTCTCGAGCAGCTCGGCGTGCATGTTCTTCTGCTGGTGCTAGACCGTGTACGGCTTGAGGCGTGCGTACTGCAGCGCCACATTCCGCGCTCGCTCGCGCGTCGGGTAGCGGGCGATGCAGCCCCCCGCAGCCAGAGGAGCCGGTGGTGAACGGCGACCTGCTGCCGGAGAAGATCGTCGCGGGCAGCGGTCCGATCCCGAAGCTCGTGGTGGGGGACAGCTCGCCGGAGAAGCTCAACTGATTGAAAACGCAGGGGTATGATTTAGTACCCGTTTTTGGCAAGTTACAAGACCATGCATCTGGCATCCTGGCCTCGAGCTCGTAGCGATCTGTGGGCGTCGGCCCTCGAGCAGACGCGAAGCTGCATCAACCAACTGTGTCGGTAGCTGAATAGGGAGCGAGGATCCGGCACCACCCTTTATTACATCTTGACGTCAAAATCCAAAGTGCCGGTCGGGCTCGGGCTCCACGAGGACCCCGCCCGCGGGCCACAGCTTGTGATCCTTGGCGGCCATGTCCTTGATGTCCAGCTCGCGAACCTCGTCTTAGTTGGCGCGAACTATGTTTCGTCTCCTGCTATTGCGGAATAAAATATCCGCGAGTGCAATGTTGCCCGAGTGGAGTCCAGATCAATCATTTATCACGGTGATGCTGGTTTCACAGTTAGATAATATTGAATGCGACAGTGATTATTTCTTTTTACTAAATACTATTTATCATGGGTAGTTTGTCCTAATGTTCAGCGGATGGGTCAACATACT
Source organism: Phytophthora x cambivora (assembly GCA_033557925.1). NCBI lineage: Eukaryota > Oomycota > Peronosporomycetes > Peronosporales > Peronosporaceae > Phytophthora > Phytophthora x cambivora. Next base: position 130,525 of record JAUCEB010000024.1, on the reverse strand, counting down.
ATCATAATATTGTCACAATAGAGGTTATCAAATACCGGAGGCTTTAAGTATTATATTTCACACCCGACCATTATCGGATTACGGATGGTATGGATTATGCTAGGATTAGGACCCCATTCGCTTCCTGGGATGGACTCTGGATATAAAATCCAGAGAATATATTGCTGTACTAAGAAAATATATGTATCTATAGGCTGAGAAGTCACTGGCAGTGACCATTGGTCACTTGGTCACTGACCAATAGAATAAAGAATCGAATTTCGTGGCATCGTCACTATGAATAGTACTTCAACAGTACATATTAATAATAAATACCAGGTAATACATGTAAAGTACATGTACTGTACTTCAAGTATTATGTATCACATCATGTATATTTTACATGGCTGCTGGTTATGAGATTACAGGCGTTGTCATGCCTGGGATATATCGTAAGCAACAAGAGCAGCCTTCAGCCATAAGTTATCGTTCATAGAGCGGGTACAGTACTGTATTACTGCTCGCCGTACTGTATCTGATGTGGCTATGGTAGATACGATAGAAAGCCCGAGCTCAGCTCAGTTTCAATTTTGCTACCCCTCTGAGAACCATGAACCTGCGCTCCCTATTCTTCACTGTTGTTGCCTCCACTACACTCAGCTGTGTGTGGGCTGGAAGCATCGGCCACGACAAAGTGCAGCCGTTTCCGCAGCCTGCGCCGGTCACCGTGTCCGAGAAGGCCGCCGTTAACTCCAAGCCAAGTCTCATAATCGATGGCGGGTGCCATCCATACCCTGCTGTCAATGCCGCGGGTGAGACGAGTGGCGGACTGAAAGGAACGGGGAAAATCGACGGACACTGCAAAGGGTCAGGCCTGGGCTCGCAAGTGTACGGCCGATCTGCTTGGCACAAGGATCTCTGGGCCATCATGTATGCCTGGTACTTCCCGAAGGACATGTACTACAGCGTTTTCGGCCTAAAAGGTCGCCGACACAATTGGGTTAGCGCCGTGGTGTGGCTTGACAACCCTGCTTTCGAGAAGCCGAAGGTACTCGCCGTGTCGACTACGATCGGGAACGGAGAATATCATATTGATAAGGACGATCCACCAGCATGCGGCCGCTGGGGTTGTGATCCTCCTTTCGCCGACTATATCAACGGTACCAGTCCAATGCTGGTGTTCGGGGTTCGCGAAAATACGGCAACCTTGCTGGGCCTGACTACTGAGAGGTTTGGCGAATTCCAGGGCCTCGTCATGTGGGAACAATTGACGGAAGCAGCGCGTGGCGCTCTCAGTGAAACCGACTTTGGAGAGAAGGCCAAGGTCCCGTTCATCGATGCCAACTTCAAGACCAACCTCGAGGCGTCCCGCCCTTTCCGTTAGATGTTACTCTTTGAGGTATACTACAGAAATTCATTGCCCCACATTCCCCAAGATGATGGCAATGTCAAGGATAGAGAAATACTACTACCGGTAGTATGAATACATGTATTGGTCCAGTTTTACTTGAGCGAAATCGTTCTCAAACTCGCTGCGTTTGCTGTTGCATTTTCGAAGCAAATCTTAATTTCACATTTACCAAAAGGCTCTTCCACTACAGTAGCCCAAAGAGCACTTCACTTTCTTGCACGTTGAAGTATCCGCTTCAGCACTTTCATACCGGTGTAGGTTCAACACACGCTATGAGAACAATGAATTGTCGGTCCGCCGTGGTTCTTTCCTTTTGCTGCTGAAATCATGCGGTTATACTGGGCCAGTACAGACAACGACTTCTTGCGCGATTGACGGGCAATCGCGCAAGGAAATTTCAAGTAGAACTCACAATCTTGAAGTTGCCATTTCGGAGGGGTCTGATGGCCAATGTGGATGTAATCATTTCAACAAGAGGACGGGTGTAATGGGCTTTAAATCCTACAATTCTCAACATTCGTTGCTGGGAAACATTAAATCTATTGCAAAGCTAAGGCCCTTAAAACCCCAACAGCGTCGATAGAGCCCCATACTTGGTCCTGGGTGTTTCCACTTTTACTTGGGTTTATTATGGCGAGTTCACCTAGCCCGGATAGAAAACATGGGCGATACACGCCAGCCAAAAATTTTTTTAGAGAAAGTTGCGCGCTGCACGAAGAATCGAAGCGCTCGGCTTGTCCACCAGACTGCATTTTCGATGTTGATTGAGTTTTTGATTGACAAGTAGTTTTTTATTTTTTATTTTTTGTGCCTAACGTTAGTAGGGTTCATCTCACCACAGAGACTTCGACATCATCACCAGGGGGATGTGGATTACTGCAATGCTCGTGGCTCGCGAAAGGATTAATACTTCGTTCTGTATTAAAAAAAGAGCAGCCTTGTGGTATTAACACGGTATGTCTGGCTCAGTCGGAACAGATAGAGTGGGGAGTTCGAAACAACGAAAGCCGCAATGTCAGGTTTAGCTGTAAAGTTTATTGTATTAGACACTTCGCTATGTTCTTAAGCCGGTATGTGCACTTCAGAAGGTGTCGATCAGAGTAAGTTCATGAATCAGCGTCTTGAAAAAAATATCTCCGGCCAAACGCATTGAATTCATGAGCAAAGGTCATTGCTCACAGAATGCCATTATTAACCTAGCCCTAAGTGGTACCTCCGTGCTCTCCCTCCGGGAACAAGACCGCCGTCATGTACGGCCGACTTGCTGGCCTTCATCTCGTACTCACCTGGGTCGGTTGCACCTGGTTCACTTGCTTCCCCTCGACAGTTGAGTTGACTGGGTCTGGAACAGCTCCGTGACCGAGCCGCTTTCAGTTCCTTCGACACTAGTTGTTTCCTAAGTGATCCACGTAATTTAGGTAACAGTGGTACTATACAGATGTGTGTAGCATTATGCTTGAAAATGGCAGACAAGGTGCAATGGCCCCACCTCATCGGAATCGATCTTCGCGATGCGATTCCTCAACATGTACGCGGGGTGTTGACCCGAACCGAGGCTTAAACAACGCAGAAAAGTATAAGCTATCACATGCGCATTTAGTTTGCTTTCTTTGCGTTGTTGCGGCTTTCGTTTTACCGAAATACCCCACTGGATGTCGTTTTCCGTTCCGATTGAGTCAGACATGGGGTGTTAATTCATACTGATTCCCCAAGAAAGACCCCGGCGTGTCCCTGCTACACGATTCAAAATTCACTCGAGCATAATGGTACGCCGACAAGTACCATTATTTATCTGACATCGGTCATGTTTTACAACTGCTTTGCTGTTATGCTGTCGCAGGTGCTGACTTTAGCTTCTCATTCTCCTCGCTTAAATCGAAGTAACCAGTAGTGACTCTTCATTATTTGCCGGACGTTTTAGCATCCCGTCTATGGCGGCGCATTCAACAGCAACGCAGCTAACGACTGTAGACCAGGTTCAAGATGCTGTGAGGTTGCTAATGCAGCCGCGAAGTTCTCGTCGGACGTCTACATGTAGGGTCCCTGCTATTCAAACACCGAGACGAATCTTGTTGCCAGAACAACAACTCACCAGAGAGTTTGGAATCGAGCTCTTCCCTGCTGAGTTTAACTGCATGCGTCGATTTTTGGCGTGCCCTATAAGATGGGTTCGGATTGGAATTCACCCCTTCCCCCAGAAAACATGGGCTGTAGGTTTTCCGTTTGTTTTTTCGGACTCATCGCAGCCGTAGTAACGAGTTGTATCTAACCAGCCTCCCTAACAGTCAAACACCTCCATAAGCATGCACAAATACAAGAAACACCAGCACAATTGCTACGTTCCGAATGCTAAACACTCGGTCCGAAACGGCAACCGGCTTTCCGCAATACGGTGACTGCCAACGAAGCCGATTACGGTCTAATGAACTACGTATGTCCTTGTCATCGAAATCGAAGGGCAGCTTTATTTGTCAAGATGGACTGAAAGAGGAAACGTTGTCTATACTGTCATGATATTCTCTTACCAGCGCTTTGCATATCTAAAGTGTCATCACAACGGCCCAAGAGACCTAGGCGAGTGTATTTACATCCTCTGCCTGCTTGGAAGGTTCAAACTGCAGCGGGGCTGCTTTAGCGCTGCAATACTCCAGGATGCCAAATCCTCCCATGACGAGAGCAGAGCCAGCTATGCATTCCCACGAGAACGAGGTATGGTGAATCACAGTGTCCACAATTCCCGACAAGGGGATTGTCAGCATGCACCCGACGCTTGTTTCCAACGGCGATGTCCAGCACAATGCCAAGGGAAGAAACACGCAGAAAATTATCGCCATCAGACCGCTGACCAGCATTAAAAGCAATCCGTGTGTGTTGTCCGGCAGGCCCAGCGGCTCGTACAAGGCTTCAATGGGGCTGTAAGCCACCAGGAAAGTGCCTACAATCCAGAGGGGGACCGTGAAGAGTCCGCACAGACCCGTCATCGTCAGCAAAGTGGCCGTATCGGTGATATCCTCACCCACGGTCAACTTAATCGCGACTTCGTAGCCTCCATACAATGCCGCCGAAATGACAACCATCAGCCCGGCAGCCACGCTCGTACTCGCCACCTCGTCGAGGTCGCTGCCCTTCTGGAAGAAGACAACCAGCGTCACCCCCACGAACGACGTGAACACGCCACATATCTTGCCGAGCGAAAGTCGTTCGTGCAGGAAGCAGGTGGAGAAGCAGTAGACGAAAAGCGGCGAGCAGTTGAAGATGGCGGTGCCCGCCGCCACGCTCACGTTCGCCAGCGCCGCATACCAAAAGTAGTCGGTCACACAGTAAAAAGCGCTCAAAAGCGCTGCAATCCTCCACAGTTTCGCCAGTGGAATCACGGAGTGGCGCTCCAGCACGCCGACAAAGTCCAACGGAGCGAGTGGAGCTTGCTCCCCGCCTTGAATCCAGAAGTAGCCGACCAACAGCGGAAGCAGCACAACCTGCAGGAAGCCCGCCAACACTCTGGGGGTCAGTAGAGCACACACCCTCACTCTCCTGGTATATGTTGGTTGATACCGGTGCCGTGTGGTTGAAACACACGATGAAAAAAGGTTTGTTGAACGCAACCGCCGCCTGCAATAGTCTCTCGGTTAGTGAATGGCAATACGAATGTAGCCATGTAAAGTTGCAGCTTGGGGACCTGGAGGCCTTGAGAGGCTTCAGCTTGCAACACCCACGACCAGATGAGAGCTGCGCACGTGCATGGAATAGATGTACTGATGTTAGTGGAGGGGGGGGGGGGGCTTGTTGGTCGTGTGTCAATACTGAAGTTGAGTTTTCTACCTCCGAGGGCGACTAGTCCTGCGTGTTTGGGGAGCTTTTGCTTGGTTTCTATGGAGATTCCGTCCGTTGGTGAGAGCAGCTTGGTGAGCTCGTGGGGAGGGAAGTCGGTCACCCGCATCATGTCGATACTGTGATGTGTATCGGAGACTTGAGCTCAGAGAGGTAAATGGCAACTGTCGGTTGAAGAGGGCCATGTGACAAGGGGTGCCGCGGGAATTGTGCGCGAAGGTCGCGTATAAAACCTTCTACATCTTATACCTGCACTTGTTTGATTGCGTATGGCTTTCAAAGATAACAAACCTGCAGAATTAGCTTTTACAGTAGATGCAAATGCAGCCGTGTGAAACCACTCACTAGCTTAACGCTATTTTTGAATGGGATTCCACTGGAAGTTGGGGGGTGTTCCGCAAATTCGCTGTTTTCATCCAGTGGATTCGACAATCCGCTGGTTCGTGATCATCCACTGTTTCGCTGCATCCGCCGGAACGGTTTGCGGAACACCAAAATGCAATCCGCTATCTGCTCAAATTCACTCTCATACTTAGTTTCCAGGAGGTATATAAGGTAAGAGCGTGTATTATAAATAAAAGGAATGCAAGCCTCCGTCGAGTTGTCCGAGTTGTCCTTTGCGGTCTGTCGAGCTGGTGCCACCGGCCCCCTCGAGTTGGCTGTCACCGAAACTGCTCTTGCTCTTCGGTTGCAGCTTACCGAGCCTGGCGGATGACCTCCTGTGCCTTCGTGGCTTCTTCTGCTTCTGTCAGCACCTTGGTCGGTGTCATCAGTCGGCGGTGCCCGTCGCTACCAAAAAGATCCAGAGCTATGACAGCTTCAGTCCTGTGGCGAGAAGCCCAAGAAGATGCCACACCAGCGCTTCCGAGGCGGGTCGAGTGTGAGACTTTGGCGGTCCTGAACAAGAAGGCGGCGGAGGCCAACGACGAGCTGGGTCCCTGCGGAGAGAGACGGCGTTTTGGAGGCAAACATTGAAGACTACCTACCATCCACGGCAAGACCACAGGTGACTCCTTGCGGGCACACATTCCGTCCAAGTGGTGCAACGACCACGATGGTGCTCTGTATGCAGCAGAGCAGTGCTATATGTTTCCTTCTTCCAACCGTTCAATCGAAACCCATCAAGATTTTTCCTTGCCAAGCCACAATCTTTTGCCTTCATTTTTCGATTTGACGCGGTTGTTCGGCATGTCAGTTTTCGTGTTTTGGAGAGACGACCATGAAGTGGGCCTGAAAGGCGTGATTGAAGTCTTTCCCTTGGACCTTCCGCAGGATGCACGCGTGAACAATCTCATCTGGGCTCTCTACTTCTACTTCCTAGCGCTGGAGACGAGAGATGGTGTTTCTCGGGAAGTAGTATCCATTCTGCTGTACGGCGAGCCTTTAAGGCCGCACCGACTTCTGAGTCCGATCCTGGCCGGCCTACCAGGTAGTACCCCGAGGCTCGTCGGCGTGATGAAAGCTCGGCCTATCATGAGGACCAACTGGACTATTTGGATTGAAACTCTCGCTGGTAAAACTTCGTCCATACGCTGCGCTTCGCTGGAAACGATTTCCTGCCTTAAACTTCGAGTACAAAACGTCCAAGGGATTTCTCCAGATGAGCAGATCCTTGTGTACAACAATGTGCGCCTTGAGGACTACCGCACGCTGTCCGAGTGCGGTCTACAGAACGGGGAAACTGTGAGTCTCACCTCGCAGTTGTGCGGGGGCTACGTCTCTTCTCAAGTATTTGCTGACGTTGCCAACGATTCGATCCTGGTCCCGAGGGATTTTAATCCACCCGCTCCGAGGTGGCGCGTAGCCCACAAAGGCCTCAACGTTGAAGGGAAGTGTGAGACGCCTACGTGTGAAGCATTTGGACAATGCGTGATTTATCCGAAGTACTACGACCCGTTCAATTTGTTGAAGGATAAGACAGCATGTCCAATCTGTCGAAAGTTTGTCAAGCCTTTCACGTGTGGGTTCTACGATTGTGTGTGGAGGTACGAAGGCGTGAAGGCAAATGATGGGCTATTTATCGCCTGCCGCTGGAAAGACGCAAGTGGAGAAAAGTATCATCGCTTCGAAGTTGAGGGGAAGAATGGGTATGCGGAATGGCAAAGTTTGTTGATAGTGGCTAAGCCAAGAGACGAGTCAAACGCAGCCAAGCTGGTTATTCAGCCTCCCTCTCGGGACGTAGATCCAAGTAACGTGTGCAGTATATGAAGCGGATGGCGGGACCCCGGGGTCCCACCTGGACCCCGGTGCTCTCATCACATACCGGTAACCGATCACCGAATGCACTGTAAAATGTATGGGTTGGTTGGAGCGCCCTAATGCCTACACGTTCGTTAGCTCAATAACTGCTCTAAGGATCGTTGACTCGACTTTAGCCCAGTTATCGCATTTGGTTGCGCATTACCGAGTTGTTTCGGTGTATATATGTTGGTCTGCCATCGTATACGACCGCAATTACCCGCTATAACTACTATCCTAGGATACTACTGTTTCCATTTTTCTGCTTCTAGTACACAACCGCGTACTCTAATCATTTGCTGTTGGTGGCTGAGTTGAAAATGGTAGGTATCGATAGGCATATCTCCCTCCTCAAATAAAATAAATATTTCCCGATACCGATCATTTTTGATGGGGGACCCCGGGGTCCCGCCAACTGCTTCATATGCTGGTCCAAGTTCGGTTTGACAGCGCTAACATCGCTTGCCACGGCTCGTTGTAGCCACAGCTTCCACAGAAGTTGCTTTAACAAGTGGTCCGCGTGGTGCAGCAACAAAGCTGCCTTGCTAAACTGTCCGGCGTGCCACACACCCGTCTAGGTATTGCCCAGCTAATGGCAGGAAGCTCAGGAGAATTCGGGATACCCCATGCGGCAAACATAGATTGGCAATGAGGTGGCGCAAGAAATATGGGAGCTCGTGCACTGATGACAGACATTGTTGGAGGAAAAAATGATAGGCAACTTGTGGTTACCAATATTATTTTTCATACGCACTACGTTTTCAAACATATCCCATTGCCATTTTCGTGTCAGCCGTCGTCGAGCTTGGCTGTCAGACCGTTAAAAGTGACACGTAGTGACTAGCACGCGTCAATAGTCTGCTACCAACTCGTTATTCAGCTCAATTCGAAGACAAACAATGCTACCTACGGCTCTTCCTGTGCTGTGGAAGGATGGTGATCGCTCAGGAATAAGCGGTGTGGTGCAGGTTCACCAGTCCGAGTTGCAATTCCGTGACGCAAAGATAAGGGATCTGGTCGCGGTGCTGAACACGAAAATCCCAAAGCCTTCAGGAAGTTCTCGAGCTGTGCAGTCGGTCCTGCTGTACGGTGCGCGATTAAGCAGTGACCGTCGACTTGACACCATAGTTCCCGACCTGGCAGGTAGCAGCCCGCGGCTCATGGTAACGATGGAATCTTCGCCTTCAACCACTCGGGACGTTGTTGTCGTTGTCGACACGCTCACAAGTAAATCGACTCGTGTGCCATTTACGCCCAAGGATTCCGTCGCAGATGTGAAGCAGCGGCTGCAAGACATGGAGGATATCCCTCAAAACAACCAAATTTTTGTTGTGAATAATGCGCGACTCGAAGACAATCGCGCGCTGGAATCCTACAATATTCACAATGGGAGCCTCATTTACTTGGTGTGGAAGCTGAAGAGAGGATACATTTCACCTCGAAGTGTTGGTGGCGGCTTGGATGATATAGTCCAAGCCAACCACGAGACTACTGCTGCTCCACGGTGGAGAACCGCGTATGAAGGCCTCAACGTCGAGGGAAGGTGCACGAACGAGTACTGTGCTGCCTTCCAGCGTATGGTGATCCGTCCGTACCAATTCGAGTCGTTCAATCTTGTTCGGGAAGGCACCATCCTGTGCCCAGTTTGTCACTGCCCGGTTAAACCTCTCACGTGTGGGTTTTTGAACTGTGCCTGGAAGTTTGACGGCATTCGAGCCGGAAATGGGCTATCGATCAGCTCGCCCTGCCAGGGCCTGGAGGGATGCGAGCGGGACCAGGTATCACCACTTCAGCGCAGACGAAAAGCAGGACTGCTCTCAATGGGACAGTCTCCTGATCGTGGTTAAACAAAGGCGTGCAGCGAAATGGACGGATGTTTCCTCTTCTGGCCCAGCTAACAGAGAGGATATTTGCGCCATTTGCTGGGCTAAGCTGTGGCTTATATCGACAACGACAAATACTTGCGGACATCATTTTCACCGTTGCTGCTTCCGCAAATGGGTAAAGTGGTGTAGCGACCACGACCATCTTCCAAGTTGTCCTGTATGCCGTAAGCCGGCCGAAGAGAACGTATTGTAGCTGCTGGTCTGCAGTAACTTCAGCTACATGTAACCGTAAAAACTTTCATCTTGACTTTTCTGCTCTCGAATCTTACTCCATTTTCCTAGTCACGTCACGCACAACGGTCATGCAACAGCACATCGAGTTTCATTACGATTTCGCAAGTCAAGCTGGAGCAATACTAACCCCTTACTTTGTTGCCCTCCTGTCAAATGTGGGGCAATGTCCTTCAAAGAGTAACATCTAACGGAAAGGGCGGGACGCCTCGAGGTTGGTCTTGAAGTTGGCATCGATGAACGGGACCTTGGCCTTCTCTCCAAAGTCGGTTTCACTGAGAGCGCCACGCGCTGCTTCCGTCAATTGTTCCCACATGACGAGGTCCTGGAATTCGCCAAACCTCTCAGTAGTCAGGCCCAGCAAGGTTGCCGTATTTTCGCGAACCCCGAACACCAGCATTGGACTGGTACCGTTGATATAGTCGGCGAAAGGAGGATCACAACCCCAGCGGCCGCATGCTGGTGGATCGTCCTTATCAATATGATATTCTCCGTTCCCGATCGTAGTCGACACGGCGAGTACCTTAGGCTTCTCGAAAGCAGGGTTGTCAAGCCACACCACGGCGCTAACCCAATTGTGTCGGCGACCTTTTAGGCCGAAAACGCTGTAGTACATGTCCTTCGGGAAGTACCAGGCATACATGATGGCCCAGAGATCCTTGTGCCAAGCAGATCGGCCGTACACTTGCGAGCCCAGGCCTGACCCTTTGCAGTGTCCGTCGATTTTCCCCGTTCCTTTCAGTCCGCCACTCGTCTCACCCGCGGCATTGACAGCAGGGTATGGATGGCACCCGCCATCGATTATGAGACTTGGCTTGGAGTTAACGGCGGCCTTCTCGGACACGGTGACCGGCGCAGGCTGCGGAAACGGCTGCACTTTGTCGTGGCCGATGCTTCCAGCCCACACACAGCTGAGTGTAGTGGAGGCAACAACAGTGAAGAATAGGGAGCGCAGGTTCATGGTTCTCAGAGGGGTGGCAAAATTGAAACTGAGCTGAGCTCGGGCTTTCTATCGTATCTACCATAGACACATCAGATACAGTACGGCGAGCAGTAATACAGTACTGTACCCGCTCTATGAACGATAACTTATGGCTGAAGGCTGCTCTTGTTGCTTACGATATATCCCAGGCATGACAACGCCTGTAATCTCATAACCAGCAGCCATGTAAAATATACATGATGTGATACATAATACTTGAAGTACAGTACATGTACTTTACATGTATTACCTGGTATTTATTATTAATATGTACTGTTGAAGTACTATTCATAGTGACGATGCCACGAAATTCGATTCTTTATTCTATTGGTCAGTGACCAAGTGACCAATGGTCACTGCCAGTGACTTCTCAGCCTATAGATACATATATTTTCTTAGTACAGCATTATATTTTATCTATTAAAGTACATGTGGCGGTATACCTGTACAAAATCGCGCTTCGCACGAAGAAGCTCTGAAATTTGGAAAGTTGTATTGTTCGTTGCCAGTGGTTTTACATTTCTTCGTACATTAAAACGTCTTTTTTTCGTTTGACGATAATAAAGCACCACATTTGATAAGATGTGATTCATGCTCACATACCATTGATCAAGAGGAGCATCTGCATCGTGCCAGTCACCTGTATTTCAAATGCAAGTATAGTCCCAAACCAGTGCTTAAGCTAAATGCACTTTGGTGGAGGGACGCACCATGTAAACGAAGTAGCAGCATACAGTACCTTATCAGTACTTGCTATCTTAGTAAAACAAAAAAATATTGAAATTAGTCTATTGGCTACAGGTGTGGACAACTAGTTCGAATTTAGAAAGAGCCCGGATCGGAAGATTTCTTGTGGGCACAACCAATGATCCCTTCGCGCAACCTCCAAAACTCGTACCTAGACGAGGTGGACGTTACAAGCAACATCCCAGTAATTTATCATATTCGGAGGGTATTATTATTCATGAAAGTAACTGTAGAGTACTTACATGGTTTTATTACTACACCTCTATAAACTTATATCATCTATAACCCATAAATTACCAGGTCATAGTTTTTATGAGGAATAAGACGTCCACTCGGATCCCTCCTTAGCTCTGACTGAAATAAATTTCATTAAAGTACATGTGGCGGTTTATACCTGTACAAATATCTGGAAAGGGAATCTCCAACTTTACATGTTAGGTATATTAAATATTAAATGTAGTCCATATTTCCCTCAAAACGCGATATACCGGCTAATTTTTCGGTACTTCAACGTGATCGGGGCTGTAGGCTTTCAGCCTTTAGCTGTAAGAACATTTAGATAGCAAGTCTGTACGAGATCTGTGCACGACTTTTTAGACACGAAATCTGTACGAAAATAGCTATCGGTCCATAGTATCACTGATACCGTCACTAGATATCGCTAATATTGATAGTATCACTATTAGTGGCACAAAGGCGGTGATATATCAATATCAATATGAGTGATAACATCGCTAATAGTTTTGGCTAGTACTACCAAACCTGGTTGCAGAAGTAATCCGCACTATGACAAGTCGCTACAAGCCCGAGCTCAAGAAGTTCATGCCATATAAGAGCAATGTGGAGTATAGTAGTTACATAATAGAGAACGATGTTGGTACTACATGTATAATACAAAGTCGTGCTTCGCACGAAGAGAAGCTCTGAAATTTTAGCTGCGATAATGTGGTGATCGAGTGTTAATTAGTTAAGAAAAAAGAGAGAAAGCGTTGCTACACTGTGTGGACGCGGTATGGGTGATATTTTGAAAAATATATCGTCATTTCGGTTCCCCTACTGTACTGCACATGAAATTCGCATCTCCTGCGCCTGCTCCGCAGCCGCAGCATCTGCGCGCGTTTCATGCAGCATTTGCACGAATGTTAATCCAGCTTACGCTTACGCAGTAAGCTTGCCGTGGAATTAATCCGCATGCGGCTGTTCATCCCTCATTCTTCGGTATCCATGAAGTCTTGTTTGACAAACATTACATGGGCTAACCTTCATGCAACATTGATATAATGCAATTGGCTAATAGATTTCAATGATCTGAGCTGATTGGCTTATAGATTTCAATGATCGGAGCTGATTGGCTTATAGATTTCGCACTTAGCTGAGGTGGACGACACAGGTAACATGCAGGTAATTTATCGTTTTGCGCGGGATATTGTATCCAACAAGAAAAAGAGAGCAGTAATCTCTGCGAAATAGCTGACTGATTTCGCAGGGTATTCAACTTCGCAAAATCGCACACCCACTCGCACCGCCTCCTTAGCTCTGAAAATAAATTTCAGAGAATATTAATAATTCTCTGAAATTTATTTCAGAGCTAAGGAGGGATCCGAGTGGACGTCCTATTCCTCGAAAACACTATGACCTGGTAATTTATGGGTGATGGGTAATATTAGTTCATAGATCTCTCGTGGAAAACGCATGCAAGAACCCTACAGTTACTTTCATGAATCATAATACCCTCTGAATATGATAAATTACTGAGATGTTGCTTGTAACATCCACCTCGACTAGGTACGAGTTTTGGAGGTTGCGCGAAGGGATAAACGTGAAGCCATATCAAACGCATAGACAAATTTATATATTGGTTAGTTTACTAAGATAGCACGTACGGATAAGGTATGCTGCTACTTCGTTCACGTGATGCTTCCCTCCACCAAAGTGCATTTAGAACAGGTTCGGAACTATACTTGCATTTGAAACACAGTGACTGGCACGATGCATCTGGTGCGGCTGCGAAGCAGGCGCACCAGATGCTCCTCTTGGTCAATGGGACGTGAACACGAAGAAATGTAAAACAACTGACGATAGTAGAGAAAAAAATGTGGTATTATGGACAACAAACAATACAGGTTCTATTATAGCAAACTTTCTCAATTTCAGAGCTTCATCGTGCGTAGCGCGACTTTGTAATAATAATAATATTATAGTAGCAACAGCGTGCTCTCCGTGATGGAGATACCCACTACAGTACTTATACAGTGTACCATCCCTACCCCGGACACTTGATCACCGGTTCTGCGTTACCTCCCAAGTGCCCTAAACAGTTTACAGCAGACGGCTTCGTTGACGCGTGTCGACTTCGAAATGCAGTTGAGTCTCAACTTGAGAAGAGGCTGTACAAGGAAGGACTCAACATCATGTTACATGTACCTCCTCCCGCAGCGGAAAAGTAGTGGATCTCCGTCTTTTTTTACATTAATGATAGTGCCGGGCTGCACGACATGACCCTACGATCAGCGGGCTGGAGAGTACTCAGTGGAGCTACCGGCACTCCGCTCTGGGTTCCTTACTCAAGTTACTTGAGTAAACAACTTCAGTCAAGTTGGGTACCAGTAGGAAACCGGGAAGAGCGGCCAGCTGCGATTTTGTTTTAGGATCTGACAGCCTGGTACATGCACTGCAAACCGTATTCACACTGTGGGATACTGTACAGTGTACGCGGCCGAACCGTGCTGTAAAGGAAGTCTACACGGCAGACCTCATTCCAGATTTTCCTTCAAGGCCCATAAGCGAAGCGCAAACACAACCAAGTGCTCAAGAACCGCCAGCCATCATGCGCCTCACTTTCATCTTTGCAGTCGTAATTGCAGCCACTCTCCATGCCAGTGATGCCTCCCACCCTTCGATCAAGGATGCCAACTCTGTGGTCGCGAACGAGGGCTTGTCTGCTGTCGTTGAATCAAGCCACGCCGAGCGCGGGCGGCTTCTCCGTCGTGTCGAGAAGTACGAAGATGACATCGTCGAAGAGAGAGGCATCTCTGTCAAGGGACTTTTGAAGAAGCTCAAATTTCGTAAACATGAAGAAAAGCTGTCAGCTGACGCGACGTTACACCAGAAGTGGCTCGAGAAGGAAGCCAAGAAGCTCGGCTATAAGCTGAAACGTTAACTGGAAACAGCAACGGCAACGACATGTGGAGTTTACCCGCTGGCAGGTGCTGCTACGAATCTTAGCGGTATTGCAAACATTGTAATTTTCATAATATACATTATGGAAGTGACTAGAGTCACCAACGAGATTGCCTAAATTCAGCGCAGTTGCCCTAACTACCAAAGTCGCCGCGGCGAGATCAAGCACAGCGCGTAGCGCTGCAAAATTAGGGTGAGCCTACCGCCGGTAGGCTACCGGGCTCGGCCAGAGAGGTTTATTAGCATCGACGTGCGAAGCGAAGTCTTCGCGCGACATTTATCCGTTTTCCAGCAGGGTCCCGCATGGTTTTTAGGGTTAGGACAGGGTGATATAGTACTTGATGTTGCTGGAAAGTCGCAGGAATGTTCTCTGGATATTTATATCCAGAGTTTCAGGGGCGATCGAGAACCGTCAAAGATCCTGTATAAACGAATATTTGGATATATATGCAATTACCTGAAACTTTCAAATATACAAATACCATACTACTAGTAGTGTTAAAATGGCAAATAATCTAATACATTGTTACATTCTATCCCAAAAGTGTGAATGTTGCCCCCTGTCGGCCTAGAACGACATTCAAACGACATCACATGCATGTTGACCCAGTAGGCCAAGAACGACATTCAAGCGACCTAGTAAGATCGGCGGAACAGTGCAAAATTGCGTGGCGGAGTACATGTAGCATTACGTGCGCATGTACACGGCGAGGCATCGGGGAATCGCGATGAGGGTGCATCATCAACATGACTGATGTGTGCAATGCAACACCATAATATGGTGTATATATTATATACAAGCCGAGCAGAGCCCCGCAAGCGGGGCTTTTGTGCAGTGAACGGCCGAGCACACGTGAGATGTCCCCTCGCTTCGCTCGGCGTGGAGGTACTGCCTCCGAGGTAGCTCAAGCTGAACACGTATGTATACTTCTAAGTGAAGTATTTTAATACTTTAAAAAAATAGAAGTACAGAAACCGCCCCCACTATCCTCGCATATCCTTTCCAAGCCGATCATCACAGATCAACGTTGTCGAGCACGTGGAAGGTCGGCTCCTTGTAGAGCACGGGGAAGCGTGGCACGTGCGGGTCGTGCAGCTCCGGGCGCTCGCGCTTAACAGCCAGTCCGTTGAAGTTGTATTGGGACAGCATGAAGCACTCTGTCACGTCCGACTTGCGGTCCGCCCGTCGCGAGATCCAGACCATGCTAAGTCGGATATGCTTTGTCTTGAGCTTCTTGGGCAGGTCGGGTCACTCTGGGATGTCGAGCGGCAGCGTGACGCGGACACCCACATCTCGGCCTCGATCCCACAGGTCGGCCTTTCGTGTAGATGAGGTACTCGATGTTGCAGTTGTCGCGCTTCGTAAGGAGCGCCGACGGGATCAGACACGTCACTTGATGCTCAGATACAGACACTTGGTCTTGGACGCTATTGTGCGGATGTGGCGCACCACGTACCTGGGCATTTTGATACCCCGAGAAAGAAGATTGATCTGGATAACAAAAGTGTGGGCGGTTTCGGTACCATGTAATATGTAAAAAAAAATCTATAAGAGCATCTCTAGCGGAAGGGCCCAAGGTGGGGTTTATCCTAAAAGTAACGCGGTTATATCTTGGGTGGAGAATTGTTCTCCCACCGATGAGTCGTTATGCGGCTTTTAACTTCACCAGGATCTATACTTTAGATTTTCGATCTTCAAATACTCAAATTCTAACCTTTTTAACTTGATTTCACTATGGAGACCGGGGCCCGATAATCAAAGCTGCTCAGGCCGAAAATCCGTCGTCAAGAATTTAGTCAAGTGGGTAAATACATCCTTCCAGCGGGGGGGGCTGTTCACTCAACACCGAGTATTATAAAGTCATGGTCTGTCGGGGCTCGATATTACTGAAATATAAGTGCTACCGCTAAGGAGTTGGTTAGAGCAACATAACATGAATGGATGCCATGACCCTCAAATCCCCAAACGATCCACTTTTAGGAATAAGATAGTGGCTCGCAAGGCCATTACGGCAGATGTGAAGACATGCTTGGCCTAATATAATATACACGGGCGGACGGCCTCGTGGAAGCGCGAGCAACGAACGCATGAAGCCGGCAATTCGGCTGGATTCGGCGAGACTAATTTCACCCTTCTTCTGTAAGAATATATCCCCTACCTTCAAAACCTATATATTACCGAAATTCGTTTCGTTTCGCAGTGAGGTACATTGATGTCATTTAACTTCTAATACTAGGGCTAACGACTTCCTATGTCCGTTCTGGCAGCCGCCTCTATATCGGCCATCAGCGTCAGCTCCTGCCATCCACCTTGGAGTCTGGCATTCACCTCCGTCGCCCTTACGGTGCGACGATGACATCCCCGTTTGGGTTTGTCTCTCCATGTTCTAGAAGCCAATGTCCCACATCGCCTCCAGCCATCTTCTGCAACCTCTCCAGTATGTCTGCACTATGTTCTCCTTGCTCCAGTCCTACTTGCCTGCTCCGCTTAGAATCCATGGCCTGATTCGCCATCCAATCGGCCATCTTGTTAAACTCTCGGGGTACGTGGCTCCAGGAGAGTACCGCCACTTTAGCTAGCGTCCGTCGGCATTTCCAGTATGTCGATTTTAGATGCGCCGCCTTAGGGGGGTGTCTAGCTTGATGCTGGCATACAATCATGGCGCTGTCGCCGACAACATGGACTGGCGAGTAACCAAATCTACTACACGCTTGTAAACCCGTGTAAGCCCCATGTGTTCTGCTAGATTGTTGGTCGTTGTCGCGGCGGCATATGACATACTGCCAGCCCAGATAAGTTGGTATCCTCCCGCCGCTCCTGCAATCCTCACCACCACCGCCCCGGCCCCTCCGGGACCGGGGTTCCCTCTTGACCCACCGTCGAAAAACATGAGATAGCTGCTACCTGAGGCCTGAAGTGCCGTTGGTGTATTGTTCGTCTTTGTAAGCAAGAGTTGAGAAACCACGGCGGCAGCCGTCGTCAGGGCCTCCCCATGTCCCTCATGCGGAATATGGTTGTGCATGGTGTGGTAACCCGATCGCAATCTGCTGGCTAGCACGTTCGTGTGATGCCGTTCCGTAACATCGTTTGTGTCGTCAAAGTGCTGAACACGCCATCTCCACGTTGCATGAAAAGATAGGGCTGCTCCCAATCGCCAGCATCCATCAACAAGCAGCGTGAGATATTCATCGAGTCGGTCAGCATCCTTACGCATTCCAGGTTTTCGTGCCGCCGATACTTCCCAAAATCTAGTGGGGATGTCCGGTAGTTGCAAGCCAAAGCATGCTGCCTCAATGTCAATATCGCGTAGACCTAGCGCCCCCCACTGATGCACAAATGTCGCCCGTAAACGACTTGCCGCAGGGCATGTCCAAAAGACGTGATACAAGTCCACATCTGGGATGTGAACACATTCCGCATGTGGACAACCAGGTTTACCGTTTCGGAGATCATACATTGAATAAGCTCGTGACTTCAGCCTAAACAAGACCTGCTCCCCCCATGGCCCGAGACCCAGGACCCTCCGGATGCGTTTCCACTCCAGATTCTCAAGTCCCTCTGCCGCTGCTGTACTTTTTGTTTTCCATCGTGCAGCTCTCGAGGCCTTCTGCAGGCGGCCCCTGGCTTGCGATGCGTGCGCAATGTACTGCTTGTAGTGACGACGGGCATGCGGCCACCTCCGCTTTCCAATCCATAAGCAAGTCATTCTGGAGAGATGGATGTGTGGGTGAACATAGTGAATCTTCACCTCTGGCGACCCCATCGCCGAGAGCGTCTGCGTCAGAGCACCATGACTATCCACTATCGTTTGGCCAAGCGTACATCCAACACTTGCTGTCATCTCTAACCGTCGCCCTTCATCCAGTGTGGCGGTGAGCGGATGATCAAATGGGGTGGCTAGCATCCGAACTTCTGCCGCCTCGTAGCGCTGTGTTAAGAGAGATGGGTAATTGGTTATCAATGCCCGAAGCAGCTGGGTCAAGTCCGGTATCGAGCCATGTCTCCGTCGCGTCAGCTTAGATTTTACAACCACAGCGCCCCGACCTATCAGCTTCCACGTTAGTACGTCGGCCACAGTTTTTCGTCGCGTGTCCACCCCAGTGACCCATGTTGACGCTGGTAGGAGATGTCCATCCATATCATACAAGTACAAATCCCCCAGCTCCGCTGCCGCAAGCCATTCTAGTGCTCGCACTCCATCCACACTACCAATCACACCCATCATGCAACTGAAAATGGTGCGCAGCATGCCATTACCGTCGACTCGGTAAGTCTCTATCGCTTTTGTGATCATCAACCCGTCAAATGCGTCCGCCAGCACCCACATGGCGTTAATCATGTGCGGTCGCTGAGCATGGAGATGCGGCCCTCCTATGTAGGTGATAATCTGTTTTCCAGTTGCCCAAATTGTCCTCAGCCGTCGGCATCATATATTACCGAAATTGGACAAACTACCCAGGATAAATAGAATCAATAAAAATAAATAATTACTCCACATCCAATATTATCTAACTTAACGGTAAAACCACATATCACCTTGATAAATGGTTTATCTACTCCACTTGTCGGGCAACACATGCTTGCAATTTATTCAGGATATGGGAGATTTTTGTACCAAGACCAAACACTTTTACTGCTTTTTGTGTCTTCCCATTTGTGAAAACATCCAAACTGAGTACTATCATCGCCCTCCGCTTCACTATTCATATTATTCATAGCACGGGTGACCGCATAAATTAAAGGGAGAATCTACGTTCCTTTTAGTTTGCGTTAGAAAGTTTGAATTTAGAAAATCGTGACGAAGCAGAGACAACTCCTTTATTGTGCGCTACAAAACCCAGAGATAATAAAAAAAACAGAGGAAGCGTTAACATTTTCTGTGGCCGCACATGTAGAACCTTTCGCAACTCGCGCAGATTTGTATGGACTGCAATTTAATGTGAAATGTACTATAAATTCCAAGTAAACTTACATTGTATAGTCTTATATGCGGAGTACACTATAGAGTGGTGTGACTGTACAATGCACAGAGAATTATCAGCGATGTGATACACTGTATTGGGGAAAGTCTGCACATGCTGCACAGAACACAATAGCATAAAGCGTGGCAGGAAGCTTCGGCGGTACAACCCAAAAGGGCACCCAGAAATAATTAGCTCTCAGTAAACCTTTGTGTCTCACAAATCACACTACCATTTGATTAGACTAAATACCACATGGCTGCACGGTGCACGGTGCACCCGGTGCGCACCTTTGCCTGCTCGTGTGGTACACATACGGTCTACTAATAGTGTGTTTTGGGCGAAAAAAAGCCGGTGTCTGTAATTGGATGAAACGCATATTAGCCAATCAATCGACCGGAAAAGCCCTACACAATGCGTCACACCTTCTATAAAAGTGGGTACGGTGCCCCATAGTAAAAAATCGCAAGGGGCACCCACGATTATATATCTGACATAGCAGGAGAGCTTGGCGCCGTCCGCCATGGGCAACCAGTGGGGAGATACTAAAGCCCCGTGACAAAAATACTAGAGACCCGTGACAGTACCAATAATGTGGTACATCAGTCGGTAGCTATTGATGATCGAAACTATTCAAGCTTGCTAGGGTGACAATACGCTATGTTTTCTCGAGTATCATCACCAAGACGCGGATAAGGACAACGTCGGCAGCTCCATTTGCGTTGCCATGGGGCTTTAGTACTTTTGCGTACAGCGATGTGAAAGCGACCCTGTGTTGCCCAAGCATTGTGGCATCAATGATGCCGCATCAGGATGACCACTGTCTCTCCGCTATGCAGGACCTCCGCATCATCGCGGGCGCGGTCATGGCAAGATCCCAGAGAGGCTACAGTACGCCATGTGTGAGCTCAAAACGTGCGTTCTACTTGTTGCATTCTACGATGGTTGAAATGATATGTGCTTTCTTGTTAAATTCGGAGAGAGGTGTAAGCAGTTGAAGGTGGTGACGATGGTAATTAGGGATTTCGCAGCGCTCTGCAAAAAATGTTGCTACACAAGCTCAGTGATGCCCACATCTTCTGTAATTAGAATGTCTCTCTAAAACACTAAGCACAGCGGCGTACGCACATCATCAGTACGATAATTGTTTGCTCTAGTCAGCTTAAGTAGTTTTGATTGTCTACAGCTACCGACTGCTGTACCACACTATTGGTACCGTCACGGGTCTCTAGTATTTTTGGCACGGGGCTTTAGTATCTCCCCAACCAGTGGAAGGAGACGCAAGACACCACCATCTTTGAACCCGGTGGGATCCGGAACCGTCGCGATCGGTGCGCGACGTGCGCGACACCTTCGAGCGAATGGAGAATCGAGAGGCGGTGATGGGAGGCGGCCTTCGGCAATGCAAAAGGAGTGCGCCCGACGGGCCCTGACCCCGATCCGACGGAGGGCCCGTGGAACCTGCGGCAAGTGCGGTCAAGGTCAAGGACAACAACGTCTTTACGAGCGGCTTCGAGGGCTCCTGGGAGTTCACCAACTCGGACAACGGCTAACCCAAGGGCCTGAGTTCGATGACCCGGGGGAGGGAGGAGAGAAGACACGTGCACAGTTGCCCTGTGCCTGCCACCCGTGCGCGCGCCCACAACCGACATCGCGCAGATGCACAACGAGAGATCGCTCGAATTCGCGGCCAACCAGACCGCGCTGAACCAGGAGTTCTTGTTATCTCCGAGCTGGAGCCCGTGAAGGCGTCATGCCCAAAGCTGTCGACGGCCGACCTGATTGTGCTGACGGGCCAGGTGGCCTCGAGGACGCTGGACACGTGACCGTCGACTTCCTGCACGGATGAAGATCGCGGAGGGCACGGAGGAGATGAAGGAGGCAAACGATGCGGTCGGATCCGATGATGTTGAGTCTCGCACGCTGCTCGAGAAGCTCCCAGACACTGACGACCAGGCCGTGTGCAAGGTCTCCACCAGCACGGACGGGACAGACGCTGTCGCCGCGACCAACAAGGTGGTGCTGTACAAGCATTTCGACAAAGACAAGCTCATCGACGTCGGCGAGTTGGGGGAGGAGACCGTCGGCAAGTTCGTCAAGGCCGGCCGTTCAAGCAGGAGAAGGACCCCATGATCTTCGAGTGGGAGAAGTGCTGCAGAGACCGCAGCGGAGGATGTATCTCGGTGGCGACGTTGACGCCGCGGCGACAGAGCGGAGGACGAGCCAAAAGCTGGCGCTGAGCGAGATTAGGTGGACACCCACGCCATTCCCGCCCTCAGCGATGAACTGTCCTGCGGTAGGAGAGAGGGTATGTGTGGCCGTAGTGCAATATCGATATGTTGACAAATACGATGTTTTATGATCTTCGTCTTTTATTTTCACGTGGTGATGTTAACCCCCCCCCCCCCCAGCGCGAAGGGTTTTGGTTCCCACCATCTCACCAATCCCTACACACGTTAACGTTTAGCAATAGGATGGGCTTGCATACTACACTCCTGGACAGAATATTACGGCCACTCGGTTTTTTGCTTATAACTTTTTTCTACTGCGAGTTGGCGCACGCTGTTTAGATATGTGCTGTAGACACTCCCCAGAAGCATAGTGACGATGAGAAGTTTGCGAAGTTTGCGCTGCGAAGGGAGGCTCACATACAAAAAACCGTATTGTGGGGTCGGACACAATATACGACCAGTCTCATGTATACAAACTTCAAGTCAAATGTTATGAAAAGATGGCTTCATTTTTTGTTAGTAGTGCGTAGTATTGCCCTGCTTCGCAATGACTTCGATGCATCGTCCTGGCATCAAGCCCACGAGCTTTCGCAAGTATGCGAGGTCAAGTGCCTCCCACGCCACAAGAATTGCCGCTGTAAGTTCGGCAACGCTGTCGTACTGCTTGCCATTGTGGTACACGATCTGTGCCATCATGGCCCAGACGTTCTCGATGGGGTTCAAGTCCGGTGAACGGGCAGGCCAATCGAGGACGCGGATGCCTTCCTCCTCGAAGAACTCAGTTGTCAACTTGGAGCGGTGGATGGAGGCGTTATCCTGCTGGTAGATGTAGTCCAAGCCGTGATGGAGGTGCGCGAACGGGAGCATGTACTCCGACACCGTGTACACATAGTGTTCCGACGCTTGCCGTCCTTGAAGCACCGCGAGCTTCGACTTCCCAGCTGTGCTGGAGCTTCCCCACACCATGACCGATCCACCACCATTCTGCCGCCGCACAGTCTGTCTTGTCGGTCGCCGTATGTCGCGCCAGTAATGGCACAGGCCATCTGGGCCATCAAGGTTGAACTTCTTCTCGTCAGAGAAGACGATCTGAGGCCACATGTCCGGCTGGACGATCATGCGCTTGGCCCAGTCGAGGCGAGCAATCTTGTGCTGCTTGGTGAGGGGCAGGGTATTGTCCATCTTGGCGTAATCCAGCCAGTCGACACCTGCCAGAAGGCGGGGAATCGTCCGCGCCGAGCAAGCACACGAGAGCTCCTCCTTTAGGAGCGTAGAGCTGTAGTCGCCGGTAGCAGCCTTGCGCACGACCCGCCGGGTCAACCGTCTAGAAAGCGAGGGCTTCCTTCCTGCTGTGCGGCGCCGGCGCGAGCCTGTCTGGAGCGCTCGCCGTACGCAGTCCCTCGAGCGCTCGGTCTTCTTGGCAATAGCCCTGATGCTAAAGCCGCCCTCGCTTAATCCGACGATCCGTCCGCGCTCAGCCTCGATCAGGGATGGTCCTCGACCCATTCAATTGTGGAATGACAGCTCGAACGCAAGTAAATCGCGGTGGGGGCGCCTGCAGCCAGCCAGTCTACTGGTGGTGGTGGCGTGCCTAATTAAGGATACAATATTTTCATAACATTTGACTTGAAGTTTGTATGCATGAGACTGGTCGTATATTGTGTCCGACCCCACAATACGGTTTTTTGTATGTGAGCCTCCCTTCGCAGCGCAAATTTCACAAACTTCTCATCGTAACTATGCTTCTGGGGAGTGTCTACAGCACATATCTAAACAGCGTGCGCCAACTCGCAGTAGAAAAAAAGTTATAAGCAAAAAACCGAGTGGCCGTAATATTCTGTCCGGGAGTGTATAACCGTGTTAAATTCTATCGTGTCTGTAGCAAAGACAGTTCACACCCCCACCCCTATGTATGCTATCGTGTCTCCCTCTTACAAAAGTGTCTTAGTGAAGACACGATTCAATCCGTATTGTGTCTGTCGAGAACATAGGCTGCACAACAAAGATATAGATAGTACTGATCAAAGGTCAGGTTTCTGGCGACATTTCAGAACGAGTAACAGCTGGGAGCGCATCAAGCACAAGTACATTCAATGCAAGTCAAAAATAGAATCAGAGACCGACTAGTTTTCGTCCACACCAAGCGCGTGCTTGTGCCAAGGCGACCTGTCAGTGACACATCCTGCCACTTCTCCATTTTTTGCGGGAATGGCCCATGGAGTCCCCATCGATAACATCGCTGCCTTCTTTAGTTTCTGCTGCGTTCCTTAGGTTTTCAAGCTCGAATCTTGCGTTTGTCCTGTGATGTAGGAATCGATGAGCCGTTTTCTCAATGCTTGTGCCATAGTTCGGCTTTCTCACTTGTGTATCCATTATCATCGTCCCAAGTGAGTCAGTATTCATCGAATGCAATTGCATTACCAGTGCCAAAACCTATCCAATACGGTCAGGCGGAACACGCGCGTTCCTGGCGTGCCGATTACTTGGTGTAGCTCTCGCACTACCGCTACCGGACTAGCTTTCTCGGAAATGTGCGTGCTATGGTCGCACATTTAGCGCTTACCGCAGTAAACCTAAAACCTGTATCATACGCAATAAGACCATGGATAGCATGTATCAGACACGATAAGACAACTTAGGGGTTAAATCAAGCATGCCTTGAGGCGCGCATATTTACCTACCGGGTGCAGTACACGGGCTGTAAACGGCATATATTGAAGAACTTAGTACCCAATATATAGGACTTCCAAGGGTTCCCAACTTCACTTGTTTGGCGCAATTGCTCTTGCGACCAACAGGTCGATGAAAACACAAATTCTCTACCAAAATATCTTGCGAAGCCAGCAACGAGATTATATTGTTTAGAACACACCATCCATTCAACCTCATATCCTTCAAAATACCCGGATGCGCACTGCCCCGATGTATGGTGCCCAACCCTCCGACTACCTCGACTAACGCTGGTTCGGCTGCATGTCAGGGATGATACCACCGTCGTCTACCATAGTCAGCACCAACAGCGCCAAGCTTCTCGTCGTCGTCAATGACCGACATGTTCTCACTCTCGCCATCTGAGTCCAGGGCTGCATACTCCGTCACATCTTCGCCAGGCGCGCAAATCTTGTGCTCGTCTAAGAAATACACATACTTTTTTGCATCGTCATCTTTGGTTTCTTCATCTGGATCTGGCGCACTACTCATTCAGCCGTTGGAGATGTCCACGCGATATTCGCTGCTGTCTGACCCACCTGTATCGTCAAACACAGCGATGAGGTTGCGTCGGGAAGTATCTATAGTTGCATACAAAACAACAAGGTATCAACAATAAATTAGATACAGCTAGTACATTGAAGTCGTACAATCATTGTCCTCACCACTCAACGTGTCCGGGTTTGCCGAGGTCGATATAGAGGCTGAACAATACACGATAGCACTAAAAAAAAGTTTTAGAATCAAAGCACGTATGTACAGCATAAGCCAATCGCACCTTCATTCGAAGCTTCGCAAGTGCTTGCAGGAGCTGCGTCCACGCTAGCAGCACATGGCGTGGCTTCTGTCCCGCTGTCACCACTCAATGCGTCCGGGTTTGCCGAGACCGCTCCCGAAGCTGAACAATACATGATAACATTAGAATCAAAACACGTATGTACAGCGTAAGCCAATCGCACCTTTGCAATTTGTTGTTCGTCCGTTTCCTTGCGCATTCGGTCTTCATGGGTGACTTTGACGACATCGCAACTTGCTTTCGCATCTCCTCTGACATGTCAATCAACGTCAAACGCAAGAACTACGCATTCACAAGTACCGCATAATCGTAGTCCTAAGCGTCGTTTACTACTAAGGGTCACTAACTATTTGACCAATGGCACTCAAAGAAAAACACATATGCCAATTCCTATTTTTAAGCCATGGGTCTGCTAAATCGCCACTTCGGAAGAGACGCCAAGCAGTTCACATGACTCGGCCCTGCATCAGTGGAAGTGGGAGGAAGCGACGGACGTACGAGCGAGTCCCGGTCGATTATTCACACAAGCGCAAAATAATTGACCACATTGAGGAAGGAAACGACCTTGATAAACGATTTCTTTCTTCTATGGAGACGTGACAGGCAAACGAAAGCGCGCCAAAAAGAAGCAGATAAACAAGTGGCTGAAACAAGCGGATCATATTCGCGCTGTATGTGATAGTGGTCGAGGGAGCCACCTAAACGTTCGAGAACTTGGTCAAGGCACCGTACTTCCGGCAGCGGCTGAAAAAGAGCTGGTTATGTGGGTAAATACCCTTCGGAAGGACGGTGCTCCTGTCTCTCGGCTTATGCTGGAACTACAGGCGAAGGAAATAGCAGCAGAATGTGAGTTAGGTGAGAAGTTCGGGGCTTCGGATACTTGGAGTAAGCTTTTTCTACGGCGGCATAAACTCTCCCTTCGGGCACGAACCCGCCAGGGCCAAACTACCCCAGACGACGCGCAAGAAGCCTTACAAGCATTCCGTACACTCGTTAGAACAACTATTGTTGAAAACCAGTGTGTCAACGTATATAACGCCGATCAGACAGGTACAAAGTTCGTGTAAAAAGCGTTTTGGTGATGTTGATCAAAGTAGTCTGACTATATTGTAGCTGTGTTTTTCGAGTTGTTGCCTAAGCAGACAATAACGACGCGCGGGGTCAAGACCGTTTGGGTGAAATGCTCCAATAAGGACAAAACGAGAGCCACTGCAATGCTACTAGCTGATTGGGAAGGGACCAAGGCACCTCCTTTTTTGTTGTTCAAAAGCGCTCCTGCTAAGACAGATCCGAAAAAGGAGGCCAACAAAAACCTGCGAAATGGATTCGGCGTTACGGTGTGGAAAGAGATTCGTGCGCTACAAGAGGAACATAAGTGCCATATCTATGGTAACAAGGCTGCGTGGTGGAACCATGAGCTGTCTCTGACATTCCTGGAGTTCAATTTTGCCGATCGCGAAAACCCCGATGAGAACGTCCTTCTAATATGGGATGATTTTTCTGGCCATTGGACGGCCGATGTTTTAGCGTATGCGGCTTCTCTTAACGTCATCTTGGTGAAAGTTCCCCCGAAGTACATACGTCTGCCAGCCGGCAGACGTATCCTGGAACAAGCCGTTCAAAACCGCGTTGCGAAAGTGTTGGGTCGACAGACTTCGAAATGAACTCGTCAAGTATCGCGCAGATGAGAAGATAAGAGAGAGAAATCGAGAAGCATTGGGGCAAAAGATCATGACGGCTCGCAAAGAGCTCATTCAGGTTGAGGCGGATGAGGAGGTAGCCCGCCTGAGAGAAGAGTATAAAGAGGAGCCGTTTAAACTCACGGCTCCCAACCGAGTGGACATAACGCAGTGGGTTGTATCGTGCTGGAATGCACTGACTACGAAAACGATCGTCGGTGGCTTCGCCAGAGTAGGCATCTTGAACGATACTCGCTCTTGTGACAATGAGCTACATAGTGATGAAATCGAGAGCGACATTGTGGAGGAGTTAGAAAAATGTCGTCTAGCTGGTGATGAAATTTGCTCGGATGACGACATTTCAGATGGTAGTAGTAGCAACAGCGGAGAAGACGAGTAGGCAGTGGATAAACTCGATCTAAAATCCATGGTATTGCATCTTAAACCGATGATATTATATCCAAAATGCGTGTTGGCTCGCTTGCAGTAGAAGCTGCCCACGCCTTGAGCGTTTTCCGCCAGCACCTGCACGTAATACGTCTTGCCCGACACCAGCCCCGTGAGCAGCACCGTTACCACCGTCCCCGCCGTTGTGCTCTCGACGGGAAACCAGAAGTCGCTCCTCTCCGAGGTCACGACTTTGAAGCAGAACGCGGAGCCGTGCATGCTCCAGGTTTCGAGCGGCACCTTCGCGGCGAAGAAGACCACGACTCCGACGCAGGACATCGAGCAGGGATGAGTTCTCCACATCCTGCGCCACTTGTTTAGCCTTGCCGGCATTTCCGCGGCGTGAGTTCTTGCTGTGAGACTTAGGACCCACGAACTGGTACACGTGGTTTGCAGCCACAGGGTTCACCAATTGGCCCAACAAGTCCAAAGCGTGCGAGTTTGCGCTCGGATCGTCCGAGTACAGCTGCTCCGTGAGCTCCTCGACCGAGCTCGAGTCCGAGGTCACAGACGCAGTGTCTGCATCTGCATTCGTCGCCTCCAGGTGGTACTTGTCGTCATTGCACCAAAGTGCGTCGTCCACAGCGACGACAGCAGGACCCAAAGCCTGCAGCAAGTCTTCGTCGTCAAACACACAGGAGTCCACACGGTGCACGCACTGCAAGCATCATCGATTGCGACGGAGCTCTCCAACTCGAGCTTCCACCTCGTACAACTGCGAGCACTCGCCGCAGACCATGTGCCAACACAAGTCGCAGAAGAAGTCGCGACGGAAGAAGCGGAAGCGCTTGGAGCAAATGGAGCAGGACTTCTCCACCGACGGGTCATCGTACCCAGTGGGGAAGTAGACGAATGTCTGGAAGCCAAAGCGGCGGCGACGCACCACGCGCTCGAATTGACGCAGAGACTTGGTCAGCACATTCAGCACGTGCTTGGCCTCCGGGTTCATGATGCTGTCTCGACATCGTGCGAGTTCTGCTGATGTTGTCAAGTGATTTCTGTCATCACTGGACTTGGTGCTCTCGCCGAACTGCGTCGGAGGCGTCGGCGACGCGTATCCGTGTGCGAAGATGCGGGTGACGTGCGAGCTGCTACCAGCGAAGCGTTGGTCGCTGTGCGTGCTTTGGATGTGGAACCCCACACACAGGTGGTCCACTTGGCCGCGCAGCGCAGTTCGGTCAGCCATTGGGATGAGTTGGTCGTGCAGCTCCTTCGGCCGCGTCTTCATGACGTGAACGGCGCGGTCCTGACCCGGATACTGCTGCGTGAAGGTGGAGAAGCAGAGCTTCTGCGTCTTCTTGTTGGTCCCTCCGAGATCCACCGGCATCCGCGGACGCAGCGTCGCGACCGATCACCGCCTGCTCTGGGGCCTCCTCCATGTCGAACCGCGACGCCACCATGGACTGGCGTCGAAGCGCCGGCGACAGCAGACGTCGCTGGCTGAAGAGCACGTCGCCCCTTTTGAACCTCTTACCAGCCAGCGCCTTCATGGTGGACTCGTACACATTGGACTCGTGCGTGACGAGCACATTGAGCACCTCGTTCAGGTGACACCGAAGCTCCGCCTTGGACGCGGGTAAAAATATGGAGTAAAACTTAGTCTGTGAATTACTAAAATAACCTTCGAACATATGTGATTATCGGAAGGATGTGTAACCAGTGCAGGTCGGGTGACCCTTAGGACTACGATTATGCGGTACCACAAACGCTTACCCAAGCCGGCACGATCCAGGTAGCTACTTCTCACCGACGAAGAAGTCGACTCCACGCTGGTCTTGCTTTGTCTTGCCCGGCTTCAGGCAGGTATGGTCCCGTAGGCGCTCTCGAACGCCAATCTTCGCGCTCGAATCCGGACATCTGCGGGGTAGCGGGGGGAAATTCTCGAATGAGTGGCGAGGCGTGTGGCGACAGAAAATACCTGTAATCCCAGTACTGGTTTGTGTGCAGCCCATCACGAACCTATATCTCTTAATTGTTGAAGTGCCTGACTCTTGTACGGCATCCCGGGAAAGATCGGAAATTAGCCTAGCCCTCGTTGACTTCACGTTTGTATGGTCCCATACAAAAACATAGTATACATTCCTTAACGTGTCTGATACAGGATAAGCTTTTTGACGAATCGTGTCTGATACAGGCCCTCGGGGGGGGGGTTAATACTGATCTGGCATAGACATAATTCTCCGGGTACTACTTGTCAGCGTAAGTAATAGTAAATTACATCGCAAAGTTTTAAAACTTGTTATCATTTCCCTTGTTTTTCCCTATCGATAGTGTTTTTCAATTGCCTTATTTCATACTTCGAAGTACAATAGATTCAAGAAGCTCTGAAATACGTAGTAGTAAGTTAGTATAGGCGAACACGTATTTCACTTTTGACGTTACCATCAATGTACTACTTTTCAAAGAGTACCGTATAAATATCAGCAAGGTGTGCAACGCTGAGTGCGACCGTGATGTGATTGGTTAATTAATGCATGGGAGCCTCCTATTCGTCACAACTAGGATACACTTCGACGTCCGCCATGGCACTTGTCTCGGCGGCGAAGGGCAGTAAAGATTTTAGTCACCTGTCGGCCGTCCGTAGCGTAGCCCTTGTCGATGTCAGTGTGCACTAACGTGACAACCATATCCCAGTAAAATTATGCGATATAGTAGGTAATTTTGCTCGCACCACTCCCTGTACTGAAGTCTTGATTAAACTGCAGCCAGCTCCTAGGCTCTAGGCTAGAGCGTGCTATTTGCTATCATGCTGCTTTCCTTGACTGTCATACGCATGATGAGTAAGATTACTGCGGTCTGAATTTTTCCGTAAGGTACCCAACCAGTAGTCCGCCACCTTTCCGATATTCCCCGCGAGGAATTTTATAGCTCCGGATCTAGAGCCGGTATGATGATAAGTAGGGTATCGTTGTAAAGCTGAGGATTTCCTCAATTTTTACGCATAAAGCTGAGCGCGCCAAGCAATCCAAACTCTCAAATGCATGCGGCGACTGTTCAGAGTGACCCAACCAGTTGTCCGCCGCCTGGGCTCATCTAGTAATTTGTATGGTGCAGGATTTACGGTTGTGATCCCTAAAAGTACGATGGTTAGGTCTTCGGGGATGCCAAATGTTACCTCCGATAGGCTAATTTGCTTTGGAAGAACAAAACGCACAGTGTATTAAAAGAAAAAGGTTTGCGACTGTTCGGGGGCGTCTGTTCGGGCGTCGGTCCGTTCCTGGCAATCGAGCGGGGAGCGCCTCTTCCTCAGGCTCTTTGCTGGGACGGACTCGTTGGAGTGAGTTGCCTGGCGTTCCCTTGTTTTCGACTTTGTTGTGGTCTGTGGTGGCTTGGGCTGTTGTTATTATTTTCTTAGCTCCATTCGTGTCTATAGCTGGCCCTCGACAGTGACTACTGTCTCAGAAGCTTATGGAAGCACCAACATACTGTCCAGCGTTTGGCACGGATATAGACTTATGCAGGGGGCGCCCCAACATGACCACTGTCTGTATTTTGTCCAATCATAGCGATTCTGCGATCTCATTGGCTCACTTAGGCAGGCTGGCGTGAAGGGTCGAGAAGGTCGCGGCAGCAATGCTGAGCCGGCAATTTCGATACAAACAACAGAGAGTGGCGGGCAACTGGTTGGGTCGCTCTGAACAGTCGCTGCATTCAATTGAAGGTTTGGATTGCTTGGCGCGCTCAACTTTATGCGTAAAAAATCAGCGAGATAGAGGAAATCCTCACCTTTACAACGATACCCTACTTGTCGTCGTACCGGCTCTAGATCCGGAGCTATAAAATTCCTTGCGGGGGATGTCGGAAAGGTGGCGGACTTCTGGTTGGGTACCTTAGAGTTAAATAGTTGTATCGCCAGCAACATGAAAGGGACGCGCATCACGGGGTTTACTGTTGCGTCCCCTCAGGCGCGGATGTAGGCATATACAAAGCATTGCAGGTGCGTTTCCGTGAGGGGCACCATCAAGACGACGTTCGAGCCAAGACCCTCACGGAAATGCACCTGCAAAGACCTCAGAATCGAGTCTAGAAGAGCGAGCGAAGGGGCTCCGCGCGGCAGGACGTCCAATCGGTGGCAACACGGTGCCACTTAACGGTTCCGTCGCGGACCCTGCCACCGGAGTGGCGGTTGTCACGACACTCAGCAACAACGGCCCTTGGGACTCCCAATTGCGCTCCCTGGGAACGCATTGGGCGATGGTGGAACGGCATATTCCACCACGAAGCCGCGAGCAGCCGACTACGTAAGGATACCGTTAATAGTAGTGCCCCCGCCACCAGTTGTGCCCCCCTCATGCCGTATGCCTCGACTTCAACATCTATAGTGAAGTTAAGTATAACGTATCTTGCTAAACCAATATGAGTGTACCGGAATAGATGGTCGGTAGCCTTCCTACCCGCGTCGACAAGACGCCGATAGCTCTATACCCACGTCGTACGTGTTCTTCCTGTTCAGGCATTGCCATTCTGTGATCTACGTCGTGTCCTTCAAGCTACCAAGGCCCACTATGACCAAGGCCAAATATTCGCCCAAGGGCAGCTCTCCGGCGAAGACCAAGCCTCCGGCCAAGATGAAGGAGCTACCTGAATATTCGCCTGAGATCACTTTGTACAGCACATTCCGCTGAGGAGACCTGTTCTTGTGGTTCTCGACAACCACGGCTCGCACATTGCATTGGTATTATAGGACAAAAGTGCATTGACAAATACAAGTTGAAGTTGAAGAACAGAAAAGGGACAATGGGTGAAACTAAGAACGCCGGTAGCAAGAAACAAAGGCTCGAATTCGAGATCACGACAAGCTCAACATAAGACCAGGACGTGTACGAAGCTCGACAGCTTTGTCCGAGGTGTTTTAGGTGGCATGGGGACAACCCATGCGAGGAAGGAGTTTTGGGCAGTCTGTAGTAACATAATCACTCTCGTTTTACTTGAAATTTGTATCGGAATGGGGGGCACAACTGATGCACATTTTGATTAAATCACTTGGTAGACACCTATTTCAAACAATGAACTCAAGTCTTTCTACTTCGCCAAATGCAACAAAGGTGATACAGTAGATAGATGGCATCGAAACGTTTGTCAGCAAGCAAGCGGGAAGCTCCGAAGTGGTGTACGCAAATAGTTATGCGAGTTTCAAATTTGGGGGGGGGGGGGGGGGGGCACTACTATTAACGGTACTGTGGTGAGGTGCGGGCAACTTCCCAGCGTCCAGAATAAACCTTGAATGTAACTTGAATCAGCAAACCTTGAATCTAAGTCCAGGGGGGCTCAGAGTCTTAGAGTCTCAGCTGAAAGGTCTCAGCTGTACTCGACGAAGACTCGGCCACCACCTCTGAACCCGAACTCATGGTCTT
This sequence comes from Phytophthora x cambivora, assembly GCA_033557925.1. NCBI lineage: Eukaryota > Oomycota > Peronosporomycetes > Peronosporales > Peronosporaceae > Phytophthora > Phytophthora x cambivora. Next base: position 97,865 of record JAUCEB010000024.1, on the reverse strand, counting down.
ACGCGGCATGTGCGCCTCCCTTGCGATCCCCTTGACGGTTCTTGCTGGGGCTACGCTTTGGGCCCAATCTGGGTTCACCTGGCTTGTGCCACAGCTGATCCATTCCCGGTCATCATCTGATGACGCGACCCCCCAGCATGTGGCGACCATTCAGCCAACAGTCGGCGACTAGCCAAGACCCCCTGGGCTCAGATAAGATCCACACCGACACCTTCAGAGTCAGCGTCCATCAGCATCCACTTCCGCTGAGATCTCATGCAGTCTGCTGAGACTCGAGCTGATCGGCTGAGCTCATGTGCACACCTCTGCAACAACTGAGCTCCATCGTGAGCTGAGCTCCATCGTGAGCGGGACGGACACCTCCTCGCTAAGACTCACCATCCACGAACCCATATCTCCTGAAGTCGGCGGCTCCCTGCTGAGGCTGTCCGAGCTCAGCTACGCTCGACTTGGCCACTTCGAGCTGAGTGGAGATATCGTTGTCCTCACTGCTTCCGAGCTCAGCGAGTGGCTCACCGACACAAGGCGGGCTCATCCGCGAGTGACTTGTCAGCTTCCAGCATCGGGGTCACTCCATTGTTCCAGACTGAGAGTGAACGAGGCTGGGTTCGCCGCGTTCAAGCTGAGCGAGAGCTCACTAAGGCACGCGCGGCTCGGTCACGCTCAGCCCGTGGTCATCCAATGCTCGGCAGTCCCAAATTGTCGTCGCTCAAACTCCATTGTCAACAGGGTAGCTTGGCTGAGTCGTTTCTCAGCAGGACTGGGTCAGTTCCACTTCACTTCGAATTATTTCAAGCCAGTTGAAGATGGCATGGCAGGCGGTGGGTTCAGCCATTGTCTGGCCAATCACGAGTGATTCTCATCTGAGAGTGGTCACTGGCAGATGCTCGAGGAAATCTCCCAGAAATCCGGGGGGGGGGGGGGAGCCTCGTCACAACCGTCTCTTATGTGGACCGAGTCCAAAGAGGTCAGTCACGAGTCGGGCTCGGCCCTCATAACCAAATATGCCAGTGGCCGCCTCGTCCCAGCCTCGCCGGATCTTGCCGAATTTGTGGTCTGCAATTTCGGACCATTCGACAATTTCCAACGCCGAGCGCGCACGGCATCTGCAACTTCTCCGACTCGTCCAAGCTACTATGGCCGACTCTCCGGCCAACCCGCCTCCACCCGCAGCTTCCTCGAGTGATGGTGCGGGCGACGCGGGGCAACAGGGCACGCCTGCGGCTCCTGCCTCTCCGGTTTCCGCCTCCGCGGCTTCTGGCACCGCAGTTTCGACGGGGTCTAGCATCCCAACGTCATCGCAAGCTTCTTCGGCTCTGGTCGGCTCGTTCGCAGGCTCCAGCTTGCTGTCGGCCGTCACTACCGCGCCCCCGACGACCTCCAGCGCTGTGCAGGTGTCCGTGGGGGTCGCACCGGCAACCCAGAAGCCTGTGACGGTGACCGGTCTGCCTACGTTCATGACTCTGTCGGCCGACGCTTTACAAGCGGCGTCTACGCTCGTGAGGCAGCTCCAAATGGTCCCGTCGATCGGCAATCCACACCAGGATTCGTCCTTCCTTCACCCAGCATCTCCACCCACTGCTCAGACCACGTCGGCTCCTCCTGCTGTGGCTACAACGATGGTACCTGCTACCATGCGCGACCTCCACCGGGGTAGCACTTTTGCTGGTACCGCAGACGGCCTCTCGCGAGTAGTCCCTCTGCCGCGGCACAGCGATACGGAGCTGCGTCGGCTGAGCTCGTTGGCGGGAGGCGATGCAACGGCTGAGGTGCTTCACTCAAGAACTCGTCGGCCAACCGACCCGTCCGACTTCCGGATTCGCGTAGCGATGGAGCGTGAAGCTTTGGCTCTCGCTCAGATTTATGGAACGGACGAATTGGCTTTGCGGGCGATGAACACTGTTCGCTATCTGCAAGTCGCTGTTCAGCTAGTCTTGGCGCTTGAGCAAGGGAGCTCCGCCCAAAGCGATTCGGCTCAGGTTGTGCAGCTGAGAGTTGAGTGTGCTTGGCTCGTGGCTAGACTCGCGTCTCAGAAAACCGAGTACGAGGCCAACGTGGCCGCACTAGAAGCGGCTCATGCCGAGGCCATGTTGAACACATCCACTCCAGTTTCGACTTCGAGCCCAAATTTTCCTCCGCCAGGCAAACTGCAGGACGAGATCGACGCTCTTCGTTCTGCGCCAGGACGCCTCAGCTGTGATAAATCTGACTTGCAAGATCAGCTCTTGGCGTCGACTCGGGAGGTGAGCCAGTTGCAGGCGTCTCGGGATTTGCGTGACAAACGCATCGCTGAGCTTGAAAGTGAGCTCGCGGGGGTCAAGAAGTTCTCGGCTGCAGCACTAATGGATTTCTTGTCAGGGAGCGCCATTCTCAGCGGCCACTGGAAGCGACGGCTTGAACTGTTGCAGCTCTACCAAGAGGGTCGCGCCGTCCCTCCCCAATTTCGAACGAGACTTCAGGTATCGGCTCGGGACGAGGACTCAGACGACTGCGGGCCGTATGTGCAGCAAGAGGGTAAAGCTGCGACGCCTAGTCCGTCTTCAGCGAGCGGGAGTTCCGCCAAGCCCGGCTCGTCTCGGACGCCACTCACTCCTCCTAGTGGTCAACCTCCGAAGTCGGCTGTTGTTGCTGGGAAGTCTAGTCGCAATGTGACCAGACTGTCTTTGTCGGGTACTCCATCTCCGAAAGGGATCAAGACGTCTCATCGCTCGGCGAGCCCAGGCAGTGGCTCAGGAACTCAAGCCATCGATCTGACTCATTCGGCAGCTAGTAGTCCGGGTTCCACTCGAGCGATGTTGTACGTGGACCGACTGAAGCTCGCCCAGCGTCCTTAGAGGTTCAAACCCGACAAGGCTCGGGCCTTAAAGAATTCTCCATCTCGGGTCTCAGAGAGAAAGGCTATGAGTGCGGGGCCTCGCCAATTTCTCCGGGATGACGTTCGAGCCGACGTCCGCGAGCTTATGCTCAACGGGGTTCAGTTCTGGGACGCCGTGGCTGAGGCCCGGAAGAATCAAATGCTGCACGACCAGTTCAGCAAGTTCGCGTTGACCGAGATGCTGATTTTAGCTGTATACTGGGAGGCTTTGGACCGGACGCCATGGATTTCGTTCGTCCCAGATCGCTACTTTGAAGCAGCATTAAAGGAGGTTCTGGATCCGGCGTTTGACAGGATTCTAGAGAACTGGGACCCTTTGCCGATCGATCCCAGAGCGAGATCCCCCTCAAGTCACGGCGGGTCTCCTTTCCAGCCCAGTTCATCCAACGAAGAGGAAGATAACCCTAAGGCAGACAAGACATTCCGCAGTAAAGCTGCTATTCAGTCGGGTTCTATCCACACTCGAGGTCAACAATCAACGTCCAGCGGCAAGCGCCCGCGAGGTTCTTCTGCTTCGGGTGGAACCACTAAGACTTCAAAGCTCTCAGCTCAAGCTTTCGCCGGTCAAGCTGCGCGAGCTAAGAGCAACATCCCTGAGCCGGCAGAAGACGATGGAGTGATAGAGAGACCCAGACGAGGCAGTTGGTTCCACTACGGTATCCAAGTCCAAGAACTGCCTCGTCAGACTGTTGGTTTTCCACGTTACATTCGTGTGAAAGCCATGATGAAACGTCTTCACCTTCATTGGAGGGCACCAGAATATTGGCGGCTTTTGCAGACCACTCCCTGGGATGAGATGTGGAAGAATCGCGTGCAAACAGTCGTTTTCTTCCAGTACGACGACTTGCGTCCAGCCATGGTTCGGGATTTATCTACCATCCTCAACTTCATGGGTCGCTGGAGACACGAGTATTGGGAGCGACTGCACTGGGTGACCATGGACCCCGCGCTTGACTACCAAGCTTCCGCTGAGATCCGCAGCATCTCTGGATTGGCTGATTTGTATCAAGATCGCAAGGACCGCGGTTCCACGTTCGATACCAAGCGCAAAGAGATGATGGCGGAGCTCGAGAAGGTTGATGGATATGACGCGAAAATCTGGTACGAACCCGGACATTGGGTTGTTCCCCAAGACCCGTGCTACTGGGTCACTCGTGACCCAGCTCTCAACATCTCCCTGCCCTCTCAGCTGGCTACCGTCGACGAGCTTGAGTGTGCCCGTACGCAATGGGCCACTCGCCGTTCGGACCATGCGTTTATATCTGTCAGTATCGGCACTTTTCGCTCCGCTTTCTCTCGTTCAGACTCGTCTCGTTCAGATGGGTCTAACCCGAGAAATTCCACCACATCCTGATCCACCAACTTCTCTTCTTCTGCAGGTAGTCGGACGAATCCCCACAGGCAGTTGTTAATTACTGCCTGATAAAAGAGGGGAGCATTCTTCAACCCGAAAGGCATTCGCACCCACTGGAAATGTCCGAATGGGCACACAAAAGCCGAAATCAGCTTCGCGCGTTCAGTCATCCGTACAGCCCAGAAACCACTCGCCACATCGAGGCTCATGAACCACATTGCATTCTCGAATCCAATCAGCAGATCATCTATTAGGGGTAGCGGGTAGGTTGAAAGTTGGATGAAACCATTCACCACCCGGTAGTCGATACACATCCGGATGTCCCCACCGTTCTTCTTTAAGACGATCACAATCGGGGATGCCCAAGGGGACACCGAGAATTCAATCAATTCTGTTTCTAACAGCTTCTTGAGCAGCTCATAGACCTTCAACATGATATGCGGGGCGATGGACCTTGGACGTTGAGCTACTGGTTTAGCATCTCCCACGTCTAGGTCGCACACCACGCCCCTTGCTGGAGCGGGCGCTGCATTACCATCGCCCAAGAATATTTTCCGGTGATAAGTCAGAATAGACCGTAGTTTCTTCTCTTCCGTAGCGGTAGTCCGATCAGGGTCGCCGACGTCTGCTTTGGAGATGTCACATTCGGGGCTGAGGTCCTTCAGCTCGGGCAACATGGCAAGTTCGTCACGCAACTGTGATAGAAGCTCACTGCCTTCCTGAAGGTAGATGGCTGATTCCAAATCCAGGTCTTCTTGACTGACTCTCATGCATCTGGCATACTCTTCCTCCAGCCTTCGGATAGGGGTGGACGGCCACGCACAGCTGGGGATATCCATCTCTTCAGCTTCCTGACCTTGGCATTCCTGAACCTCTGCGTCCGAACAACTCGGATCAGAATCCAGTCCTGCTTCACTAGGATTCGCTTCGAGACTCTCCGGCACACTTGTTTTCAGTGTTGTCACCTCCGTGATCTCCTGGGCGGCATCAGTCTGAGTACCAACGTCTGTCAGCTCTGTCGTTTGGGTAGCCACACTGCATACCACTTTGATTGGGGGCTCCACATTCGTCGGGTGAACCTGCTTGGGCGGGTCTTGGTGTTGGACAATTCTAGCCGCAGTTGCTCCCGGACGGGGTCGCAACATGATCTTGGAAGGTACTGAGGTGTTGATACCGCAGGTGGTTCCTGTTCTTGTCTGAGTTCATCAAGCTCGCGCTCGCGTTTCCTCATCTCAGGAGACGGGGGTACTCTCGTAATTAAGTTGCTTCCACTCCTTGTACTTCTGGCATCCTGGGCGGACGAATCGTCCGGACTGAGGAAAGTTTCCAAACTCTACTATCCGCGCAAGCGGGGTTCGAGTTTCAATCCACACCATCTGCTCTGAAATATTGACCACTTTGACAGAGGTTGCCCATGATTGTGCCGTGTAAATGACTTGAGTCATCCAGCGATCGCCTCGCCCTGCCCAGACTACATCCCTCTGGGGGTTGCTCTGGCCATATTCAATACGAACCATCGCATGTTCCCCTGGGCGTAGATAGAGACTGCGCGTAGACAACACAGGCAGGTATAACCCTATGTGTTGGCGCGACGCCCCTCCACTCATCAGGATAGTTTCCTCATCTGGGAGTTGGACGAGTCCTTCGCGCACACACAGTCGGACTCCAGCAGCGTACATGCAATTCATTCCCAGAAGTACCTCCACATCTTCACCAATGTTCGTCACCCAGACATTCATGACATACACCACTCGTACTCCAAGCGTGATCTTGACTCTTGCACTCGCGGTGATATACGTCGGGACTCCTCCTAAGCCGGACACCTTGATAGGTTCTGGTAACATCTGAAGCTTCAGCTTGAGCCTACGCGCAAGGTTCAAACTGACCATACTTCCAGACGCACCAGTGTCCAGCAGGATCTGTACCCGAAGATCATTCACTGCTCCATGCACTGATGCAACGTGACGACTGTCTTCTTGTTCGTGATCTGACCACCAACCGTAACGCTGACCGGGACCTAACTCGATCTCGGTCGGAGCGTCTTGGTCACTCAATCTTGGAGGGGTCCGTTCAGGGTCACATCCTCCAGACTCAGCGGTATCATCTCGAATAGAAGTCATGCATTGTTGGTTATCGTTCAGCTTCTTTCTCAGCTCTGGTCCGACATACACTAAGACACACACTCGTTGGGGATTCTTCAGCCCGACGCGTTCTGGACCCCTGTCCAGCGGGCTTACTCGTTTAACGAGTTCCCTTGATTGGCCTCTCCACCCAACAATTTCTTGAGGATGTGAGGGGGCAGGTCTTTTAGCATGCCTTGACGAGCGAGAGTCTTCACAGCTTGAAGGGCTTCATGGTCTGCACACTGACCGTCATGGAAATCTCCACAATTCATGCACGGAGGGACTCTGCACGCGTGTGTCGGGTGTCCTGTCCGTTTACATTTGTCGCACTTCATATCGCTCCAGCAGTTTTCCTCCTTGAGGGCGAATTTGCTACAGTTCTCACAGAACTCGTTCTTGTTCGGGTTATCTGGCCGAGGAGACTGCCAACCTGGGCGAGGCGACTGCCAACCTGGGCGAGGATCCGCCTGTGAAGGGGGTCTCCATCCAGAATGCTTCATCACACGAAACACTGCCTTGCGAATCTCTTGTTCTGTCGTCACTTCCTGGGTGGGCACACTCCGAGTTGACACTTCAAGGCTAGCGACTTCTGGCTTGATTCGTCCTGTGGCGAGGCGGGTGAACGCCTTTCGACCGCCCAGGTGTACAGTGCTGTGCTCCAGAGTCTGGAAGGTACTTCCGGTTAGGAAGTCCTCCACTGGGAACTCCTGAACGTAACCGTCCAGGTGACGTGTGCTCCTTGTGGTAACCCCTCTAGGTTCGTTTGTCTTCGAACCGGGAGATGCACCGCGGGGATTAGTTGTTTTGTATACCAATATCGGTCTTTGGAGAAGAGCGTAGTGTCACCAACCTATACGTAGCTCCCACAACCAAGATAACCCAAATCAATACAGAGTTATACACACAAATATACAACCGTTCTTATTCTTAGACCCTTGAACGGTGGATCGTACACCAGTCAACTTAGCTGCACTTCCAGGACACTGGTCAGTCCCGGTCAGCTTTTACAAACGCGCACCACCCCAGAAGTACTGGGGATAGTTCAATACAATCTCACTACCTATCACACAAGATATCCTTCGATCACGATCCTGAAAGGGACTTTCTTCCACTCTTTCCAGGATGCATATGGGATATGAAATGTAGGATCGCCTAAGCGCACACTACAACTAGGATATGAAATAGGGCAGATTTACCACGGGCTCCACACCCGCTACTCACCCTAACTTGGACTTGGAGTTTTTTGGGGGGGGGGTGGAGTCCACACCTCTGGATGTCCTTCTACAGAGGGCCTTTCGCCTTCAGCACTTGATCGGGGCCGCCGGTATTTGTCCGGCCGAAGCTGCCCGAGCGCTTGCGGGGTACACGGATAATTGAACTCTGTTTGGTTTTTATCTTTTGTGGCTATCTTCCTGCAATAGACACACATTCAGCTTTTGACTTACTTTCAGTATACCTTGAGGGGGCGTCATCATCTTAGGCATCCTTGATCTCATTGTGATGTCGTGGGTACAGGCGTAGGACTTCAAGGTCCCACGGAATCTTCCCGGAACCTGGTTGGTCGTTCTGGTAGGTCGGATATCACTTAGCTTGGTTATACCTTGATTCTCTCGTCCAGAGTGTCCATTGTTCTTCGGTGTTCTTCGGTGTTCTTTGACACGTCCAGTCATGTCAAGACGGGCGGCGACCAGTTCAATGTGAACTGGGACTCTTGGTCGCCCCCATAGGCTTGACCCGTCGTCCGGTAGTTGACCCATCCAGACTCATACGTCTGGGGTACTCAACCCGATCCATAGCTGAACGTAAGAACGCCACGTCTCGCAGATAGCACCAAGTCACACTACCATATCCACTGATGCATCAGCTTTTCAGCCAATCACCATACTTCACAGTAGAAAATCTCGAATCCCATCATGTCAACTGCCCCTCTAGGCTTGGTCCATCATTGAGGTCATTTGCCGAATTGGTCGAACATGACTAGATCACACGATCTACAGTTGTCCCGACGTAACGTGGGTCTGAACGTTCACCCCGTTGAGAACCTTCCTGCTCTGGCGACCGTTCTGTGTGCCCTTTCCCAGCCTGGTCCCAGACCTTCGTTTTCACTTTCGGGCTCCCGCCGGTACGCTTACAGCTCACAACCTGATCTCCCTCTTCGAGCGCACAAGATGGGCGAGCAAAACTCGGCTGACGCCAGCTCTCGTGGTCAGCCCGCTGCCTCGGCCGATGTCGGCGACGACAGCAGCCACCATGGCAACACTCCTCTTCACGGCGACGTCCCCAGTGGGGGACAATCTCCCATTCCGGTCGAGACCTCTCCAAGCTCTTCGCATCCTGACGGCGCCGTTGGTGACAACGCATCTTCCAGCGTCGGACAAGATGCTGTTTCGCGCCCCGCACCGCCGCAGTCTGTCGTCTCCCGTACTGGCGTACTCAGTTTTGACGAGGTAGTCAGCCACGCCCGGGCCGGCGTGCTCCCCAGTCGTGACCGAAGTTCTCCGGGAGCGGAAAATACTCCACCAGCACGGTTCACTCTTCCTCCGGCCCGCAACCTGGTTGGAGACTCCTTCATCGTTGGCATTCCTGCACACGCCCTGGCATACCGCAATGGCGCGTACGTCCGGGAAGGCTACGGTGGAGTCGAAGCTCTCATGCTGTTCGATGGACTGTCCGAAGTTGATGTCCAGGATCTATGTGCCCTGGTTGGGGACTCGGCAGAAGTCCGCGAGATGGTGCTTCGTCCTTACCAAGGTCAGCAAGATCCAACTTTGGATGCGATAGAGACTACGTGGGGCTCTCTGCTGGCACGTCGAGAGTTTGCCTCCCTGATCACCCACTTCTCTCCCCTTCAGCTTGCGCAGAGAACGTTTTATACGGTCTCCTTGTTGCATCGGGTGTTGGTGCGAGATCGGCAGCGGGAGCACATTGTCCAAGGTATGGACGAGAATTCTGTCGCTCGGCGTCTCCTGCGTCTCCAAGGCGAGTACGATCGGCTCAAGGAGGACTTCGTATTCCTGTACGGATACCATCAGCAAGAGGCACAGTCCATTCGAGATGAAGCTAGTCACGCTCGGAGATTGCTGGAAGCCGACTTCGCACGTCTAGCCAGGGAAAATCTGGAAGAGACCGCGGCTCTCCGTCAGCGTAATGACGACCTTGAGTCTCAACTTAGATACGCCCAGACCCAAATCTCGACGTTGGAACAGCGTGTCAGGGATAAGAGCTTCGATGCCGACGGCTTGCTCGCCTTCCTGAATGCTGGCAGCAATGAAGTTCGGGGAAACTGGCCGAGATTTCGTAGACTCTTGGGTCAGTTCCAGCTTGACGTATCGGCTCCGCCATCGTGGAAGACATGGATTACGGTGGAGGCTGCAGATAAGTCGTTCCGCATGATACCTCCGTATCCTGGCCCAGCTCCTCCGGATAGTGATGCTGATGAAGACGACGACACAGAACAGGAGGAAAAGTCGGAAGAGAATCCACCCTCTCCGGGCCCCAAGCGGGACACTCCACGCGGGAAAGAACCTCGCAAGTCTCAAGCTGGGTCCAAGCGTCGCGCCTCGTCACAGCGTGCCGTCGAGGTTGAGGTCCAGTGTCGCCCTACTGTCCACCCGGAGTCCGACGTGGGTCCTCGTCCAGCATCCTCAGTGCTCCCATTCACCGTTAGGGAGGCTTGTGCTCTTCTTCCGGAGTTCATAGCCTGGGAAGACCTGCGTCCGGACGTCCAGTGGACTATGCGCACTGGCGTGGGTTATGATGAAGCGGTCGAGTTGATGTTGACCGATGGCGTCCAGCACTCGCTCTTCCATCGGGATAGTCTGTGCGGCATGCTAGCTACCATGATGTATCATCGCAAGTTGGACGGCACTCCTTGGGCGAAATATGTCCCCACATCTTATTACTTGATGGTGGACGTACTTTTGGAAAGTTGGCTCGCACAAAGGATCGAACCTGCTGAGTGGCCTGATTTGCACAATCTGACTGATGATCTCCCGGACGTCTCGGATAGCAGCTCGTCCGAAGCGGAGGACAACCTGGAAGACCCTGACTTTGACGGCCCCGCCCCTGAAAGTGTGGAAGTGGATCCTCCCCAAGCGGATGTGGCTGGCGGGAATGCTTCTCCACCGGACAGTGAAGTTCTGGTCTTACGGTCCAAACGGAAGCTCAAGGTTCAGCGGGTGTACTCTTCTTCTGACACTTCTGAGAACAGCGACACTGCCCCCTCCAAGAAGTTGGTGTATACACCATCTCCCAAGCGTCCTCGTCCTTCTCGAACGAGTGACCGCTCCGGCAAGAAATCTGGCAGTCTGCGGTCAAAAACTCGTTCGAGTCTGGACAGGGTGCGGTCACTCTTGGCTCGTAAATCTTTCGAAGACTTGAGTCTGACCGAGCTGGCAGTAATCGAAATCTCTGGTCGTGGCATACTCTCTTGGCGTCGTCGTGGGATTTTGACCCAGTACACACCTCGAAAGGGGGACCATGAGGATCAGACTCCCGGCTTTCCAGGATATTCTCCCCAGAAGACAGAGATTCGTTATCTCGCTCAGCGTTGGACTCCCTTTGAGGGTGCTTACGTGATGCTTCGGGCCAAGAAACCCTGGGACGAGATGTTCGAAAGTCGGGTCAAGGTCCTGTACTTCCATCGGCGGGCAGATTTGAGCGCAAAAGTGTGGACGTTACTGGACGAATATCTGGAATACGTCCGGGACCACGCCGAAGCTTTCTGGGAGGTGCTTCACTGGTTCACGATCAAGTACAAACCTGAAAAGGACGAAGAAGATGACGACCTGGACAAGTATTCGGTCTCGGCTAAGCTTCATCGGGAACGAGCTGCTCGGCACGAGATCGTGGGTCGGTCTATGGGGCCCCGAATCCGCAAGTTCATCTCGAAAGGAGTTCCAGCCTCTCTGTTCGAAGAGCCTGGGGTCTGGACGTATCCGGTCATGATCTGCCACTTGTACCTCGTGGATGAGTCTACTCTGAATGCTAACGGACAACCTTACTCCCTGGAGGAGCAGGTCACCATGGCCGAGATGGCCGAACCCGGCCGGACTCAGTGGACCAAGTACTGCACGGATGCTGACCGGGTTGCCCCCGTCTCAAACGAGCTTCGATTGAAGATGCTCTCGCCCGAGGAGCGCAAGAAGAACCCAGTCTCACTGACTTTGTGAGTCATCGTCCGGCAAGTTCATGTCCAGGAAGTCTCCGTTCCAGGTGATGTGTTTCCTTCTTCTTTTCCATTCCTCTTTCAGTAGCGTAAACCATAATCACCTTTGAGCCTTCCCATTCACTCCTTTCATGTTGGCATTCAGCGTCTAGTGTCTTCTCAAAATCACTTCCAGTTTAATAAAACGTTCACCACATCTCCTTCCAAATTCACATTCACTTCTTCTGTCACTTCACTCTGGCGGCGGTCTGTTACATGTCAAGGATGTCCAACTGGACTGCTAAGCTCTCGGGTGGTCGTCCCCGGCTTGCATAGCCTGGAATCGCGCCCGAGCTTTCGCCCCTTGGTTAAATTCATACAGCAACGCCCCACAGCTTAATTGTGTCATTGGAAGCCATTCGGGTTCTTCGTATCCTTTCCACTTGATCAGATATTCGCGAGCCCTTTTAGATGTGCGTGTCCGTTTAGACCATCGAAGATCCAAGATTTTTTCCACTTCGTACTCGTCGTTGTCATTGGCAGCCTCCCAACTATCCTCTGGCAGCAAGGCAGTGTCAAAGTCGTCTTCGTCGTCGACATCTATCTGGACGGAGGGTCTTCAGGGATACAGTGCTCGTGGCTTCAGTCTACTAACATGCACCCAAGGGTTGACTCGGTAGCAGGTGTCTTCAATCTTCAGATTCACTCTGAAGTCGTCATGCATCTCAGCGATCCTGAATGGACCATGCCAGAGGTGAGCCAATTTGCGACTCAATCCAGTCTGCACTTTGGGGATGTATAGCCAAACAGCGTCTCCAACGTGAAAACCTGACTTGAGTCGATCAAACAATTCCTTCCACTTTTGAGTCTGCTCGTCAGACCTGGCTCTCTTCGCTTTCCTTTGAAGGTCTTCAGCACAAGCCTGAGCGTAACCGTAGTCCCGTTGGAACTTCCTCCGCCATTCGTACGCCGTACGTTCCGGGACGCTGGATGGTCTAGGGTCTAGCATGGCCGACACTGTTCCTTTAGCATCCCATCCGTGAACCAGATAGAATGGAGTGTCTAGCCGTGTGGCATCGTACGAAGTGTTCAAAGCGAACATCAGCCTCTCGGCGTGTTCATCTCAATCACTCTGGTCAGATTATGCAACGTAGGCACGTACACTCCGGATGACAGTCTGGGCAGACCTTTCCTGCTGGCCATTCGCTTGGGGCCGGTAAGCCAAAGTCGCTCTTTGTCTGCTACCCAGGAGTTCCCTGAAACGGGTGAAAACTTCGCTCATGAAACGAGGATCTTGGTCGTGACGCAGCAATGAGCTAGCCCCGAAGCTTCGGAAAACTCTCTCTTCGTAGGCTTCCGCGACGTCTTGAGCGGTAGTTGAATCCATGGGCTGGCACATCACGTATCCCGAGAACGTGTCCTGAAAGAGAAGTAAGAACGTATTACCTCGTTCGGACTTCGGAAGGTGAGTGACGAAATCCATTGAGACCACTTCGAAAGGGTATCTATGTTCGATGTTCCCCGGGGACGGCCCTGGATTGGGCGGTCGCCCCTTGCCACTTGCACAGTCCACACATTCTTTCACAAACGTTTCGACGTCAGCATACATGCCGGGCCAGTAGAATTCAGACCTCAACTTTTCGTGCGTCCGGGTTATCCCTTGGTGTCCGCCCTGAAAATCTTCATGAGCATAATGAAGGAGATCCGGGCGGAGTGACTCCGGCACAACCAGACGTAACTCGTCTGACATGTCTCGAGGACGATCCTTTGTAGATCGGCTCAGTCGGTAGAGCACATCTCTCACGTCCAGGGCATACAACTCTGCTTGTTTAGAGATTCTGCGTATCTGGCCACGAGTGAAACTGTCCAGGTCACCTTTTATGAATTTCTTGATTTCCATGAGCTGGTCGTCACACTCCTGGTGGGCCTTGATCCTGCGCCATCATTCAGCCTGATACTCTAATGACCCCATTGGCTCTCCTTGTTCGGGTTGTTCTTGAGCGCGGCTCCGAGTTACTGCAACCATGATTCTAGCGGCTGTAGACAGTGGTGCAGATTCCGGTCCTGGACGTATACCGTTTGGGATCTCCACGGGCAAGTCTTCCTGGGGGGGGAGACATCCTGAGTGCTTTCGTCCACGATCACGAGCGGCTTCATCAGCTTCTCGTGTATCTTGGATACCTGTACAAGGTGTTTCAGTTCCTCCGGATATTCAGTCTGCCAGGATATCCCCAACGCTAACGTCTTAGAAGTAAGGTAATCTGCTGCCTGGGGTCTGGACGTATCCGGTCATGATCTGCCACTTGTACCTCGTGGATGAGTCTACTCTGAATGCTAACGGACAACCTTACTCCCTGGAGGAGCAGGTCACCATGGCCGAGATGGCCGAACCCGGCCGGACTCAGTGGACCAAGTACTGCACGGATGCTGACCGGGTTGCCCCCGTCTCAAACGAGCTTCGATTGAAGATGCTCTCGCCCGAGGAGCGCAAGAAGAACCCAGTCTCACTGACTTTGTGAGTCATCGTCCGGCAAGTTCATGTCCAGGAAGTCTCCGTTCCAGGTGATGTGTTTCCTTCTTCTTTTCCATTCCTCTTTCAGTAGCGTAAACCATAATCACCTTTGAGCCTTCCCATTCACTCCTTTCATGTTGGCATTCAGCGTCTAGTGTCTTCTCAAAATCACTTCCAGTTTAATAAAACGTTCACCACATCTCCTTCCAAATTCACATTCACTTCTTCTGTCACTTCACTCTGGCGGCGGTCTGTTACATGTCAAGGATGTCCAACTGGACTGCTAAGCTCTCGGGTGGTCGTCCCCGGCTTGCATAGCCTGGAATCGCGCCCGAGCTTTCGCCCCTTGGTTAAATTCATACAGCAACGCCCCACAGCTTAATTGTGTCATTGGAAGCCATTCGGGTTCTTCGTATCCTTTCCACTTGATCAGATATTCGCGAGCCCTTTTAGATGTGCGTGTCCGTTTAGACCATCGAAGATCCAAGATTTTTTCCACTTCGTACTCGTCGTTGTCATTGGCAGCCTCCCAACTATCCTCTGGCAGCAAGGCAGTGTCAAAGTCGTCTTCGTCGTCGACATCTATCTGGACGGAGGGTCTTCAGGGATACAGTGCTCGTGGCTTCAGTCTACTAACATGCACCCAAGGGTTGACTCGGTAGCAGGTGTCTTCAATCTTCAGATTCACTCTGAAGTCGTCATGCATCTCAGCGATCCTGAATGGACCATGCCAGAGGTGAGCCAATTTGCGACTCAATCCAGTCTGCACTTTGGGGATGTATAGCCAAACAGCGTCTCCAACGTGAAAACCTGACTTGAGTCGATCAAACAATTCCTTCCACTTTTGAGTCTGCTCGTCAGACCTGGCTCTCTTCGCTTTCCTTTGAAGGTCTTCAGCACAAGCCTGAGCGTAACCGTAGTCCCGTTGGAACTTCCTCCGCCATTCGTACGCCGTACGTTCCGGGACGCTGGATGGTCTAGGGTCTAGCATGGCCGACACTGTTCCTTTAGCATCCCATCCGTGAACCAGATAGAATGGAGTGTCTAGCCGTGTGGCATCGTACGAAGTGTTCAAAGCGAACATCAGCCTCTCGGCGTGTTCATCTCAATCACTCTGGTCAGATTATGCAACGTAGGCACGTACACTCCGGATGACAGTCTGGGCAGACCTTTCCTGCTGGCCATTCGCTTGGGGCCGGTAAGCCAAAGTCGCTCTTTGTCTGCTACCCAGGAGTTCCCTGAAACGGGTGAAAACTTCGCTCATGAAACGAGGATCTTGGTCGTGACGCAGCAATGAGCTAGCCCCGAAGCTTCGGAAAACTCTCTCTTCGTAGGCTTCCGCGACGTCTTGAGCGGTAGTTGAATCCATGGGCTGGCACATCACGTATCCCGAGAACGTGTCCTGAAAGAGAAGTAAGAACGTATTACCTCGTTCGGACTTCGGAAGGTGAGTGACGAAATCCATTGAGACCACTTCGAAAGGGTATCTATGTTCGATGTTCCCCGGGGACGGCCCTGGATTGGGCGGTCGCCCCTTGCCACTTGCACAGTCCACACATTCTTTCACAAACGTTTCGACGTCAGCATACATGCCGGGCCAGTAGAATTCAGACCTCAACTTTTCGTGCGTCCGGGTTATCCCTTGGTGTCCGCCCTGAAAATCTTCATGAGCATAATGAAGGAGATCCGGGCGGAGTGACTCCGGCACAACCAGACGTAACTCGTCTGACATGTCTCGAGGACGATCCTTTGTAGATCGGCTCAGTCGGTAGAGCACATCTCTCACGTCCAGGGCATACAACTCTGCTTGTTTAGAGATTCTGCGTATCTGGCCACGAGTGAAACTGTCCAGGTCACCTTTTATGAATTTCTTGATTTCCATGAGCTGGTCGTCACACTCCTGGTGGGCCTTGATCCTGCGCCATCATTCAGCCTGATACTCTAATGACCCCATTGGCTCTCCTTGTTCGGGTTGTTCTTGAGCGCGGCTCCGAGTTACTGCAACCATGATTCTAGCGGCTGTAGACAGTGGTGCAGATTCCGGTCCTGGACGTATACCGTTTGGGATCTCCACGGGCAAGTCTTCCTGGGGGGGGGAGACATCCTGAGTGCTTTCGTCCACGATCACGAGCGGCTTCATCAGCTTCTCGTGTATCTTGGATACCTGTACAAGGTGTTTCAGTTCCTCCGGATATTCAGTCTGCCAGGATATCCCCAACGCTAACGTCTTAGAAGTAAGGTAATCTGCTGCCTGGGGTCTGGACGTATCCGGTCATGATCTGCCACTTGTACCTCGTGGATGAGTCTACTCTGAATGCTAACGGACAACCTTACTCCCTGGAGGAGCAGGTCACCATGGCCGAGATGGCCGAACCCGGCCGGACTCAGTGGACCAAGTACTGCACGGATGCTGACCGGGTTGCCCCCGTCTCAAACGAGCTTCGATTGAAGATGCTCTCGCCCGAGGAGCGCAAGAAGAACCCAGTCTCACTGACTTTGTGAGTCATCGTCCGGCAAGTTCATGTCCAGGAAGTCTCCGTTCCAGGTGATGTGTTTCCTTCTTCTTTTCCATTCCCCTTTCAGTAGCGTAAACCATAATCACCTTTGAGCCTTCCCATTCACTCCTTTCATGTTGGCATTCAGCGTCTAGTGTCTTCTCAAAATCACTTCCAGTTTAATAAAACGTTCACCACATCTCCTTCCAAATTCACATTCACTTCTTCTGTCACTTCACTCTGGCGGCGGTCTGTTACATGTCAAGGATGTCCAACTGGACTGCTAAGCTCTCGGGTGGTCGTCCCCGGCTTGCATAGCCTGGAATCGCGCCCGAGCTTTCGCCCCTTGGTTAAATTCATACAGCAACGCCCCACAGCTTAATTGTGTCATTGGAAGCCATTCGGGTTCTTCGTATCCTTTCCACTTGATCAGATATTCGCGAGCCCTTTTAGATGTGCGTGTCCGTTTAGACCATCGAAGATCCAAGATTTTTTCCACTTCGTACTCGTCGTTGTCATTGGCAGCCTCCCAACTATCCTCTGGCAGCAAGGCAGTGTCAAAGTCGTCTTCGTCGTCGACATCTATCTGGACGGAGGGTCTTCAGGGATACAGTGCTCGTGGCTTCAGTCTACTAACATGCACCCAAGGGTTGACTCGGTAGCAGGTGTCTTCAATCTTCAGATTCACTCTGAAGTCGTCATGCATCTCAGCGATCCTGAATGGACCATGCCAGAGGTGAGCCAATTTGCGACTCAATCCAGTCTGCACTTTGGGGATGTATAGCCAAACAGCGTCTCCAACGTGAAAACCTGACTTGAGTCGATCAAACAATTCCTTCCACTTTTGAGTCTGCTCGTCAGACCTGGCTCTCTTCGCTTTCCTTTGAAGGTCTTCAGCACAAGCCTGAGCGTAACCGTAGTCCCGTTGGAACTTCCTCCGCCATTCGTACGCCGTACGTTCCGGGACGCTGGATGGTCTAGGGTCTAGCATGGCCGACACTGTTCCTTTAGCATCCCATCCGTGAACCAGATAGAATGGAGTGTCTAGCCGTGTGGCATCGTACGAAGTGTTCAAAGCGAACATCAGCCTCTCGGCGTGTTCATCTCAATCACTCTGGTCAGATTATGCAACGTAGGCACGTACACTCCGGATGACAGTCTGGGCAGACCTTTCCTGCTGGCCATTCGCTTGGGGCCGGTAAGCCAAAGTCGCTCTTTGTCTGCTACCCAGGAGTTCCCTGAAACGGGTGAAAACTTCGCTCATGAAACGAGGATCTTGGTCGTGACGCAGCAATGAGCTAGCCCCGAAGCTTCGGAAAACTCTCTCTTCGTAGGCTTCCGCGACGTCTTGAGCGGTAGTTGAATCCATGGGCTGGCACATCACGTATCCCGAGAACGTGTCCTGAAAGAGAAGTAAGAACGTATTACCTCGTTCGGACTTCGGAAGGTGAGTGACGAAATCCATTGAGACCACTTCGAAAGGGTATCTATGTTCGATGTTCCCCGGGGACGGCCCTGGATTGGGCGGTCGCCCCTTGCCACTTGCACAGTCCACACATTCTTTCACAAACGTTTCGACGTCAGCATACATGCCGGGCCAGTAGAATTCAGACCTCAACTTTTCGTGCGTCCGGGTTATCCCTTGGTGTCCGCCCTGAAAATCTTCATGAGCATAATGAAGGAGATCCGGGCGGAGTGACTCCGGCACAACCAGACGTAACTCGTCTGACATGTCTCGAGGACGATCCTTTGTAGATCGGCTCAGTCGGTAGAGCACATCTCTCACGTCCAGGGCATACAACTCTGCTTGTTTAGAGATTCTGCGTATCTGGCCACGAGAGAAACTGTCCAGGTCACCTTTTATGAATTTCTTGATTTCCATGAGCTGGTCGTCACATTCCTGGTGGACCTTGATCCTGCGCCATCGTTCCGCCTGATACTTCAGTGGTCCCATCGGTTCTCCTTGTTCGGGTTGCTCTTGAGTGCGACTCCGAGTTACTGCAACCATGATCCTAGCGGCTGTAGACAACGGTGCGGATTCCGGTCCTGGACGTATGCCTCTTGGGGTCTCCACGGGTAGGCCTTCCTGGGGGGAAACATCTTGAGTGTTTTCGTCCACGATCACGAGCGGCTTCATCAGCTTCTCGTGTATCTTGGATACCTGCACAAGGTGCTCCAGCTCCTCCGGGTCTTCAGTCTGCCAGGATGCCCCCAACGCTAACGTCTTGGAAGTAAGGTAATCTACTGCCTGGTTGTATTCCCGTTTGATATGCACCAGCCGCATTGATGTGAACTTCTCTTTCAGTATCTCCACCTCGGACAAGCGTCGTTACAAGTTCGGTTGGTTCAGTTAATCAGCCCTTGCACTTATTGGATGACTATGCGAGAGTCTCCGACCACCACTAGATCCTGAATCCCTCGTTCGGACGCGAGTGTGAGACCTTTCAGCAGTCCGTAATACTCAGCGTCGTTGACAGTGACATCCCCCAGGATGAAACCATGTGCAGCTAGGATATTCCAACCTGGTAGCTCCCAGATGATACAACCACAACTACCTTGACGCGTTGAAGTCTTAGCTGCTCCGTCGAAACTTAGGACGTAACCGGCGAAGTCTGCTTCCAACATTTCCGTGCTAATCACTGGCGGTGCCTTGACTCGCCCCTTGGCTGGAATGAGTGATTCAGCAACCTCGTCCAAATGTTCACGTGGGGTAATGCTTGCTCCTAGAATGGCAGGTAAGCCATCTTCGTCTTTCTGAATCTTGCATACTTCCAGGTTCCAGTGCGACAATATGACTCCCCAGCGGACGCACCTCCCATCAGCCGTCTTGGACTTCAGCAACCAACTCAGAACGGAGGGTTTAGTGAAAACTTTGACCAGGCAATTCTGGACAAGAGTCTGGAAAACATCCAGAACTCTCATCACAGCCACCACCTCCTTCTCAGCGACATGGTATCGGAGTTCCGCGTCGTTCAGGACACGCCCCGTGAACCTGACCGGGTGTATTACGCCATCATATTCCTGACCGAGAACTGCACAAGCAGCCCACTGGTTGACATGAGGTATAATCACGAAAGGTCTGGTCCGGTCGGGATGCCTGAGCAGCGGAGTGGATACAATATTCCTCTTCAAGATCTCGAAGGATTCCTTTGCCTTGGACACGCCTGTCCCCGCATGTACTTGTTCGTCGGTGAGCTCATATAGAACTGCAGCCACCACAGGAAAATCTTCAACGAACTTGTAATAATAGTTCAAACTTCCCAGGAAAGACTGGACTCCTTTCAGTGTCTTCGGGAATGGGAGGTCCTGGACGCCTTTAGCGATCTTGGGCGTGGCTCGAAGTCCTTCCGCACAAATCTCATGAGAGAGGTATGGGATAGACAATTTGCCAAATTCACTCTTGGGGAGACTGACCGAGATATTCCAATAGCGGAGTCTAAACAACAAGGCATTCAGATCTTCGCACAGCCGATCTCAGGTTGGTGCCCCGTGAGCAATGTCGTCAATGTACGAGCTACGTCCAATCACCGGACCCATCTGGGACGGCGCTGGAATATCACGCTTGAACGCAGTGATCCTGAACTTGGCACCGGTCGAGCTGACTCGGCAGTTGCTCAGCGATCAAGAACGCGTTCAGAACCCTCTCGTCCCTGACCCAAGCTTCGCACACGACGACCTCGAGGATGTGCTCGCAGCTCTGCTATGAGGCTTAAGGAACATCTGGCGAACTCTTCTTCAGGTATAATTCATAATACATATCGCACCTTCCATTTGACCACACTTGTCTTGTTCTTCATTCCTCCAGCTCACCTTTAGCTCAGATTTTCCACCACTGATAGCCAAATCGTAAAACATAAAAAATCTTACAACTTCATGCATACACCAAACACATACACACTTCTCAGCAAGTGTGCACTTACTGAGCCTCAGGCTCTGGAAACTCATCACCCGCTTGCATTGCTCTGAACCGTGCTTGTGCTTTGGCACCTTTGTTGAAGTCGTAGAGAAGTGCTCCACAGTTCAGCTGAGACATAGGTAGCCAATCGAGCTCAGAGTAACCTTTCCATTTCACTAGGTATTCGCGAACTCGTTTCGAAGTCCGAGTCCGTTTCACCCAGCGAACATCTTGGATGCTTTCGACTTCATACTCGCTCTGAGCCTCGTCAGGATCATCCACATCCTCAGCAAGAAGGGCGGCGTCGAAATCGTCTTCTTCAGCGACCTCGATCTCTTCAGTCGGACGGTCTGAGAAAAGAGCTCTCGGCTTCAGCCTACTCACGTGCACCCAAATTTATACCCTGAGCCCTCGATCTTCAGCTTACATCGGAAATCGTCTGACGTTTCTAGGATCCTGAAAGGTCCGTGCCACAGATGTGCAAACTTCGTCGCCAGCCCAGGCTGGACTCTGGCCAAATACAGCCAGACCGCATCTCCCACTGCGAAACCCTTCTTGAGTCTCTCAGATAATTCTTGCCAGATCTTGGTCTGAGCTTCCGAACGCTTGGCCTTTGCTTGAGCTTGGAGATCTTTCGCCCAAGCCTGAGCATACTCATACTGCCTCTGAACACCTCGGCGCCATTCGTAAGCCGTCCTCAAGCCGTCCTCTGATCCACTCCTGCTGGGCGAGGTCCTAGCATAGCTGACACAGTGCTCTGGGGGTCCCAGCCATGCCCCAAGTAGAACGGGGTGTCGAGACGAGTGGCGTCAAAGGGCGTGTTCAAAGCCCACATCAACTTCTCAACCTGGTCGTCCCAGTCACTCTGATCGGGTTCAGCTACATAGGCTCGAACAGCTCGGATCACAGTCTGGACTGATCTCTCTTGTTGTCCATTAGCCTGGGGCCGATAGGCGAGCTTGGCTCGCTGCCGACTCCCCAGCATCTCTCGAATCTTCGCAAACACTTCGCTCATAAACCTGGGATCGCGATCGTGACGGATCATCTCACTGGCACCAAAGCGCTCGAATACTCAGTCCATGTAAGCTTCTGCCACTTGCTGAGCCGTTGTTGAGGTCATCGGTTTACATATCACAAAACCTGAGAACATGCATTGGAAGAGCAGGAGGAACACGTTGCCTCGATCCGATCTAGGCAGATGCGTGACGAAGTCCATAGATACCGCCTCAAAAGGCCGAGTGGCCAGGATATTTCCCGGTGATGGCCCAGGATTGGGCGGAGCTCCCCGGGACTAAGGTCCTTCACCTCGGACAACATGGCAAGTTCGTCACGCAACTGTGATAGAAGTTCACAGCCTTCCTGAAGGTAGATGGCTGGCTCCAAATCCAGGTCTTCTTGACTGACTCTCATGCATCTGGCATACTCTTCTTCCAACCTCCGGACAGGGGTGGACGGCCACGCACAGCTCGGGAGATCCATCTCTTCAAATTCCTGACTTTGGCATTCCTGGATCTTTCCGTCCGAGAAACTCGGATCAGAATCCGATTCTGCTTCACTAGGATTTGCTTCGGGACCCTCTGGCACACTTGCTTTCAGTGTTATCACCTCTGGGATCTCTTGGGCAGCATCTGTCTGAGTACCAACGTTTGTCAGCTCTGTAGTCTGAATAGCCACATTGCATACAACTTTGACTGGGGGTTCCACATTTGTCTGGTGAACCTGCTTGGGCGGGTCTTGCAGTTGAACAATTCTAGCGGCAGTTACTCCCGGGCGGGGTTGTAGCATGATCTTGGAAGGCCATTCGTATTGGGGCGTGGAGACAGCAGGTGGTTCCTGTTCCTGTCTGAGTTCGTCAAGCTCGCGCTCGCGTTTCCTCATTTCAGGAGACGGGGTACTCTCATAAATGAGTTGTTGCCACTCCTTTTACTTCTGGCATCCTGGACGGACAAATCTTCCGAAACGGGGAAACCCCCCAAACTCCACTATTCGTGCAACTGGAACCCTCATATCAATCCATAACATCTTGTCGGAGATGTTGACGACCTTGATAGCTGTTGCCCATGAGCGTGCTGCATAGATGATTTGGGTAACCCAGCGATCTCCTCGTCCTGTCCAGACCACATCCCGCTGGGGGCTGCTCTGGCCATCCTCGATGTGGATCATAGCATGCTCGCCCGGGTTCAAGTAGATATCGCGTTTGGGCAGCACGGGTAAATCCAAACCTAGAAGCTGATGAAATGTTCTTCCACACATCAGAATAGCCTCTTCGTCTGGGAGTTGAACAAGTCCTTCTCGGACACAAAATCGGACTCCGGCAGCATACATGAAGTTCATTCCTAGGAGTACTTCCACGTCCTCGCCAATGTTCGTTATCAAGACATTCATGACATAAACCACTCGTACTCCAAGCGTGATTTTGACTCTCGCACTCGCAGTGATATACGTCGGGACTCCTCCTAAGCCGGACACCTTGATAGGTTCTGGTAACATCTGAAGCTTCAGCTTGAGCCTACGCGCAAGGTTCAAACTGACCATACTTCCAGACGCACCAGTGTCCAGCAGGATCTGTACCCGAAGATTATTCACTGCTCCATGCACTGATGCAACGTGACGACTGTCTTCTTGTTCGTGATCTGACCACCAACCGTAACGCTGACCGGGACCTAACTCGACCTCGGTCGGAGCGTCTTGGTCACTCAATCTTGGAGGGGTCCGTTCAGGGTCACATCCTCCAGACTCAGCGGTATCATCTCGAATAGAAGTCATGCATTGTTGGTTATCGTTCATCTTCTTTCTCAGCTCTGGTCCGACATACACTAAGACACACATTCGTTGGGGATTCTTCAGCCCGACGCGTTCTGGACCCCTGTCCAGCGGGCTTACTCGTTTAACGAGTTCCCTTGATTGGCCTCTCCACCCAACAATTTCTTGAGGATGTGAGGGGGCAGGTCTTTTAGCATGCCTTGACGAGCGAGAGTCTTCACAGCTTGAAGGGCTTCATGGTCTGCACACTGACCATCATGGAAATCTCCACAATTCTTGCACGGAGGGACTCTGCACGCATGTGTCGGGTGTCCTGTCCGTTTGCACTTGTCGCACTTCATCTCACTCCAGCAGCTCTCCTCTTTGTGGCCGAACTTGCTGCACTTCTCACAGAACTCGTTCTTGTTCGGGTTATCCGGACGAGGAGACTGCCAACCAGGGCGAGGCGACTGCCAACCAGGGCGAGGATCCGCCTGGGGAGGGGGTCTCCACCCAGAATGCTCCATCACACGAAACACTGCCTTGCGGATCTCTTGTTCTGTTGTCACTTCCTGGGTAGGCACACTTCGAGTCGGCACTTCGAGGCTAGCGACTTCTGGCTTGATTCGTCCTGTGGCGAGGCGGGTGAACGCCTTTCGACCGCCCAGGTGTGCAGTGCTGTGCTCCAGAGTCTGGAAGGTACTTCCGGTTAGGAAGTCCTCCACTGGGAACTCCTGAACGTAACCGTCCAGGTGACGTGTGCTCCTTGTGGTAACCCCTCTAGGTTCGTTTGTCTTCGAACCGGGAGATGCACCGCGGGGATTAGTTGTTTTGTATACCAATATCGGTCTTTGGAGAAGAGCGTAGTGTCACCAACTTATACGTAGCTCCCACAACCAAGATAACCCAAATCAATACAGAGTTATACACACAAATATACAACCGTTCTTATTCTTAGACCCTTGAACGGTGGGTCGTACACCAGTCAACTTAGCTGCACTTCCAGGACACTGGTCAGTCCCGATCAGCTTTTACAAACGCGCACCACCCCAGAAGTACTGGGGATAGTTCAATACAATCTCACTACCTATCACACAAGATATCCTTCGATCACGATCCTGAAAGGGACTTTCTTCCACTCTTTCCAGGATGTATATGGGATATGAAATGTAGGATCGCCTAAGCGCACACTACAACTAGGATATGAAATAGGGCAGATTTACCACGGGCTCCACACCCGCTACTCACCCTAACTTGGACTTGGAGTTTTTGGGGGGTGGAGTCCACACCTCTGGATGTCCTTCTACAGAGGGCCTTTCGCCTTCAGCACTTGATCGGGGCCGCCGGTATTTGTCCGGCCGAAGCTGCCCGAGCGCTTGCGGGGTACACGGATAATTGAACTCTGTTTGGTTTTTATCTTTTGTGGCTATCTTCCTGCAATAGACACACATTCAGCTTTTGACTTACTTTCAGTATACCTTGAGGGGGCGTCATCATCTTAGGCATCCTTGATCTCATTGTGATGTCGTGGGTATAGGCGTAGGACTTCAAGGTTCCACGGAATCTTCTCGGAACCTGGTTGGTCGTTCTGGTCGGTCGGATATCACTTAGCTTGGTTATACCTTGATTCTCTCGTCCAGAGTGTCCATTGTTCTTCGGTGTTCTTCGGTGTTCTTCGGTGTTCTTCGGTGTTCTTTGACACGTCCAGTTATGTCAAGACGGGCGGCCACCAGTTCAATGTGAACTGGGACTATTGGTCGCCCCCATAGGCTTGACCCGTCGTCCGGTAGTTGACCCATCCAGACTCATACGTCTGGGGTACTCAACCCGATCCATAGCTGAACGTAAGAACGCCACGTCTCGCAGATAGCACCAAGTCACACTCCCATATCCACTGATGCATCAGCTTTTCAGCCAATCACCATACTTCACAGTAGAAAATCTCGAATCCCATCATGTCAACCGCCCCTCTAGGCTTGGTCCATCATTGAGGTCATTTGCCGAATTGGTCGAACATGACTAGATCACACGATCTACAGTTGTCCCGACGTAACGTGGGTCTGAACGTTCACCCCGTTGAGAACCTTCATGCTCTGGCGACCGTTCTGTGTGCCCTTTCCCAGCCTGGTCCCAGACCTTCGTTTTCACTTTCGGGCTCCCGCCGGTACGCTTACAGCTCACAACCTGATCTCCCTCTTCGAGCGCACAAGATGGGCGAGCGAAACTCGGCTGACGCTAGCTCTCGTGGTCAGCCCGCTGCCTCGGCCGATGTCGGCGACGACAGCAGCCACCATGGCAACACTCCTCTTCACGGCGACGTCCCCAGTGGGGGACAATCTCCCATTCCGGTCGAGACCTCTCCAAGCTCTTCGCATCCTGACGGCGCCGTTGGTGACAACGCATCTTCCAGCGTCGGACAAGATGCTGTTTCGCGCCCCGCACCGCCGCAGTCTGTCGTCTCCCGTACTGGCGTACTCAGTTTTGACGAGGTAGTCAGCCACGCCCGGGCCGGCGTGCTCCCCAGTCGTGACCGAAGTTCTCCGGGAGCGCAAAATACTCCACCAGCACGGTTCACTCTTCCTCCGGCACGCAACCTGGTTGGAGACTCCTTCATCGTTGGCATTCCTGCACACGCCCTGGCATACCGCAATGGCGCGTACGTCCGGGAAGGCTACGGTGGAGTCGAAGCTCTCATGCTGTTCGATGGACTGTCCGAAGTTGATGTCCAGGATCTATGTGCCCTGGTTGGGGACTCGGCAGAAGTCCGCGAGATGGTGCTTCGTCCTTACCAAGGTCAGCAGGATCCAACTTTGGATGCGATAGAGACTACGTGGGGCTCTCTGCTGGCACGTCGAGAGTTTGCCTCCCTGATCACCCACTTCTCTCCCCTTCAGCGTGCGCACAGAACGTTTTATACGGTCTCCTTGTTGCATCGGGTGTTGGTGCGAGATCGGCAGCGGGAGCACATTGTCCAAGGTATGGACGAGAATTCTGTCGCTCGGCGTCTCCTGCGTCTCCAAGGCGAGTACGATCGGCTCAAGGAGGACTTCGTATTCCTGTACGGATACCATCAGCAAGAGGCACAGTCCATTCGAGATGAAGCTAGTCACGCTCGGAGATTGCTGGAAGCCGACTTCGCACGTCTAGCCAGGGAAAATCTGGAAGAGACCGCGGCTCTCCGTCAGCGTAATGACGACCTTGAGTCTCAACTTAGATACGCCCAGACCCAAATCTTGACGTTGGAACAGCGTGTCAGGGATAAGAGCTTCGATGCCGACGGCTTGCTCGCCTTCCTGAATGCTGGCAGCAATGAAGTTCGGGGAAACTGGCCGAGATTTCGTAGACTCTTGGGTCAGTTCCAGCTTGACGTATCGGCTCCGCCATCGTGGAAGACATGGATTACGGTGGAGGCTGCAGATAAGTCGTTCCGCATGATACCTCCGTATCCTGGCCCAGCTCCTCCGGATAGTGATGCTGATGAAGACGACGACGCAGAACAGGAGGAAAAGTCGGAAGAGAATCCACCCTCTCCGGGCCCCAAGCGGGACACTCCACGCGGGAAAGAACCTCGCAAGTCTCAAGCTGGGTCCAAGCGTCGCGCCTCGTCACAGCGTGCCGTCGAGGTTGAGGTCCAGTGTCGCCCTACTGTCCACCCGGAGTCCGACGTGGGTCCTCGTCCAGCATCCTCAGTGCTCCCATTCACCGTTAGGGAGGCTTGTGCTCTTCTTCCGGAGTTCATAGCCTGGGAAGACCTGCGTCCGGACGTCCAGTGGACTATGCGCACTGGCGTGGGTTATGATGAAGCGGTCGAGTTGATGTTGACCGATGGCGTCCAGCACTCGCTCTTCCATCGGGATAGTCTGTGCGGCATGCTAGCTACCATGATGTATCATCGCAAGTTGGACGGCACTCCTTGGGCGAAATATGTCCCCACATCTTATTACTTGATGGTGGACGTACTTTTCGAAAGTTGGCTCGCACAAAGGATCGAACCTGCTGAGTGGCCTGATTTGCACAATCTGACTGATGATCTCCCGGACGTCTCGGATAGCAGCTCGTCCGAAGCGGAGGACAACCTGGAAGACCCTGACTTTGACGGCCCCGCCCCTGAAAGTGTGGAAGTGGATCCTCCCCAAGCGGATGTGGCTGGCGGGAATGCTTCTCCACCGGACAGTGAAGTTCTGGTCTTACGGTCCAAATGGAAGCTCAAGGTCCAGCGGGTGTACTCTTCTTCTGACACTTCTGAGAACAGCGACACTGCCCCCTCCAAGACGTTGGTGTATACACCATCTCCCAAGCGTCCTCGTCCTTCTCGAACGAGTGACCGCTCCGGCAAGAAATCTGGCAGTCTGCGGTCAAAAACTCGTTCGAGTCTGGACAGGGTGCGGTCACTCTTGGCTCGTAAATCTTTCGAAGACTTGAGTCTGACCGAGCTGGCAGTAATCGAAATCTCTGGTCGTGGCATACTCTCTTGGCGTCGTCGTGGGATTTTGACCCAGTACACACCTCGAAAGGGGGACCATGAGGATCAGACTCCCGGCTTTCCAGGATATTCTCCCCAGAAGACAGAGATTCGTTATCTCGCTCAGCGTTGGACTCCCTTTGAGGGTGCTTACGTGATGCTTCGGGCCAAGAAACCCTGGGACGAGATGTTCGAAAATCGGGTCAAGGTCCTGTACTTCCATCGGCGGGCAGATTTGAGCGCAAAAGTGTGGACGTTACTGGACGAATATCTGGAATACGTCCGGGACCACGCCGAAGCTTTCTGGGAGGTGCTTCACTGGTTCACGATCAAGTACAAACCTGAAAAGGACGAAGAAGATGACGACCTGGACAAGTATTCGGTCTCGGCTAAGCTTCATCGGGAACGAGCTGCTCGGCACGAGATCGTGGGTCGGTCTATGGGGGCCCGAATCCGCAAGTTCATCTCGAAAGGAGTTCCAGCCTCTCTGTTCGAAGAGCCTGGGGTCTGGACGTATCCGGTCATGATCTGCCACTTGTACCTCGTGGATGAGTCTACTCTGAATGCTAACGGACAACCTTACTCCCTGGAGGAGCAGGTCACCATGGCCGAGATGGCCGAACCCGGCCGGACTCAGTGGACCAAGTACTGCACGGATGCTGACCGGGTTGCCCCCGTCTCAAACGAGCTTCGATTGAAGATGCTCTCGCCCGAGGAGCGCAAGAAGAACCCAGTCTCACTGACTTTGTGAGTCATCGTCCGGCAAGTTCATGTCCAGGAAGTCTCCGTTCCAGGTGATGTGTTTCCTTCTTCTTTTCCATTCCCCTTTCAGTAGCGTAAACCATTTTCACCTTTGAGCCTTCCCATTCACTCCTTTCATGTTGGCATTCAGCGTCTAGTGTCTTCTCAAAATCACTTCCAGTTTAATAAAACGTTCACCACATCTCCTTCCAAATTCACATTCACTTCTTCTGTCACTTCACTCTGGCGGCGGTCTGTTACATGTCAAGGATGTCCAACTGGACTGCTAAGCTCTCGGGTGGTCGTCCCCGGCTTGCATAGCCTGGAATCGCGCCCGAGCTTTCGCCCCTTGGTTAAATTCATACAGCAACGCCCCACAGCTTAATTGTGTCATTGGAAGCCATTCGGGTTCTTCGTATCCTTTCCACTTGATCAGATATTCGCGAGCCCTTTTAGATGTGCGTGTCCGTTTAGACCATCGAAGATCCAAGATTTTTTCCACTTCATACTCGTCGTTGTCATTGGCAGCCTCCCAACTATCCTCTGGCAGCAAGGCAGTGTCAAAGTCGTCTTCGTCGTCGTCATCTATCTGGACGGAGGGTCTTCAGGGATACAGTGCTCGTGGCTTCAGTCTACTAACATGCACCCAAGGGTTGACTCGGTAGCCGGTGTCCTCAATCTTCAGATTCACTCTGAAGTCGTCATGCATCTCAGCGATCCTGAATGGACCATGCCAGAGGTGAGCCAATTTGCGACTCAATCCAGTCTGCACTTTGGGGATGTATAGCCAAACAGCGTCTCCAACGTGAAAACCTGACTTGAGTCGATCAGACAATTCCTTCCACTTTTGAGTCTGCTCGTCAGACCTGGCTCTCTTCGCTTTCCTTTGAAGGTCTTCAGCACAAGCCTGAGCGTAACCGTAGTCCCGTTGGAACTTCCTCCGCCATTCGTACGCCGTACGTTCCGGGACGCTGGATGGTCTAGGGCCTAGCATGGCCGACACTGTTCCTTTAGCATCCCATCCGTGAACCAGATAGAATGGAGTGTCTAGCCGTGTGGCATCGTACGAAGTGTTCAAAGCGAACATCAGCCTCTCGGCGTGTTCATCTCAATCACTCTGGTCAGATTATGCAACGTAGGCACGTACACTCCGGATGACAGTCTGGGCAGACCTTTCCTGCTGGCCATTCGCTTGGGGCCGGTAAGCCAAAGTCGCTCTTTGTCTGCTACCCAGGAGTTCCCTGAAACGGGTGAAAACTACGCTCATGAAACGAGGATCTTGGTCGTGACGCAGCAATGAGCTAGCCCCGAAGCTTCGGAAAACTCTCTCTTCGTAGGCTTCCGCGACGTCTTGAGCGGTAGTTGAATCCATGGGCTGGCACATCACGTATCCCGAGAACGTGTCCTGAAAGATAAGTAAGAACGTATTACCTCGTTCGGACTTCGGAAGGTGAGTGACGAAGTCCATTGAGACCACTTCGAAAGGGTATCTATGTTCGATGTTCCCCGGGGACGGCCCTGGATTGGGCGGTCGCCCCTTGCCACTTGCACAGTCCACACATTCTTTCACAAACGTTTCGACGTCAGCATACATGCCGGGCCAGTAGAATTCAGACCTCAACTTTTCGTGCGTCCGGGTTATCCCTTGGTGTCCGCCCTGAAAATCTTCATGAGCATAATGAAGGAGATCCGGGCGGAGTGACTCCGGCACAACCAGACGTAACTCGTCTGACATGTCTCGAGGACGATCCTTTGTAGATCGGCTCAGTCGGTAGAGCACATCTCTCACGTCCAGGGCATACAACTCTGCTTGTTTAGAGATTCTGCGTATCTGGCCACGAGAGAAACTGTCCAGGTCACCTTTTATGAATTTCTTGATTTCCATGAGCTGGTCGTCACACTCCTGGTGGGCCTTGATCCTGCGCCATCATTCAGCCTGATACTCTAATGGCCCCATTGGCTCTCCTTGTTCGGGTTGTTCTTGAGCGCGGCTCCGAGTTACTGCAACCATGATTCTAGCGGCTGTAGACAGTGGTGCAGATTCCGGTCCTGGACGTATACCGTTTGGGATCTCCACGGGCAAGTCTTCCTGGGGGGGGGGGAGACATCCTGAGTGCTTTCGTCCACGATCACGAGCGGCTTCATCAGCTTCTCGTGTATCTTGGATACCTGTACAAGGTGTTTCAGTTCCTCCGGATATTCAGTCTGCCAGGATATCCCCAACGCTAACGTCTTAGAAGTAAGGTAATCTGCTGCGAGGTTGTATCCCCGTTTGATATGCACCAGCCGCATTGATGTGAACTTCTCTTTCAGTATCTCCACCTCGGACAAGCGTCGTTACAAGTTCGGTTGGTTCAGTTAATCAGCCCTTGCACTTATTGGATGACTATGCGAGAGTCTCCGACCACCACTAGATCCTGAATCCCTCGTTCGGACGCGAGTGTGAGACCTTTCAGCAGTCCGTAATACTCAGCGTCGTTGACAGTGACATCCCCCAGGATGAAACCATGTGCAGCTAGGATATTCCAACCTGGTAGCTCCCAGATGATACAACCACAACTACCTTGACGCGTTGAAGTCTTAGCTGCTCCGTCGAAACTTAGGACGTAACCGGCGAAGTCTGCTTCCAACATTTCCGTGCTAATCACTGGCGGTGCCTTGACTCGCCCCTTGGCTGGAATGAGTGATTCAGCAACCTCGTCCAAATGTTCACGTGGGGTAATGCTTGCTCCTAGAATGGCAGGTAAGCCATCTTCGTCTTTCTGAATCTTGCATACTTCCAGGTTCCAGTGCGACCATATGACTCCCCAGCGGACGCACCTCCCATCAGCCGTCTTGGACTTCAGCAACCAACTCAGAACGGAGGGTTTAGTGAAAACTTTGACCAGGCAATTCTGGACAAGAGTCTGGAAAACATCCAGAACTCTCATCACAGCCACCACCTCCTTCTCAGCGACATGGTATCGGAGTTCCGCGTCGTTCAGGACACGCCCCGTGAACCTGACCGGGTGTATTACGCCATCATATTCCTGACCGAGAACTGCACAAGCAGCCCACTGGTTGACATGAGGTATAATCACGAAAGGTCTGGTCCGGTCGGGATGCCTGAGCAGCGGAGTGGATACAATATTCCTCTTCAAGATCTCGAAGGATTCCTTTGCCTTGGACACGCCTGTCCCCGCATGTACTTGTTCGTCGGTGAGCTCATATAGAACTGCAGCCACCACAGGAAAATCTTCAACGAACTTGTAATAATAGTTCAAACTTCCCAGGAAAGACTGGACTCCTTTCAGTGTCTTCGGGAATGGGAGGTCCTGGACGCCTTTAGCGATCTTGGGCGTGGCTCGAAGTCCTTCCGCACAAATCTCATGAGAGAGGTATGGGATAGACAATTTGCCAAATTCACTCTTGGGGAGACTGACCGAGATATTCCAATAGCGGAGTCATAACAACAAGGCATTCAGATCTTCGCACAGCCGATCTCAGGTTGGTGCCCCGTGAGCAATGTCGTCAATGTACGAGCTACGTCCAATCACCGGACCCATCTGGGACGGCGCTGGAATATCACGCTTGAACGCAGTGATCCTGAACTTGGCACCGGTCGAGCTGACTCGGCAGTTGCTCAGCGATCAAGAACGCGTTCAGAACCCTCTCGTCCCTGACCCAAGCTTCGCACACGACGACCTCGAGGATGTGCTCGCAGCTCTGCTATGAGGCTTAAGGAACATCTGGCGAACTCTTCTTCAGGTATAATTCATAATACATATCGCACCTTCCATTTGACCACACTTGTCTTGTTCTTCATTCCTCCAGCTCACCTTTAGCTCAGATTTTCCACCACTGATAGCCAAATCGTAAAACATAAAAAATCTTACAACTTCATGCATACACCAAACACATACACACTTCTCAGCAAGTGTGCACTTACTGAGCCTCAGGCTCTGGAAACTCATCACCCGCTTGCATTGCTCTGAACCGTGCTTGTGCTTTGGCACCTTTGTTGAAGTCGTAGAGAAGTGCTCCACAGTTCAGCTGAGACATAGGTAGCCAATCGAGCTCAGAGTAACCTTTCCATTTCACTAGGTATTCGCGAACTCGTTTCGAAGTCCGAGTCCGTTTCACCCAGCGAACATCTTGGATGCTTTCGATTTCATACTCGCTCTGAGCCTCGTCAGGATCATCCACATCCTCAGCAAGAAGGGCGGCGTCGAAATCGTCTTCTTCAGCGACCTCGATCTCTTCAGTCGGACGGTCTGAGAAAAGAGCTCTCGGCTTCAGCCTACTCACGTGCACCCAAGTTTATACCCTGAGCCCTCGATCTTCAGCTTACATCGGAAATCGTCTGACGTTTCTAGGATCCTGAAAGGTCCGTGCCACAGATGTGCAAACTTCGTCGCCAGCCCAGGCTGGACTCTGGCCAAATACAGCCAGACCACATCTCCCACTGCGAAACCCTTCTTGAGTCTCTCAGATAATTCTTGCCAGATCTTGGTCTGAGCTTCCGAACGCTTGGCCTTTGCTTGAGCTTGGAGATCTTTCGCCCAAGCCTGAGCATACTCATACTGCCTCTGAACACCTCGGCGCCATTCGTAAGCCGTCCTCAAGCCGTCCTCTGATCCACTCCTGCTGGGCGAGGTCCTAGCATAGCTGACACAGTGCTCTGGGGGTCCCAGCCATGCCCCAAGTAGAACGGGGTGTCGAGACGAGTGGCGTCAAAGGGCGTGTTCAAAGCCCACATCAACTTCTCAACCTGGTCGTCCCAGTCACTCTGATCGGGTTCAGCTACATAGGCTCGAACAGCTCGGATCACAGTCTGGACTGATCTCTCTTGTTGTCCATTAGCCTGGGGCCGATAGGCGAGCTTGGCTCGCTGCCGACTCCCCAGCATCTCTCGAATCTTCGCAAACACTTCGCTCATAAACCTGGGATCGCGATCGTGACGGATCATCTCACTGGCACCAAAGCGCTCGAATACTCAGTCCATGTAAGCTTCTGCCACTTGCTGAGCCGTTGTTGAGGTCATCGGTTTACATATCACAAAACCTGAGAACATGCATTGGAAGAGCAGGAGGAACACGTTGCCTCGATCCGATCTAGGCAGATGCGTGACGAAGTCCATAGATACCGCCTCAAAAGGCCGAGTGGCCAGGATATTTCCCGGTGATGGCCCAGGATTGGGCGGAGCTCCCCGGGACTAAGGTCCTTCACCTCGGACAACATGGCAAGTTCGTCACGCAACTGTGATAGAAGTTCACAGCCTTCCTGAAGGTAGATGGCTGGCTCCAAATCCAGGTCTTCTTGACTGACTCTCATGCATCTGGCATACTCTTCTTCCAACCTCCGGGCAGGGGTGGACGGCCACGCACAGCTCGGGAGATCCATCTCTTCAAATTCCTGACTTTGGCATTCCTGGATCTTTCCGTCCGAGAAACCCGGATCAGAATCCGATTCTGCTTCACTAGGATTTGCTTCGGGACCCTCTGGCACACTTGCTTTCAGTGTTATCACCTCTGGGATCTCTTGGGCAGCATCTGTCTGAGTACCAACGTTTGTCAGCTCTGTAGTCTGAATAGCCACATTGCATACAACTTTGACTGGGGGTTCCACATTTGTCTGGTGAACCTGCTTGGGCGAGTCTTGCAGTTGAACAATTCTAGCGGCAGTTACTCCCGGGCGGGGTCGTAGCATGATCTTGGAAGGCCATTCGTATTGGGGCGTGGAGACAGCAGGTGGTTCCTGTTCCTGTCTGAGTTCGTCAAGCTCGCACTCGCGTTTCCTCATTTCAGGAGACGGGGTACTCTCATAAATGAGTTGTTGCCACTCCTTTTACTTCTGGCATCCTGGACGGACAAATCTTCCGAAACGGGGAAACCCCCCAAACTCCACTATTCGTGCAACTGGAACCCTCATATCAATCCATAACATCTTGTCGGAGATGTTGACGACCTTGATAGCTGTTGCCCATGAGCGTGCTGCATAGATGATTTGGGTAACCCAGCGATCTCCTCGTCCTGTCCAGACCACATCCCGCTGGGGGCTGCTCTGGCCATCCTCGATGTGGATCATAGCATGCTCGCCCGGGTTCAAGTAGATATCGCGTTTGGGCAGCACGGGTAAATCCAAACCTAGAAGCTGATGAAATGTTCTTCCACACATCAGAATAGCCTCTTCGTCTGGGAGTTGAACAAGTCCTTCTCGGACACAAAATCGGACTCCGGCAGCATACATGAAGTTCATTCCTAGGAGTACTTCCACGTCCTCGCCAATGTTCGTTATCCAGACATTCATGACATAAACCACTCGTACTCCAAGCGTGATTTTGACTCTCGCACTCGCAGTGATATACGTCGGGACTCCTCCTAAGCCGGACACCTTGATAGGTTCTGGTAACATCTGAAGCTTCAGCTTGAGCCTACGCGCAAGGTTCAAACTGACCATACTTCCAGACGCACCAGTGTCCAGCAGGATCTGTACCCGAAGATTATTCACTGCTCCATGCACTGATGCAACGTGACGACTGTCTTCTTGTTCGTGATCTGACCACCAACCGTAACGCTGACCGGGACCTAACTCGACCTCGGTCGGAGCGTCTTGGTCACTCAATCTTGGAGGGGTCCGTTCAGGGTCACATCCTCCAGACTCAGCGGTATCATCTCGAATAGAAGTCATGCATTGTTGGTTATCGTTCATCTTCTTTCTCAGCTCTGGTCCGACATACACTAAGACACACATTCGTTGGGGATTCTTCAGCCCGACGCGTTCTGGACCCCTGTCCAGCGGGCTTACTCGTTTAACGAGTTCCCTTGATTGGCCTCTCCACCCAACAATTTCTTGAGTATGTGAGGGGGCAGGTCTTTTAGCATGCCTTGACGAGCGAGAGTCTTCACAGCTTGAAGGGCTTCATGGTCTGCACACTGACCATCATGGAAATCTCCACAATTCTTGCACGGAGGGACTCTGCACGCATGTGTCGGGTGTCCTGTCCGTTTGCACTTGTCGCACTTCATCTCACTCCAGCAGCTCTCCTCTTTGTGGCCGAACTTGCTGCACTTCTCACAGAACTCGTTCTTGTTCGGGTTATCCGGACGAGGAGACTGCCAACCAGGGCGAGGCGACTGCCAACCAGGGCGAGGATCCGCCTGGGGAGGGGGTCTCCACCCAGAATGCTCCATCACACGAAACACTGCCTCGCGGATCTCTTGTTCTGTTGTCACTTCCTGGGTAGGCACACTTCGAGTCGGCACTTCGAGGCTAGCGGCTACCAGCTTGCTTCGTCCTGAACTCCGGGGTTCCGGAGGGGCTTCGTCTGAGTCATCTTCTTCATCTTCAAAACGTACGCGCCCCTCGGGTTCGCCTTCGGATTCTCCACCACTTAGACCAATGTACGCTCGGCCTTGGCGTCCCGGCTTGAAACGTCTGGGCGGAATGTTATCTGGAGAGTCCAGTCAGACGGCGTTCAGCATCTTGAGCTCGTAGCTCCGCTTCACGGGCACGTACTCCGGCTTCTGCAAGTACTTGTTGGAAATTCACATCTGGCGGGCTCGTCGGCTTCTGAGCTGCAAGTTGCTCGGTCAGCTTCGCCAGTTCTTCACGGACTTGCTGTGCCTCACGTAGTGCGCTCACAGCGGCTTCAGCCACTCCAGTCGACACTGACCACCCGGACCTCCCCGAACGGTGTGAGTGTCTGGAATAACTCGAGTGTCGCGATGAGGATCTCCTCCTTGATGATTTCTTGGACGAGGTGCGACGGCCTCGAGAACTTCGACGATGACGACTCCGATCAGATTCCGATTCAGACTCACTAGACGAGTGTCTCCGGTTGGACGTCCTATCTGGCTGGCGTCTTCTCGACTCGGGCGTTTCACTGGCCTTTACGCTAACTGCAACCTCGGGCTCTGTGATGTCGACATCATCTTGATCTGGCATGATCCTCCGTTCTGGAGTGATCGTTTGACGAGTCAAGTAATATCCAAGGTCTCCACTTCCAAGCACACTCGAACCGGCAGTCCTAGCAGACATCACCATTGGGCCATAGACGGCGAGTGGCATGTGTGCCCCTCCACCAGACCCAAGTGACGTCGAAGAGGACCCTGGTGAACTGTTCCTGGATATGAGCGACTCCGAAGTCGTACCGCGGGCAAACCCGTCGGTGGTACCAACCAAGCTCGGGACAGGGTTCGATATTGGCACCATAGCCAGATCTTCCTGATCGGACGTGCCGTTGACGGAAGCTCAGATGGTAAAGACGCGAGTGGATCTTCCGGTCGAGGTGGTCGATGTTGTTGACGTTTTGATGGAGGTTCCCCAGCCAAAGAGCTAGTCGCACTTCGAGCACGGCGAAGACCGGTCAAGTGTAGACGTAGAACATAACTTCGTCCAAGAAGATTGATATCATAATCGTTCATCAACAAGTCTCCGTCTTGATCCTCTGCATGACAATCCAGGAAAGGTGTTTCTTCAATTTCGGCTTCTTGTTCGATTGCGGGAGTCACCTTGAACGTGGCTCCGACACACAGTGTTCGCCACTCCGTTAACTCAGCAGCCAGAAGACGTTGGAGGTCTCCAACTAGACTTCGCACGACATCCGCTGTGATCTTGGACGCAGGCGTCCTGAACCACACTGGGACCAGGTTGTCAAAGTGGAAACCTGCCTCGAAGAGCAGTGTTTGCAGAACAGCAATGCACTCTCTGGGCGAGAAGATACCGGCCGGAATCTCAGCTGCGACTACGTCTTGAGCAGTAGCCAAGTCACGACGATCCAGATTGAGCTCGACCACACAGGCTTGGATGGCATCACCCAAGGTCACACGGGCAGCTATGTACTTAGACGTCGCGAGTGTAGCCGCAAGCCACGGCAGAGAGTCAAGCCGAGAACTCGGCCAGTCATACTGCACTGCGGGTGGGAGCACTCGTTCAGAACGAACTTGTTCCCACCGGGAAACTTGCTTCGCCACATACGCCTTGGCCACATCATCACTCAATCGCTGCGAACTCGGGGCCGCAGCTCCTTGCACGGTCGTCGAGAGTTGTACACTCGGCGGGGCCTTTTCTTCCAGGAGTACCAGCGCTTCCATGTCTTCGCCAGACACGTCCTCGCGGACTGTCGGCAAGGGCACATCTTGAGCGGGTGCCCGCACGCTCACATCTTGCTCAGGCAAAGGGGAATCCGAAACTCGACCCTCCACCTGGGACTCATCCACATCGACGCCTCCCACAGACGCCACTTCGGGTTCACCCAGACCGGGTTCACCCTGACCGGTCTCTGACTCGCCTCCAACATTCCCATCCGCCGACGCTTGGTGCGTATCGTCTTGGACGGGTGGCTCTGCAGCCGGCTGGTCTTGACTCAAAGACCGCTTCTTCTCCTCACGGGCTGCCTTGCGCTTTGCAGCGCCCGCCTTCCGAGCCGTCCGTTCAACTTCCTCCAGACTTGCATGCTCCTCGGGCGGCAACCCTTCCGCGCGTCGTGAACTTCGCGTAGCTTCTTCGCGTTCGCGACTTTCACGACCGCCGTCTCGCATGTCCTTCTTGCTTTTAGCCATAAGAACTAGTTTAGTAGGTTAGTACACTTCCTCGTAATAAACCAATACAAAATATACAAACAACTTCGCGGTGAAATCCCTGGTTCGAATCCGGGCACGCGCACCATCTGTGGCGAGGCGGGTGAACGCCTTTCGACCGCCCAGGTGTACAGTGCTGTGCTCCAGAGTCTGGAAGGTGCTTCCGGTTAGGAAGTCCTCCACTGGGAACTCCTGAGCGTAACCGTCCAGGTGACGTGTGTCCCTTGTGGTAATCCCTCTAGGTTTGTTTGTCTTCGAACCGGGAGATGCACCGCGGGGATTAGTTGTTTTGTATACCAATATCGGTCTTTGGAGAAGAGCGTAGCGTCACCAACTTATACGTAGCTCCCACAACCAAGATAACAAAAATCAATAAAGAGTTATACACACAAATATACAACCGTTCTTATTCTTAGACCCTTGAACGGTGGGTCGTACACCAGTCAACTTAGCTGTACTCCCAGGACACTGGTCAGTCCCGGTCAGCTTTCACAAACGCGCACCACCCCAGAAGTACTGGGGATAGTTCAATACAATCTCACTACAGTGGTTACAGCAATTAGTATGTCTTCAAAATTACTATGCGTTCACAATTAGTCTAGCACACACTAATTACTGGTGCTGGTAAAATCCCAAAGTTCAAAATTAGTATGCGCCCACAAGTTCAAAATTAGTATGTCATAAAACTGGGCTCGTCTTGGGGAAGCGGTTAGGTCTCGCCCATCCACTCCCATGACCTGAGTTCGAGTCCCTGCGTGTGGTGATTATTCGACACAGCTGGAGGCGCAAGGCGCCAGAGACAGTATATTTCTTTCTTGCGATTGGGGGCGATGGTGTCGACAAATGAGCAGGCAGGTTTGCCCATTGCTTTCTTTTTTACTCGAATAAGATATCCATTTCTTTCTTTTTACCTATTTAAAGACCCTATTCTTCTTTTTGTATCCATTGAAGAAGTTACTGGACACGATCAAGGCGCAGTACCAGGGAGCCTCCAGCCAGAAGCAACAGAACTTTCCAGCCACCTGTAAGATTGTCGTGAGAGGCAGTGCTAGCGTCTCACTCACAATTCTTTCAGCACCAAGAAACCAACAACCAGTTAGTCTAAATGAAGAGTATCGCCGAGAGCTCCACCGTTTGCGGGGGTTGCGGCCAGAAGGCAGGAAGCGTCCACCAGTGCCCCGATTGTTGTTCTCCCATGCATCCATTCTGCGGTACCTCTGTCGGCCCGGAGGGCTTTGGTCAACCGATCCAATGTCCAAGCTGCTCATCGAAGTCAAGCGACCAGCCTGGTGCCAAGTCAAGTTTGCATTCAGAGCAGAAGGATGTCCAAGCCCAAGCTCTCTCGCACTCGTTGTTGTCACCGTCTCCAATCGTAGCCGCTTTTGCGCGTGCTCGGTCCCGGAGCTCGGCCCAACCTCTGTCTGTGCCGCAGCATGTCGACGATAACAAGTCGAGAGCCGAACAAGGAGTGCCTCAAACTTCAAGTGCAATAGCCGCGTCAAGTGATGAAGCTGTTGTCCACTCGCCGGAACAAGCGCTGCTCTCGCCTTTGAACCGACGTTCTACTATTCAAGTGGT
Organism: Phytophthora x cambivora; assembly: GCA_033557925.1. NCBI lineage: Eukaryota > Oomycota > Peronosporomycetes > Peronosporales > Peronosporaceae > Phytophthora > Phytophthora x cambivora. Next base: position 58,382 of record JAUCEB010000024.1, on the reverse strand, counting down.
CACGGATATTGCCCAGCGAAGGAAGGCGCTGCGCTGGATGGTGAAAACAGAAAAGGTCTACGGAGACAAGCACGTTTTTCCAAAGGCGGTCGACAAGTTTCCTGCAATTTTCAAGCGCGAACATTGCGAAAGCTATGAACTGGTGGAAGAAGCGGGAGATGTATCTACAATCGGAACGTGGCGCGACTGCCGTGTCTGGTCGCAGAGAGCATGGCCGTGTCCGCGTTAATCGCAAGTGTATGACGGGCAGGGGCCGCCACCCGAGTACGTGGGTCGCGTGGCTGTATCCAGTGCTACTTCCCGAGTTTGATCGCCTACGCAAGGCCGGTCTCAAGTTTGATGCCCACATGCTACGGCAGGTTGCCTTACGCCAGTTTGATGTACCGTGGGCTCCATTCAATACTGCGTCCGTGGATTCTCAGGATGCGTCGCTCCTGTCTAAGATTACGACAAGATGGGTGCAAGTGTTCATGGAAAAACACCGAATCGTCCTACGAGCACACACTGGAAAGCGCCAGGTCAGCCCTGAAAAGCAAGAGCAGATTGAGCGTGAACTTGCCTCCCATCTCGGCGAGTTGAAGCGCGACTTCGAGAGTGATATGCTTGACGAGAATACTGTCGAGAACATTGATGAAACCCACTTCGCCATTGATTTTGACAACGGAAAGACGCTCGGATTTGTCGCGGAGAAGCAAGTAAAGTACGCCGATGTCGTCTCAGGTGGCGAGGGAATAACAATGCTTGTCCGCATCTCAGGTGGTGCGAGCGGCTACATCCATCCACCAATGATGATCTTCACGAACGCAAACCGGAGTTACCCGATTCGAGGAGTTGCTGACGATGTCAATGGAGTCTGCTATCGGACGGGGCCGAAGGGATGGATGGACAAGCGGCTTTTCCGAGAGTACCTTCAAGAAAGAAGAGCTCTTGCAGCAGATTCTCGTGGACGTCAGAAGGTTATCTTTCTCGACAATTGCTCCGGCCAATTAGACGAATCCGAGTGCGAAGACGAGCTCCACCGTCTGAATGCGCGTCTGCGTTATTTGTCACCCAACGCCACTGATATGTGCCAGCCCGCTGACTCCTTTGTCATTGCCAAGATCAAAGACGTGTGGTCGCGCATGTGGAACGAGAAAAAGATTGAGCTGATTGAAGATAAAGAATGGCAGAACAAGGCAAGAAAAGATGGCAGCTACTCGGGAAAGCTGAAGAATCCAGGCAAGAAGTTTTTCTTGGAGATGGCTGCTGTAAAGGAAGTCAACGGAAAGAGAGACAATAATGGGGTCAATTACGCCAGAAAAGCGATGATGCGCTGTGGTTTATCCCTTGGTGTTGATGGGAATTGGCGCACAACCCAGTTGCTCCCACACTTACAGGAGATCGTGAAGAAGTATTCGGCTGAGTTTGAAGGCAAGGTCAAGTCTGCAGAGTGTGGCGGCGTGACATCGGAGCGCGAGGGCGGATATAGCGAGGAAAACGAAAACGCGCCTCCAACATTTTCAGCAGCAATGAACAGTGCGCGCAATGAAGCGCTCGCTTAGCTTACTTGAATACATTCTGGTAATGTCAGAATTAGTGTGTTCAAAATTTTGTTCAGAATTGGTATGTGTTCAAAATTACTATGTATGAGCTGATGACAGACTATTTAGTGTGAGCTCATAAGAAAAACGCTTACATAAATTAGTATGTGACATACTAATTGCTGTAACCACTGTACCTATCACACAAGATGTCCTTCGATCACGATCCTGAATGGGACTTTCTTCCACTCTTTCCAGGATGTATATGGGATATGAAATGTAGGATCGCCTAAGCGCACACTACAACTAGGATATGAAATAGGGCAGATTTACCACGGGCTCCACACCCGCTACTCACCCTAACTTGGACTTGGAGTTTTTTGGGGGGGTGGAGTCCACACCTCTGGATGTCCTTCTACAGAGGGCCTTTCGCCTTCAGCGCTTGATCGGGCCCGCCGGTATTTGTCCGGCCGAAGCTGTCCGAGCGCTTGCGGGGTACACGGATAATTGAACTCTGTTTGGTTTTTATCTTTTGTGGCTATCTTCCTGCAATAGACACACATTCAGCTTTTGACTTACTTTTAGTATACCTTGAGGGGGCGTCATCATCTTAGGCATCCTTGATCTCATTGTGATGTCGTGGGTACCGGCGTAGGACTTCAAGGTTCCACGGAATCTTCTCGGAACCTGGTTGGTCGTTCTGGTCGGTCCGATATCACTTAGCTTGGTTATACCTTGATCCTCTCGTCCAGAGTGCCCATTGTTCTTCGGTGTTCTTCGGTGTTCTTCGGTGTTCTTTGACACGTCCAGTCATGTCAAGACGGGCGGCCACCAGTTCAATGTGAACTGGGACTCTTGGTCGCCCCCATAGGCTTGACCCGTCGTCCGGTAGTTGACCCTTCCAGACTCATTACGTCTGGGGTACTCAACCCGATCCATAGCTGAACGTAAGAACGTCACGTCCCGCAGATAACACCAAGTCACGCTTCTGTATCCACTGATGTATCAGCTTTTCAGCCAATCACCATACTTCACAGTAGAAAATCTCGATTCCCATCGTGTCGTTCATCCCGAGCCAAGGAGTCGTTCGAGATTCTCAAGCGGAAGATTGTGCCGACGCCGTTGCTCCGACATCCAGACCGGACCAAACCTTTTCATCCTGGACGACGTCACTGTTATCGACGCCGAATACAACGGACTCCCGAAGGGTTTACAAATGGCCCGTGAGAGAAACACCACAGAGTTGGGCGTCGTTGGCGACTCCCGGATTGTCATCCAGCAGGTCCAAGGTCTTATCAACTACCATCAACCGAACCTGCAAAGGAAGTTGGCCGAATGCGAATCCATGAAAGAACACTTCACTTCTCTCAGATTGGTACATGTAAAACGGGATTTCAACCAGGCCGTTGACTATATCACTTCGAAGACACTCGTGCTTGACGACGCCTGGAAGGTGTGGCGAAGTCGGTGACAACTTTTTGCCGCCCAAGTGTATAGTGCTCGCGTGCAACCCTCGATGGGACCAAAAGTAGAACTTCCAGGAGGAGAACAGGCGGGTATACCACCAAACGAGAAACCTCGTTCGGAGTTGGCGTGTGTACCTTGCGTAATCCCCTTCTCGGACCGTTTATCTTCGGCGGACCGGATTCCACCTAGTGAGTTGTTAATATATGGGTATAGAAATACAAGAGTACTGAGCGTGGACGTATACCTCCGAACGACGCTCGTACAGTTAGTGAGAAGTAGTGAACTACTAACCAGATCCACTCCCAGAGTTAAGATAACCAATCTCAAAAAATACATAATACAAATACTAACAACTGCATGTCACTTATTCTTTTGGACCCTCGGACGGTGGGTCAACACTCCAGTCAAATTGGGTTCTCCGCTTGGAAGTACTGGTCAACCTCAAAACGAACCCTTACCAATATCATTCTCTTCTACTCACGCACCACCTCCGTTTGGAGGGAAATAGGCAGACCTAATACACAGTCCTATCACGCAGTAATCTATCAATAATTCCAGGGACCGATCACTAACAAACCTCCCAGATTGCAGTTAATATGGAATGGATAAAGCTTCTCTGCGAAGGAGTGTGCTTCCCAACTAATAATATGGAATAGAACGGTTCACTCCCGGTGTGCAAGCCCGGGTCCCCGCACTAACTGTGAACTTGACCTTTTTGGGGGGTGAGAAAGCACGTCCCTTTTGCACGATCGGTGTGTCTGGATGTCGACGTTCTGGCAGTCAGACCTCCGGGGGCGGTCCCTAAAAACGCGGTAGGTTGCTGTCCTCTGGTCCCAGGCGATATTCGCCTAGCTCCCGTGCTCGGAATTACGATGCACTTGCGGGTCTTGAGGCAAAACGGATTCTGTTATTAAGGTTATCTTGGTTTCTCTCTCTCTTTTTTATCTTGGCTAGAGGATCTCTGCTGGAGGTCTCTTGCGTTCTTGGCGTCGATCTTCGACACACACTCTTCTGCTATCTTGATTTTTGTATGGAGCGCGTCCCAGCTTCAACTTTGGTGGCGCGCAATCGTCCAACACGTCGGGTCCGCATCCTCGCACGTGGGTGTGACTCAGTGGGTGGCCGTGGTACATAAGTACCACACTTCGCTCTTGACACATCTTGGGATCTGACTTGACTTGGACTTCGTGTGGTGGCTCATCTTGGAGCATCACCCTCTTCGTGACTTCACTCTGTGACTTCCTCCTCCTGGAGGTCACGTCACTGCCTGACTCTTGGACTTCTCTCCTCTTGGAGATCTTCACCCTTGGACATCTTCTTTTGGAGTTCTTCTTTCTTCGACTTCTCCTCCTGGACTTATCCTTTCTCGGACTCCTGACGCTTGACATCTCCTCTTGGACTCTTGATCACGTATTGCTCGGAGTCAGGTTATTCTCTGGGTGTCGCTTCCGTGCGCATTGACTCCCGGAGCCGAGTGCACAGGGCTGGGCTAATTTGGCTTGGTCACTTCGTGTCAAAGGTCCAGGGGGAAGGCGAACGACGTCATCTGGAGCAGGTATCTAAGATCCCTGAGCAATTGATGAAATCGCGAGCGAGTCCCGGAGTGGATATCCGTGTCCGGGAAAGTTTGGCTTACGTGAGTTTCCAAAAGGAGAATGTGGACTTTGGCTCCGAATCAGCTCCGCTTCCAAACGCAGCTCGAGTCATGGCAGCCGTGACCCGGAGTGGTACGCAGAGAGAAGCGGAAGTTTCCACCCGAGCGCCTCCTGGACCGTTGGAGTATCAAGCCGAACGGTGGCGCCGCATCAAGGTTCATCAGAGGAGTGATTAGTATCTCGCAGAGCTGGTGAGGTTTCTGAAAGGAGATTTCGAGTCGTTCTCGCCGCGACGTCTCCGGAAGACCAACAAGGTCGCTGTCTTGTTTGCGTTAGATTCTCGAGGAATATTATACCGTTTGGCACGGTCTACACACGAGATCGACCGCGAGATTTCGCAGATGAACCACGACTAGTTGTACCGAAGGTTCTCCAAGCGGACATTTTACATTATGCCCACGAAGACTACCAAGGCGGACATCAAGGCAAGACTCGAACCCATGAACGACTTCGTTTGGAGTTTTACTGGCCTGGAATGGATGCGGATGTGGATCGCTTCGTGGAAGAATGTGTGGATTGTGCGAGTGGAAAAGGGCGACCTCCGAACCCCGGTCCGTCGCCGGGAGATATCACTCCACGACGACTATTCGAAGCTGTGCCAATGGACTTTGTGACGCACATGCCCAAGTCAGCTCGAGGAAAGACGTTCTTGCTGTTGTTCCAGGATATCTTTTCAGGATACGTCATATATAAACCCATGAGCTCCACAACGGCTCAGGACGTCGCACAGGCGTACGAGGATCGAGTCTTCCGGAGGTTTGAAGCGAGCTCCCTGATCCGTCATGGACAAGATCCTCGATTCATGAGTGAAGTTTTCACCAGGTTCCGAGAGCTTTTAGGGGGTCGACAACGAGCGACTTTGGCATATCCACCCCAAGCGAATGGGCAGCAAGAGAGGTCCGTCCTAACGGTGATACGGAGTGTCCGAGCGTACATCGCAGAAGCGGATCAAAGCGACTGGGATGACCACGCTGAGAGATTGATGTTTGCGCTGAACACGTCTTTCGATGCAACTCATTTGGTGACGACATTTTATCTGGTTCACGGATGGGACGCTCAAGGGACGCTATCTGCGATGTTAGGACCCCGACCTTCGAGCATACAGGAGAGGACTGCATACGAGTGGCGCCGCAAGTTTCAACGAGATTATAGTTACGCCCTCGCGTGTGCGGAAGGTGTAATTGGGCCAGGATTGGCCAGTGTCCTTTTTAAGGAAAAGGGTTGTTCTCTGGTGCGGACCACACCGGTCGGTGCGGCCCACAGGAACTGAGTGCCACACACCACGATGGGTACTGTGTACCAGAGCCTCTTAGATAGAATATTCCCCGTAGACCTTTCCCAAGTAATATGTTAAGTCAGGGGTAGGTCGTACTTAAGGACATCGGTGCCCGAGAGCCAACCGCTGAGGAAGATCGCAATTTAGACAGGGATTCAGTATGCAGATAGAAAACAACAGATAAAAACTTTATGAGTGTTATTAATACAAGTTAACTCTAACCTTCAAGTGTTCAAGTCTCTTTAATACTCGGTATTAAATGAGAGGGCCTTTTGTACTAAGGGCAACAGAGACGCCATGTGTCTGTTGCAGTTAGCGTGTTATGTTTCCTGTTAAGCTACCCCCGTCACACCTGGTAGCACTTGTAGTCAATCCCGCGACCGATGCGGATCTCTGCAATCATGGTCTCTTTGAGTACAGAAGACTCAGGAAGTCGGCTGCTGGCGCGGCAGGACTTTCTTCACCTCTCCGATGCCCAGTGGGCTACGCTGGAGATGATGGTCAGCCTCCTGGGCGATGCAGCCTTCGCTCGATTTCCCAACCTATCAAAGGGCGCGCGTGGAACGCTTCGACAAGTACGAATTGTCGCTGATTGCTCACGTGAGCGCTGCTGCGCAGGAAGCCGCTCGTGCAACGATGCGAGCTGAGGCACAGAGTGCGACATAAGCGGGATGTTTGCATCGTTGTATGTACTTACTCTAAATGCAAGGCTGTTCGGCCATACTTGTATGCAGATGCTGCGGCTGCGAAGCAGGCTGAGCCGATATGTAGGAAACTGATCTCGTCCTACAACCAAAAGAAAATGTGCCCCGCAAATGGGGTTAATTCTGGTACTATTTATTTTGGTTTGGTAGCTGTGTTAACATTGTGGGCAATACAGTAGGGATACTAGCGAATATGTCAACGTTATCGTCAATATATTACTACATAACAAGTCAAATGCTACCGAGGTTGTATTTTTCGCGCTGGCGCGCATCTGATTGGCCAATTGCCTGATATTGGCATGGTTCTTGCCAGCAGGGAGGTGATGCCACGGTAAATGCAGCAGTATTGTTTGCGATACTGATTGCACTGAGGGTTTGCCTCTGCATAAAAAAAAAAGTGTTTTGTTTCTCTCTTCGGTTGCAAAGATCCAGGTATTATCAAAATCGAAAAGCACGACGATACCAGAGCGATATAAAACCATTACATGCGAGCTCATGGCATTTAGGATAGATCATATCTTCTGCACGGGCACCACCTTCACCCACGCCCCATTGCCGGAGATCGCCCCTGTAAGTGTGTGTCACTATGTAACGGGGTTACATGGAATAGTGACTCTGTCACTATTCCCTGCCACTATTCATGGATGGTTACCCAAAGGTCACTCCCCTGGGTAGTGACCCAAGTGGCCTCAGAGCCAACAGATACATTTTGTATGACACAAACTATAGGGAACTTAGGATTTGTATGCAGGCCAAATCCGTACCAACCTATAAATATATTCAGTCTTAGATCTACCGCTTTACAAGTCAAGTCAAGCGTCCCCTTCAGGCCAGGGACACGTGAACGGCTGTTCACTTGGAGTGTGTATACTCCTGCTTCCTCTGTTAAGAAGTACTGTGTGCCCCATCACACTTAGTAGCACTTGTAGTCAATCCTACGCCTACGCGGGTAGATTGGACTACCTGAATCCTCTGTGGTCTCATCGAGTGAGCCAAGATGGATCGGACGGCGTTTCCTCATCTGAGCGACTCGCAGTACGAGTCTGTTCGGAAGATGGCAGGCATCTTTGGGATAGATGTCCTGCGTAGCTTTGCGGTGGCGACGCCGGCTGAGCAGGTTGAGCGTATCAACGCGTTCGACACCTGAGCGAGGGCTCATCGCCCACGTTCAAGGGCTGCAGGCCACTGCATCCCTGCCGAAGCCGGTGCAACCGAAGCCATTGAGGCTGAAGGTTCACCCCTTTGAAGGGAAGGAAGGTGAGAACCTACACTTCTGGGTTCGAGAGGTTGAGCTCGCGGTGGATGCGGCTCTCGTCTCGGACGAGCGACTCCGTGTCGCCTATGCGCTCTCTAACCTTAGTGGTTGCGCTAAGAGTTGGGCGTACAAGCGCGAAGCGACGACGCCTGGATGCTTCGCATCATGGTCCCAGTTGTGTGAGCAGCTGCGGGCCGCGTTTCTTCCGGCGAACAACGAGTACCGCCAGCGCTCGCGCTTCCTCGCCTGCATACAAGGAAGGCATGAGTACATCCAAGACATGCAGGTACTCACTGCGTCTCTGGTGGGGAACCCCCTGCCTGAACACATCAAGGTAACTGTGTTCATGGACGGCCTGCGCGTCGGCCCCGCCCGCACCCAACTTTTCCGTGTGCAAGCAAGCACTATGGAGGAGTCGATCCAGATCGCCCTCCAGGAGGACTACAGCCACAAGCAGACCCGTACCCCCGCCACGGTATGGCAGAGCAACCCTACCTCTGTCGGTGAGCCGACTGGTAGCTCCGGCAATGGAGCGACCAACGGACCTATTCCGATGGATCTGGGCATGGCCGAGCAGAGTGACATTCGCTGCTATGGCTGTGGCAAGCTTGAACACATGAAACGTGCCTGTCCTGCGGGAGGACTGAAGAAGAAGTTCTCTTCGAAGCCCTTTGGCTCTAGGGGTCGCTGGCAGAAGCCGCGCCCCAGGAACCAGGGGAACGCCGGACACCAGTAGGGGCGGGGTACCCTACTGGGGAAACTCTAAATCTTCATGAGGGACGTGCAGGTGGCGCACGTCATGGGGACTTAGCCCCTGAGAGTCTATGTACTCTCGAAGCGGAGAAGGGTAGCGGTGGGCTGCTTGTGGTGCACGCGAGTGTACCGGGATACGATCATCCCTTGAGAATCTTGATCGATTCTGGGGCGTCAAAGAACTTTGCACTCCGCCAGACTGTCGCATGCAGTCGCGGCAAGTATGCCGATGCGCTGCGAGGCAGCAAAGGCAACGGGTCGGTCTCCGTCAGACTGACCGACGATACGGTGGTAGAAGTACCTCGGGTCCACATGGACCTCGCTGTCAAGTTTGAAGACTTCGACAGCACGGAGCCGTTCTTGGTCCTAGACATGGACAAGTACGACTTGATCCTGGGCGTGCCGTGGCCGGAGAAGCACGAGCCCTGGATCGACTGGCGCGGCAAGGCCATCGGGGCCAGCCGTCCCCCACGATCTGACAGAGCTTTGATGAGTCATGTACCCACCTCTGGCAGCAGCTGGGGCGCCCGCGAGGGCCGCCAGGGCGCATCAGCGGCTAACGAGGTTTTGGGAGTCGTCGAGACTGACGACGACTTCGGCCGGGCCGGTCAAGGCCTGAGAGTGGAGGTGCCGGATAGCATCGACCAGGTGGGTAACTTAGGTCCACACACGGGTAACAAAGTACCGTAGGCAGCAAGGGCTGCTGGAGAAGGCGCTGGCAGCGCTGGCGTGGGTAACCAAGTTCCACGCGAGGTCACTCAGACCATAACTGATGAGGAAGGCACTGCAGGCGCTCCTGGTGTGGGTAACCAAGTTCTACACGGCGAGGTGGGTAACATAGTTCCACCCCGCAAGGCGGGTAACCAAGTTCCGCCCAAGAACGAGGCGGGTAACATAGTTCCGCTCAAGAACACCGCGGGCAACGTAGTTCCGCATGGGATCAAGGAGATAGGTGGTGCCGCCAAGGTGGTGCCACGGGGCGAAGACACACGAGGGTCACGTCGTAAGCCGGGCCTAGTCGCGTGGCCGACGACGCCAGTCGCCAGCGACTCGGAGCATCCAACTAAGGCTCCAGCCGCCGAAGAGTGATATCACATTTTCGACGGCGTGACCGGCCGCCGGGTCAAGGCAGGGGCTGTCGAGCTTACAGCTCTGCATGAGGTTTCAGAGTTGCTGAACGTTGAGCTCGCCATGGAGGACTTCTTGGCCGGGCTAAAGGTCGGGGAGATCGCAGAGTTGGTTCTCCTCCGACCGGAGTCCACGTCGACCGAGTTGAACTCATCCTCGGTCATGGACAAGGCAGTCCTGGAGGAGTTCCAGATGGACAAGGAAGTTCTGGAGGAGTTCCAGAGACAGCGCGCTTCGCGCATGGGTTCTGAGATTCTCCAGAACCCCCGGGACCCGGTGTATCCCTTAGTGAAGGAGTTCGAGGACGTGGTATCGAAGTATCCACCGTCTCAACTCCCACCGGACAGGGGAATCATGCACGAGATCGACCTCGTGCCGGGCACGAAGTACTGTGTCACGAGGCAATGGCCTCTTCCCCGGGAGCAGTGTGAAGTCATCGATGCCTTCTTTGCCGCCAAGGCGAAGACAGGCATGGTGAGGGAGTCGAAGTCCCCACACTTGACGCCTACTTTCTGTCTTCGTAAACCGAACGGAAAGTGGCGTCTGGTTCATGCTTACAACAAGCTGAACAGCGCGACGGTGCCAGCACAGACGCCAATCCCGCGCAAGGATGTGTTACTAAACAACATGGCCGGCTGCACGCTATACAGCGCGCTGGATTTGGTGGATGGCTACTACCAGATCCTGATGCGCGAGAGCGACATCCCTCTCACGGCTGTGAGCATGCCGAGCGGTATGCTCTGGGAGTGGCTTGTCATGCCCCAGGGGCTTTCGAACGCCCCGGCAACGTTCAATCGCTTGGTCACACAACTATTCCGACCTATGCGAGCGTTCGCACAGACGTACTTTGACGACATCTTCGTCCACAGCCGTGCCGAGGCAGACCAGACAGCCATGGAGGTACATCTCCAGCACCTCCGTCGTGTGTTCTAAGTCATGCGGGCGAACAAGCTGTATGCCAACATCGACAAGTGCGTGTTCGCAGCGGAGGAGAGCAAGGTCCTGGGTTGCTTCGTCAGCAGCGCCGGGGTCCGGGGGGACCCGGAGAAGGTGAAAGCCATCACGGCTTGGCCGCCACCTCGGTCGCAGAAGGACCTACGACAGTGGTTGGGCTTTGCCAACTACTTGCACAAGTACAGTGCTGGCTACGCCGGGTTGGCACGGCCGTTGTCAGATGTCCTGATGAAGGACGCCGACTGGCGCTGGGAACGCCGTCACCAAGATGCCTTCGACGACATCAAAGCGAGCTTACAGCGCACGCCAGTCCTGGCATTGCCGGACGAGACGAGGCCTTTCAGCGTTGTCTGTGATGCGTCCGACTACGCAATTGGCTGTGCGCTATTGCAGGCCGACGATCAAGGCCATGAACGGGTCATCTCGTTCCAGTCCAGGCAGCTCAAGGCAGCCGAACGGAACTACCCAAGGAGCTACTTGAAATGAAGTACGCTCTTGTCAAGTTCCGAGTGCACCTCCTGGGCTCAAAGCCCTTTGTAGTCTATACAGACCACGCGTCCTTGCGGACTGCCGTCAACTCGCCGCACCTCTCTCAGCGGATGGCGCGCAGGCTGTCCTTCTTCGCGGAGTACAACTTCCGCGTCGAGTACAAGCCGGGCAAGCTGAACGTGCTTGCCGATGCGCTGTCGCGCCGGCCCGACTACGAGCTTGCTCACATTAGTCAGGTCACGACGGATCTGTATGATCGCATCCGACTGTGGTACCAAGATGATGCCAATCTCGGACCTCTTGTGCGGTTCTTGGCCGCTGGTTCCGACGCCAAGGTCGAGTGGCTTACGCCACGACAACGTGCAATGCTGCCCCGATATGAGTGGGCTGATGGTTTGCTCCAATATCGAGTTGAGCCCCCCCCCCCCCCCCCCCCCGTATTCTCGTACCCAACGACGAGGATCTCAAGTACGACATCCTGGTGGAGGCGCACGACGCTCCATCCAGCGGCCATCTCGGCCGTAAAAGGACGTATGCGTCAGTCTCGCAGACGTTTTGGTGACGTCACATGTACAAGTGGGTCGCTACCTACGTCCGGACGTGTGAGACGTGCCAGCGCGTGAAGCCTGCGGGTCACGCCTCGGCACCATTGCATAGCCTGCCGGTCCCAGCGGACTGCTGGAAGTTGATGAGTCTCGACTTTGTTTCCGAGATCCGGCCGATGACCGTGGCAACACCGGTGTTGTTGCCTTTGTGTGCCGTCTGAGCAAGATGGTACACTTTGTTCCAGTTCGTGACACCGTCACTGGCGACGAGGTCGCTCGCCTGTTCATGGACTGTGTCTTCCGACACCACGGTCTACCCGAGACCATTGTCTCTGATCGAGACCCGCGGTTCACCGCTGCGTTCTGGCAGACGCTGTTTCGCCATCTTGGAACACGGCTGTCAATGTCGACGGCGGACCACCCGCAGACGGATGGCCAGACGGAGCGCGTCAATCGCGTGCTCGAGGACACGCTCCGCAGTATTTGCGCGGAGATGCCCCGCTCTTGGGCTGATCGCTTGCCCATGGTTGAGTTCGCGCTCAACAATGCGGTGCATGCTTCGACGGGCTTTACGCCCTTTTACCTCAATGGGTTGCGCCACCCTCAGCTACCGCTCATCTTACGGGGCCGCACCGGGGCTTCGGTCATAAGTGGGGGAGATGAGACGAAGCGGGTGAACACTTTTGTCGTCCAAGATGTATAGCGCGTCCGGGGTTAAAAGACTGGTATTCCAGAATGGACCAGCCCCGGATAACTCGAAACACACAGTAGAATGACTCGAGTCGGCGTGTGACCTTGTGCAATCCCTATAGGTGTCGATTAATTCGGCGGACCGTCTTTCAACCGGAAATGTAACAATCAATTAGATACAAGAATACAAAGAACTTCCAAGTTCCTTTCAACTGGGAGATCCCGAATGGAGGCAAGCTTACGAGCAAAGACCTTTCCCCAAACAACCACTCCTAAAAAAACCAATAACAATTCAGAGTTTGTATATGCAATATGCAGTCTGTCAACCTTAGGTTACAACCCGGATACAGAGAAATCCGGGTTGCCCAACGCGCACCACCCTCGAATGAACGAGGGAACCACAAATACAGTCCTAAAACAAGCAATCTAACTCGGATCTCAGGGGGTGATTGCTACAACCTCCTCAAACTACAGATGGAATATGAAATGCAAGGGTCCTCTTTCGAGTGTCCACAGGCAATTTAGGGATATGAAATGGGTAGACCAACCCGAAAGCAGCCTTTTTGGGTACCCAATTTGATTTGAAGCGTGTAGGTGAGAGTTCCTAGTGCAGTTGCACGACCTTGGACGTCCGTTGGTTTACGCGGCTCCCGGACCCTCCTTTGGATTCTCCTTTGGGTAGCAGAAACATGGCGTCGTCGTCCTCGGCGAATATACTCTCCAGGGTCAATGGCAAATGGATGTGAAGTCCACTTGGGCTCTGGAAGGCAAAACAAACTCTGATTATCTCTTCTCTCTCTCTCTCTCTCTCTCTCTCTCTCTCTCTCTCTCTCTCTCTCTCTCTCTCTCTCTCTCTCTCTCTCTCTCTCTCTTTGGCTATCATTTCTTTCTTTCTTTCTTGGTATCTGGGTTTTCGGCGGTCTCCTCTGCTCGGATCGCATGCACTCCTCCCGGATGACTGGGTTTCAGTATACTTGGAGTCACGTTGAACTCGCGGAGGGCCGCTCACTCATCTTGCACTGGCGGTAGTCTTGAGCAGTCGCACTTCGTGCGCTGGCGTGCTGTCACCACTTGATTGGCTTGTCCCGAAGATCTCGGGATTAGGCGTAGCACTGTCTGGATCTTGGTCTCATGTTCGCATGGGTGCCTGATTTGGCACGCCCCTGGGGCGTCGGTGATTGGTCGGTTCGTACTTGGATACGCTTGCCATCCGGGGTGGCATCCATCCGGGGTGGCATCTTAGTCATTCAGGTTGTCATTCGGGATGTACAGGATGTTCTTCGTCTGGACTTCCGCAGTGTCGTTCGGGCATCATGATCTTGAGGCACTGGGTGATCACTCGGCTCGTATGGGCAGGTCGCTTTCCGGGATACGTTCTACCGGAAGCGTTTGGCCCCTTCAAATGGGTACCTGCCGCAAAGGGAAGTCGGCGGCCGGACTGGGCACTATAACTCCATCCCGAATCCTTGCTTCGGGTGGGACGCCTCCGTGCCTGTGAGCCTATACGTGTTCCAAGTAACCGTCCCCGCGATCTTCAACCAGTCAGCACTTTCGAGTGTACCGTTCACGTACCACCCTGATTCCCGATCTCCATTCGACACTCTCTGGCTCTGCACCCTGGGCAGCTGCGAACTGGCCACTCTGGAAAAACTTCCAGTTGCCTCGCGTCAGAGAGGCTCGGAAAACCTTTTCCTCCCAAGTCTCGGACGTGAGTCCAGCCGCCTTGCGGAAGCAACTGTCCTCGTTTGTTGAAGACAGGCTGAACATAATCAGCAGGGTAAGAGATACCATGGCGCAAGCCCAAGACAAACAGAAGGAGTACTCTGACCGACATGGAAGAGGAAACTTGAACGTGTTTAAGGTTGGGGATCTAGTTCTCCTAGACACTAGAAACCTACCGCTAAACACTGTTAGCTCGGTCGAGAGCAACAAGTTGAAGCACCGCTTCATTGGACCCTTCACGGTCCTCAGTCGGCATGGCGCGGCGTACACCATAGACTTACCCAAGTCGATGACAACTCACCCGACGTTTTACGTGGGTCGTTTTAAGAGGTACCATGACCCTCTGGCTCTGGCTGAGCCGCAGGAAGCGGTGGGTGGCCCAGTGGGGAAGAGCAGAGCTCCTCGAAGCGCGGCGTCGGGTCGCGGTAAGGCGCCTGGTACGCGCGCTGGTCGTAAGACGGCGCGGCGTACATCGGAGCGGCATACGCAGGGGCTCCGTACGAGCCCTGGTCAAACTGGACCTGATACGAGTGGGTCTGCTGCTGCGGCGCGTGACCATGAAGCTCGGCCCGAAGGCCAGCAAGTCGTAAGACGCCAGGTCGGCTCGACGATCCACGCGGCCATGGAGATCGCGAGTCTCCCGATGCAGCGAAGCAACATCCGCACGGAACCCCTCCACGGCACCAGGCTGACCAGCACGAGAGGCAGCCTCGCCACCAAGGCCAACGCCAAGTGCGATCTCAAGGGCGTACACGCGGTCCCGGAGAAGACGAATCTCCTCTTGCTGAAGAGCCACCACCTGGCTCGGCGCCCCAGCATACGACTGCGTTGCCTCAGGCTCGTAGCCATGGTCGTGCGAGGCCACCGCCGGCCCTTCTTGATCGTAATGGGCAGATCCACTATCACGTGGGACGAGTCGTCTGGGAGCGGCGGCTCCATGGTAGTCGCCAGCTGCTCGTGAAGTGGAGGGGTTACCCTGAGTCGGATAACACGTGGGAGCCTGTTGAGCAGCTCCAGGCAGACTGCCCGAAGGCTGTTGCGCTATGGGACGAGAAGCAGCGGCAGCTTCGTAAGTAGTCCGTGGCTTCTTAGCCGGCGTACGGGGGACGGTAGCAGACGTAGTCGCACAGCGCCCATGCTCTTCACGAGCTTTGGCTCTCGCCTCTTGCTTGAGCTCGTCCATCTTCGGGCGGAGCTTGCGCTTGCTCACGAGTTGAGCGAACTCGATGCGGAGCTTGCGCATGTCCAGGATAGCGGACAGAGTGCGATTCTCACGGAGTTCTTTATACTCCTGGTCGGAATACCCCTTGCGTTGGACGTAACGCCAGAAGAGGTATTCCACTTCATTCCAGGTCATGTTCTCATTAGGCTTGACCCAGTGGAAACCCCACACAGGATGGAGCCACCCTTGTCCTCCGGCTTCTTGCGGAGCGTGGTGAACTTCTTCAGTGTGAGCTTGTGTGGTGCTAGTAGCACACACCGGGCGACTTCAATGTCGCCAAGAAAGAGTGGCTCTTTCTCAACGAGAGCACGCTCATTGGAACCCCTTGAGGTGTACCCGCCGATAAGGCCACGCGGAGCCGCGAGCTTCTCCAACAGCGCTGGCGCTCTGGTGCTGGGCTCGGGCGGGAAGTAGCCCTGCGGATTCGAGGCACCCCCGCCTGAAGAAGACCCGACAACAGTCGCGGCAGCCGACTGCCTGGCGTGTGAGCCCGAAGCAGGAGCTTGGTACTGCTGCTGCTCATCGAGGTCGTTCGAGACCTCCTGGTCCTCGTGGATGGTGCCCTCCTCGTTCTTAGACTCCGAGTCGCTGAACAGCTTGGAGCTGGAACCCCTGGGCGACGAACTAGGAGCGGATCGCTTCTTCGCACTGGCCTCCCCGGCCTTCGCAGCGGTAGCGGCCTTCGACGCTTGGGCACGCTCACGGCCTTGAGCGAGTGTCAAGCGCTTGACTGGCGGGTCCGCCTTGGGCTTGGAGCCCGCCGTGTCGCTCGGCGACATCTCAGCAACGGCCTCCGTATCGGCCATGGTGGTGTTGTCTCCCACCTGCTTGTCGTCGTCGATGGGCCCGATGTCCCCAGCCCCCTGCTCGGACGGAGCAGTTGGGAAGGGCGGGGAGTTGGACACGCCGCTCGCTGCCAACTGATCGTCTTTGGCAGCGTTCTCGCTGCCCTCAGGTGAGCTCTCACCAGAATGCACAACCAGCGTGCAGTTCTCGAGGTTGGCCGTCCAGTCAAAGCGCAGCTTGCGCCGCTCCGACTGTGACTGAGGGCTCCCCTCCTTGCCTGGTGCGGCCTCGGGAGTCTTGCTCCGACTCCGAGACCGGCGCTCACCCTCCGGCGTGCTGCCACGAGAGCGGTCCGCCTCCTCGGCCGTCTTCGTGGCCTCCTTCAGCGCGGACGAATCGTGCCGCTCTGGTATTCGGCCCTACGGCCCGGGGTTTTGAACGTGCTTTCGCACTGCGCACACTGCGCTTTGGAGGCATGCTTCCGGTCGACGTGGAGGCTTGCTCGGCGATGCGCCAGTTGCTCTGTGAGGTCCGAGAGCTGAGGCGCCAGAGCTCGCGCCGTCGTCGATGGATTTTGACTTTGCGAGTGAAATGTGAGTCGCCGGCGTAACCTCGCTCTGATTGGTCGATAAGATCGAATCTAAGTGGGGGAGGATATAACGGGGTTACATGGAATAGTGACCCTGTCACTATTCATGGATGGTTACCCAAAGGTCACTCCCCTGGGTAGTGACCCAAGTGGCCTCAGAGCCAACAGATACATTTTGTATGACACAAACGATAGGGAACTTAGGATTTGTATGCAGGCCAAATCCGTACCAACCTATAAATATATTCAGTCTTAGATCTACCGCTTTACAAGTCAAGTCAAGCGTCCCCTTCAGGCCAGGGACACGTGAACGGCTGTTCACTTGGAGTTTGTATACTCCTGCGTCCTCTGTTAAGAAGTGCTGTGTGCTCCGTCACACACTAAGCAGGTTATGGAGGAAGCAGCTCGCGTGGCCGCATTACCGCTGCAGTGGGCATCACTGGTCTGCCTGAAACATTTGACTACATGTTTATCGAATCTAGTGTGTTTATTAGCTATGAATTGGGGTGTTTGGCGGTGGCTACTGGTCGACTCTAAATATTGCGTTCAAGCGTCCTGGACGCTAAGGGTACTGTGACGAGCCCCCCCCCCCCACACACACACCCCGGATTTCTGGGAGATTTCCTCGAGCATCTGCCAGTGACCACTCTCAGATGAGAATCACTCGTGATTGGCCAGACAATGGCTGAACCCACCGCCTGTCATGCCATCTTCAACTGGCTTGAGATAATTCGAAGTGAAGTGGAACTGACCCAGTCCTGCCGAGAAATGACTCAGCCAAGCTACCCTGATGACAATGGAGTTTGAGCGACGGCAATTTGGGGCTGCCGAGCATTGGGTGACCACGGGCTGAGCGTGACCGAGCCGCGCGTGCCTTAGTGAGCTCTCGCTCAGCTTGAACGCGGCGAACCCAGCCTCGTTCACTCTCAGTCTGGAACAATGGAGTGACCCCGATGCTGGAAGCTGACAAGTCATCCGCGGATGAGCCCGCCTTGTGTCGGTGAGCCACTCGCTGAGCTCGGAAGCAGTGAGGACAACGATATCTCCACTCAGCTCGAAGTGGCCAAGTCGAGCGTAGCTGAGATCGGACAGCCTCAGCAGGGAGCCGCCGACTTCAGGAGATATGGGTTCGTGGATGGTGAGTCTTAGCGAGGAGGTGTCCGTCCCGCTCACGATGGAGCTCAGCTCACGATGGAGCTCAGTTGTTGCAGAGGTGTGCACATGAGCTCAGCCGATCAGCTCGAGTCTCAGCAGACTGCATGAGATCTCAGTGGAAGTGGATGCTGATGGACGCTGACTCTGAAGGTGTCGGGTGGATCTTATCTGAGCCCAGGGGGTCTTGGCTAGTCGCTGACTGTTGGCTGAATGGTCGCCACATGCTGGAGGGTCGCGTCATCAGATGATGACCGGGAATAAATCAGCTCTGGCACAAGCCAGGTGAACCCAGATGACTCACCTGGACCGGCCAATGAGAAGCCCGAGATCTGCCACTCATCAATGAAGCATCACGAAGTCACTTCCTGACGTCGTTGGACTTTGCTGAGCTCGGCCAGTCATTGGCCAGACTCATGTTGAAGCGCCGCTCGCCGTTGGCTTGCTGACAGCTCGCAAGACGATATCTTTCTTTTCACCTTTGTTTAGGTGCGCTCCGAAGGAAGTCGAGCGCCCTCCCTTGATAGGTCTTTGTTTGCATGTGTAAAGTATCAATCAGATTCGAATTTGCCCCGAAGCCCACAGCGTTAAGTTTGCTGCTGCGGAAAAGGGCGCCGAGGAGACTCCAACCCAAACTCAACTCCTAAACATAGACCTTTTGGGCGTACCTCGGTGTACCCATTATACTATTTCATATTTCCTTACGCGTTAGCAGGCCGATTCGGCGGCTGTACCTGGCGCGTATTTCATTTTCTTCTGGCGCTGAGCCTGGAACCCTGCTTTCCCCGCTCAGCCGTGTCGTCTACGCCAAGACGTGGTGCGCGGAAGTCCTAGGGCAGAGACGAGAACCCTGGACCAAGACAGGCTCAAGCCGAGCCAATTTCTCGGAGCCACCCTAGGTCGGGGGGGGGGGGGGGGGGGGCGAGTGAAGACCTGTGTACGCGGCGCTCAATTGGAGTGCCGCGCGGAAGTCCCAGGGCGCAGAGGCGAAAACCTTGGATCAAGACCGGCTCAACCCGAGCCAACTCTCGGAGCTATCCTAGGTCGGGGGGGGGGGGGGGGGAAGGGGGGGGGGGGCGAGTGAAGACCTGTGTACGCGGCTCTCAGCTGGAGCCGCCTGGAGGAAGAGGAGAAGCAAGGAAGACCGGGTCTGCGGTCTTGGAAGGAGCAGACAAGTGTGTGTGTGGAGTCGTGTCTACATAAAGAAAACCCCGGGGCAAATCGGGTCGAAGACACGTGCGAGCGAAGGCCTGTTGAGGAGCGAGGAGCCGGCTTCGTTTGGAGAGCATCATAGGACGACTGGACAAGGAACAAGAATATGTGGTTGGCTGACGTCTGGGCCCAAAGCGTAGCCCCTGCAAGAACCGTCAAGGGGATCGCAAGGGAGGCGCACACGCCGCGTTAGACCAAGAGTTCGGGTTCAGAGGTGGTGGCCGAGTTTTCGTCGAGTACAGCTGAGACCTTTCAGCTGAGACTCTAAGACTCTGAGCTCCCCTGGACTTAGATTCAAGGTTTGCTGATTCAAGGTACATTCAAGGTTTATTCAGGACGCTGGGAAGTTGCCCGCAACTCACCACAACTGGTGCGCGTGCCCGGATCAGGATACGACTTTGCACGGACGAGAGTCAACGATGTCGACTAAGCCAAGTCCAAGTGCGTCGAAAAGGAAAGGTGAGAAGACGGAGTCTTCGCTTCAGCGGAGCCTGCCTGTTGCTGGATTGCCGGTTGAAGTGGAGCCGAAAGAAGCTGATAAGTCTGGATCGAGTCGTTCGACCCTAGAAGTTTCGGCACCCAGCGCTGAAGTGGAGGCGACACGTCCAAGTGAGGCTGAACCAAGCGCTGAACCTGAAGCTCCCCCGATGCCGGAGGATGTTGTGCCGTCACTTAGGTCGCCTGAGATGAAACCGTCTGGGGCTGGTCGAGGTGACGAAGCGGGTGCTCATCCGAGCGCCCGAATTGATGAAGGTCGAAGCCAAGTTGTGCCCGCTGAGCACCAGAACATTGCGCCTCAAGATAAATCAGAGGCTTCGACGACTATCTCCCGACTGCCAAGTGCCAACCCGGAGCCAACTGCTGCGAATCCTCGCAGTAGCCAAGTCGAGGGTGGTGCACTGAGCTTTATGGGAAGTCGTGAGATGCAGCCGAGAGAACAGAGCCCAGCTTGGACTGGGACGGATCCTGTTCGGCTCAATTATGCTCCTGGAGCAGGCTATTTTGGCGCGGCAAGTGGCGGAGCCTGGTCGAGTTCACTTTGGCCAGATCAGCGACCGTTTCAACGACTGAGAGGCGTTCCTGAAGGAGGTGAAGCCCAGAATCTGAGCTTAACCCACCCTTCTGAGATGACCGAGGCTGGGATGATCACTTACGGCCGACCCCAGCTCGAGTTGTGGATGTCCCTCCCTCCTGGGATTGTACATCCCGTTGACATGGCGTACGCTCCACGTCACGAAGGTTATGATCTTTGAGGTTTCATCCGAGCGGCTGGAGCTACTGCTAGACATCTGATGTCAGTGACTCGATCTCCTGCAGCTCGGTGACTGAACGTCTTCAACGCTGAGCGGCGCCGAATTCCCATAGTGTCCGACCTCAAGGTAGTCCGAGTTCCGCTAGGCTTGATGCCGACTATTGCGTGCGTCGCCCTGCTTCAAACTATGCTGCATTAAGCTGGATATGAATTCCGGAACCAAGTCCCGACGTGGCACACTCTGGTTGAGGTGTCAGGAGTATCTGAATCTCAAATCAGGATGGAAGTTGAACGCATCGGACATTTCATCCGAGCTGAGCTGGCTGCTTGGAAGTTCGCAGTGGGGGCAACGCCATATTACGTTCGGCCCCCCTCGGATCCGAAGTTAACAGCTTCAGCTCTGACGAATGATCCCGGAACGGGCTTGGTGTTGGACAAGGATGGCGACGCTATCATGGATGAAGATACTCAACTGTGTTTGGGTCATGAGGTGGTTATGCGACTTCAGCTGACTGGCCTCCGAGCTAGAAGCCCAGTGTCAAGCCTTGAGGAAGAGCCTGCGCCTAAACGTCCGCTGCTGATGAGATCGTCGGCCTGCGGTTCCATCCCAAGCTGGCGTGACTCCAATGATGCTGCTTCTGAAGTTCGACCAGAAGCTATGAGTTACTCGGTGCCCAGTATGGTGGGTGTTGGTCCCAATTCTGATCTGTCCCTGATGGCGACTGATGAGAGCGGGAACATGTCGTACAGTTCGTCTGGCTCCTCGCTAATGTCTGTCACCGACGACATGCTCGGGTCAGGAACGCATATCCCTATGTCAACTGTTACAGTGATGCGAGGATCGACTGCGGGTGTTATGCGAAGTTCCGCTCCTGGAATGATGATTTCCATCACGCCAGACCCACCTCAACCTCATCCGACTCAGACGAGAACTGAAACAAGAGTGCCCATGGCCGAACACCCGGCTCAGATCCCACTAAATGGTAGTCCGGAGTCTAAGCGAACATCGGAGAGCAGGTCTGAGGTTGCTGCCGCTGGGCCTTACTTGGAACCGTCTCCAAGTGTCCGTGCGGGAACAGAAGGTTTCTGGTTTGGCCATTCCAACACTCGATTGAATGTCGACGAATCACCAACTCAACAAAATCTGGCCCGGAGCGAAGCTACTGCTTGGGCCCGGTTTACTGCGGAGCATGAACAACGAAAGAACACTGAGGCTCAGCTGCAAGCTGCTCTAGAAGACAACCGGCGTGAACAGACTAAGCCTCATGAAGAATATCAGAAACTGCAAGCTGCGAACGCTCAGATGTCCGACACTCAACGTAGAACTCAAGTGGAGCAGCGCAAACATCTAGAGGCTTTGGAAAGAGTGGCCGAGCAACGGGTTGCTGTTGAGGCCGAGAAACGTAAAGAGGATGATACCCGAGCCCAGCATCTTTTGGGAGTGCAAAAGAAACTCCAAGAAGCTGAGATCAGAGGCAGACAGGAGGAGCTGCAGAGGATTCACGATGGACATGCCGCTAAGACTCGAGCTGAGCATGATGTGGAATTGCTGAGACTGAAAGAGGAACACGCTCAAGCACAAGCAGCTCATGAGCGGCAGTAGCTAAACGGTAAGAAAAACTCCGTCAATTACTGGTCGATCAATAACGGCTTCGAGCTCAAGCGGACTCTCAGAATCAACCAAGTCATTCGACCAATTCGCAGGACCTCTCTCGAACTCCAGCTGAGTCGTCCGTGATTCTGACGGTGATCGACCCTGTCCTAGCGAAGCTCGACAGGCTGACAGATGTCATGCATCAGATGGTGCAGGCAAACCAACGCCAAGCTGAACCCACCGAGTCACGTGATAAAACGACTAAAACTCAAAGCTCATCTCAGAGTGGCCGGACCAAGTCCTCTGCTCGGACGTCAAGCTCTGCGTCAAAACGCAACAGCAAGACGCGTACGTCAAGATCTAAGAAGCCTGACGATGACGACTGGGGATCAGAAAGCTCGACCTCGAGCGACTCGTCTCAAGACGAACTCGAAGGTCAGTTCGGCGTTGCGGCTCCGTCTAAGAGCTCAGATGCTGTCTCCGGAACCCGAGTCGTAGTCGAAGCTATGATCCCTCATGACGCTCTGGAAAAGTTCGACGAGCGAGGCCCTCTTGATGATCGCGTTAACTGGTGGGAACGGTTCATGTACTACGCGACTATGGCGCCATGGGACGAGAAGACTAGGATCGTTCAACTGAGAATGAGGCTCTCGGGATCTCTGAAAGATTGGTGCGCTCAGCTGCCTGATTCTACACGTTCAGACTGGAAGAAATTGTCGCATGTGTTCAATAAAGAGTGGCGCCGCAGTATTGGTTCGAAGGCCGAGCGGTATTATGCTACGGAGATTCGTGAGTCAGAAACGCCTCGGATGTTCTTGTATCGACTCAACCGAGCTGCCAAGAAAGCTGACATCGCTTTTGAGAGACCAACCACAGAGCGTGAAGCTCATGTCCGCCGTTTCATCAAGGCATTAAGTGATTCTCGGCTGAAAACTACTCTCCAAGGTCAGCGGTTCGACACATTGAGTGAATTGGAAGAGACTCTGAAGCGCATCGAAGCTCTGAGACAGGATGAACGTCACAAAGATCGTGACTACCAACAGAAGAAGCGTCCCACTCAGAACCTGCAGTTTGGCTGATTCAAACCTCAGCCACGCCGCGGAGAGGGTCGAGCTTTCATAGCTGACAGCACAGGGATGAATGCCGAAGTTGGGCGACAAGTCCACTTCTCAGAGGAAGATTTCCCCAGACATGAAGCAGATTCCGAAGCAGAGCAGACCAATCAGGCTATGAGAGCTGAGCCGCTGAGCCACAACCCAGCTCAACCGCGATGAATTCGGTCGGAACTGAGCCCAGCTATTCAGCTACGATGACCGATGAAGACATTTTCAGAGTTGCTGAGCGCTTGGCGTGGAAGCCAAAGTCTGACGCTCAACCGTTTGGAAGAGGAGCGCTCCAACGTGAAGAATTTACATGCAGCGAGTGTGGAAGAAAACGCCACAACACCGAGAACTGCTGGAGCAAGCTCATCTGTGGACGATGTCATGATGAAGGTCATCCTACCCAGTACTGCAAACGTCAACCGTGCTCGAAGTGAGGCGATTACCATCGTCGGGGGTTGTGTGACATGTGGGCGGCACTCAAGACGGTTCGCGAGACTATCCGTGCTGGAGGGTCTCTCCAAAGCATTGATCCTGAGATCGGCAACTGCTGGGTGGCTCGGATCCTGAGACGCCGTTAAACCACTAGGCTCGCTGGTCAGGGAACCAGTGCGTGACGAGCCGAAGTCCCAAGTGTTGAGTGCATTTGCATATGTGGGCCCAGCCCTTCCATGTTGGCACAACGATAACCCCAAATGTATGAATTCATCTGGCGAAGCTTGCGTTTATTCCGGTATGGCTGAAGTCGATGACCTAATCTCGGAGCTGGAGTTTGAGAACCATCTCGAATTCGCTCTGACTTATGGTGAACGATACGGCTGGTGGAGTACGCATACTTTGGTCGGTGAAAAACGTGATATGGCGATGGTACATGGTGCAATTTTCAATCACCGGACTCAGATCCTGATGGATACGGGAGCCACGACGAGTATAATAAGTTTAGACCTTGCACGCAGGTTGAAACTCAAGCTCAGTCGTGGTCACCGTCCCAGAGTCGTAGGGTTCGGGGATGTTCCAACGTATGCTACCGCTCAGGCCAAGATCAAGCTGACCCTCGGAGTTCGCGTGGTCTATGTGATGACAGTCTGGGTTGGTAACATTGGAGCAGGTTTGGATTGCCTGTTAGGAATGGATTTCATGGTCGCTGCCGGAGTTCGGATCTGTGCCCGTGAAGGTGTGGTCCGGCTCCCCGACGAAGAATCATTGCTGCTAGTTGGAGGCTCTGAGATCAATCACGTCGGACTGGAAGTGGATGTGTCGTTAACTGAGTCGGTGTGGCTTCAGCCTGGACGATCTGTGACTCTCCCGGTTAAGGATTACCAAGCTAAACCCGACAAAGTTCAAGAATGGGCTGGACGAGGTG
Organism: Phytophthora x cambivora; assembly: GCA_033557925.1. Lineage (NCBI taxonomy): Eukaryota > Oomycota > Peronosporomycetes > Peronosporales > Peronosporaceae > Phytophthora > Phytophthora x cambivora. The sequence goes on along the minus strand of JAUCEB010000024.1, from coordinate 33,954 downwards.
ATCAATGGGTAACGCAGTTTATCTTCGGTCCAGGAAAGAAACCGAAGGCGGTTAAAGTGGTGAACATCTCCAATCGGACAGCTAGACTCAACCACACCACGGTAGTGGCATGTCTGGTCGAGAGAGGATATCTACCACAAGGAGAGCGGTTGGTTCGACCTCAGTCTCAGAAGTATAAGGAATGGACCGCCCTGGTCTACGAAGCCGAACCTTCAGCAAAATATCTGAAACTGGAGGAGTTGATTGCTCAGCAATCGGAGCTTAGAGCCCCGCCCGCCGTCGAGAAACCGGTGTATACCTGGCCCAAGAAACTGTTGTTGGCTAAACGATCATCGAAGAAGGATGGTATTGAATCTGATGCGACGGAACCTCGAGCCTCAGCTTACATGGTGAACACTCTCCCACAAGAACGATCGACGGGAGTAGCAGCTCAGGGTGATCAGGATGAAGTGACCCAAGATGAGATGTCCGCCTCCCTAGTGGACTTGTTCCCAGAGGATGATTCTCCCGAACCACCCTGGTCGCCCAGATCTGAAGTGGATTCCGAGAGCGTGGGAGTCGAAGCTGAAGATATATCGACCAGCGGTGAGTCGGAACCAGAACTGGTATCACAGAGAGTGTTTGGCGGAGGTACTGCGGCTTGTGAAGCTCAGAAAGAGTTGGTGGAAGTATTCAAAGCTGAACCAGTTGATTTCGTAGCTGAGCCCGTATCTCGATTAAGAGAGTCTCTCGCCCGATGCTTGCGTCTAGAGATTGACTTCACTGACGAAGCAGACGCCACAGTGTATTTCGACGAAGGGACTGAGCTGCTGAACGACCTCAGAAATCAGTTAGCTGCACTTCTTGAGTTGAAAGATCTCAGCCCGAAGGCAGACCTGACTACAGCAGATATTGGGGAGCCAGGAGTGACGACAAAGGACATGGAGGATCAAGTTCGAGCAATTTTGGAGAAGCATCACGCCAGCTTTCTGGGAGATGGGAATGCAGTTCCCGCCCCAGCCAGAGGCGTGGTCTACGGTTTGGACGTAGGTGACGCCAAGCCTGTCGCTCAGAGATCGAGACCCATTCGCCCCCAACACCTTCGGAAGGTTTATGAATTACTCGAGAAGTTGGTCCAGACAAAGCTGATCGAATATTCGGACTCAGACTGGGCTTCGCCAATTGTCATTGTAATGAAGAAGATTGGGGTTGACATCCGGCTTTGCATCGACTTCCGGCTGGTGAATCAGCTGATCAAGCTCATGCATTTTCCCTTACCTTTGATTAACGATTTGTTGATTGGGTTTGAGAGTACGATGTGGTTCCTGAGTTTGGATATGGCTAGTGGATTTTGGGCAGTGCCGATGACTTTGAGGGCGAAATATATCTCAGCTTTCATCTGTCCGTTAGGACACTTTCAGTGGACAAGGATGCCGTTCGGATTGAAGAATGCCCCACTGATCTACCAGCAGATGTTGGATAATTGCTTGTGGGGATTCGTACGTCTTCCCGCTTCAGAAGAGTCTCAAGTCGACGCCGACGTATTGAAATTTCTAGGAATCCGAACTGACGGCTCAGATGAAGAGGAAATGTCTATGATAGCTGAGGGTATGACTGTTTTTCAGAGGAATATCCCAGCTCCTCCACAGCTGAATCCGGTGTTGGGACGAAGTTCATACATCAATGATATCGCCTACGGAGCTGAGACCTGGGAGCAGCTGTGCGTGGATCTCGACCGGCTTCTGTACCGGCTGAGGTATTGGGGAATCTCCGTAAGTCTGCCTAAGAGCGAATTTGGCAAGTAGACGATCTCGTATTTGTCTCATGAAATTGGAGCAGAAAGGATCCGAGCCAAGCCGAAGATAGCTAAAGGTGTGAAAGGTCTCCCGTTCCCGTCGACACTGAAGGGCGTGCAGTCACTCCTGGGGAGTCTGAACTATTACAACAAGTTTATCGAAGACCTCCCAGTCATCGCAGCTGTGCTCTACGAATTGACGGATGAGCAGATTCGAGCTGGCCGAGACCTTAGTCGAGCTAAAGAGGCTTTCGAGGTTCTGAAGCGGAAGATTGTATCAACGCCTCTGCTCAGACATCCTGATCCTCAGAAGCCGTTCGTCATCATCGTTCACGCCAACCCTTGGGCGGCCTGCGCAGTTCTGGGCCATGAGTACGACGGAGTCATCCTCCCAGTTCGTTTCACAGGGAGAGTTCTGCATGACCAAGAGCTCAGGTACCACCCCGCTGAGAAGGAAGTGGTGGCGCTGATCCGAGTCCTCCGAGTATTCTTCACTATGTTGGCTGGGACGAAGTTGATCAAAGTCTATACCAGACACTCGGTGCTGAAATGGATATTCAAGTCGAAGTCACTTAAAGGACGTTGTGAACAATGGGTAGTGCGACTCGCCCCTTGGCCGTTAGAAATCCATAAGGTTCAACGAGATGAGACGGTTTAGCTGCCATCATGGGCGCAGGTATTACTCCCCGAGATAAGCTCGACCAGATCGCTGAGCATCTCGTCCCGGCCAAAGGACAAGTAATTCGTGCTCCACCAATCAGTCTAGAAATGCTGGAGGCCGATTACGAAGGTTGGCTGCTCAGCTTCGACGGCGCCGCTATGATGTCAGATCGACGAGGCTCGGCTGGGTGTGTTTTATGGAAGCTGCCGTCCTGGGATGTGATTGAAGCTCGAGGTTTCCATTTTGAGGATGCAACAGTAAACGAAGCTGAGTACCACGGAATCGAAGGCGCGAGGATGGCTTTGGCTAGAGGAATCTCAGAAATAGTGATTGTCGGAGACTATCGTATTGCCATTCAGCAAGCTCAAGGGCTCATACAATGCTTGAACCCGAGACTTCAGCTCCTGCTCAACGAGTTCGATGAACTCCGCCCGAAGTTCAGGTCGGTGAAGCTAGTTCATGTCAAACGCGAATTCAACGCCGCCGCTGATTATTTGACTTCAAAAACTTTGGCGGCACGGTGTGAAGTTGCATTGGAAGACCCAGTGGAGCTATCTCAATTGAAACAGTTGAACCATTGCGGAGAAGCTGGTTCGAGAGCCGATCCCTGCCGATGAGAAGGAGTCGAATAATCCTGTTGAAGTAGAATCGAAGATCGTGCCTGAGCCCGTGTCGCTTATCCAAGCTGCAGAGCCCTTGTCTCCAGACGCTAAAATATTTGTCGTCACTCCGAGACAGGCTCGTGCGGAAGGGAGCCCCGTTGGAGAAGACAGGAACGCTGAGCGGGATGAGGCCACTGCATCTGAAGAGGAAACTTCGGGATTCTCTCCTGAGACAGCCACACCTGCCGTGGCAATCGCTGAAAAGTGGCGGCGTATCTTGGCTCAGCAGGGAGCCGAGCTCTGGATTCGAAGACTTCTGGATTACCTGAAGGGAGACCTGATCGATTTGCCCGCTGCTGAAGCTGAAGATGTGGCCAAGATTGCCAATCAGTTTGTCTTGGACTCTCGCGGAGCTCTGTACTATCTGAGCCGAGCTACACCAAACAGACCCCGAGATCAAGCTGAGATGCTAAGACTAGTAGTCCCTCGTTCGCTCCAAGATGATTTATTACATCTGAGCCATGAGGATTTCCAAGGAGCTCATCAAGGGATTACCCGAACTTTTGAGCGACTACGCCGAGAGTACTATTGGCCCGGGATGTACGCTGATGTGGAACGTTTCGTCAAAGAATGCGTGGATTGTGTGACGGCTAAGGGAGCTCCGTCCAATCCTGGGCCATCACCGGGAAATATCCTGGCCACTCGGCCTTTTGAGGCGGTATCAATGGACTTCGTCACGCATCTGCCTAGATCGGATCGAGGCAACGTGTTCCTCCTGCTCTTCCAATGCATGTTCTCAGGTTTTGTGATATGTAAACCGATGACCTTAACAACGGCTCAGGAAGTGGCAGAAGCTTGCATGGACTGAGTATTCGAGCGCTTTGGTGCCAGTGAGATGATCCGTCACGATCGCGATCCCAGGTTTATGAGCGAAGTGTTTGCGAAGATTCGAGAGATGCTGGGGAGTCGGCAGCGAGCCAAGCTCGCCTATCGGCCCCAGGCTAATGGACAACAAGAGAGATCAGTCCAGACTGTGATCCGAGCTGTTCGAGACTATGTAGCTGAACCCGATCAGAGTGACTGGGACGACGAGGTTAAGAAGTTGATGTGGGCTTTGAACACGCCCTTTGACGCCACTCGTCTCGACACCCCGTTCTACTTGGTGCATGGCTGGGACCCCCAGAGCACTGTGTCAGCTATGCTAGGACCTCGCCCAGCAGGAGTGGATCAGAGGACGGCTTACGAATGGCGCCGAGGTGTTCAGAGGCAGTATGAGTATGCTCAGGCTTGGGCGAAAGATCTCCAAGCTCAAGCAAAGGCCAATCGTTCGGAAGCTCAGACCAAGATCTGGCAAGAATTATCTGAGAGACTCAAGAAGGGTTTCGCAGTGGGAGATGCGGTCTGGCTGTATTTGGCCAGAGTCCAGCCTGGGCTGACGAAGAAGTTTGCACATCTGTGGCACGGACCTTTCAGGATCCTAGAAACGTCAGACGATTTCCGATGTAAGCTGAAGATCGAGGGCTCAGGGTATAAACTTGGGTGCACGTGAGTAGGGTGAAGCCGAGAGCTCTTTTCTCAGACCGTCCGACTGAAGAGATCGAGGTCGCTGAAGAAGACGATTTCGACGCCGCCCTTCTTGGTGAGGATGTGGATGATCCTGACGAGGCTCGGAGCGAGTATGAAGTCGAAAGCATCCAAGATTTTCGCTGGGTGAAACGGACTCGGACTTCGAAACGAGTTCGCGAATACCTAGTGAAATGGAAAGGTTACTCTGAGCTCGATTGGCTACCTATGTCTCAGCTGAACTGTGGAGCACTTCTCTACGACTTCAACAAAGGTGCCAAAGCACAAGCACCGTTCAGAGCAATGCAAGCGGGTGATGAGTTTCCAGAGCCTGAGGCTCAGTAAGTGCACACTTGCTGAGAAGTGTGTATGTGTTTGGTGTATGCATGAAGTTGTAAGATTTTTATGTTTTACGATTTGGCTATCAGTGGTGGAAAATCTGAGCTAAAGGTGAGCTGGAGGAATGAAGAACAAGACAAGTGTGGTCAAATGGAAGGTGCGATATGTGTTATGAATTACACCTGAAGAAGAGTTCGCCAGATATTCCTTAAGACTCATAGCAGAGCTGCGAGCACATCCTCGAGGTCGTCGTGTGCGAAGCTTGGGTCAGGGACGAGAGGGTTCTGAACGCGTTCTTGATCGCTGAGCAACTGCCGAGTCAGCTCGACCGGTGCCAAGTTCAGGATCACTGCGTTCAAGCGTGATATTCCAGCGCCGTCCCAGATGGGTCCGGTGATTGGACGTAGCTCGTACATTGACGACATTGCTCACGGGGCACCAACCTGAGATCGGCTGTGCGAAGATCTGAATGCCTTGTTGTTTAGACTCCGCTATTGGAATATCTCGGTCAGTCTCCCCAAGAGTGAATTTGGCAAATTGTCTATCCCATACCTCTCTCATGAGATTAGTGCGGAAGGACTTCGAGCCACGCCCAAGATCGCTAAAGGCGTCCAGGACCTCTCATTCCCGAAGACACTGAAAGGAGTCCAGTCTTTCCTGGGAAGTTTGAACTATTATTACAAGTTCATTGAAGATTTTCCTGTGGTGGCTGCAGTTCTATATGAGCTCACCGACGAACAAGTACATGCGGGGAGAGGCCTGTCCAAGGCAAAGGAATCCTTCGAGATCTTGAAGAGGAAGATTGTATCCACTCCGCTGCTCAGGCATCCCGACCGGACCAGACCTTTCGTGATTATACCTCATGCCAACCAGTGGGCTGCTTGTGCAGTTCTCGGTCAGGAATATGATGGCGTAATACACCCGGTCAGGTTCACGGGGCGTGTCCTGAACGACGCGGAACTCCGATACCATGTCGCTGAGATGGAGGTGGTGGCTGTGATGAGAGTTCTGGATGTTTTCCAGACTCTTGTCCAGAATTGCCTCCGTCTTGGACTTCAGCAACCAACTCAGAACACTCCGTTCTGAGTTGGTTGCTGAAGTCCAAGACGGCTGATGGGAGGTGCGTCCGCTGGGGAGTCATATTGTCGCACTGGAACCTGGAAGTATGCAAGATTCAGAAAGACGAAGATGGCTTACCTGCCATTCTAGGAGCAAGCATTACCCCACGTGAACATTTGGACGAGGTTGCTGAATCACTCATTCCAGCCAAGGGGCGAGTCAAGGCACCGCCAGTGATTAGCATGGAAATGTTGGAAGCAGACTTCGCCGGTTACGTCCTAAGTTTCGACGGAGCAGCTAAGACTTCAACACGTCAAGGTAGTTGTGGTTGTATCATCAGGGAGCTACCAGGTTGGAATATCCTAGCTGCACATGGTTTCATCCTGGGGGATGTCACTGTCAACGACGCTGAGTATTACGGACTGCTGAAAGGTCTCACACTCGCGTCCGAACGAGGGATTCAGGATCTAGTGGTGGTCGGAGACTCTCGCATAGTCATCCAACAAGTGCAAGGGCTGATTAACTGAACCAACCGAACTTGCAACGACGCTTGTCCGAGGTGGAGACACTGAAGGAGAGGTTCACATCAATGCGACTGGTCCATGTCAAACGGGAATACAACCAGGCAGTAGATTACCTTACTTCCAAGACGTTAGCGTTGGGGGCATCCTGGCAGACTGAAGACCCGGAGGAGCTGGAGCACCTTGTGCAGGTATCCAAGATACACGAGAAGCTGATGAAGCCGCTCGTGATCGTGGACGAAAACACTCAAGATGTTTCCCCCCAGGAAGGCCTACCCGTGGAGACCCCAAGAGGCATACGTCCAGGACCGGAATCCGCACCGTTGTCTACAGCCGCTAGGATCATGGTTGCAGTAACTCGGAGTCGCACTCAAGAGCAACCCGAACAAGGAGAACCGATGGGACCACTGAAGTATCAGGCGGAACGATGGCGCAGGATCAAGGTCCACCAGGAATGTGACGACCAGCTCATGGAAATCAAGAAATTCATAAAAGGTGACCTGGACAGTTTCTCTCGTGGCCAGATACGCAGAATCTCAAAACAAGCAGAGTTGTATGCCCTGGACGTGAGAGATGTGCTCTACCGACTGAGCCGATCTACAAAGGATCGTCCTCGAGACATGTCAGATGAGTTACGTCTGGTTGCGCCGGAGTCACTCCGCCCGGATCTCCTTCATTATGCTCATGAAGATTTTCAGGGCGGACACCAAGGGATAACCCGGACGCACGAAAAGTTGAGGTCTGAATTCTACTGGCCCGGCATGTATGCTGACGTCGAAACCTTTGTGAAAGAGTGGGTGGACTGCGCAAGTGGCAAGGGGCGACCGCCCAATCCAGGGCCGTCTCCAGGGAATATTGAACCAAGATACCCTTTCGAAGTGGTCTCGATGGATTTCGTCACTCACCTTCCGAAGTCCGAACGAGGAAATACGTTCCTACTTCTCTTTCAAGACACATTCTCAGGGTACGTGATGTGCCAGCCCATGGATTCAACTACCGCCCAAGATGTCGCGGAAGCATACGAGGAGAGGGTTTTCCGAAGTTTCGGGGCCAGCTCACTGTTGCGTCATGACCAAGACCCTCGTTTCATGAGTGAGGGCTTTACCCGTTTCCGGGAACTCCTGGGTAGCAGACAAAGAGCGACTTTGGCTTACCGGCCCCAAGCGAAAGGCCAACAGGAAAGGTCTGTTCAGACTGTCATCCGGAGTGTACGCGCTTTCGTTGCAGAGTCTGACCAGAGTGATTGGGACGAACACGCCGAGAGGCTGATGTTCGCTTTGAACACTTCGTACGATGCTACTCGGCTAGACACTCCATTCTATCTGGTTCACGGTTGGGATGCTAAAGGAACAGTGTCGGTCATGCTAGGCCCTAGACCATCCAGTGTCCCCGAACGTACAGCGTATGAATAGCGGAGGAAATTCCAACGAGACTACAGTTATGCTCAGGCATGTGCAGAAGAACTTCAAAAGAAGGCAAAGAGAGCCAGGTCGGACGAACAGACTCAGAAGTGGAAGGAATTGTCTGATCGACTCAAGTCTGGTTTTCACGTTGGAGATGCGGTTTGGCTGTATATTTCCAAAGTACAGACCGGGTTGAGTCGCAAGCTGGCTCACCTCTGGCATGGTCTATTCAGAATCGCTGAGATGCACGATGACTTCAGAGTGAAACTCAAGATTGAAGACACGGGCTACCGAGTCAACCCTTGGGTACACGTTAGCCGCCTAAAACCGCGAGCTCTACATCCCAAAAGACCCTCCGTTCAGATAGACGTCGAAGAGGAAGATGACTTTGACACTGCCCTGCTACCGGAAGATAGTTGGGAAGCCGACAATGACAATGACGAGTACGAAGTGGAGAAAATCTTGGACCTTCGATGGTCTAAACGAACACGCACATCCAAGAGGGCTCGCGAGTATCTGATAAAATGGAAATGATACGAAGAACCCGAATGGCTTCCAATGACACAACTAAGCTGTGGCGCGTTGTTGTATGAGTTCAACCAGGGAGCGAAAGCTCGGGCTCGATTCCAGGCTATGCAAGCCGGGGATGACCACCCGAGAGTTTAGCAGTCCAATTGTACACCCCTTGAAATGCAACAGACCGCCGCCTGAGTGAAGTTACCGCCGCCTGAGTGAAGTGATAGAACAAGTGAATGTGAATTTGGAAGGAGAATACGATGAGTGCTGTAAGACCGTGTGGGAGGAGATTAATCCAAGGCGACTCCGAGTGCAGAAAATTCTGAGTGAACATGAAAGAGGATCGTACCCTAGAAGAGGTGAATGGGAGAAGCTCAAAGGTGATTATGGTATTACGCTACTTGAAAATGGAAAGATGTCACCTAAAAAGGAGTTTCCTGGACATAAACTTGCTGGGCAGAAGATCACAGCGTCAACGAGACCGGGTTTTTCTGGCGTTCGTCAAGAGGGAGCAGTTTTTGTTGAAGTTCCTTGGGGACGACATGAGCAATACGCTCGGCGTCCGTGCAATACTTCGTCCATTGGGTCCGGCTGGGCTCCGCCCGTTCCGCCAGAGTAATCTGCTCCTCCAACGAGAAAGGTTTCCCGGCCGCGTTCAGAGTGGATTCGTCGGCGAGATAAAGGTGGCAAATCTTGACCGGGTATTTCCAGACACCCGGCTCCTCAAAGAGCGACGCTGGAACCCCTTTCGAGATGTACTTCAGAATGCGCGCGTCCATCGAGCGGTCCACACTCTCGTGTCTGGCAGCCCGCTCACGATAAAGCTTGGCAGAGACGGAATACTTGTCCAGATCATAATTTTCCTCATCCCGCTCAGGCTTGTACTTAATCGTGAACCAATGGAGAACTTCCCAAAAGGCTTCAGCGTGGTCCCGAACGTACTCCAAATACTCGTCCAACATGTCCCACACCTTCGCGTCCAGATCCGCACGCCGATGGAAATACAACTCCTTGACGCGGCTTCGAAACATCTTCTTCCAGGGTTTCTTGGCCCGAAAAGCGATGTAGGCGCCTGCAAACGGAGTCCAACGTTGGGCGAGATACCGGATCTCGGTCTTCTGAGGCGAGTAGTCGGGGAAGCCAGCAGTCTGATATTCGCGATCACCCTTCCGGGGCGTGTACTGGGTCAGGATTCCGCGGCGACGCCACGACAAGATGTTGGGGTCCGGAACCTCGATCATGGCCATCTCGGTCAGGCTCAGCTCGTCGTAGGACTTTCGAGCAAGGAAGGAGCGTATGCGATCCAGACTGGAACGCGCCCTGGCCCGAAGACCACCCGATTTCTTGCAAGATTTTGCGCCAGCACGCGAATGACGAGGACGCTTTGGAGATGGAGTGTAGACGAGAGTCTTGGCTGTAGCCTCGACGCTGCTTCCAGAAGAATCCGACGAAGAATAGACCCGTTGGACAGGGACCTTACGCTTGGAACGCAGTACCAACGCGTCACTGTCCGGCGGAGAAGTCCCAGCGTTATCCGGGTTTGCCTGGGGTGGGTCCACCTCTTCCTCTTTTGGAGAGGGGCCAGCGAAATCAGGATCCTCTTGGTCATCCCCCTCCTCCGAAGAGCTGCTGTCACTCACACTTGGAAGATCTTCAGTCAGGTTGTGTAACTCCGGCCACTCCGGCGGGACTACCCCTCGGTCGAGCCAACTCTCCAAGAGCACCTCAGCCATCACGTAATAAGCTGTGGGCACGTATCTCGCCCATCGTGTGTCATCCAACTTGTGACGATACATCATCGTGGCCAGCATGTCGCACAGACTGTCACGGTGGAATAGCGAGTGTTGGGCAGCGTCGGCCAGCATTACTTCGACGGCCTCGTCGTACCCCAATACGCATGGCCCACTGAACGTCCGGGCGTAAGTCCTCCCAGGCGATGAACTCGGGAAGAAGAGCACAGGCATCACTGATTGTGAAGGGGAGTGCCTCGGACGAGGGGCGTGGACCAACATCTGACTCTGGATGGACGGTGGGAGGACACTGGACCTCGACGTCAACCCTGGGTTGAGAGGACGCGCGGCGTTTGGATCCTGACTGAGACTTGCGAGGTTCCTTCCCACGAGGTTATTTTCCACGCGGAACATCCCGCTTGGAGTCAGGAGAAGGAGGATTGTCTTCTGATTTCTACTCTTGCTCCATGTTGTCATCATTTTCATCACTATCTGCAGGAGCTGGGCCAGGATACGGCGGAATCATCCGGAAGGACTTGTCCGCCGCCTCCACCGTGATCCAAGTTTTCCAGGACGGAGGTGCAGTGACACCGCGATGGAATTGGCCCAAGAGTTTTCGAAATCTCGGCCAGTTCCCCCGAACCTCGTTGTTGCCAGCGTTCAAGAAGGCGAGCAGTCCGTCCACGTCAAAACGCTTGTCTCGGACGCGCTGCTCCAACGTGGAAATTTGCGATTGGGCATACCGCAGCTGAGATTCCAGGTCATCATTGCGCTGACGTAGAGCGGCAGTTTCTTCCAGATTCTCCCGAGCGAGACGAGCAAAATCAGCCTCCAACAAACCTTGAGTGTGACTCGCTGATGGACTGAGTTTCTTGCTCGTGGTAGTCATGCAAGAAGACGAAGTCCTGTTTGAGACGATCGTGCTCACTTTGGAGTCGCAGGAGACACCGAGCGACAGGGTTCTCGTCCATACCTTGAAGGATGTGCTCGCGCTGCCGGTCGCGTGTCAAGACCCGATGCAGCAAGGAGACTGTGTAGAACGTCCGTTGGGCGATTTGGAAGGGAGAGAAATGGGCCACCAACGAAGCAAATACTCGACGAGCCATGAGGGATCCCCAAGTGGTCTCCAAGGAATCCAAGATGGGGGTCGACCGGTCTCGGTACGGGCGGAGTATCATCTCGCGGACCTCTGCTGGATCACCGACCAGGGCGCACAAGTCCTGCATGTCGGATTCAGACAGGCCGTCAAACAACATGAGTGCTTCTACGCCGCCATAGCCCTCCCGGACGTATGCTCCATTGCGATAAGCCATGGCGTGAGCAGGAATGCCGACGATGAAGGACTCCCCCACCAGATTTCGAGGCGGAGGAAGAGTGAACCGCGCAGGCGGAGTGTTCTGTATCCCAGGCGATCTTTGGTCGTGACGGGGTAGCACGCCAGCCCGAACGTGACGCACCACGGCTTCGAAGTCAAGCACCCCGGTGCGAGAAACGACTGGCTGCAGCGACGTGGGGCGCGAAGCGGCATCTTGTTCGACGCCGGATGGCTCCTCATCAGCGAGGCTCTGGTTGGGAGGCAGAGAGTCTTGAGACGTGTCGACTGGAGCTGGAGATTGTGCCCCACTTGGGACGTCAGCGTCTGGAGGAGTGGAGCCATCGTGGCTCCCACCGTTGTCGTCGATGTCGAGGGCGCTTGGAGTAGCATGTTGACCGCTGGTGCTAGCACCGGCGGAGAGTGGTGCGCTCATCTTGCGCGCACGTGAAGATTGCGTTGTGAACTGAAGGCGTACTGTCGTGATCCTGAAAGCGAAAGAGAAGGTCTGAGACCCGGCTGGGAATGGGCACACAGAACGGTCGCCAGAGCAGGAAGATTCTCAACGGGCCGGACGGCCAGACAACTGTTCCGTCTAGACAACCGTGGATCGTGTGATCTAGTCATGTTCGACCAATTCGGCAAATGACCTCAGTGATGGACCAAGACTAGAGGGGCGGTTGACACGATCGGAATCGAGATTTTCTACTGTGAAGTATGGGGATTGGCTGAAAAGCTGATACATCAGTGGATACGGAAGCGTGACTTGGTGTTATCTGCGGGACGTGACGTTCTTACGTTCAGCTATGGATCGGGTTGAGTACCCCAGACGTAATGAGTCTGGAAGGGTCAACTACCGGACGACGGGTCAAGCCTACGGGAGCGACCAAGAGCCCCAGTTCACATTGGACTGGTGGCCGCCCGTCTTGACATGGCTGGACGTGGCAAAGAACACCAAAGAACACCAAAGAACACCGAAGAACAATGGACACTCTGGACGAGAGAATCAAGGTATAACCAAGCTAAGTGATATCCGACCGACCAGAACGACCAACCAGGTTCCGGGAAGATTCCGTGGAACCTTTAAGTCATACGCCTGTACCCACGACATCACAATGAGATCAAGGATGCCTAAGATGATGACGGCCCCCTCAAGGTATACAAAAAGTAAGTCAAAAGCTGAATGTGTGTCTATTGCAGGAAGATAGCCACAAAAGATAAAACCAAACAGAGTTCAATTATCCGTGTACCCCGCAAGCGCTCGGACAGCTTCGGCCAGACAAATACCGGCGGCCCCGATCAAGTGCTGAAGGCGAAAGGCCCTCTGTAGAAGGACATCCAGAGGTGTGGACTCCACCCCCCAAAACTCCAAGTCCAAATTAGGGTGAGTAGCGGGTGTGGAGCCCGTGGTAAATCTGCCCTATTTCATATTTCAATTGTAGTGTGCGCTTAGGCGATCCTACATTTCATATCCCTTGTACATCCTGGAAAGAGTGGAAGAAAGTCCCATCCAGGATCGTGATCGAAGGACATCTTGTGTGATAGGTAGTGAGATTGTATTGAACTATCCCCAGTACTTATGGGGTGGTGCGCGTTTGTGAAAGCTGACCGGGACTGACCAGTGTCCTGGGAGTACAGCTAAGTTGACTGGTGTACGACCCACCGTTCAAGGGTCTAAGAATAAGAACGGTTGTATATTTGTGTGTATAACTCTGTATTGATTTTGGTTATCTTGGTTGTTGGAGCTACGTCTAAGTTGGTGACGCTACGCTCTTCTCCATAGACCGATATTGGTATACAAAACAACTTATCCCCGCGGTGCATCTCCCGGTTCGAAGACAAACGAACCTAGAGGGATTACCACAAGGAGCACACGTCACCTGGAAGTTTACGTTCAGGCGTTCCCAGTGGGGGACTTCCTAACCGGAAGTACCTTCCAGAGTCTGGAGCACAGCACTGTACACCTGGGCGGTCAAAAGGCGTTCACCCGCCTCGCCACATGAATCTCGGTTGGAGCGTATCTGCTCTCTGTTAATTCGTACAGGACGGCAGCCACTACCGGAAAGTCTTCAATAAACTTGTGGTAGTAGTTGAAACTCCCAAGAAATTACTGCACTCCTTTCAGAGTGGCAGATCTTGGACCCCTTTCGCAATCTTCGGAGTTGCTCGGATGCCTTCCGCACTGATTTCGTGGTAAAGGTAGGGAATCGACTGTTTTCCGAATTTACTTTTCGGGAGACTCATAGAGATGTTCCAATACCTCGGCCGGAACAGTAGCTTGTTCAGGTCCTCACATAGTTGATCCCTCGAAACCGCTCCATGCGCAATGTCGTCGATGTAAGAACTGCGCCCGAAAACCGGTCCCATGTGAGAAGGCGTTGGAATATTCCTCTGGATTACTGTCATAGTGTCATTCAGAGCTTGGACTTTCTCCTCTGAGCCATCTCCTCCTGGACACTCCAATTGGAGGAAGTCCAACACATCTTGATCGACTTCGGCCTCCTCTTCATGCGGCAAGCGGACAACCCCCCATAGGCAGTTGTTGATTACTGCTTGATACACCAAGGGGGCATTCTTCAATCCAAACGGCAAACGCACCCACTGGAAGTGTCCAAACGGACATACGAAAGCGGAGATCAGCTTCGCGCGTTCCGTCATACGGATCGCCCAGAAACCACTAGCCATGTCCAGACTCATGAAACACATCGCGCTCTCGAAACCAATCAGTAGATCGTCGATCAGGGGCAGCGGGTAGTTTAAAATTTAATGAATGTGTTCACCACCCGATTGTCGATGCACATCCGGTGCCTATCCCGTTCTTCTTCAGAACGATGACAGTTGGTGAAGCCCAAGGCGATTTGGAGTGCTCCACAAGTCCTTTCTCCAAGCGTTTCTTGATCAAGTCGTATACCTCCATCGAGAGGTGTGGAGCCACAGATCTGCCACCGGCTTGGTATCTCCAACATCCAATTCTCATACGACTCCTCGAGCTGGCAGGGGCACGATGATACTTTAGAATATTTATCAGCTTGCATTCCTCGTCCGGAGTCGTAATCCCCAATTCTACGACGTCTGCAGTCTCGATGTCACAGCTAGGACTCAGATCTTTCATCTCCAGGAGGACAACCGAAGCTGGGACAGCAACTTACTCCCTTCGTGGATGTAAATGGTCGGTTCCGAATCGAGGCCTTCCGCGTTCATCTTCATGCAGCGCTCGTACCCCAGCTCCAACTTCCGCAAGGGTGTACAAGGCCAATCTTGGACCGGCACATCGTCGTCCTCCTCCTCGAGGGTCTTGTTCGGAGAGTCACACACATAATCGTCGTTCAGACTGATCACATCGAAGTATCTCCGTCGTTATCTTCGCTGGGAGACATGACTTCTTTCAGAGCATCAACAAAATATCCTTCGTCTGCATCATCTCCTTCCAGACCGACATGCTGGACATCGGACCCGCTCCGAGCACATCGCCGGTTCAAAGTTCGACGCTTCTCGCGTGGACGTTTCAGGAGGGGGGTCATCTTGCTCGACCTTTTGGACGATTCGCACCGCGGCGAATTCTGGAGTCGGTCGTTTCATCACCTGAGTCGGCCACTGGTAATCCTCTACAAGGGGGGTCCTGGTTCTCGTACGTCTGGGTCACTTCGTCAATTCTGCGTTCCATCTGATCGGAGAAGGTGGACTCGTAGATGAGATGCTGCCATTCCAGATAGTTTTGGCTTCCCGAACGCACGAAACGATCAGCCATCGGGAACGAGTCCCGTTCCACAGTTATTGCGACGGGCGTCTGGAAACTAAGTGTCCGATTCTTATTTGAAATGTTCACCAATTTCACAGCAACCGGGTACGACCGGGATGCGAAGATCAACTTGGTCACCCAGCGGTCTCCTCGATCTGCCCAGACCACATCCCGATGTGGGTCCATCTGAGCATAGTGGATCTGCGCTACGACGCTTCTTCCCGGGAGCAACCTCGCCGTGTAGTCAGGCGTCACAGCGAGATCCAAACCTAGGGCCTTCCGGATCGCTCCTCCCCGATTGAGCAAAATGGTTTCCTCATCTGGGAGTTTCACAAGTCCTTCTCGAACGCAGATCCGAACACCCTCAGAGTACATGAAGTCCATACCCAGGAGAGCATCAATCCCTTCGTCAATGTTCGCAGCCCACAAGTCCAGCATGTAAACCACTCTTGGACCGATGGTGACCTTGACTTGGACCTTGGATCGGATTATGGTGGGCACTCCCCCCAGACCGGACACTCGCAGAGGACTGTGAAGACTTAATTTTGAGCTTACGCGCTATGTCTGCACTCACCATGCTCACAGACGCTCCGGTATCCAGTATTATCGGGATGCGGTGATTATTTACCGCGCTATGCACCGTCGCCACTTTTCGATCATCATCCGACTCGTGATCCTTCCACCATCCAAAGCTCTCTCCAGGATCCAAAAGGAACTCGATGGGCGTATCCAACTCCGGGACGTCCAAACGAGAATCAAGAATCATCATCTTGAAATACAGTCATTATAATGGGACCAGGATTGGCCAGTGTCCTTTTCAAGGAAAATGGATGTTCTCTGGTGTGGACCACATCGGCCGGGGTGGCCCACAAGAACTGAGTATCACACACCACGACGGGTACTGTGTACCAGGAGTCCTTATATAGGGTACTCACGGTAGACCTCCCCAAAGTACTATGTTAAGCTAGGGGGCGGTCGTACTTAAGGACGACGGTTCACGAGAGCCAACCCCTGAGGAAGATCGCAATTTAGACAGGAATTCAGTATGCAGATAGAAAGCAGTAGATAGAACTTTATGAGTGTTATTAATACAAGACAGTTTAGCTCTAACCTACAAGTGTGCAAGTCTCTCTAAGTACTCGGTACTAAAGAGGACCGATAAGGCAGGGCCATTTGCACAAGCAACAACAGAGACGCCAGGCGTCTGTTGTGGTTAGCGTGTTACGCTTCCTCTAAGCTACGGTGCGTGTGACCCCCGTCACACCTGGTAGCACTTGTAGTCAATCCCGCGACCGACGCGGATCTCTACAATCAGGGTCTCTTTGAATATGGAATATTCAGGAAGTCGGCTGCCGGCGCGGCAGGTCTTTCATCGCCTCTCCGATGCCCAGTGGGCTACGCTGGAGATGATAGTCAGCCTCCTGGGCGATGCAGCCTTCGCTCGATTTCCCAACCTAGCAAAGGGCGTGCGTGGAACGCTTCGACAAGTACGAGTCGTCGCTGATTGCTCACGTGAGCGCTGCTGCGCAGGAAGCCGCTCGTGCGACGATGCGAGCTGAGGCACAGAGTGCGGCACAAGCGTCCGCCAGGAGCACGGCCTCATTCGCTGCGCGTCCTACCACGACGAAGCCTCCTCTTCCCGAGACGGGTTTATGCATGAGCACCGTGTGCCACGCGGCGAACGGCAGTTTGCCGGTACTTCGGAAGTGGTGGAATTGCCCATGGCATTGCCGCCACGAGCGCGGGAGCTCGAGGTAAGTGGTGGAGACGATCCGCAGGATCCTAGTACCTCTCAGGATGGGGAAAAGATTCTGCAGTTTGCAACCGAGTTGCACTTGCCCAAGGGGCAGTGAAGACTCAAGGCGCGGGCGCTGTGGGAGTTCGCGAAGGAAGCTGTGGTAGCGTCCGAGCTCCCCCTACGCAAAGCGTGGTGGCTGGCTCAGCCCACGTCGAGCAAGGCGCTGGAGTTGTTGCTCGCGCAAACAAGAGTGGTCGAGTAACAACTTCCACTACGCAAGGCGTTGTAGCTGGTTCAGCTCGCGCGACAGAAGGCGCTAGAGCTGGTGCTCGCGCAACCACGAGTGGTCGAGTAGGGGCTCCCACTTTCAAGGACAACAAGAGTGACAAGGTCACGAGCGCGCCCAAGGCAGAGGCGTCTAGCCGCGACGCGGATTCCGCGGCTGAGGACAATGTTCCTCAGGTACTCGACGTCTTCCCGGGCGAACCCAAGGTGGGGGTGGTGTTGACTCCGTTACCCACAGTAGCAGAGCTACTTGAGCTCGAGGAACTTTCGTATGTCGAGCTTATGGGCTCTCTCAAGGCGGGAGAGTTGGCAGAAGTGGTTCTGCCTCGCCCAGAGGGTAGCTCCCTAGAGCTCAACTCCTCGTCGGTCATGGATCCCGATGTGTTAGAAGACGAACGAACCTCTAAGAGGCAGACGCGGTATGACGCTGCCATCTTGAAGGGCCCTTCGGATCCGAATTACGCCCTTCTGAAGGAGTTTTCGGATGTCGTTAGCGACGACCCTCCTTCGGTCCTTCCCCGGGATCGAGGCGTGAGGCATGAAATTGATCTCGTACCAGGTACTATGTACTGTACCACGCGGCAGTGGCCGCTTCCGAAGGAACATGTCGATGCAATCGACGCCTTCTTCGCGGCAAAGCACGCCGCTGGCATGGTTCGTGAGTCCAAATCGCCACACTCGTCCCCGACGTTCTGTGTGAGCAAACCCAATGGGAAGTGGCGCATGGTGCACGCGTTCAACAAGTTGAACGCGGCAACCATTCCGGCGTCGACGCCTATCCCTCGGAAGGATGTGGTGCAGAACAACATGGCAGGCTGCACGATCTTCAGTGCGCTCGACATGGTCGACGGCTACTACCAGCTGCTGATGCGTGAGTCGGACATTCCACTTACGGCTGTAAGCACTCCCAGCGGGATGTTGTGGGAATGGTTGGTCATGCCCCAGGGGCTGTCCAACGCCCCCGCCACATTCAATCAGCTCGTAACTCAGCTCTTCAGGCCGATGCGGCAGTTCGTACAGACGTACTTCGACGATATCTTCGTGCACAGTCGAGCGTCAGAAGACAAGACGGCCGTCGAAGTCCATCTTGGCCACCTCCGTGAGGTTCTCTTGTGCATGCGCGAGAATCGCCTCTATGCGAACATCAACAAGTGTATCTTCGGAGCCGAAGAAATCCCCTTTTGGGGATGCTTCCTTGGGAAGGACGGTGTCCGTGCGGACCCGGAGAAGGTGTGTGCCATTGCACAGTGGCCGGTTCCCGTCTCGCAGAAGGACCTGCGGAAATGGCTCGGCCTGGCCGACTACTTGCACAAGTACAGCGCCAACTACAGTACCGAGATGGCACGGCCACTAACGAACCTTCTCAAGAAGGATGCCGTGTGGTCCTGGACCTCTGAGGCTCAACAGGCTTTGAAGCTATCAAGAGCAGCCTGGCGCTGCCCGACGAGGAGCGTCCTTTCAGCGTGGTATGCGATGCATCCGACTTTGCCATTGGCCGTGCCCTGTCGCAGGTGGATGCCGAAGGCAGGGAAAGGATAGTGTATTTCCAGTCTCACCAATTGAGGGCGGCGGAAAAGAACTACCCTGTCCACGACAAAGAACTCTTGGCGATGAAGTACGCCTTGGTCAAGTTTCGGGTGCACCTGTTAGGTCAAAACCCCTTTGTGATCTACACAGATCATGCCTCGTTGAGGACGGCGACGTCGTCGCCTCACCTCTCTCAGCGCATGGCGCGGTGGCTTTCATTCTTCGCCGAATACATCTTCACGGTGGAATACAAGCCGGGAAAGCAGAATGTCTTAGCGGACGCACTCTCCCGGCGGCCAGATTACGAGTTGGTACATATGTCTTACCTCAAGTCACCGCCCTATGAGCTTATTCACGAGGCGTATGCCGACGACAACGACCTTGCAGGTATAGTGGAGGCGCTGAGCGCTCCAAACAAGGCCGTCGAGCTTACGGCGTGACAACGCTCACGTCTGTACCGCTATTCAGTAGTGGAAGGTTTGCTCTACTACCAAGTAGAAGGGGGCGACGAGCCTCGCATTGTCGTTCCGAACGACGAAGACCTGCGTCATCGTGTCCTCTATGAGGCTCATGACACACCGCTTAGCGGTCATCTGGGGCGGGAGAAGACGTACGCGTCTGTGGCTCGCCACTTCTGGTGGCCCCACACGTACAAATGGGTATGTAAGTACGTACAGACATGTGAGACGTGTCAGCGTGTCAAGCCTGCGGCGTCCGCTCCTTTGATGAGCTTGCCGGTGCTGGCGGATTGCTGGCGCTCCGTGAGCATTGACTTCATATTCGAGCTTCCGGCTGATGCGCGAGGCCACACTGGCATCTTGGTGCTCGTTTGCCGCCTTAGTAAGTTGGTGCGGCTGGCCGCTGTGCGGATAAGTGTGACTGCGCCTCAGTCGGCTCAGCTCTTTGTGGACAATGTCTTCCGTCATCACGGCCTCCCCGAGGCATTCGTGAGTGACAGAGATCCAACGTTCGTGTCTCACTTTTGGCAACATCACTTCCGCCTCCTGGGCACGAGGTTAGACATGTCCACAGCGGACCATCCTCAGACCGATGGTCAGACTGAGCGGGTAAACAGAGTTCTGGAAGACATTGTTCGCAGCCGCAGCAGGGCCCACGAAGTGGAGTGCGCTTCTTCCACAAGTGGAGTTTGCGCTCAACAATGCAGTGCATTCGTCCACGGACTTCACTCCGTTCTATGTGAATGGGCTGCGGCACCCGCGTACGCCACTTACGTTACCCCCAGCCTCGAATTTGGGTGGGGGAGAGACTAATGCCGAAGATCCAAGGGGTTTTAAAGGCCTCAGAACGTCCGTCAAACGGAACCTACTCTCGTTCATCGAGACTGGGGAAGCTGTCAGACAGCGCGTTCGTGACGCCATGGCGGCCGCTCAAGATACACAGATGCAACAAAGTGATCGCCAAAGGCGTGAGAATACACAGGTGTTCAAGATGGAAGACCAAGTCTTATTAAACGCTAAGAATCTCCCTACGCAGGCGGTCTTCGCCGTGAGCAGCACCAAGCTGCGACCTCGCTTCGTGGGGCCGTTCACGGTCATAGGAGTCCACGGTCACGCCTACACGCTGGACCTGCCATCGTCCATGGCCACGCACCCAACGTTCTACGTCGGCTTGCTCAAGCCCTATCGCCCGGCGGGGGCTGTTGATCCTGGGGGGGGCGACTGCGTTGCAGAGTACTGCCGGAAGGCGTTCGCCATCATCCGAACAAGCTCTTCCGAGGGAAGCTGGGCAGGGGAGGGGCGGGAGCTGGAGCCGGATCAGGAGCACGAGCCGCTACACGGCGTGCCTCCTGTGCCTCCAAGTGACCCACACGGTCGTACAGATCACGGATCCAGGCGATGTGCCTCTCCAGGCCATGGCGTGTCCGGACCCGTGTCCGGACCTGGTCGGCGCTGTCAGAGCCGAGAACACTCTTGGGCTCTATCGGCTGCAACTGCCAAGATTTCTGTATCTTCTGAAGAACCTCGTCGAGGATGACGCCCGGCGTGGGCATGTGCCGATCGAAGAATCGATTCGTCCAAGTGTCGTCAGCGATCATCTTCGCAATGCGAAAGCGTAGACGACGCTGAGCCAGCCAATCGATCCGGAACGGAGAGTTCAAGAACTCAGGCTCGGAGTAGCCCAGGTGGTGGAACCACCCCTCGAACTCCGTCTCATTCCGTTGACGGGTCAAGCCAGTGTCCACCGGGAGCACAACCGGACACTTGTCGCACTGCGGCGCGCCTGGGCCAGGCATGCGACTCTGACGAAGGTGCTCGCGGTACTCGTCCCGAGTCCAATATCGCAGTGCGGGTAGCTGGTCTTGGGTGCGAGGGGCGTGGGTCTCGTGATCCCGCTTGGTACCCACCGCCTGAGAGGTCTCCTGTCGGGTACGATCGGTCAGGTGCTGCCGAATATCAGGCTGAAGCAGCTCAAGAGGAACTCCCTCGTCGACACCGGCGTTGGTGATGACTTGAGGATCCGGCACCGCAGCGGGCGGGTCGTCTCGACGAGACATGGACGCCTCCAAGAGTCGGGCGCGTTCCACCGCCACCACAGTCTTGGGAGACATGGGGCTCCCCCGATGGAGAACTCGTTGAGCATCCGTGATCTGTTTGGGCGACCGCTCGACCTCGCCGACCTCGTGGTCCATGTCGGGCTCCGACTCCTCGTAGTCCACTTCCAAAGACGGATGCGGCGAAGGACTACGCCCCGGAGGGGAAGTGGTCGCGTCGTTTGCAGAAGCCGCATGGTCCTTCGTGGACGCTCGGGTTCGAGGAGCCGGCAAGTCGGCGCCACTGACGTACCCGGGGTTCGGGATGTCCGTGTCGGACGACTCACTGCTCACATCCTCGTGAGGGTCGGGCAGCAGCACGTCCGTGCGCTTACGGGGTAGCTTCGGGGTCTTGGGGCTCTCCTTCGCGGTGTTCTTCTTCTTGAGCAGCTGCTTGGCAGCGGGCTTCTTCATCACGGGCTTCTTCGGAGCGGGCTTTGAAGAAGCAGTCACCTTCTTCGGCTTCCGCGTGGGCTTCGACGAGGCAGGCGTCTTCTTCGCCTTCGCCTTGGTCGCCGCGACCGGGGGCTTCTTGGAAGCGGGCGGTTTCTTCGCTTCGCCCGCGTCCTTAGCGTGCTTCCGAGAAGCCGGTGGCTCCTTCGCCTCATTCGCCTCCTCCGCAGCATCCGCAGGCTTCTTGGAAGCCGGCGCGTGCTTCACCGCCTCCGGATCGCCCGAGTGCTTCTTGGAAGCAGGCGCCGGAGGCTTCTCATCAGTGTCGCTTGGAGTGGGCGCGTCGGTGTGGTGCTTGGCAGGGCCAGCAGCCCCAAGGGCGATGGGGGCGGCCCGCACGATGATCTGCGTCTCGGTCGTCATGCCCGGTGGGCATAGTGGCGCGCGCGTGTGCTCGGAAGAGAGTGAATTGCCGAATGAGGCTGTGCTCGAGTTTCCGCTGGATTCCCCCACTGGGAAGGGTGCTTCCCGTTTGGGTGAGGGAGGGTGTAATGGGGCCAGGATTGGCCAGTGTCCTTTTCAAGGAAAATGGATGTTCTCTGGTGTGGACCACATCGGCCGGGGTGGCCCACAAGAACTGAGTGTCACACACAACGACGGGTACTGTGTACCAGGAGTCCTTATATAGGGTATTCACGGTAGACCTCCCCAAAGTACTATGTTAAGTTATGGGGCGGTCGTACTTAAGGACGACGGTTCACGAGGGCCAACCCCTGAGGAAGATCGCAATTTAGACAGGTATTCAGTATGCAGATAGAAAGCAGTAGATAGAACTTTATGAGTGTTATTAATACAAGACAGTTGAACTCTAAGGGCATCTCTACCGGGGGTTGAGTAAAACTAAGCGTAAATGATTTTGTGACCAAAAATATTAGATCGTGCAGTGCAGCTTTGCTTTTACGCATACTCACCGTCAGAAAGTACAGGTTTGTGAGCAAGTTTGATAAGAAACCTGTACTTTCTGACGGTGACTATGCGTAAAACCAAATCTGGCCTGCACGATCTTATACTTTTGGTCACAAAATCGTTTACGCTTAGTTTTACTCAAACCCCGGTGGAGATGCCCTAACCTACAAGTGTGCAAGTCTCTCTAAGTACTCGGTACTAAAGAGGACCGATAAGGCAGGGCCTTTTGCACAAGCAACAACAGAGACGCCAGGCGTCTGTTGTGGTTAGCGTGTTACGCTTCCTCTAAGCTACGGTGCGTGTGACCCCCGTCACAGTCATACATTCGTGTTTACCTTGTGTTCGACTCTTCAGCTCGGGTCCAATATACACTAAGACACACAATTCTGGGGGCTTCTTCGGCCCGGTGCGTTCTGGATCCCCATCTAGCGGGCTTACAGGTTTAACTGCTCTTTCCCATAATTTTCTTCACCTCCCAGAGTGACTTCGGCATCTCGAATGTCCCCTGGGGGGCCAAAGATCTCAACTTCTGAAAGACTTTCCAGTTGTCGCGAACTTCACCGTGGAATCCAGCACAGAACATGCACGGGGTGTATTGCAGTGTTGGGCTGGATGCCCTTGCTGATACCATCGATCACATTGGAGTCCTGACCCACAACGATCTTCGGTGTGTCTAAAACGTTTGCACGTCTCGCAGAATCGCCCGATCAGCTCCGGGAAGTTCCTTGTCCTCCTGGACGGTCACCAAGGGCTTCTCAGCCTTGACTAGCGGCGCCTTATCCAGGAGAACAGCCTCGCCTTCCGGGAGTACTTCGACTTCCGTATCTGACTGTGGAGAATCCGAAATTCCATCCACAACCAGGGCTACTTCGTTCGGAGCACCTTGAAGTGTCCGAGCGGAATCTTCCAAAATCTTGACTTCATCTTCGGGCATTCCCAAAGTCGGCGTCTTGAGTTCTTCACCCCCCCCCCCCCCCCCCGCAATTACGCTGACCGCGTCGTCCGGCTGGCCTTCATCATGCCCGTCGTCCAAAAGTGCTTGATGCGCGTCTTGGACGTCCAATCCGGACGACGGCTGCTCTTCAGCTGCGGCCAGCCTCTTTCTCTCTTCTGCTGCCTTACGCTTCGCAGCGTTGGCCTTCCGAGCCTCGCGCTTGACTTCGGTCAAGCTCTTGGTCTCTTCCGACGGCAGTCCTTGTACTCGACACGAAGCCCGTGACGCCGAACTGCGTCCCGCCTCTTCGCGCTCACCTTCTTCCATACGACTTGTCCGAACCATAACCACAGTTAGGAAGTAAGTCAACAATCAGCACCCTTTGAATCAAACCAATATAACAACGCGGTGGGATCACTAGACAACCAAATCCGGGCACGCGCACCAGCTGTGGCGAAGTCGGTGACAAATGTTTGCCGCCCAGGTGTATAGTGCTCGCGTGCTACCCTCGATGGGACCTGTTCCCCCTCCAAAAGTAGAACTTCCAGGAGGAGAACAGGCGGGTATAATAATAAGGTGTGGTATATTGTGTTACTGCTCCTCTTTCGAGAACTGAACTCTAATCACCATTCTAGATAGACGTTTGCATTCTACCCAGTCTGAACAGGCACCATTCCTGCCCACCAACCCACCGCAACATCGTTGACCCCTGCTACATTTCTTCTCCTGCCTGCTGCTGTCTGCCTTCTATCCACCTTCCGACATCACCTCTCAGCAGCCTATCCACACCTGATTTCATATCTCCGTCTCCTGCCACCGCCGCATTGTGCTTCGTCCTCGGTCCATCGCATAGTTGGCAAGCCAGTCTGTCATCTTGTTGTGCTGCCTATAGTGGTGGGTTCAGCTTTGTACTGCGCACAGATCGGCGAGTTTCCTCGTAATCCTATAACCCTCTTGGTTTCGGCATCCTGCGCTTCTTCATCATCCCCAGTATCATGGCACTGTCGCCGACCACGTGAATCTGTTTCCACTGTCGTTCTACCGCGCATCCCAAAAGCAGGTGACGACCTATAGATTCCGCGACATTATTGGTAGTGGTTGGATGGCCTAGTTGTGGCGAGGCGGGTGAACGCCTTTTTGCCGACCAGGTGTATAGCGCTGTGCTCCAACTCTGGAAGGTGCTTCCGGTTAGGAAGTCTTCCACTGGGAACGCCTGAACGTAAACGTCCAGGTAGTGTGTGCTCATTGTGGTACCCCCTCTAGGTTCGTTTGTCTTCGAACCGGGAAATGCACCGTGGGGGTAGGTTGTTTTGTATACCAATATCGGTCTTTGGAGAAGAGCGTAGCGTCACCAACTTAGACGTAGCTCCAACAACCAAGATAACCAAAATCAATACAGAGTTATACACACAAATATATAGCCGTTCTTATTCTTAGACCCTTGAACGGTGGGTCTTCACACCAGTCAACTTGGCTGAACCTCCGGGACACTGGCCAATCCCGGTCAGCTTTTAGCAAACTCACACCACCTCAGAATACACTGAGGAACGGTTCGATACAGTCTCACTACCTATCACACAAGATATCCTTCGATCACAATCCTGAATGGGACTTTCTTCCACTCTTTTCAGGATGTATAAGGGATATGAAATGTAGGATCGCCTAAGCGCACACTACAACTAGGATATGAATAGGGCAGATTTACCACGGGCTCCACACCCGCAACTCGCTCTAATTTGGACTTGGAGTATTTGGGGGTGGAGTCCACACCTCTAGATGTCCTTCCTCAGAGGGCCTTTCGCCTTCAGCACTTAATCGGGGCCGCCGGTATTCGTCCGGCCGAAGCTGCCCGAGCGCTTGCGGGGTACACGGATAATTGAACTCTGTTTGGTTTTTATCTTTGTGGCTATCTTCCTGCAATACACACACACATTCAGCTCTTGACTTACTTTCAGTATACTTTGAGTGGGCGTCATCATCTTGGGCGTACTTGATCTCACCGCGATGTCGTGGGTACAGGCGTGGGACTTCAATCTTCCACAGAATATTCCTGGAACCGTGTTGGTCGTCTTGGTCGGTCGGATATTACTTGGCTTGATTCTACCTTGATCCTCTCGTCCATGGTGTCCATTGTTCTTCGGTGTTCTTCGGTGTTCTTCGTCGCGTCCAGTCATGTCAAGACGGACGACCACCGGTCTAATATAAACTGGGGCTCTTTGTCGCTCCCGTAGGCTTGACCCGTCGTCCGGTAGTTGGTCCATCTAGACTCATTACGTCCAGGGTACTCAACCCGATCCACGGCTAGACGCCAGAACACCACGTCTCACAGACATCTCCTTGTCCCACAACTCCAAACTCGCTTGGCATATTAATTCCCAGCCAATCACCACACTCCACAGTAAAAATCTTGATTCCTTCGTGTCATAGTGCTGTCGCTGCAGCTCACACAACTCTTCCATCTTCACCGTTTAATTCCACCACGGCACTCCCACTGCCACCCGGTCCGGGGTTTCCTTGCGAACCGCCATCGAAAAATCCTATGCGCCCTGTCCCTTCTCCTATCTCCGGTGCGTTTTCCTCTTTGCTGCCCATTGATGTTTGTATCACTCTGCTGGCGATGGATATCATTGTCCATGTAGAGCTGGTTATTGGGTAGAGCCCCATCCTGTATCTCTTGAGGGCCTCTATTACCGCGGTTCTGTGGCCAGCTCTCGCTTCTTGCCTCGTTCGTGCTGACCTACCAACGGTGTGCACTATGTCCACGTTCCACCTCCAAATGGCAGTGACCGTGACCGCACAACTTATTGCCCACATATCTTCTGCTACTTTCTCTAGGTCCTCCCAATGCCTCACATCTTCGTTATTTCCCCATTCTGTTAGCCACGGAGGTAGATGCTGGAGACGACAGCTGAACACACCCATGATGACTTGGTCGTGCTGCCTGTCATACTCCAATCACGTACCCACTGTTTAAGCAAGGTGTGCCGATACCTCTGGGCTTCTGGGCATTTCCATATTAAATGCTCCACTGCCCGGCCCCCAGTTGTTTTTCATTCGCCGGCCACACACCGATAACGTAACTCCGGCCCTGCCCACACTCTTAGTCTGTGCAGTTTTAGTTTCAATAGATTCTGCGTTTGGTACGCTGTAACACCTTCCGGTGCAGGTTCTTCCACGTGAGCGTATTGAGTGCCCTCGCAATTGTCGTGTTACCTTCCTCAAATTGCTGTGCGATTTTCTCCCATTCTTTCTGGGCATTCTGATCTCGTTTCCTCCCCATTAGCCTTTTATATTGCCGCCTGGTTTGCTTCCACCGCCTTCGCCCCGCCCATAGTGGCCGCATTCGGGTTGGCTGTGGATGTGGAACCACCCAGACCGATCCATGAGGAACACATTTCCACCACCTGTTATACGGACTGGTTCTCTCTGTTCTATGTAGTCTCATCCGAGTCCGACCCCCACGTATGAATTATGTCCTTGGTGTCGCCTCCACGTACTTCAAAAACGTGGTGCTTATCCTCTAATCCGTGGTGTACTTGCACCAACTCGGTTTCCGTAGCTCTGCTTATCCGCTCCGGATAGTTGGCCAGCATGTTCACGCAAAAATCACGAAAATCGTGGGCACGTTTGCTCGTCAGTGGCATTACTGCCCCCTTCGGTCTACACTGTATCGACCCCGCCTTCATGTGCACTATTTCCACCACTACCTTTACCCTCTTGCCTCCGTTAATCCTTAGGATCCCATAGTCCGTCCATTTCTTGCTGCGCATGTCGTCTCCCCAATAAAATAATGTCTTTAGTGGTATCATCTCGACGGCCTCATGTTGGAACTCTCCCCACTCTGCTCTCCTTCGCCGTTGCGCTGCCGCCATTTTGATGCTTACTGGTCCGTCAGACGTGAGGTTGAGTCCCTCGATGTCCCACCTGGTTGTTAGTCCTCTCGAATGGCGAAGGTTTCGCGTTATTGCCTCCGTGGCGTCCTTCTCCTCAGTTCCGTCTCCGTCGCCTTGTCCTGGTGCGAAGTACAGCTCCACCCAGGGACGTCCTGTTATCCACTTGTCGTCTTTCAACCATCGTCGGTTGCGTTCCTGCCGAGCATATATGCCCTGGTGCAATTCCGCCCATCGTCTGCAGGACATTCCCTATGGCATTTTGCAGCGGTTTGGTGCTTAAGGCCCAGTCCCCTACTGTGATCGCTCTCAGCAATAAGTTCAATCTCTAGGCTCGGGATGGCCACCCCACCATCCTTTGTTTTCCTTTCTGCAAGCGAAGCTTTGATCCACCCTTGCGGAGGTTATTCCGGCACTGCGAAATACCGGTTCCACACAAAATTCATCATGCTTTGGTCCGCTCTTTAATGATTTTATCCGTCGGCCATGCGTGTCTCGCCACATAAAGCAACTTGGGCATGATGACTGCCGCCGCCCTCTGCACTACCGTGTTGGTCTTGACTTCCGCTAGCGCGAGCCGAACTGAGAACAGGCGGGTATACCTCCAAACGAGAAAAACTCGTTCGGAGTGGCGTGTGTACCTTGCGCAATCCCCTTATCGGGCCGTTTGTCTTCAGCGGACCTGATTCCACCTAGGGTGTTGTTAATATGGGTATAGAAAATATAAGAGTACTGAGTGTGGACAAATACCTCCGAACGCCACTCGTACAGTTAGTGAGAAGTAGTGATCTACTAACCAGATCCACTCCCAGAGTTAAGATAACCAATCTCAAAAATACATAATACTAATACTAACAACTACATGTCACTTATTCTTTTGGACCCTCGGACGGTGGGTCACCACTCCAGTCAAATTGGGTTCTCCGCTTGGAAGTACTGGTCAACCTCAAAACGAACCCTTACCAATACCATTCTCTTCGACTCACGCACCACCTCCGTTTGGAGGGAAATAGGCAGACCTAATACACAGTCCTATCACGCAGTAATCTATCAATAATTCCAGGGGCCAATCACTAACAAACCTCCCAGATTGCAGTTAATATGGAATGGATAAAGCTTCTCTGCGAAAAGTGTGCTTCCCAACTAATAATATGGAATAGAACGGTTCACTCCCGGTGTGCAAGCCCGGGTCTCCGCACTAACTGTGAACTTGACCTTTTTGGGGGGTGAGAAAGCACGTCCCTTTTGCACGATCGGTGTGTCTGGATGTCGACGTTCTGGCAGTCAGACCTCCGGGGGCGGTCCCTAAAAACGCGGTAGGTTGCTGTCCTCTGGTCCCAGGCGATATTCGCCTAGCTCCCGTGCTCGGAATTACGATGCACTTGCGGGTCTTGAGGCAAAACGGATTCTGTTATTAAGGTTATCTTGGTTTCTCTCTCTCTTTTTTATCTTGGCTAGAGGATCTCTGCTGGAGGTCTCTTGCGTTCTTGGCGTCGATCTTCGACACACACTCTTCTGCTATCTTGATTTTTGTATGGGACGCGTTCCAACCTCAACTTCGGGGCGCGCAATCGTCCAACACGTCGGGTCCGCATCCTCGCACGTGGGCATGACTCAGTGGGTGACCGTAGTACTTTCGTACCACACTTCGCTCCGGACATATCTTGAGATCTGACTTGACTTGGAGTTTGTATGGTGACTCATCTTGGAACATCACCTTCTCCGTGACTTCATTCTGTGACATCCTCCTCTGGGACGTCACGTCACAGCTCGACTCTTGGACTTCTTCCTTCTTGACTCTTGGGCTTCTTCCTTCTTGACTCTTGGACTTCTTGATAACTTGACCCTGGGACTTCGTCATTCTTAGCTCTGGGATTCACGATCGCACCTTGACTCTGGGACTCCTCGATCACATGTCGTCTGGAGTTCGCCTGTTCTCTGGGTCTCACTCCTGCATACGTGGACTCCCAGATCTGCGTGCGCAGGACTTGGTAAATTTGGTGCAGCCACTTCGTGTCAGACGCCACGCTCTTCTCCAAAGACCGATACTGGTATTCAAACAACGTATCCCTGCGGTGCATCTCCAGGTTCGAAGACAAACGAACCTAGAGGGGTTACCACAAGGAGCACACGCTACCTGGACGTTTACGTTCAGGCGTTCTGAGTGGAGGATTTCCTAAACAAAAGCCCCTTCCAGACTCTGGAGCACAGCGCTATACACCTGGGCGGCCAAAAGGCGTTCACCCGCCTCTTCATACTGCGATCATTCGGTATCTGCGTAATCCGACGGCAGATACGCTCGCCAAGTTGACGCGGCCAACACGTGATGTGATCTCGCGTTATGACCTCGACGACGATCTTCTGACGTACGCCATCGACGTCGCTGATGCTGGTCGCAATGGTGTCGTCGTTGCCCTGGGACTCACGTCGCGAATACTTGTGAGCGATGATGCTCACTAGGTCCCGGCCGTCTTCCGATCCGCCACATTTGACACGCCGCGTGTCGTCATCGACGACCTTCGGGCTCATCTGGTGCACGAGTACCATGATGCACCCGCCGGTGGTCATCTCGGGCGCGAGAAGACGTTCGCAGAACTTTCGCGTGACTTCTTCTGGTCTCGCATGTACAAGTAATGGGTCCGTTTCTGCGAGATCTGTCAGTGTGTGAAGCCTGCAGCGTCTAAGCAGGCTCCGCTTCGCGTGGCGATCTGTCAGCATGGACTTCATATTCGGTCTTCCACGTGACGCCGAATGTCACACCGGTGTACTCGTCTTCGTGGGTCGCTTCAGCAAGATGGTTCATCTTGCTCCAGTCGCGGCAGAAGTGACGGCTGACGAGTCGGTCGAGTTGTTTCTCGACCTGGTGTTTCGACACCACGGCCTGCCGGAGTCCATAGTGTCAGATCGTGATCCCGGTTTCACATCCGCGTGCTGGACGCGGCTGTTTGCGCTGCTGGGCACCGGCTTGATTATGTCCACGGCGGGTCATCCAGAGACGGATGGGCAAACGGAGCGCGTCAATCACGTCCGCAAGGACGTATTGCGTAGCTACGCAACGTCTTTCGCCTCCTGGAGTTCCTTCCTGCCGATGGCCTAGTTTGCGCTGAACAACTCGACCCACGCGTCGACGGGCTGACGCCGTTCTGCGTGCACAACGCGCGGCACCCGCGCGTTCCAGTCCTGCTGGCCGTCCGAAGTCCGAATGCAGCGGTGGTCTCCACTCTTGGTGGGGGAGGAATGGCACCGACATCGAAGTCGGCGCAGGAATCGAACGAACCCCCGCTGCCCTAGTCGGAGAAGTCCAACACGCGAGACGCTACAGTCGAGGGCCACGCCCTCTACGGCGTGGTATGCGAGCCCTTCTTCGCAATTGATGTGGATTCACCTGCCACGTCCGCCGTCGCCAACTTCGCCCCGGCAGCAACCCCGACGCTGATCGACTCTGCAGCAGTGTTCGAGTTCCTTCTGTACCGCCAAGACGTCACGCGGTTTGTGCGTGACGCGCTCCAAGCAGCTGTTGACCGCCAGAAGTCGAATGCAGCTCGGTGGGGCCGGAAGAATATGTCGTCCTTCCGGCGAGGCGAGCGAGTACTTCTATCTACGGCTGGCATCCAAGGCACGGCTGTGACGAACTTGAGTGCGAACAAACTCGCGTCACGTTTTATTGGACCGTTCCAGATTTTAAAAGTTATTGGTTATGCCTCCACGCTAGACATTCCTACTGCGATGCGACTGCACCCGACGTTTTACGTCGGGCGCCTCAAGCCCTACGTTCCTGCGACGATCCCTGCGCCAGACGCTGAGTGTCCGCAGCCGGCGCTTAATCCGAGCCGCCCCGCTGCCGACTCTGACGCCGAGCCGACCAGAGCCCTTGCTCCTCACGCGAGGGCGTCGCCGAGCGTAGCACACCACACACGAGCGACTCCAAGCGACGAAGCCGCCTCCCCGTCTGGCGCCGCTCCTGCTCCGACCGAGTTGGAGCAGTCTTCGCACTCGCAGCACGCTCACGCGCAGACTCAGCGAGGTTCTGAGCCTCTATCGCGTCGCTTCTCGCCTGATCCGTCCCCTGCTCGTTCGTCAGGCGCTCCGAGCGACATGTCGAATCGGAGCGGCGAAGCCCCTCGACAGTCGTCGAAACCACCGAAACCGGCGACCCTTCTGAGTCGTCGGTCTGAAGCGACGCCCCGCCCGAACGAGGCGACCTTTCGCCGAAATGGTCCGCCCCCCCCCCCCCTTGTCAATGCGTCAGGCGCTCGGCGCTGGATTGCCGAGCGCATCGTGGATCACGAGACGCGCAGAGCTCGCGCATCGGACACGGCGTCGGCGTTCCATCAAGCTCGTGTGACCGAAACGTACTATCTGGTCCGCGCTGCCTTGGATTCCCGCCAGCAGAGGACACGTGGCAGCCTCGTAAGCGTCTGACGGAGGGCATCCCAGACATCGTGAAGGAGTACGAGGCCACGCTCGCACTGATATCCGACAAGTTCCAGTGAACAGTCGCGACGCGAACAGTCGCGGCGCGAACAGCCGCGACCACAGGGAAGACGATCATGCCTCGAGGAGTGTTGTCATGGACATTTCAACAACCACGTCGTCAGCTATGAGGTCCACCGCTCGTGGCGCCATGCTCCTCTCGGCCTGCACTTGCATCGCGCGCGCGTGAAGACCTTTATGTCCATTGTGTAGCGCCCCACTCGGCTGCACGTTGCCGAGCGGTCCCGACGACGCCATACATTGCAGATTGAGCACGCAGGGCCTTCGCTGCGTGCTGCCCGCCGCCCAGTTCGTCTCCTTAATCACTTCCTGCTGTGCCAGCACTCACCGTGTGTGAGTGCAACTTTGAGAAGGGGGGGGGGTGATGTAACGGGTTGGTTACGGTGACGTAAGTAGGTAGACAGAGTTACATAAGTAGGTAGGAGCCATATGGCTACATACACAAAAGTAGGTACAGGTACACAGCTAGCCTGTGCACTATTGTCATTACCTGATTGGATGGAAGTGGGGAGCCAGACCCATTTCAGCCAATCTGGCATCGACTTCGATTTGAGTGGTTCACAAAGAGACAGAGTTAAATTTGCCCCAAACCTGACACTTGGTTCTACTATTGCGAGCTTCCTCTTGCATCTATAGTGTACGCTAGTGGTGGTACTTCTTACTCCGTTACATTAAGGGCCATTGAAAGGAAAGAGGCCAGCTCTTGCTGGAAGAAGATTGAGTCGAGGGATGTGCCGGAAGGCAAGGCTTTTATCAATGCCACTCACTTCCAAATCTGATGGCAACAACCTACAGCAACTACATTTGCACTCAACAGTGTCTGGTCGGGCGACGGATAAACTCGCCGTGGAGGGTCAGGAGTTTCACCGATTCGTCGCGGATGATAATGAGTGGAAATTTTAAACTAGTCACTTGTGCATTTTTAACTTGTCACTTTCAGAAATTCATAGCGTAATCATTCACTTATTCATATTCGACTAATTACTTGCATCGCTTGTAGGTATCCTGTGTAGGCCTGCGTTTACACCCGCGTGCTCCGCACACGGTCCGTAAACCACAGGTGGTGTTCTTCATTGGCCTTAGCCTGGGTTCAAGTCCGCGTGCTTCGCACACGGCTCTTAAACCACAGGTTAGGCGTTCCAGCCTGCCATTGCGTTCATGACTAGCTAACGAATACACCCTAATCCCGAAACCTCTTTACCGCGAGCGCACAAAACCCTAGACCCGCATTCGGCGGGCATTGGTCCTTCTGTCCTGCGTACCCAGGGTACGCTGAAAATGCAACTGAAGCGGCCGGTGCGCAGAAAAAAACGCGAGTGACAAGTCGACTATGTAAAAGTATGTAACGTTTTCCCTCAATTTATGTGTGAGCCTGGAGCTGGGGTCATTACGCAACATCCACTAAGAATTAAGCCATGCGAATGATACGAATAGAATCAGCAAAGCAAGGCGAGTACGACAAAGACCTTGCATTTCGACTGATTTGCAAGGGTTATCGTGTAGTGAAGGTAATAGGTCGCTCGTACGAATTCCGTTTAAGGGATATTTAAACACTTGAGTTGAGTTGACGCGACTTCGCGCCGTTGGACCTCTCTATATATCATGTAAAAGAGGATATTGGTTCCTTAAGCCACAATCTTCGAAGAAATCGCATTTGACGATGGCGATGCCGCATTCCTTGAATCGGGGCATAGAGGGTGATTCCGTGAGATAGACGCGATTTATCATGTCCCGGCTATTTGGAATTCATGAGAAAACAAAAACAAATACTTTAATACAAATGACATATCGGCGATGTGTGTTATAAACGCTGGGTGTACACCAATCTTCCCGAACGTCAAGAATTAAGATCTCTGATTGGCAAGATGGAGTTGTATGTGCCGGCATGAAAATATACCACGAAGCGTGAGCATTTTTGTGCCACCGATGAGCCTAAGGGCCGTTCCTAACCAAGCCA